>CP136869.1:25239685-25839685 GCA_033000465.1 Sciaenops ocellatus
CAAATAAGTACTGACTCATTTATTTTAAAAAACACTGTGGCTGAGGATAATGCTGCCTGGGATGGAGCAGCACAGCTATAACACAAATCAAGGATAATAGAAAATAAATGTGTCATGTGTCCACAGATGTACTTCAACAGCACTCTGACAGACTCATCCAAGCTGCTCAAGCCCCTGCTGGTCTTCTCCTTCATTATTTGTGCCATCATTTGTGGTCTGACCCGGATCATTCAGTATAAGAACCACGCCATCGACGTCTACCTGGGCTTCTTGCTTGGAGGTGCTATCGCTGTCTACCTGGTAGGGGCAAGTCCAGTCAACAGCCTCCTTTCCAATGGTTTCCCTGTCCAGCGAGTGGAGCAGCAGTTCTTTGTAAACAAAGCTGAACTTGTTGCAGTTTTACATCAATTTACACTTTAATTAAAGTAGAAAAGAAATTAAACAAAGGTTTACCAAAACTAACCTAATTTAGGTTACAGTGTTCTGTTTGCAAAGTACAACATATAATCAAATCTTACCACAGCAACAGCAACTCACTGACAGTCAGTGTGTACTTGTATCGTGTGTGGGGTTCATTCATAACAAAACAGCTGAGTTGTCATTTTCCACCTGAAGGTTTACTGGACTGACCCAGGAGTGTCTAGGCTAACTTGGATTTAGAAAATGAAGTGCAGAGGATGAGGAATTGGGCACATTGGGCTTCATTTAACAAGATACAGAACACAGTTGTGTCCGTACTTTAACAGGAAGCACTAGAAATTCTTTTAAAGTTATGTGGAACATGTCCTTCACACCTGTCAAGAAACAAGTCCACGAGTCCACAGCTATGCACGTGGCAGTGCTTTCAGTTAAATGTTGATTGCTGAAATGTTCACTATTGAAATGTTAGGTTAAGTAGTGTTTACCTTGGTCATTATAGCAGCTTAGCACTTTAGCATACTAAATTCACTTATGGTTGCTAAACACAGTTGATTGATGAGCTGATTACTAGGCATCAAATGTCATGGCGATCCATCCAAGAATGTCCAGACATTTCACTGTGAACCAAGAATACCAGCCTGCTAGAGTAAAAGTGACTGGATCACCAAGATCACAAGTTCGAGTCAAGTTTAATTGTCACATATGTGTGTGTGTAAATCCATCTTCAAATTCAATCAAAATGAATCCCAACACCACAAATGATTAAGCTCTGCTTTTCTGTAAGTCTTTTTGAAAGAGTTCCACAGAGAACACATGGAGGTGTGAAGTAAAATCAGCATCAAGTGAAATGTACTCTCCATAATCGTTCTCTGTTTCTTCTCTTGTCAGGGGTTGTATGCAGTCGGAAATTTTCAGCCCAGCGAGGAGGCCAGTGCCAGCCCTCCTCCACTGCTCCATCACCCCCCTTGCTCGTTGCCCCACATAAGCCAGGAGGCTGTACTCCACCACCTGCAAATGAAAGCCAGCATGGCCGGGGAGCCTGGTATACCCACCTCTCACTCTGAGGGCCTTCTCCACCGAGGCCTTCAACAGCAGAGGCCTGATGACAGTCTCAAGCGCTCCAGTGCAGATGTGGAAGTAATCTCTCCCCGCAGCCCTCACAACAAAGATGCCATGGTGACCTTTAGCCACACCCTTCCTAGGGTCCACACCCCTCAAGCCATGGCAGCGTATGAGGAAGCAGCCAGACGTCATGCTGCCACTCTGCACCATGCCTCCATGGACTCCAGCCGCTCAAAGCAGCTTCTGTCTCAATGGAAAAGTAAGAACAATAACCATAAATGCTCCTTGCAGGTCCCAGACTCCTTCTCCTCCTCTGTAGACTCGTCATCTGGCCAGTCCTCCCAGCATCCACACCACCACGGCAGCATGGAGCTACGATCCAGCTCTGAGCCATCGGCTATGGGCCTGAATGGAGGCTTTGACAGTCATGCATACATGTCCAAACTGGCTACAGGTGCTAGTACCACCCTGCCCAGTAACTGTAGTGGCATCACTGGAGGAACCAGAATATCCATGCAATCTAGGCCTGGGTCCTCACAGCTTGTCCACATACCAGAGGAAGCTCATGAAAATTACAACACTGCCTCCCCAAGGATGGGGGTGGGAGGAGGAATTGAGGGGATGTCAACATTAAATAGCACATCTCAGGCTAACTGGCAAAGGGCAGCAGAGAAGACGACAGCCTGCAGGACTAATGATAATGGGCAGAACACCCAGCCAAGAATCATGCAAGTGATTGCTATGTCCAAGCAACAGGGCCTACTACAGACACATTCCAAGAGCTTAGATGAGAGCAGCATTGGCTGCAGCACCACTGGGAGTTGCCAGGGCTCTGCTCGTTACAGAGGGCTAACCGATCAAGACCCCACTAGCACCACAGGGCCAAGTTCACTTGGTAGTACCACGGGCAGTATTTCAGGGAGTACTGGTGCAATTGTCAGAGTAGAAGCCCACCCTGAACGCAACAGGCCGGTGATTCAAGCTCCGTCCACAGATGGAAGTGGATCATGGAGATGGCGATCTCTGGATCACGGCACTGGAGTTGGTGGAGGTACAGGGACTAATGGAGCAGGAGGATCAGGATCAGGAGGAGGAGGTGTGGGTTTGAAGCAGTCCTTTGAGCTTAATGATCTAAACAGAGACTCAGAAAGCTCAGACTCTATACGTGAAGGGTCCATTGACAGGAAGCGCGCCAATCACATCGTCACCACCACCACTACCACTGTTAGCACCCCACCCATAGTTACTGTTCACACCCAGAACACCAGTCAGTCAGAGCAACGGCTCCACCCGCAGGGCCTCTCTACTATAAGGGTCACTCCGGGGGATGGTAGTGGTTCTGGAGGTGGTGGTGGAGGGGGAGGTGGAGACACTGCCTCAGAAACCCCCTCGGTTGCTTCCAGTCGTGAGTCTACGCTGCGGAGAAAAGGCAATAATATCATCCTGATTCCGGAGAGAGCCAACAGTCCTGATAACGCCCGTAACATTTTCTACAAGGGAACGTCGATCACTCCTGTTTTCAAGGACTAACTCTGGAAATGAACGGAGACTTCTGAGAAGATGTAGCTAATACCATAAGACTTTCAGAGAACCCCATATATGTGACGACGGTCAGTATTACCTGCCATTGTATATATCATAATAACTTGAAAAGAAACAGTTTTATTCAGCATGAGATTTTTGTACATGTTTACACTAAATCACAACCTTTTAAGTGTTGTAGAAATAATCACTGTGTACTTTTGTGGTCACTCCTAACAACACCTATTGTAACGTTGATGCTGTGCCAGTGCTTTGGGGATAGGAGAACCTTTTTTAAAACAGTTCTGTATGTTTTGGATATAAATCATTAAAAAAATAAAAAAGCCACTTGCACAGTAACATTCAAACTGTAGCAAAAGCAGCAAATACAGCAAAAATAATTGTATCATAGCTGTGAAACCAGTGTTTACTTCCCTGCACTGTAAATGCTGTGTATGTTTGAAAAGGGTGCTACACCAGAAAATACTATTTACTATACAACATACTGTACAATTTGAATAGATAAAGAATGAATTATTTTACAAAGAGTGAACAACATTAATATGTGACAGAGATATGTTTTGTATTTTGTCTCTTACTGTACAGATACCACATACTCAACAGAATACTGTTTTTACCATAAGTGTGCTTAGCATTCCTTCTGTAGCTATGAAGTCAAATATGCTGTTACTTGCACTGAAATATGAGTTTACTGTACCTTGCATACTGTAAACCCTGACCTTATCTTTATATCCTGTACTTACATTTCAATGTCCATGTCAGTTCCATATCTACAGCACAAATAGCAGTAAAACAAACTGTAATATTATGCTTCTTTCTATCATAGGAGAAATAGTACATTTCCCAAATTCAATGCAATTTGCTAGGTTTCATTCTGCGTCAAATCTCTTTGTAGCTCTCAAATGAACATTTTGCAAGATCAAATCCACAGCTTAATGCTAACTTTTACACAGTCATAAAGTGTTTTTTTTGACAGCGTTGAGGGTTTTGAACACATTTTTGCATTGACATGGTTAAGTGACTGGCAGTTGCAGCACTTCCAAAGCTTGAATGGGCATCAAACAATCCCACTTATATCACTAAAGGTGCCATAACGAACCAAAAGAAAAATGATTTCTCAGAAACAAAATTGAAATTATTGAAACTAATCACCAAAACATACACTTGTCACATTGTGGCAGTATGCTGGAGTTGCTGCAGTTTACAGTGGAAAAGAAAACACTACTTTGCATCTCTTTGCAACCACAGTTGGTTGAGGATGTGTTTAGCCTAGCTTAGCACAAGTTCCAAAAGTTGCAATGTCATGATTCACAAGTTGTTGGAAGCTTTTTCACTTCAGGATTGGCTGCCAGTTTCCCCCTTCTTCTGGTATATCAGCATAGAGATGAGACTTTCTGGTTCAGATAGCAGACAAACATTCCCCAAAACATTTCAATGTTTCTTTAATCATCTTTTTCTTAAGATAAGATAAGACGCTTCTTTTAGACACGCTGTAAAGCACTGTGCTCACCATCGTAGCAAAAATTAAACTTGATTTGTCGTAGCACACATTTACAGGTGCTACTTGTAGCATTAATACCTCAGTATAATTATCATCATAAGATGAAAACTTTTTGACATCTTTGGCTTTGCTGAACAGAAAACATGTAACAGGTGATTTTGGTTTTAGCACTCCTCCTTCATCATCTGCTGTATGCACTGGAAGAACAGCACCTTCTTTCAACTTTGTGCTGTAATTTCCATTTGTGCCATAAAGCAACCAGCAGATTTTCTACCAAATCCAACCCAGTGTGTAAAATGTGAGTGTGAGGCCAGTAGAGGCTGCCAGATCTCTAAAAAAAATCTGGTTTGTTTATGCTGATTATAATTGTTTGTTTTTTTCATTAATACATAGAGGATCGTGACTGTTTGTCAGTTGAGGAATTTAAAAAAACATTGTTTACAGTGTTTTCCATGATGACGCATATCATTAATTAGTATCTCAGTGGTTATCTAAGCACCCACTGTATATACATTCAGTTTGATACAGTACAAGCACTTCAGAACTGGCATTAATTGTCCCACGACTATATTTTGCCAGGGCGACTGTGAGAAAATTTGCCAAAGCTCGAATTTTTCATTGGAAAAGAACAGGAATCATCTGATGTAATTTTTTGTATTTGTATAGCAAGCCTGCATTGTATTGTACATGAGTTATTCTATAGCCCAGTAACATTTGCATGGTCACTTTTATATAGTGCATATCACAAAATATTTGATCATAAATATACTTTTATTTGACCAGTATGTTGTTTTATTCAGTGTTTCATAGTGAGAGTTATATGACAATCTTTTGAATCTGTACTGTTCATGTCATCACTACAGTCTGCAGCATCATATTCATCTGAACTGTGTACATAATTTAACAAACATGCAAAGACGATAGCTGAGCTTTTGATTCAGGTGAATCAAACTCTCAAAAAGAAAATATTTATTTTTAAAGTAATCCAAATGGATTGAATATTTTAAATACAGTCTTTTTTTTCTTTTTTTTTTTAGTTTATTTAAAGTGTCAAGTGTTGAGTGTGTCGGTGCTCCCAGCACCAAAATCACTGATTTGTTTTTTGTACAATAATTGAGTTATGGTACAGTCGGCTCTCAAAGTGTCAAAATGTGAAGATGAGAGAAACGTTGTGATTTCATTACAGGAATGTTTCATTTGTTTTTCCTTTGACTTCAGACATGCTTGCTAGATTAGCCAATAGTTATGTTCTTCACTGTCCTGTATAATGTTTGATGCAAGCCTTAGAAAGATAATGTGTTTCAGTGGCTCGTCCTCGAGAGTGACATATTTCATTCAAATGTTTTCTGTTGAATTTATATTTGCACAGCATGATACGACCACAGTCATAAATGTACAAGTACAACAAAGCTGAGTAAGAGTTAGTGTTTCTTTAGGAGGGACAACCAAATGATCTTTTCCAGCACTGTGCTGCGGGGATAACCGTGAAAACAATTCAGTGGTACTATCTTAAACCTTCTTATTGTCAGCATCTCCTGTTAAAAGACTAAAACCAACAATCTCTTCCTACTGAAAACAAGCATCTTGAAAATGGTCTCATAAACATATAGCTTAATTAAAAAAAACAATAAAAAAAAAGGCTCAGGAATTTTGGGACTATTTTCTAGCAGAGAAATAACAGATAGCGAGTATTTGGGGCAGAAAGATGGTGGGGGGTAGAGTAAAAATAAACTAGTGTGTGTGTAATGTGTGTTAATGAAGGAACAATTCAGCCTGCGCAGCTCATTGATATGATGACCAGATACACACAGTGCACTTGTTAGTAAATGGTAAATGGACTGTACTTATATAGCGCCTTTCTAGTCTTCCGACCACTCAAAGCGCTGTTACACTACATATCTCATTCACACACATTCATACACTGATGGCATTAGCTGCCATGCAAGGTGCCAACTTGCTCATCAGTTTGAGGAGCTAACCATTCATACACATTCACACACCGATGGAGCAGCCTTCAGGAGCAATTTGGGGTTCAGTATCTTCGACATGCAGACTGGAGGAGATCGAACCGGGGATTGAACCAGCCGATCTTCTGATTAGTGGACGACCCGCTCTACCTCTGAGCCACAGCCGCCATCCTACTTGTTAGTAGGATACGTTCATTGTTGGTTTGGTTCTGCACGACATTAAGAGAAATATCAGCAGATTGAACAGCAGATAGCTTTTTGGCTAGTGTTAACAAAACCTACTACCCTACATACAGAGACTCTTCAAAATGACAGAAACAGTATTCGTTCATTCAAAAATAATATTTCATATCCTCCTCTTCACAGTGGACAACGAAAACTGCCTTTTTACTCTCTTTACACAGTACATGATATGTATGAAACCATCCTGTGTGACATCATGTGATCATCAGTTGAACTTGCATGATGTTAGGGTGCAAAAAAAAACAAGTAACATTCTTTAGATCGAAGCCTTAACATTGTCCATACTCCCTTTAGGATGGCACATGTAACAGAAGCCCCCCAGACTAACATATCTAACATATCAATTGGATAAAAAGATAAAAAGAGAAAAGATGTGATGTGGATACTTCTAATGTAATGAAATGATTTGTCTGATTTAGTCTGTCCTGATGAAGGCCTATGAAATCAAAGAGTGTAATATGACACATGACTAGAAATGTAGATCCAATGGATAAAACTGTGAATGGATGCTCTCGCTGCATGTGTAGCCTCTTGTGTTGTCTCTGGATGAATTATTAATGTCTTCTGATACTGTGATCAGCTGTGTAAATTCTATACAGCCAGAAAAAAAAAAGAAACTGTAAATGAACTTTCCATCAGTTCAGTTCAAAAAGAAAAAAATGCTCAATAGTTACGTTTTTGTGTAACAGTAAAATAGCAAAGTGTTGATTGTTAAAGACGGTTGGATCTAGCAATCACACTGAGTACTCAGAGCACGTTGATCAGAGTAGATGACAAATTGTGCATTGTCTAAATGATTGGAATAAATGTTTGCTATTGAATCATGTCCTCTCCTCAATGTGGCTGTTGTCATATTCATGTTCATATTCACACTTTGTTTCTGGAGCTTTTTACTGAAGTAGCTTTGCTCATGATTACACCACAGAATCTCTGAAACAAAAGCTAAACTTTCAGTTGTCAACTGAAGAAGTCAACATAAAGGTCAACAACTGGGCATTTTTTTTTATATCAAGAAACTCTTTAAAATGCCAACATTTCTAAATTTCTGCCATGTTTTCTCGAACTGTTTTCACCCTCTGACCAAATTAACTTCATTTTTGGATCAAAAAGTTACATTCAATTTGATTTAAATAAAACAAATCAAACAAAGAAATAAAGTGAATACATGAAGCATTGTTTATATGTATTTCCTCTACTGTGCTACAATTAAATGAAAAACGTGTTAAAAGGATTTTAGCATAAGTGAATAAATGTGCAGAAGTGTATTGCACTGAGGGCTGTTGCTGCTCTGATCCAACCAGCAGGCTGGTGCTATTCACTGTAATCTGATCTCACAGATTGTAGTGTAAAACTGAGAAATGGCGACCTTTGTCCTGTCGATGGTGATGGTCAGAGGGTGGAGACCCTCCTGCACGTGTGACTTCAGGAATGGCAAAAGAGTGATGGAGGTGGTGCCGCCACAGACCTCAGCATCCAGGGAGTGAGCAGGTCCAGCAGGGTCTCGGATGGATCTCTTTTTATTAAATAAATAAATGATACATGCAAAAAGACACAGAATCAGCTTGTATTAGAAATGACAAGCTCATAGATTAGCTTAATTTAGATTAGTTTATTGTTTTTCTGTGTGCTGAGACACTCAGCTGTCCAGTGAAAGACAGATTATTGAAGTTTGTTTCATTACAAGCTGAACTCTTGAACTCATTATTTATTTATTTATTTATTTAATCATTTATCTTTGGCCTCATTAAATTCATCTGGTTCATATAAAAAATATACTGCTCTCTTTTCTTTACTGGGCAAAACTCTAGTGTCCTCCATGATGCATCCTTTGAGGTGAAAGCTGAATAATTCAGCATTCGTTTCACACATATTTAGTCACTTTTTTTTCTCCTTCCAGAAAATCTTTTCTCCTCAGCCCCCACTGAGCGCTCTGTTCCATTGTGTCTGTGGAAGTGTAACAAAACTTGTAATTATCATCATTTGGTTTGAAGTAGGTCATTGTCATACCTAGATGGAAGAGCTGAGTCTCCTGGAATCTGCAAGGCAGAGCTACAATAACAGATTAGGCCATCTGTGGAAACAAATACACACAGACACACTCACATTATCAAGTCATGATGTGTTACGACCAGCATGAGGGGTACAAGGAAGTAACATAAAACCAGATGGTAAGGTTATTAAACAAAGGTATTTATTAAATGAAAAGTCAAATTGTTTTAACAAAAGGAGGTGAGGCAAAAGGGAACAAAGGGCAAGCGGATGCTGTTCAACAAAACAAAGAAATATAACATAAAGAGAACTCTAAACAGAGCCTATACTATTCTTATGTAAAACAAAACGAGGAACAAAACCTCACTATCTAACTTATTTAGCAATAACACAAAAACACATCAAGAACGGCACCCCTAGGCTAGTGAATCTAACACAATTATCCTGCGTGTATAATCAGTAAATCAACTAACTAAACCCTGCCCCAGTCCCAGAACAAACGAAAACAAACCTCCTTAATCACAGAACAAGTTAACCACTGTTAACATACACGATTTTGGCAACGAGGCGAGCTTAACACACAAAACAACAAGCCGCCCGGATGCTTCGGCGCTCCCGGTTTAAATGCCCGTGATGCTGGCAATTGGGGCCCTCTGATTGGCGGTGCGTGGAGATGCATCCCGATGCTGTGCCGCTGACGTGACTCTGCCTCTGCCTCTTGGGCCAATCAGGCTCCAGCAACCCCCTCGGTCCTACATCAGGGCATAATACACAAAAATAGCAGCAAAACACACTCACACCACGATACACAGGGGCGAGACGGCGGTGGCCGTAACATTAGAATTTACTTTTATAGAGTCTGTGTGTCTGTGTGCCCTGTGGGTCAATGGGTTGCCTTTCACAGCTTATGTTTCATTACAACCTGAAACCCCCACTGTCCTGTTTCCACCCTGCGATGAGTCCAGTGAACACTGTGCTTCCATTTATAGAAAAGTCACCAGGGATCAGCTCCGTGCTGCACAGGGACCGGGGACATTTGGGGCTCTTTATAAATATTGACTGAGGCTATTTCAAGAAAATATTTATTATGAATGAAGTGAAACGTGTGTTTTCCTGCGTTCTTACTCCCTGTTTGGAATGTTCAGTTGTTGTTCGTTTTAACTCTTTTGACTTGGGGAGGGTATGAAGTGTCTCAAGTGAAACATGAGGAGTTTTGATACATTTAAAAAAATTAAACTGAAGCATTAACATTCTGCTCTCAAACTATACAGCCACGTCAAGTTGACAGTGAATAATTCAAACAGCTGTAATCAATAATTTAAAAATACACACTGGAAATTCTAAAGTTGTCTCATTGAAGAGGATGAAGAGCCTGACAAATTATTTAAAGGTGCATTGCACTGTGAGCTACATTAAGTCTGTAGAGATTTGTTTCTGCTCCAGCTGAAAGAAAGAGGACACTGTTCAGCTTCATCAGTAGATGACGGGCTTTTTTATGAAAATCTAGATTTTCTACTCAGTGTCAGATTTGTCTTTCTTGAGGTCACTCATCAAAACTGTTAAATCTGTGATGCACAATATTTTTGACAGTAAGCCTCAGTCATACCACTCTTATCATTCAATTCATAAGCAGTCAGTGTACAAGGGAATAAGCTTCTTTCCTGCCTGTGTCTTTGTTGCTGTCACTGTCATGCAAAATGGAAAAATAAATGATCAGCTGAGGAAGCGAATATATTTTTAGATGTGAGTGAAGCTCTAACCAGAGCGCAAAGAGAGTCTTGGACTTGCATTTTCTTTTTCAGGACTTAAATTCAACTCAACCATCATGTCTGGTGGTTCTAATTAGGGAATTACTTTGCTAACAGTTGGACTATAATAGCTAAGGTGATGGTACAAAATGCATGAATTTCCTTTAGCATCATTCTGTCGTGGTCAAAAATTGTTTACTACAGCTTTAAAGACTTTCTGCATTTGCATACATGTATTTCAGCTGCAGAGAGATATGTCCTCTACTGCTTTATCACTGACTTTTGTTCAATATGTAGAATATCCTAAATACACACTGACATTTGTAAGTCAAAATAAGGTTTAAATGTGTGATTATTTAGATGAGGAGGGTACACTCATATTTTCAGCCATGAGTAATAGCTACAGATCTTTCTCCACACACCAAACAAGCTCCACCAATCAGAACGTTAAGGCAGCCTGCATGAAGCCTGAGAGGTGAAAGCCAAAAGAACTTAAAGTTCGTGTAAAGGCAATTCCATGTTTTCTTTCAAAACACAATAAATATGTTGGAAAATAGTTGCTGAAAACATGTGAAAAGACTTTGAACGTTATATTACTGAAATGTGGAGTTAGAGGTTCAAACAGTTTTTCACGCATGAGGCATTGAGGGGAGCATACCCCCGCCCCCTAGTGCAATGGTATAAAAGCCTTCAGTGCAACCCAGATCTGAGTTTACGTGTGTCGGTAACGGCGCACACGTACGGGAGACACCTACCTGGGTGTGACCACCTGCCGGTTGCGCCGTGCTGCCACTTCCTTTTAGGACAATTTTAACTAACTTTAACTAACTAACAGACAACTTAGCTTTACTATTCACATCATGTCTGCCTGTGGTGTATTGGCGTGACATTGGGCTGTGGTGTTATTATTTAGTATCTTGAATTTTATTTTAGTTGTTTTAATTGATGAAAGTTAAAACAAAAAAGTGCCCATGTACGTGCGTGTGTGTTCTGTGCTTACACAGAAATCAAGCAGCAGAATAACTTACTAGACGTATTGTTCATTACCATGCCAAAGGAAGTTTTGATGTTTCTTTTGAGGTGTTAAACAAATGTGAAAGAAGATATTTTGATGTCATGATGGGAACACTGATGTTCAATGTATTCTGGCTCTGCTTTGTCAAGTCTAAAAAAGAACCCTGATAATGTCTAAGGAAGTCATCAGGTTAGTTTTATAAATTGAAGGTGTGGAGTTTAAAATATATGTTTTTGGAGGTTAATCCATACCAGGGACAGATTCAGGATATCTCAGCTAGCAGCTCATTAGTTTTTTAAATCTATCTCATTTTAAAGTGTTTCCAAGTATTACTGTTTGCAATGCTTACGCCTCATTTCCACCGGGGACGTAAGCGCCGCGGAAAGGCTCCGTCCTCTGCCCTGCGTCAATCCCCACCGGGCGCGTAACGGCAGTGTAGTGCTCCCTTGCGAGCCAGCTGTATTCACACGAGATCACGCGATAATCCTGAACGTACTCGAAACCGCGACATCCCGTGGTAAACTGTGTGTAAAGGAAACAGCAACAACAAACAGCTTACTTTGTTTCTCCGACATGGAAGAGATTCTAAAAAGGATCTGTTGTGTCATAAATTATTGTGTGTTGTTCCACTTCAACAATTACTCTGTCGTTGTCCATGTTGAGACCCTTTGATCGATTGACTGCTGACCTGGTGCCACCGGTCATGACATAATGTTGATGTGACGTTGTGATAGGCTACATGAACTGCGTATTGTGTTTTATTTTGATAGGGGGCGGAAAGGTATTACGTTAATTCTGTGTCGGATTTCCTGTCTGGTGCAATCTGCTCTGTTGAGCTTGACGCGATTCAGCAATGGCTCCGTCAAAAATAGAAGTGCTACAGAATGATAGCGCTGCAGAGCGGAGAGCCGCTGCTGGGACGCTGCTGAGACGTTCCACGGCGCGCCCGGTGGGGATGGTTTCATTGATTAGAGTGGCAGCGATGAGCTCTGGTGACCGCGGCGCAGCCGTTCCACGGCGCTTACATCCCCGGTGGAAATGAAGCGTTACTCAAATATGAGCTTAGCTCCATGAAGAACGGATCAACGCCACTTCGAAAATGAGACAGAAGAAAAAAGGATGAAAAAGGGATGTCAAAATTCTATATTGAATTTTCTTGTCTGTTCTGGGCTACTGTAGAAACATGGCAGCATTAACTGGAGAGCTGCTGACCAAAGCAAATTCATGAGATAGCACATAAGTACAGTATTAGTGAGAGGCCACGGTGTGTAAATGTTGTGCAGGGGAAATACATAACTGATATGTACTATATATACATATGTGCCAAGACCAATTGTTAGCATTTGAAGCTTGCTCACTGAATAGAAACATTTCAATGAAAACTGAGTAAGCTCTAATGCAGCTGAAAGCTCCTGAAAATTTCCACTCAGATGTGACATTGTGTCATTTTCAGTCAAATCTAGCAGCTTAAAATGTCCAGATCATCTTTGTGGAACACAATGTAAAATTTACAGTGGCTGTTCGCTCATGTGCTTTTTACAGTTTGCTAACACGGCAAGGTATCAGAACAAAGCATATTATTTATGCCATTTGCCACAGTGGTTTGTTCAGTGACCTTCTAGTCATAGTTAATGGCCGTACCAGACGCTATGACTCATCTCAGTGATGAGTCACATAGCCACTGACTCAGGATGACCTGCTGTAATAGGATACATGTGATAATAGGCAACATTCTTCAAAGCAGCCGAAGCCCAGCTGTCAGCAGCCAAAGGTTACGCCTCAATTTGTTCTCCAACATATTCAAAGTGTCAGTGATCAATGGACCCAGTCAAAAGTGGTGAATTACAAGGATACAATAGAAGATCACTGTACTCAGGTCTGTCCGTGTAACAAATGTTGGCATCATTTATGTTGCTGACAATGGAAAGTGTCCTCACGGTATATCTGGATTACTGGAACTGATGATTCAGTCTGTTGTGGCGAGCACCATCTTCTTTGCTGCAGTGTCCTCGGGAGTGGGCATCAAGGCAAAGGACGCCAACAGACTGTACAAACTGATCAGGAAAGCAGAGTCTGTTGTTGGCTCTAAGCTTGTCACCCTGGAGGAGGTGGTGGAGGACAGGATGCTGGCAAAACTGCTGGCAATCATGGACAATCCCTCTCACCTCCTCCACAAAACACTGGACAAACTAAAGAGCAGCTTCAGCAACAGACTCATTCAACCCCGCTGCTCTAAGGAACGATACAGGAAATCATTCCTCCCTACTGCAATAAGACTTTATAACTCATCTACCTCTGTCAGAGCCACTATTACAGACCTGGAGGTATGCTGTCACTCATCTACCCATCCACATCAACGGTATGACAGTGGGGCGTGTGACCAGCTTCAAATTTCTGGGGATCCTCATCTCGTTATTATACAGTTATTATACTGGCATTATTATTATTATTATTATATATTATTATTATTATATACTATATATACTGTACTTATATTATATACTGTTTAGTAACAATAACATTACCATTATACCATCAGTACTATTACCATCATCTTGCCACTGCACCTTATCTGCCTATGTATCTTGTGTTTTTTAAATGTCCTTGTCCTATTCTGTGTTTTTTTTTTTTTTTTAATCTTTTCTACCTCAGTATTTTATTCTATTGTATTTTTATTGTATTCAAATACCGGACTGCTGACGACCTAATTTCCCTTCGGGGATGAATAAAGTAATCTATCTATCTATCTATCTATCTATCTATCTATCTATCTATATCTTCATTTCACACCAACAAAGTGGGACTCAGATCAGCTTTATGTGTACAGTATTTAGCCAACGTTATATGGTCCTTGCGCTAATCCTGATTGCATCCTCCTACACTGATTGCTAAATGAAGTAAATCTGCCTGAGGCAGACATTTAAATCAGCCTTACAGACAGCTGCAGCTTCATGTTGACGATGCTTATGAAACAGAAACAACATCATTGAATCAAAAGAAAGGTCAATCTGGAACTGGAAGCTGTCAAAAATAGACTAGCCATGTATTCACCATGGAACAGAGTGGAGAGCTGCTTTTGGGACACTTCTGAAGCATGCCACAGTACCTCTGGTAGAAACACAAGCTTTGTCTAGAACACAACCAGAACATGCCACATTGATGAAATTTAGAGGCAGAACTGTTGGCTGAAAATGCAATTTTGGAACTCATCGGTTATCATCTGAGGAGGATTGAAGTTTTTGAAATTGCTATTCAGACTGTAGAGGAAGTCTGTTATCTGTTTTCTGGACATCTGCCAACATTACCAGCACCTTTCTATCTGGACTTGAAAAAGGTCTCATTACTTTGCCACCTGTTTCACTTTCAGGTGCAAAAATGTGTCTGCTGGATCCTTCTCAACAACCACAAACTTCCATACGTCATTCACCTTCTGGATGACTTCCTCACCATCATCCTTACTCCCATTTTACGGTCACTTTATACTTTTAAGCCCACCTTCTTTCAAAAGCCATTTTCACATGTAAATGTTCCTGAACTATTCATCTGTTTCTCTGTAGTTGTCATAGTTCAATTTTTAAGTGCACATTGACTGCTGGTATATTGCATAACCCTGTTATCATGTGAGTGTGGAACAAAATCCTAAAGAGAGATGATAAGAAAAGGGTACTGCTGTTGTTGCTGTTGGCCTTGGGGTCCAACAAATGTGCCTGATTAAAACTGACACAAAGAGATGGAAGACAGCAGTCTAAATGTGCATGTTCGTTTGTGGGGCAGGTAGTCTGCATACACAGCTACATAAATAGCATGCAATGGCTCATGTAAAATAGTCTTTTGAGAGCAAAGCAGATAGAAGCTGCCTGACCATGCTTCCAGTCACAGCTCAGTATACTCAAGCCATCCAACAAATCAAAGTTATTTGCAGAATTGTTTGTCATGTTTTTAATCTACAGACTTTGAAACTGTTTAATCACAAGTGTCATAGAATCAGACAGAAGTGTAAGTTGAAAGCCTAGTAACACACATTCTCTCTCATTTATTCCCTTTTCATTCTGTATTTTAATTAGCCATACTTCTCCTTCTATATAACCATTGCCATTTTTCTTCCACAAGGTTACCATAGCAACACGGTCTCTGTCTCAGTGTATATTGTCTCTAAAATGAAAAACCAAAAGCTCTGTGCCTTGAGCTGGAAGCACACATATGATGATTCTCGCTTTCACCGACCAAACAGATAATTGTTGCAGAAAATATACAATCCTTGCCTTTCAAATAGCATGAAGGGCTGACACAGTTCAGTTTTATGTAACTTAAGCTTAAGCTTAAAACACACCACTCCTTTAATGATAGATAAAGTGGTAAATGAACACGAAACACTCAGTCCCACTTGGTAATCATCCTAATGACATAAGAATCAAAAGATTTTCAGAAATACTCAGATTGTGTGCCGATCATATTAAGAATGAATGGGGAGAAAACATGCCCCCCCACCCGAGGGATTTTCAGTGCAGCTGTTGGCCTTGTCCTACTTTCTCTAACTGAAATGAGAAAGAGAAGCACTGAGATCACCAGTGATCCTCACAATTACCCACTGAGAGATGTTTCATTTCTCCAATCATCAGATGGGTCTGCCATTTATCAGGTTTTCATTGACCTTATCTGCATAGGCAGTGATGACATCAATAAAGAGTTTTAACAATTTATTAGTGTGTATTAAGTGTGACTGGTCTGAAATCATTAAGTTGCCTACAACTGGTATGCTTGGGGATAGGTATCACAGTAGAGGATTTCCAGATGGCAGAAATTTGATTATTTGATAATTTTCTTCTTTTCCTGGCTGTTCCATGTCTGCATCTCTATGACATGATTTAGTTCTTTAGTCACCCACGGTTTGTTATTAGGAAAGACTGTAATATTATATGTTATAAATCTAAATTTAAAGTGTTGTCCATAGATGGTATAATTGTCAAACGTTCAAGGATAGATTAATGAAACAAAATTTGTGTTTTTTGTTGAAAACTTTATTGATGGAGAAATACATACATACAACATACATTGCAGGCAAAGAATTCAAATGCAAGCAACCATTCTTTGTATATCCGTTTAATTCCAGAGAGTTAGGAATATACAATGTTTCTAACCTGTCCATAAATGTGAAGTACTTTCAGATGGAGGAAAGTGTACAAAGGTACATCAGACTGCCATATCATGATGACTTTGTTGTTGTGCCCCTGATACATTCAAATGAATCACTCTACAGGGGTCACTGAGTCAATAGGCAGGTTTCTAAACGGCCTACAGCAACCCACTGAGAGAGAGTGAGTAGACAGAAATTGTGCCATCTTATAACGAGCATAAGTGAGGACCTATTTTTGAAGATAAAGTTGAGTGTGGTTCTTGTTGGTCCTTTGAACTCTTAGAAGTGGTAGGGCCCATTTGAATGGCAGGATTGAGTGCACATTCTTTGCACTATGTTGTGTATAAACTCTTGCTCATGTTGAGATTGTTGTAGTACCTTCTGTCATCAAAGACTTAGTTACATTAGACGGGATCACGCTGGCCTCCAGCTCCACCGTTAAGAATCTTGGAGTTGTTTTTGATCAGGATTTGTCCTTTAATGTCCACACGAAACAAATTTCGAGGACTGCTTTCTTCCACTTACGTAACATCGCCAAAATCAGACGCATTGAATCTCAAGCGGATGCAGAAAAACTAGTCATGCATTTGTTACTTCTAGGCTGGACTATTGTAACTCTTTATTATCAGGCTACTTCAGTAAGTCTCTTAGGGCTTTGCAGCTAATTCAGAATGCTGCTGCACGTGTTCTGACAGGAACCAAGATCAGAGATCACATCTCTCCCATTTTGGCTTCTTTGCATTGGCTATCTGTTAAATCTAGAATAGAATTTAAAATTCTTCTCCTTACATACAAAGCTCTTCATGGTCAGGCACCATCATATCTAAAAGAGCTCATAGTACCTTACTACCCCTCTGGAACACTGCACTCTCAGAATGCTGGGTTCCTTGTGGTTCCTATAGTTTCCAAAAGTAGATTGGGAGCCAGAACTTCCAGCTATCAAGCTCCTCTTCTGTCGAACAAACTACCATTTTGGGTTTGGGAGGCAGACACGACACTTTTAAGAGTAGACTTAAGACTTTCCTTTTTGATAGAACTTATTGTTAGGGCTGGCTCTTTGTGTTTCTTTTACGTTTTTTGGTTAAATTAAAGCGAGCTCTTGTTCACCGTCACCTGCCTGCAATTGGGTCCTTTTCCTCCAAACCCTCCCACTCCCACGTGCCAATCTCCCCCCTCCCCCCTCTCTTTCTATCCGCCCCTCTCTATCTTTGACTCAACCGGTTGCGGTGGATGTCCGTCTACCAATAAGCTTGGGTCTGCTCAAGGTTTCTGCCTATTAAAAGGAAGTTTTTCCTCGCCACCGTCGCCAAGTGTTTGCTCATGGTGGAACTGTTAGTCTCTGTAAATAATATTATAAAGAGTACGGTCTAGACCTGCTCTGTATGAAAAGTGTCATGAGAGAACTTTTGTTATGATATGGCGCTATATAAATAAAACTGAATTGAATCACATGCAGTGTTTTAGTCTCTTCTCATATTGCTCTCAAGTTGTGAGTTCTTAATAGATTACTACTACTAATTACAGTAATGTGAAAATGACAAGTATATAGACAATGTATCACATTGTTATTTTAGACAAAACTAATGCAGTGGAAGTTGTACCATCAAAGTGGGTCAATGGAGAAGAATGTATGTGGCCACCAAACAAAGTGGATGTTGTTAACACCACAAAAAGTCAAGAACAACCTGGAGCAGGCTGGAAACTATACAGAGTCAGGGTTATAGTGACATCAAGTAAGTCAGCTGTGTGGATTCTGGTACGTGTTGAGACTAATATATTTGGTGAATGTGGAAATAAGCACAAGTCATCACAAACAAATGTAAATACAGAATTTTTAACCAACACAGCAGTTAATTTTGAGATACAAACTGTGTTAAGTACTTGTTATTTTGTAGATGATAACAATGAGGCAGGGCTAAAGCTTCCAGAAGCTGTTGAACGCACTGACCTTGGGACAGATTGGGAGGATTCTCCAATTAAACTCAAAAGGCGAAGAATGTAATTGTTATGTTTTATATTTACATGTCTATATTTATGTGCATTTTCAATTTTAACACAGTGTAAGGCTCTAATAATGTTACTGAATGATGTATCAATGTATTTCCAGAAAATATGGAAAGAATAAAGGGTAAGCAATTCATAAAAGGTAAACTAATCTGTTTACTGTAAATTGTCACATGACCAGAGCTACTCTTTTACAGCAACCAATGACACTAATTAAGGTTCTAACCCTAACCTTCATGACCAGCATGTTTCATTATATCTGTAGCTGAGAAGCCGCAAATTTTGCTGAAGGAGGCTGGTGGATTTGTTACACTCGCCACTGTGTGTCGATCAGAACACAATTGAACAATCCAGGATCCAATATATTTCTTTTATTGTTGGCTATTCTTTTTGTTGTGGTTCTACAGAAATAAAAGAGACAACAAGCACAGTGCCATCAGACAAACCGTGTAACTATAAAATATACACCTCATAACCCCATATTACAATAGAATATATTATGTAATAATAATCCAGATAATGACCAGGCTAAAGCTAACATCAATTACTGTAAATAGCATAGCAGCTGGCATACAGATAGAATGTCACTCTAATAACATAAATTAGGGAGAAAATAGCTGTCTCCACACGAAACCTAACGAACAACAATAGATGAAAGTACTTACAAGTATTCAAGAACGCACAACATTAATCGGGACCACTCCGCAGCTCTGTCAGCTGTGCAATACGGCAACCGTACTCTCTGCTGTCTAATTAACTGGGAAGCATTAATACAGCCAGCCAGTAGGTGGCGCCTATTCCCTGAACTAAACACACCGTTCTACAGGTATTTGGCAGTAGAAGTCCAGCCTTTCTAACTGCTAAACATCTATACAAAAAACCATACAAAAGTAGCAAGTGACCATAGGAATAAAATGCTTTATACAACTATGAGATAGAACTACAAATGGCTGTAAACAGATGAAAGAAGTGCAGCCTTTCTAACAATATCATATCTCCATCTGGTCTAAGAAGTGGTGGTGACCCATCTCTGCATGGTCTCTCAACAGTGCACTCGTAAATAGCTTCTTTTTTTTTTTTTTTTTTTTTTTGCACTATGTATCAGTCCTCTCAGTATTCATATTGGTATAGTTGTATTTTTGATAATGTAGGCCAAAGTCACACTAGAATGTCATAGAGCAGATCTGGGCAAACTACGGCCCGAGGGCCACATCCGACCCTTTGTGCGTCCCTGTCCGGCCCGCGTGAGCCCAATCATAAATTACAACATTATGGAGATGTAAATAATAATGAGGAGACCGGAGACGGAGGTGAGTTGAGTCTCTTTACTCTCCACAAAACACAAAAAACAGCACACCGAGGTTGCTAAGCAACCAAGTAAATTCTACAGAACCCGGAACCGGCATCTCATGTAAACACTAGCTCTTAAGGGTACAAGCCCTCTGGTACCTAGGTGAATGTCTCTCCTATCTTCCCTATAGTGGGTCACCACAACATAAATTTTAAAAAATATCTATATCGTGCATGCAATACAACTGTGCCGCTTTTATTTTGAAAAGAAATTAAAGGTAAAGCCGTGTGCTTAATTTGTGGTACACAGGTCGCTATGTTTAAAGATTATAATTTGAATCGCCACTACACGACCAAGCATGAGGATAAATACAGAAATCTGTCTGATGAAGAGCGTGCAAGGGAGTCTGATGCGTTGCTAGCAAAACTGCAAACCCAACAAGGACTTTTTACCAAACTTCACACTCCCAGAGATGCAGCCGTCAGGACAAGTTATGTCATTTCTTACAAAATCGCCAGAAAAAGTTTTCTGATGGAGAGTTTATTAAGGAGTGCTTATTGGACTCTGTTGCACTGATACGCCCGGAGAAAAAGGGCGCATTTGAGAACGTGTCACTCTCCGCACTGTAACAAGGCGGGTTGAGGACATCGCTGGAAACTTGGAGCTTCAGCTGAAGAACAGACCGGCCGACTTTGACTGTTTTTATCTGGCTTTGTATGAGAGCTGCGCTGTACGTGACACCCACCCAGCTACTCATCTTCTTACGTGGGATAACTGCAGACTTTCAAATCACGGAGGAGCTGGCAGCCATGCAGTCAATGAAAGGGACAGCCACTGGTAATGACTTGTTCACAGAGGTAAATGCATGTTTGGACAAGTTGGGACTGAAATGGGACAAGCTGGCAGGTGTGACAACAGACGGTTGTCCAAATCTGACGGGGAAAAATGTTGGACTTTTAAAGAGAATGCAGGATAAAGTTACAGAAATGAACCCTGTGCAGAAATTGACATTTTTGCATTGTATTATACATCAGGAAGTGTTGTGTAAGACAGTGTTAAAAATGAACCATGTTGTTGATGCTGTAACTAAAACAGTTAACTTCATCAGAGCGAGAGCATTAAATCACAGACAATTTGCTGCACTTTTGGAGGAAAATAAGATTGAACATGATGACATAAGCTATCACTGCACAGTCAGGTGGCTCAGCCTAGGCAAAGTACTGAAAAGTGTCTGAGACCTGAGAGACCAGATTCAGGATTTCTGTGTGAAGAAAGGACATGACATCCCAGAGATTTCAGATGAAGACTGGGTGGCAGACCTCGGATTCGCTGTGGATGTGACTTCACTAATGAACGAACTAAATGTCAAACTGCAGTCCAAGGGCCTTTTTGTGCATGAGATGTACAGTGCAGTGAAGGCTTTCATGAGAAAGTTGCAGCTTCTCTCAAGCCAAGTGAAGGACAACATTCTGACCCACTTGCCAACACTAAAGGAAGCCACAAGATCAGCCGATCACCTCCACAAGTACTCAACCATGTTAGAAGCACTGCATGGAGAGTTTTCAAGGCGACTTCAAGATTTCAAAACTCTTGAGAGTGAAATACACATGGTTTCTTCTCCCTTCAACTGCAGTGTAGATAATGCACCAAGTGATGTTTAGATGGAACTCATTGACCTGCAGTCTGACACGCTTCTGGCAGAGCACTTCAGGTCAGTCTCACTGCTGGACTTTTACTCCTGCCTCAAAGAGGAGAACTTTCCACACCCGAGGAGGCATGCTCAGAGGATTCTAGTCCTCTTTGGATCTACCTATGTATGTGAAAAGACATTCTCAGTGATGAAGTTCAACAAATCCAAACACAGATCCTCTATCACTGATGACCACCTCTCAGCTGTCCTTCACATAGCCACCTCAGACATTCAGCCAGATTTCAATGCCCTTGTTCAAGCCCAGAACAGACTGGATTATTCCCACTGAAGAGGTAAAATGAGGTGGAAAACATTACAAGTTATTGTTTGTTGTATTGTTGTATTTCTATAAACTTGTTAAGTTGTTTGTTGTTTTTCATTGTTTGTGGAGATTAAAAATAAATCGCACTGATTCAATGATTGTTTTTGTTTTCTTATTTGACCTATACACCACAATTTCACATAGCCTAATATAGATATTTACAGAATAGTTTTATTCTTCCGATTACCAGTACCAGCTATTCAAAATATATAATTTAGTGCATTTTACAATGGAAGAAAGCTGAGCAGAATTACGTTCAAGTTATCGCTGGTGTGGCCCTCTGACACAATTCAGGTTTCTCATGTGGCCCCTTGTAAAAATTAATTGCCCACCCCTGGTAGTCTCCAATATTGTCACTAGAATGCTCTATGGAGCATTCTAGTGACAATATTGGAGACTACCAGTGACAGAATTGTACATTTGTCAATAACTGTTCTTTGGCTTTAGCTACATTAAAATGCACGGTTGCACTTTGTGAACACCAGTGTGACGGAGTCAGGGAGTTGGTTGCTCACCTAACGGAGCACCCAGTGAGAGGATGCAAAACCTCACTGTTTACTGTAAAATCTTCATTACCTTCCCATATGTCCAGAAAACAAAGACATTGTTCAGTAAATGTGATTTGGGATACAAATTCAGAAAGGCCTTCTACAAATGAGCAAAGCATCCCTACCATGCAGGCAGAGCTGGCCCGTGGCATAGGCAGTAGGTATAGGCAAATGCCCCCCCCCCCCCCCCCCAGAAAGCATTAACAATGTCAAAATGATCAAAACTTTCTGGTGCACCGAGAAGGAAAAAAAGAAAAGGAGGAAAAACTCAACAAAGAGGTACAGTGAAGATGATGTCATGAAATGATTTGTCTGTTGCTGAACGATAGTAATCTTTAGCCTAACATGGTTTGATAATCAATAAAGAGTGTTAGCTTGTTTTAACGTCAGTTCATGTGATTGAGGGGCCTAACAGTTATGGAAAAAAGTGATACTCTCACCTTATATTTCTCAGGGACATTTGTAAAGATTAGATCTGTTCAGCAGGAGTTTACATCTGTCTACACTTTTATTTTTATTTATTGTTGGTTAGCTAACGTTTGCTCTGCTTGTAATAGTCAGTGAAAATGTTATTCCTTTTCCACACCTTCATATATCAGAGATGTAAGGCTGGTTGTTTGTTGTGTTACAGTAGGGTGACCATATTTTGATTTCCAAAAAAGAGGACACTCGAGACACTCTCGGCCTCGAGACAGAAATTCAGACAGGCTTCTCAGAGGTTAATGAACATGCTTTATTATGCCTCAATGGTACAAAAATAACTTCTGTAATAAAATAAAATAAAATCTGTAACAAACTGTAACAAAATGACAGCTCTCTTTTCAAATAAATAAATATAAAATATGTTCTAAATATAATGTTCTAAATATGACCTCTGTCTTAGAAAATCCAGCTTCAACAAATATCTCTTAATACCTTTTCAATGTAACTTTGCAGAAGAACTCTCACCTCGCACAGCTTTGTGATGTTTTTCGTGTCCATGTGAGCTTTGAGATGTCCAGCACCTTTATCAACCCTCTGGAAGACATTTTCAGCTCGTTTTTACTTCTTTAACATTTGGGCTTATAAACAATACTTAATATATAACACCATGTGTCTGGTACTTATATCATAGGCATCCATGTGCTTATAAAGGACGTATGAGTGAAAAATCTACAATACACTGAAGAATTTCAAAAAGGAAAAGTAGATTTTTGTCATTTTTTACTCAAAATCACACCTCAAACAGTACTAGTGCAGAGTTTTTGATAAAATAATGCCCTTTCAATAAAAAAGGTCCCATGTGTTTTTGCCTCATTTTCCTCAGGCATGCCACTTAGCAAAGCAAAGACCCTCCAGAAAGTTGAGGGGGACCTGTCATTCAATAGAAATAGTATTTATGAAGTTATTCTGTCACTCTGCAGTCACTTTGGCCCTCTGTCACTCTGCTCTGTGTGCTCCCTGCCCCCTGCACTCTGCTCTATGCACACAGCTCTCTCTCTCTGTTGTCCCTCCCCCACAAGACCCCAGAGTCCTTTGATTGGCTAGAATACCTCATAGATACCCTCCACTGATTGGTTGAAACTAGTCTGCCTAGTAACGTTTGTCCATTCGTCGACTGCGTATGGAGTCTGCCGAACATCTTTTTTTCGATTGGTCTTTTACGCGGTGGCACAGAACAACAAGGAAGTGTCAGACAGACACAAACCACACATCTCCGTCTTCAGCGGACTCTCAGGAAAACAGTGCAAAAAACAACATCTCTCTATCATAAACTGTTCCAGAGATATTCACAGATATGTCAAACTTTAGACTTTTTGGGCGGATCCGCCCAATCTGTCCTCAGAGGGTCAGACACTGAAACATACGTGCCAGCTTTGCACACGGTGCACTCAGCCTCCCACGTGTCCCGACCGGGACGGTACGTGGTAAATGTATGTTGCAGCGCCAGTCAATTTAAATACACGCTTAATGGTCCCATGAAAAACTGTGAAAATTCTGCTAATCAGCATTTCACTGTAATGACAATAAAATTGAATCTAATCTCATTTGCATATCAGAAAAAAATGCCTTGTATATTATACATGTACAGTATAGTGAAAGTATAGTAGTAGTAGTAGAAAGTACAGTATAATATATATTTTTTTCTTTATTCTTGGAATTATCTTTTATTATTAGACTATAACACCCAACGGTGTCAC
The DNA here is from genome assembly GCA_033000465.1 of Sciaenops ocellatus. Taxonomy (NCBI): domain Eukaryota; kingdom Metazoa; phylum Chordata; class Actinopteri; family Sciaenidae; genus Sciaenops; species Sciaenops ocellatus. Next base: position 25,264,342 of record CP136869.1, read on the forward strand.
ATATTCCTCTTCTCTCTTCAGATGCTCTGTTGAAATATCTAAATCCAAATCCATCGCCACTTCAACAGCATCAAGCGATCCTCCTGTTGTCTCCACCTCAGAAGAGCCATCTCCTCTAACTGATGACGTACGAACAGGGTTACTTCACAGAGGTCCATTTCAAATTGAAAACACCTTCACATTCCCTAAACAAAAGGACGGATGAAGGTGTCAACATGAGTATTTTAACAGACACTTAGTCAATGAGGAAAAAATCTGAAGAAGCTGGCTGATGTACTCGAAAAAGGATGATAGCTTGCACTGCTTCTGCTGCAAAATGTTTTCCAAGAGAGAATACAAACTGAACAGGCAAGGACTAAAGGACTGGAAAAATGCAAGCCACTTGTTCAAGGTCCATGAGAATAGCCAGGAGCATAATGCTCACATGGCAACATGGAAGGACTTGGAGGTCCGTTTTGCGAAAGGGCTCACAATAGATAAACAAGAGATGGCCCTCGCTGAGGCTGAGAGGAAAGAGGTGGCATAACATCCTACATCAATTGGTGACAATGGCAATTTTCTAAAAGAGGTGGAGCTTATGGCCAAATTTGATCCAATAATGAAACAGCATGTCAGTAGGCTGGAAAGTGGAGCCAGAATGAACTGATAGACTCCATCAGTTCAAACATAATAGAAAGCATTGTGATAGAGATCAAAACATCCAAGTATTTCTGTATCATTTTAGATTGCACCCCTGATCTGAGTCATAAGGAACAGCTCTCTGTCATAGTCAGGATAGTGTCACTAGAAGACCACAGGCTAAAGAGTTGAAGCCCAGTCTTTGGCTGAGGAGATTCGATCCTAATTTCAGTTCTTCAGAATATTTCTGCAGATACTGTCTCATTTCTCGAACTCAATTTCAGGGGGATGACCCAGTTTTTTGTGGACCAGAGTGAACCTCTGAAAGCTAAAAGTCAGCAGTGGATCAGTTACAAGCTGGAGACGTGGCAGATGTTCATGGAGTAAAGTTTAGGTCAGAATTTAATTCCTCGAAACACTTTGATGTTTGTCTGCCTGGTTTGCCCCTGTGTCTTGGCCACGACATCTTTGGGGGTGCCCTCTCTTATGATGTTGCACTTTACCTGAGGTACCTGAAGTGTGGTAGTTAGATCAATTATTGGAATGTGCTAGAATTCAGGAAGAAAACAGTGGTTATGTGACCTACGTGTGTTTGCTCAGTGTTAGATGAAAGTCTAATCAGTCTAGTTATTACTAGGTTATTACATTATTGGCATGTTAATACATTTTTGGCTTTATCACATTCAAAATGGCCAAAATTATTATGTTATCGGTAGGTATTACATTATTGGACTTTATTACATTATCGGTTGCTACAAGGTTTTACTAAGAAAATTATTAATTATATTATTATATTATAACAGACTGTTAATTGTACAGTAAAACACTCACATTTCATGACAAAATCTTAGTTTGTGTGTGCCATTTCAAGGGAATTTATACAGAATAAAGTAGTATTTTATATTAGATACTTAATTGTACAGTAAAACACTAATATTTCATGGCAAAACCTTTATTTTATGGTTACTTTTAGGTCAAATACATTTCTTTTGATGGAAAAAAACTTGTTTTACACGGTAAAATGTGGAATAAAGCACCAACATTAATCGTAAAATCAGTACAAAACAGTACTAATATCTTATTACTTATTATTAGTATTTTCATGTCAATTATGAGGCAAAACAGTGTTTCTTTTTATCGAAAACCTTTTATTCATACGGTCAAATATGGAATAAAACGTGGTACAGTGCTAATATGCTTTTACTGTAATATTAGAAAAAGTTTTACCGTTACGGTAAAGTTCTGGCAACCACAGCTGCTGTTTTTTTTACAGTGTACAAACTGTCATTGAACCAGAACATTTAGTGGTCCATTCATGGATCAGACACTTGTTGTGATTTTTGTGGTTAATCACCTTGTTAGAGAACAGCATGTTATGCAATAAGTACTAAACATTGGACAGTTGGACATGTGCATTCAAAAGTTTAGAGAAGGTCAAATTCAAGGTCAAGTTCACCTGTAAATGTGCAGAATAAACATGTTTACAGCCTGGTACAAAAAACAGTTTTGTTCTCTATTCTCAACTGTACTGAGGGTGAGTTTTTATACAACTCACCTGTTCAAATTATATTAAAGGTACAATATGTGAGATATTTACTGTATTAAATCATAAAATAAATATGCTGTGTCATCAGGGAACATGCTCTACTGAAATACAAGATCTTGATAAATTACTACAGTCAATCTGTTTCTTATTTTGAAATTTGCCTTGACAGACCGGACCGTCTGTTTTGGTTCTCTTTCAAACATTTGCTCGGTATCTCACTATGGGGTACGCTCCTCTACGTAGTCCTCAGAAGTCTAATAACATTACTCCAGCCCAATTGGCTAGCAGTTGTGATGACTGCATCATGAGGAGGGACATTCTCTCCCTACAAAAGAAAGACATGGGAGTAAAAGACAGAATCTCTTTGTTTGACTCCCATGGATTTATCCTGAAACCTAAAATCCCCGTTGCTCTGGTTGAGCCTTCATATCCTGTGAAGGCTGCCATTGAGCGTTGAGGAAACCACAAAGAAAGGTATGGGAGTAAAGGACGCTCTAGTTGACCCTTCGAATCCCGTCGAGCAGCTGAAGAACGAGCTGCAGAAAGAAAAAGACTTGAGCAAAAGCTCAGTCCATCGCTCAGCTTGAGCTTGAGCAAGAACAGGACAAGAAGTCCATCGCCCAACTTGAGCTTGAGAGAGAACAGGACAAGAAGTCCATTTGCCCAACTTGAGCTTGAGAGAGAACAGGACAAGAAGTCCATCGCCCAACTTGAGCTTGAGCGAGAACAGGACAAGAAGTCCATCGCCCAATTTGAGCTTGAGCGAGAACAGGACAAGAAGATCATTGCTCAATTTGAGCTTGAGCGAGAACAGGACAAGAAGTCCATCGTTGAGCTTGAGCAAGAACAGGACAAGAAGTCCATCGCTCAATTTGAGCTTGAGCGAGAACAGGACAAGAAGATCATTGCTCAATTTGAGCTTGAGCGAGAACAGGACAAGAAGTCCATCGTTGAGCTTGAGCAAGAACAGGACAAGAAGTCCATCGCTCAATTTGAGCTTGAGCGAGAACAGGACAAGAAGTCCATCGTCGAGCTTGAGCGAGAACAGGACAAAAAGTCCATCGCTCGTTTTGAGCTTGAGCGAGAACAGGACAAGACCATCGCCCATCTTGAATCAGCAGTGAAGCAGATTCAGAGAAACGGAACAACCTTCACGGTGGAAACAGTTCAAGATGTTTACTTCTGGCTCGAGGAGAAGAGAGGCAGAAGCAGAGGCAGAACATCAAGAGGCACAAGAGGAAGGAGCAATCATTCACACCCTTTTGCCTTGACCATCGACATCAATATCCCATCTCTCTCTAAGTCCAACCAACCACCAAATATTACAATCCTACTTACTAGACTAATAGCAATAAGTCCAACTCAACATCTGTCTTTCAGCATTTTCAGTGGTTGCTCATGGTGTTAATTGTTGGGACTCTGATCCCACAGACTTTTTTTCCAGGTGCTCTGGTTTGCCCTCCAGTCCAAAGGACATTTAAAAAAGCCTGAAAATCTTTTCCCAGTGGTTTGTTTGGTCTCTGTAGGTTTTCCCCAGGTGCTCTGGTTTCCCCTACAGTCTCAAAGATATTAAAAAAAAAAAAATCAACAGCTTACTAACAACTCCAGTTCTGAAACGACACTGGCTCTGCACCCTGTCAGCATTCCCCCATGCCCCTGGCCTGAAAACTTCCTCTTCCCGGTGGTCCAAAATGGCTGTGGTAGAAACACTCCCCCGGTAGAGGTGAATTGTTGGGTCTCTGTAGGTTTTCCCCTGGTGCTCTGGTTTCCCCTACAGATCCAAAATTAATAATAAAAAAAAATTCTTTCACATTTGTTGGTTAAAGAGAGTAGAAAGAGCGTATGCTAGCACTGCCTAACGCTAACAACCATTTGGTTTTGAATGTGTCACCTGGTGTATCATGAAGCAGTCTAACAGTATAACAGAAAAAGACAAATTAATAATTTCCATAGTTCAAAAGTTCATGTTTGCGCACAAACGGATGGAGATTGGTGTTGAAAAAAACATGAAAGAAAACGAGTGTTCAGATTTGCCAACCACGTGGTGCCATGGCAACAGTAGACGAGCTAGCACCAGCTAGCACATTTCATGTGTATATGTTGGAAATACAGCCAAATCTGAAGACTAATTAAAAGATAAAAGCAACATCAGTATATAGTCATATCTCACATCACACTGTTAACTAACAATGAATAAAAAACGAACAAGCTATTCAGCTCGTGTTTCTTTTTTTTTTTTTTAACACAGAGACAAGCTAGCACATAGCATATCTTGTGTATCCTAACTGTGACTGGAGCACAGAGTGACAGGGGCAGACTCATGAAGGCTTAATTCCTACAGGTGTGTCCTTCGTTGTTTGAACATAAAGATGTAATTTAGGGATCTTTACTGACACATCTAACGCTGTTGTCTTTCTTGGGTGGACAATCTTCACAGTTACAAATGTGCAGACCAAACAGCAGCCTCTGTGGCTGTGAAGTGAAGCCAACACAGGAAGTGCCAAAAACAGAAGAAATAAATGTGTTTACAGCCTGGTACAAAAAATAAGCAAACACTAAACTGTGTGAATACCACATATATAAACACTGAACAGATGACACATTTATTTTTAAGCTAATGGCACGATGTCAGCGACACAGCTGATGTAGGATGTGATTAAAACTTTTCCAATAAATCCACAGCATTGTAAAGTCCAAAAGTCAAAGTGTTGAAAAAAGATCGACGTAATCATTTCCAAAATTTTTATTTTGGAAATAAAGTTTTGGAAGTTTTTATTTCATGAACATTCAGCTTCAGTCCATATTAGTCAATCTATAGTCTTTGAAAACAACATTTTCTCTGCGCTCACTAAACAAGGTACACACCTGTATTAACAAGGTATACACCTATATTAACGAGGTACACACCTGTATTAACAAGGCACACACCTGTATTAACAAGGTACACACCTGTATTAACAAGGCACACACCTGTATTAACAACGTCCACACCTGTATTAACAAGGCACACACCTGTATTAGTGATCTGATTAGTGGACGACCCGCTCTACCTGATGAGCCATGTTGTGGTAAAGTTAATAACAAACTGCTGGTGATCCTGCTCATAGCTGTCAGGATCTCCTCTAGAGGCAAAGTTAAAGTTAGTAAACTTTAGCTATTGCATTAGATGTGGATCAGTGCTCAACTACTGTGTACCTACAACGTACTGGGCTTGAAAATAATGTGCACAGGCAGCTAGCTGATGTTAGATTTGTTCATTGACCATCAGACTCGTCAGTCTTTTAGTCTTTGAAAACACACAATCCTTGTTAACTTTTAAAATATCAAAACGACATGCATCGTTGATGTTTCACAACTGCAGACCATAGACTGAAAATAAAGATGGATGACATGTCTCCACTTTCTCCCACTGTACAAAATGAAGCCAAAATTTAGAGCCAGAGTCTGTGCAGTGGAGATTGTGCCTGGAGCCATGGTATCAAGGTCCTGCCCATACACCCGGACGACTTAAATGCGAGCAGGGCTCAGCTGTCAATCATTACATGAAAACTCATTTTTATAGCATTAAATAACAAATTAAAACCAACGAAACGAACACTTCACTTCAACTTACATAAGTGTGGTAAGGACTGCCTAAAATAATGGAAACTGTCTTTGGCACTGGGAGCTGTCGTGTCATCCATCTTATATACAGTCAATAGTACAGACAGACAGAATTGCGTACACATTCCCCAGATAACAGCAACAATTTCATTTGTGGTTATTTCACAAAATAAAGTGTTGCAGCTTAAAAATGTAAAAATTAGAAGCCTCCTAAAAACTTTGATCCTGCCCTGCGTGCTTGGAGGGTGCAGATCATTTTATTTTTTCCATGGGTCATTGTTGCAATTGTGTACTTTGGATCAAACTTTGTGTCTGCAGGTTGGACACAGCGCCCTTCTCATGAAGCAGAAAACATGTTCTTACAAAAACTGAATATAGAAATCCTTAAAGTAACAGCAGTTTAATGCTCAAAGAAGTTTATTTCATTATGTTAACATCTTGCCAGGTTGGATGGTAGTTCAAGGCAGAAAACTGTTCAGGAGTGTTAGTTGGACTCCACCGACTCATCTTCCAGATGTAAAAGAGGTAGTGCATGACGGGGGAAAGTGTACTCGGCTATGTTGGGGAGTCCAGACACCACACAGCAGCTCAGGGCACTGCGGAAGATCCCCATGTCACAGGCCCCAGACCACGTGCCAGTTATTACATCGTAGTACTCAACATTACAGGGGGTGCCGAAGCCATTGTTGCCCCCAACAACAAAGAGCTGATCATTGATCACTTCAATGCCAAAGTTGCTGCAGGTGGTCATCATGGAGGACACTGCGTTCCAGGTGTTGGTCCCAGGGTTGTAGGCCTCAACGCTACTCAGAAAGGCGCTACCATCAAAGCCACCAACCTATAAAAGGCAAAATAAAATAAAGGGCCAAGAATATTAGCATTAGCATGTTAGTATTACCATTATGAGCATGTTAGCATGCTGTTGTTAGCATTTAGCTCAACAAATTTATTGATGACCAAAGCTATTTAACATGTCACAGACTTTGCGCACGAATGTTAGCAGAGTTTCATGAACATACAGCATAGACATGGTCTGCATATGCAATCACGCCAAGTCTAGCACGCCGGTTGCTCATGGGGGTTATCATTGTCCACTGGTTGGTCTCTGGGGTGTAATATTCACAAGTTTGCAGGCACTCGTTGCCATTGAAACCACCACAAATGTAAATCTGGGGAAAACAGGAACATCATTAGGTAATTTAGCACTTTTCTGGGCTTCTTGGCTTTTCTTGGCTTAGGTGTAAGATTCTGTCAGAGCCACAGATTTAGAGGTTAGAAACGTAATGGACAAGACACATTGTTTATGTTTTTATATTGGGTTAGGTAATAACAAGTTGGGCAGAACAAGTCAAATAATATAATTCTAAATTTCATTGTGGTTAACCCAAACCCCACAGAGAACACCCAGCTTCAAACTAGGACAAATCAAGACGTCTGGTCACTGTACTTATTCGTTCAAAAAGTAAAAATTGCAGTAGCAATGTTCCAGTCACAATCAAACCACTCTCTGTTACTGAGTTATTCTTAGCTGTTCTTTCACTTCACCCACCTTGCTGTTGAGGGTTGTGCAGCTGGCATCGCTCCTCTGCTCATGCATGGGTGCAATGAGACTCCACTGGTTGGTCTCGGGCCTGTAGCGCTCTGCAGTGCTGAGTTCTGTATACCCATCATGACCTCCCATTGCATAGATGCAGCCGTTCAGCACAGTAATACTCACATAGCAGCGGCGGCAGTACATGGGCGCAGCCTCATGCCAGGTGTGTGTGTTCAGGTCAAACTTGCACATACTGTTACTGAAATGCTCCACCATGGCAAAGCCACCAACGCAGTAGACATACCCATTGAGGAAGACAGCACCATGATGGGCACGAGGACGCTCAAGATTGTCTGTCACATTGATCCAGCGGTCAGCACAAAAATCGTACGCCTCAATGGTGTTAGTTGGATTTTCGCCACTCCAGCCTCCAATAGCCAACAGGACCACATTAGGCAGGCGAGGACGTGCGACAGCATGACAGACACCAGACATGGAGGAGCTGTTTGGGTTGGTACAACGGATGATATGTAAGGCTTCTATGGCCATATGCATGCAATCAGCGTTGCTGTTCACCAGCTCACTGGACATCACAATCTTGTTGATATAGTCGTCACTTGTCAAGGCCAGCCGGAGCTACACAGAGAAAACAGGACAGAATCTTTAAATTGAACATAATGGACTGTAGCACTTGAGTCCAGTGTCCAGACCTCAGAGATTCTAATTGTGACTCACCCATTTATCAGCTTAAATTTCATCTTCAAAGGATAAAACTGGTGATATTCAATATATTCTTTAATGTCAACAGATTCCTTAAAACTGTTCAAACCAACATCTATACTTTCAGACTGAGTGCAGCACCAAGTCCATTTGTGGTGATAGCAGATAGGTGTTTTTAGCATAAATTCAAAAAGCAAAACTGCTATTAAATCCATCTGGTGAGCTGTTAAAACCATAGTTACAATACACTCATAAGTGCAGGGACTGTCCTTTATTAATCAGAAAGTGGAATTAACAGGGGTGCGATATGTTTGTCCCCATGTCTTTTTTTTTTTTTTTTTTTTTCACATTTTCCCAATAAAACAATGAATGAATCTAGTCAAACTGGTGACCACAAAGTAAAAACCTCTCACTTTTCCTCTCTTTCTACAGAGACTATATGCTATATTAAGCCCAGTAGCAGTCTCAGTTGGTTCGAGCTCTTTGTGACACCAGAGGCAATAGATAAACCTATAAGGTGCATAAAGTGCAGCATGAGTTGCTGTCAGTCTCAACAATCCAATTTCCCCACACAGGTCCATGTAGCACTGATGATGCACAATGTTACCAAAACTGTTCAATTAATGAGTCAACTGTCAGTCTGACATGACTAAGCTGATGAGTCAAGCTTACAGCTCTTAGTCTGTTTGGAGTAAGTCAGTCTAAACAAGAACTAGACCAGGCCTAAAAGGCAACAATGATTATTTTCCTTGGTCCAGATCAAATTAATGGAGTTACAGATAGGAAAGCGACTTCAAGTTAATGTTTAAGGTGTAAATCTAAATCATATGTAGTGACAGAATGTTAACATACCTTGGAGAAGGGCTGAACGATATTAGCTTTCCGTTGATCGGGTTGGTAGCTGACCCAGTGAAGGATGGCCTCATACACAGTACTCTCCTTTCTCACATTGAGGTCATCTCTACAAAGGATGTCAGTGAGTTCGTCCACAGTGAGCTGCTGGAACTCTTCACAGAAAACAACCTCCTCAAAGTGATCAAGGATGTAGCGGTAGGCCTTGCGCCTCAGTTCGAAGGAGTAGCAGATGTTGGTGAACTGCCAGATTCTGATGCAGTTCTCCGGGCAGAGCTGCTCCCCCAGGAAGTCGCAGCAGATTTGTACAATGTCCATCACATTGAGCTGATCTGCTGCTAGCAGTAACTCTTGTACGTTGTCCTCTGTCACAGAAATATAACCGGTGTATGCAAACTCAATGATGAGCTGCATCATGTCAGTAGACAAGCCCGGTATTTCAAAGATCTTTTTGTCTGGAGATGACCAGCGTCTGAAGAGAGCTCTGTGGGTCAGAATGAAGACACAGCATAGCACAGCAGTTGAATATATGACACCCTTTGTTCTTTAGATAAATTATAGCATTGATTTTTTTTCTTTTTATAAATGTATTATCATAACTATTGCAGTTCACACTAATTATCTGGAAAAGTCCATTCCATACAGCATACCCATTGTATACAGCAAAAACTATACAGTACACTAAACTTTATAGTACACTGTTTTTGTGGTAAATATAATTATATAATAATATAATAATAATATAATTTACCGTTTTTAACAGGTTATAACTGTTGTGGAGAAATTGCTGGAACCAATGGTCAATGGTGAGGTCAGGAGGGAAGAAAGTGTTCAGGAGCCTCTGATGTCTTATGCTGTAATATTTATTGTCGCTTGATCAAGGAGAATTAGAGACACTCTCAAAGTACATCAGAAGTGTCTGAGTCAGTCTCACATTCTGCCCAACTCCTGCTGGTGGATAGACTTTAAACCTCAAGATAACATCACAAATGCCCTATGCCCCAAATAAGACAAAGAGAATGTTTTTACCACGAAAGGTGTCATTGTCAACATATTCTAGTCTGGAGACACAGATGTCTGTTTACATCAATTAGAACGTCAACAGCCAGCTATCTATTATGTCTAAGAAGACAGCAATAGATCTCTTCGACCCTGGCCACCACAGTGTTGAGATAGACTGGCACCTACTGTTCCCAGTCAAAGCAAAACAATTAATAATGCTGAGGACCTCAAGGCCCACACATGACCTCATGTAACCTAAGGATGCAAAATTCCATAACAATAACAGGAAATGATATAATACGTGCACTGCTGGACATTAGACAGTGTTGCATTAAGAATGTTACTGCCAAATAAACTTATAAAGAAAGGTTTCTTTTTTTTTTTTTTTTTTTACCACTATCCACAATTTACTTCAGGTTTCTGCCGCTGTGGACAGCGTCTCCATTTCCTTTGTGCATCAAATTGTTGAAAAGTGTGAATAAAAAATCAACTGTTTCAAATATTTGAGCATATTTAATTTAGCTACTTCTCTGAACACACTGCAAACTCAAAACCTGCTTTTTCAAGTGCTGTAATATTGAACTGAGAGACCAGTATAGAGTCATAATTAAACTTCACATGAATAATATTTTCTAAAATCAATGTATAACACCTCCAAGTCTCATATCATGACAGTTGTTTTTTTAGTTGTACGCAACTCAATAGCACCAAAAATGTTCATCTGAACTGATATCTGAAACTATACTGACCATGTGGAAGCAGACAGGAGACCTGCAGCTGGTAAACTTGTGAATTGAATTTTTGAATTATCCTCTAAAATATGCTCTGTATACTCTCCATCCGGTCTTTAATATCTTCCATTACATGATCCATGAAGTCATTACATATTGAGATGGCTGTGTTTCTCAGATATAGATCATTAATTGGATATTATTTTGTTTTTTCTGCTCATTTGAAGAATATCAAGCTTAGCTCAGTTTACCAAATAAACAACTCACCCGAAGTATGAACTGCATTTACACAGGATGACTTTGTGTACTTGAAATTCGGCATCTTCGACTTTGATGACAGCATCACAAAACTCCAAACGAAGCTCCTTATACACTGACCTTAACTCATGTGAAGGTTGGTCACCCATTTTTGATCTTTCAATCTGAAGACTTTCTCCTCAGTTTTTTGGTTGTTGAATTATGCCTCAACCAGTTAGAGTCTCAACATGTTGTACAGTGAGGAGAGAATGTGAATACATGGATAAAAGGATGGAATCTTCTAGAGTGGAATCTTAATACATCATACATTGCAACAAGTAAACTGACAACTGTGCACTTTTCCTCTGCTGCACTCCTCTATACTCTAACTCAGTAAAATAAGCAACTCAGTCATTTTACTTTTTATTTAGACCCCATGGCTCTTATTAGGTATGCCCATGCAATATAATACAGTCAAATACAACAAATTCATGAAGATGATAATGTTAATTTAAAAAAATTCTCATAGAGGTGTTAATTTAACGTTTAATGTGTTTATTAATGAGTTTGTAGTATATAAAATGTTTGTACAAGGAAAGCATCAGATGTTACAGGGGGGCGGCACGGTGGTTAGCACTGTCGCCTTCGAACCTCGGCTGGGGCCTTTCTGTGTGGAGTTTGTTCTCCCTGTGTGTGCAACCCAGACTGGTGGCAGTTCGTGAAACTGTCACGAAATTTAGTTTCCAGAACGACATTAAAACTAATGTATTTCATTAGGAAGCATGTTTCATGTTTGCACCACGTCTTTTACAGCTGCATGATTGTGGTTTTGATGATCACATTTATGTGCTTTTAATGTCTTAATTGACGTTTACATTTTTAGATCCTATCTTTATGATATCCTATCTTTCTGTAATTTATAGGTCCCAGCAGCGCACTGTTTTCATGCATGACAGAAAATAAGGAGTTTTCGTGGTTCTTTCGGGTCAAAATAAAAAAAATGCATCCTCCTGATCACTGACGAGACTGCAGAGTTGTGTAGTGGCCATCGCTTATAAGTATTTCTGCTTCTTTTGCGAAAAATATCGTAATTTCATTTGTTTGTTGGGTCAATCTACACTACAATTTAGAGCCTCATCGACCGTTGCTATGGTAACAACGCCAGCTTTTAGTATAATGTTTTATATTGCAGATGGGTGGTTATCGTCAGTAGTGAAATACTGCCCTGTAGCAGTTATATTGAAATGTAAAGAAAATAATGTGTGTATAATAAAAATCGATCAGCCACAAACGGTACAGGAAACAGAATTTGAAGCTATCTGATTGGCTGAACTGGCCCAGATATGTAAACCAACACAGTGTGAACATAATTTGTACTTTTTATTTGTACCTTTTAAAGCCAGCACAGTTAGAAATAAAAGCTTTTATTTTTAGGATAAGCTATATTTTACTGTAAGATGGACATTATTATACGTCATATGTCTAGCGCATGCTTCATTTATATCAGGTGAAAGGAAGCATCGAGAAAAAGCATCGATCTTTTTAAAGAGTAGAATGCGACTGTGGGAGCTTGACTAGCCATCTTTTTCTCTCATTTTGGTTCAGCAGGGTGGGACATGCCAAATACTGTTCAAATATGAAAGTGACATTAAACAGTATTTACTGTTGAGCACGACGGAGTATTAGGGCTACGTTAAGAAAAAAAAAAAATTAAACTACGAGAATAAAGTCGTAAATATTTAAATAATTACGAGAATAAAGTCATAAATATTTAATTAATTATGAGAATAAAGTCATAAATATTTAATTAATTATGAGAATAAAGTCATAAATATTTAATTTATTATGACAATAAAGTCATAAATATTTCATTAATTATGAGAATAAAGTCATAAATATTTAATTAATTATGACAATAAAGTCGGAAATATTTCATTAATTATAAGAATAAAGTTGTAAATATTACCTTCGGTAAAGTTGGAAAGATATTGGCAGATTCAAACTTCCGGGATCAATAACTCTCAAGTGAAACGTTGTTAAAACACAAAACACGCATATTTTCAACCGTAGTAAGAAGACAAGAACATTAGTGTTTACATGCAGCCGGCTGTGAGAGCAGCGCGCAGGGACTGTCTACAAAGTGCAACACGGAAAAGAGATATTACAAAAATATTCAATAACTTATAACAGATTACACTACAGCAGTGTGAAAAATCCCTTTCTTTCAAACCAAGTATTGTAGTGTAATCTGTAGGGGATCAATGAAGTGTGTAGTGAGTTTAGTGACACTACACTGTATTATACTGAAGTTATTGAATATTTTTGTAATATCTCTTTTACGACTTTATTCTTGTAATTAATTAAATATTTACGACTTCATTCTCCTAATTAATTAAATACTTACGACTTTATTCTCGTAGTTTATTTATTTATTTATTTTTTTGTTAATGTGGCCCTAATACTCCGTCGTAGTTGAGTGGCTGGTGAATTAAACATTTATCTGTCTGTGGCTGGTAAATGTTCACATCTGAAAAAGTTAAGTTCCCTCCCAATCTGCATGAATGTATCTGTAATGATTTAATATTAATTAATGACTCAATATTAATTTAGCCTAACCAGCCTGCTGCACAGGCCCTTTAAGTCTCAGTGAGGAAACCCCAGACATGTATCGCGCGCTTTTAACAGTGTTACAGGAAGTGGACAACCGCGAACTTCCAGTCTTTTACCGTAATTACTGAAAACACAACGGAAAATTACAATTCCTTCATTCGGATACACATTTCAAACCTTTCAATATTAATATAAGCATGACTGGGTAGTAAATGATTTCATGTAGGCTAAGCAGGATTATGTAATCAGATTACAAAAGAGAAGTAACTAGAATCAGCCCAGACTACATTTGTGAAATGTTGAGTGAAATGAGTTATATATTTGATAACATCTTTAAAATATTGAAGTCATCTTGTCTGACATACAAGACAAGTTTTGTCCACTCAGCAGTGGCCTTTGTGAGAGAAAAAAGAACGGTCTAGAATATGAACATGTTTATGATTTCCATTGAAAATGTTTTGAGATGTTTACATAAAAAAATTATATTTGTGGCATTCAAATTTTTCTGGCTGCTTTTTTTATTTATTTATTTTTTTTTGTATTTGGTAACTGCCTACATTTAATCCAACCCAACCCTGAATATAAGAGCTAGGCTACACTACAAGAACGTTTTCTGTTCTCTCTGCAGCTACATTCAACCAACCACAAAACCAAAGGCATTTTAAAGAGCCCATCTCTACCTATCTCTCTATCTATATTTCCAACCATCTCTTTATCTTTACCTGTCTAGCTCTCTGCCTGTCTGTCTCTGTCTTCTATACAGAATCTGTCTGTTTGTATATTTGTATTACTCGTTTGTCTGTCTGTCTGTCTGTCTGTCGGTATCCGTCTGTGTTGCAATGGCCAACAAATATACCATTGATCCCAAGAATCCCCACTACCAAGAGGGGAGACGCATGGCTATTGGAATTAAACTTGACTTTGTAAGTTACTTGGTAATTATTTATCATTGTGTACTTGAACAGACTGGTGACAAATTAAAGAAGGAACCTGAATCAATGTGTGAAGAAAAATAAGTGCAGAAGATTCCATAAAGGTGGAGTTAACATCTTATCATGCTCTGTGACATGAAGACAAATGCTAAGCAGGCCCAGTGTACCTTGATTTTTGGTCAGCACGGCAAGGGGAAAAGATCTAAGGGACAGTTCAACTGGTGAGTGTTTTAACAGGAACAGTGACTAAAGACTGAGATCTGTGGGAAGAACATCAGTAAATAGATTCAGAAATGTAACTGCAAGGTTTGTTCATTAATGCGATACGTAAGGAAAAATGGAAGAGCAACTCTCAGGTGACTGAGAATGTCAATGCAGGACGTGATCAGACTGTCAGCAACAATTGTGTCCTCAACTACAGAGGGAGGGATATTATTGTAGATTGGACCACTGCATAAACCCCTTATTACAAAGAGAAGTGCATAGGGCACGAGGGAGCTTACCGGATGGTTTGATTGTAAATTATGTGAATAATATGCTATGGCCTTCACAATCACCATATCTAAACACCCTCTCACCATCACCCATCACCCATCACCATCATTAAAATATAACATGAGGGAATATGTTTTGGAAGAATGTTGTTCATCCCTTGAGACATGTACAGTCAAAGCCGTAGTGCATTTAAGCTATTCAATGCTTCAGTAACACACTATGTTGGAGTTTCCTTTCATCTGTCACCTCTCTTTTGGTTTCAGTATCTTTAACATCAGTCTTACACAATTTTTCATTTCCGCACACAGAGAGCATCTGAGGAGCGGAAACGAGCACGCTCTGGAGGAGACCCTCCACAGACCTCTAAAGGGGACTGTGCAGGACAAGGCAGTACGAGGGGGAGGCATGGAGGGCGACGTCATGCCTCAGCCTCAGGTTGACGTCTGAATTTGTATTAATTTTGAACTGTATGAATTGGTGGACAAAATCAAATCACAACTTATTGTTGAGAGTTTAAAATATTCTATAAAATAGTCTATAAAAATACATATTGAAAGTAGAAAAAAAGGTGCAGTGGCATTACAGTCACATTACATTACCAAAATAATAATTATTATATCAGCATAATTTTGTATTTCCTCCCTAGGTGCAGAGAATGTCTACCTGAGGAGTTGTTCTGTGGGGACTGTCATGTACTGCATCACAAAAAACAGCCTCTCCACAACAAAGAAGCTGTGATTGATGGTTTCATTCCTCTGATCACATGCATCATTAGAGGGGAGGGTGGATATTGTACACATGAGCAAGGTGTGTTCTCACAAAAGCCTTAATTTTGCTGTTCACATGTGTCTGCAGCCCAGTAAAGATAATGTAAATGGTAAATGGACTCAAATCTCATTCACCCATTAACACACATTCATACACTGATGGCATTAGCTGCCATGCAAGGTGCCAACTGCTCATCAGTTTTAGGAGCTAACCATTCACACACCAATGGTGCAGTCTTCAGGAGCAATTTGGGGTTCAGTATGTTGTTACACTTCGACATGCAAACTGGAGGAGCCAGGGATTGAACCATTGATCATCTGATTAGTGGACGACCCACTCTACCTCTAAGCCACAGCCACCCCAATGTACGTGAGTGTTTTTCTTTGTCAAACTGCTCCTGTGAAGGCACAAACTTCACTGTGTTACCAGGAAAACCAGTGATTTGAATCACCATCAATTGCTGTACTGTGGCATTGTGCCTTCAATTGTAGTAGTGTCAAACCCATGGTATAGCACATGGTATTGTTATTAACCGAAACATAGACAGACATTTTTGGCATTTGGCGTCGTGCACCTGGAATGTTTGGAGGTCAAAAGATGGACATTTCAGCTGGAACACAGTGTGACTCTAGGGCGTTATGACTTGCATCAGCCACTATATGTCTGTAAATCGTGTCAGCAGCAGTGGACCCCTGATTTCAAGGACCTCCTTAGGAGTGGATATTGGCCAACGACTGTCAACACGTCCCCACTGTACACGTTGGACCTCCTTAGCTCCTTTCAGGAACTCAAGGTTATCTCTCCGGGATTCTCCAGACAGGCTTTTGCAAAGCTGCTGGAGTATCGCACAAAGTGTGGAGGAAGAGTACAAGAGTTACTAAATTTCCTCTCCATAAGCAGACAAAATCACAAAAAAACTTCCAGTCTGGACATGCGCTGCCACAGAGCTTCTTAGAGTTTTCATATGCTTGATTTGAGGAAGACTAGTGTTGTGTCTTTTCCATGGCTGCCGAAGTCGGTCTGTGGATACTTGAAAAGAAAAGAGCCGCATTTCGTCTTGACTTGAATAATTAGGACTTTATTCAAAGAAAAAAGTGAGTTTGGGATGCATCCCCTGTTCGGGTCCCTTCTGAATCTCCTTGTCGAATTCTAAATTGTATCCAAATTGTTGTACCCCTCTTCTCCCGGGCTAGGTCTTATACTCACAGGAAAAACATGAATAAACATTCTGAAAACCGTCCTTTTAAGGAACCAACTTCCGTCATTGTCTTTCTTAACTTACTTTACCACATCTGTTTCATTACCAAGAGAGAGATGGCCAAAGGTCATCTCACAAACCCTATATCTCAGAAAGAGAAAGGTATGAAGTTCCGCAGAACCGCACCCTGTCCTCCCAAGAGAGATCGTAAATACTATAGAATGTTTATTCTTCATTTAGAGGGTTTAGAGGTTACTGCAAGTTCTTACAGATATGCATTTCATATTCAACCATAATCTCAGAAGAGATCAATGAAATACTATGGAAGGCTTATAAGAAAATACACCACACTAGCTCTGCTGTGGTGAACTTTTCAGCTGCCCAGCTGTTGCAGTGGATGGAAACAGAAAGCTAGATCGCTTTCGTCGAAGTGGAAGGTGCTCTTTGTTCCAGTGATTTTATTGATTTATCTGTGTACTTATATATTTCATGGACTGATTTCCTATTTTTCGGTCTTCCTCAGCTCCGATGACCCTGTTTTTTTTGAGGGGCTCTTTGTGGCTAAAGACAGCGCAGTGTCTGAATTTGTCGACACCATAAGGAGAGCAGTGAAAAATGCAATAAAACAATTGTTAATAAAACAACCACCAGCCACCAGCCAACAACATGTCACCATTAGAAGTTATGTATATTCATGTCGTCAGCAGCAAACTTCACCATCGCCTTTGAAGGAAGCTGGCAGATGACAAAAAGATCTTTTTCAGGAAGTTCAAAAATACTAAGACTCTGTCACAAATATTGATGCAGCCATGGTGGAGCTTTCCCTGACTGGAGAGAGCACTGTGTCCCCAATATGGCCATGGGAGGTTCACGGCAGCAGTATGTCAGTTTCAGATGCTTCATAAGAATTTAACAACAATGACAATCAACGATTAACAACAATTAAATCAATGATTCGTTTGAGTCAAATTTGCTCTTAACTGATCACTTGAATGGGCCAAGGGGGACTGAGTGGTATGCAGCCATTTTACATGTGTGCTTTATTGTATGGTTTAGCTTGCTGTGAATAGGCAAGTTGAGTGTTGTAGAATAGTTTTGACTTTATTCCAGTTGATCTGTGTGTAGTGGTGCTTAAGTCATAATTTGTCTACGTGTTTGTGACGATATCTTTTTATGGATAACTCCACACTAGCTCCCCCTGTTGTTGTAGTCCTCTTTTCAGTTACTTCATGGTTGATTTAATTTATGTATTATTTATATAATTGACTTCCTCTGAAGACCAGCATCTTATCAAACGTATTGTAGATAAAATCTGAATTCAACATTAGACATCTATTTCTTGAATTGTTAAGTTATACTGTAGGCAGCCACCAGGGGAGCTGTCTTATCCTCCACAAATTTTTTCTATGACAGAAGAAAATTACAATCTGAGCCGATTATATGAAACATTACACACTTCCTGTTTCCCAGATGGGCGTGGTCTCCAAACCTCATTCAAGTGTTGAGAACGTCATGTAGATGGAAGAAAGCAGATTGGGTTGTACCAGAGACAAGTTCAAAAAGTAATTTAAGTTTTAGTTCAGTTCTTAGTGATCATCTTTGAAACAGACCGACAGTTCAGCACCGACAGAGTGAAGAGAGCTGTCAGTGTTTCTGCTGAGAAAGAGACAGGTCTGAAAAACATCATTTCTGTCATTTCTGATTTTTGTCTCTGAGTCCAGTATTTACTTTAGTGACTCTGTTCACGTTCACTTCAACCATTCGAGTCAACACAATCAGGACCTGCTGCTGTTCTCCTGAAGCGGAGTGTCAGTGGTTAAACCAACGTGACACAGATCCAGGAAATGACTCTCAAAGCATTGTCATCCATCAGTGTTTATATATTTGAATGTTTCCTCAATAATGATTTTAGAAAGAATTCTACAACAAAGCCAAAAAAATGAAAGGAGCTGTTTAACCATGATTGTGCGTGTAAAATCAAATGATTTGATGAATAAAATATGCATTCATCTATACGGAATATTAGATTATTGGCCGTTTGTGTCATGTAAAACTCTTGGTTTAGAATTATCTGTCTGTGGACAAGCAAAATATTACCAGAACTTTTTTCTACTTCCTACAGGATTTGTATTTATGAAATAAATGCAGGAGGAAACCACTAGTGTCCTTAGTAGTAGTATTACTATTGCTCATAAAACATGAACTGTTTCTCTTCTGGCTTTATTTTGAACGTGTAACTGGATGTTACAGTTTTTGAGGAGTTGGGAGTGAGAATGTGTTGACTGTTCAGCTTCTAGAAGAGTGTTGAAGATGAATGAAATAAGAGGCAGCCACGGCTGTGTGGGGGAAGGGACAGAGAGGAAAACATTAGGAGCATGCACAGCTTTTAAATCCAAAGTCCTTAGACAAACAGATCGATCTCTCCATGCTTTGAATTATGCACAATTATTCACTAATATCTCCTTGATTTTTCCATCAGGGTCACTTTACAGGACTGTGGACTCGTTTGAACGGAGCTGCAACAACATACAAGTGTTGTCAGCTGATCTGGAGCCATGCATGAATGGTGTCATGCTTCAGTCCTGTCAGACTGGCTGAGCACGTCACTGCTGAGTGAAGTCATCACAGTGTGGAAGGTTACATTACATCCGACAGCACTGTCCATCTTTTCACACACTGGACTACACTTTGACACATTACAGCACACAAAACAGGTCAACTGATGAATGAAACACACACAGCTGTTTACCTTGATGGTGTGTTTCACTAGCATGGACCACACCATCAACAAGATAGAAGTGTGATCCCTTGTATTCTTCGGTCTGCTGTGGTAGGGAAGCTTCGGTAGGGAATCCACCATCATGGAGAGGAAAAATAGGTGAAAGAAATGAGGTGGGCGGGGGGGGGTGGCATGGTTGAGGCGTGGTCCTGCTCCTGAAACTCCACTTAAAGTTTCAATAGAGGTCGTCTGCAGCTCTTCATCTACATTCGTCTTGCAGTATTTAAAACTGATCCACTGATCAAATGGCACCAAAGATATCCACGTTGCTGTTATTTTTATTTAAGAAGCATCATTCATTAATTGTAGCTAATTCTGTAAGTCACAATATCACTATAATATCTGTTTTCACTGTGCTGGTACTGGAAACAATCATGGAAAACTAAAAAAAGAACAATCTGTAAAGCTGAGTGGAACTCAGTGATCATTTTGTGTGGGTTCATCACTATGAGCAAAGCTTTTCTCATTTCATATCATTTGATCCAGTGGTAATATGCAAAAAATACTGATTAGCATTGAGCATTTTACAGGCTGTCAATATCAGTGGAATGGTTTTAAATGAGATAGTGTGGAGGACAGTCACTCTGCATGGTTCTTCAGTGTGCTTTTACTCGCACCTCCAGTTTCCTGGAGTCCAAATATAAATAAAAATATCAGAGTCCAAATATATACAAGCAAAGACTAAATCATCATATGTCTGAATGAAGTGTGAGCCAGGCTGCCTGACCTCTGATGGACCTGTAACCTTCCTGCCTTCATGCCCACTGCATGCTGGGATTGGCTCCCCTCTCCCCCCATTGCAGAATGGGTATGCACACACACTTCTCTGTCATTGCAAATGTGTGCTACCATAAATGACAGTATTAATGGTCTGTGGTGATGTGGCCTTTTACGCCTGGCTGCTCTGTGTGCAGCTCTCAGCCTGAACAGGAGACACATCTGATGTGACAGACCACACACTGTAAAGATACTGGAACTCCACTGTCACAACCTCCTGGGTCACACAGCACATTCATTCTTTAATTGCCGCTGTAAGTCAGAGAATATGTGTGTGAATGTACTGAATATGTATCGTGTGCATGTGTGTCATGATGTTCTGGAGAATGGGATGAGAATTCAGTCACATCAAACAGCAGGTCATTCTAACTAGTTTTAACAGAGGAGAGCCCATAGCTACAAATGTGCACTTCAGCTGCATTTACACAGGGTTGTGCAGAGAAGTGTTTATGTTTATTTGTGCTTTAGAACATAAAAAAATAAAAACAGAAAACATTGTTTTATTTCTCTGATTCACTGCGTTGTTCTTACTAACAGCACTCCTCTTCATTCACTTTCTAGCTCCCTCGATCACCACTGCTCCTTCGCAGAGCGTCAAGCGTTTAACAAAAGAAATGCAGCACACATTTGTACCCATGCTGTACTGCCATCAATCTTATGTTAGATGGTGGGTGGTTGTGTGTATAGGCTTGAATGTCAAGTTTCCTTCCTGCTGTGTTTCCTAGCAGTAATCCTGCTGTCTTTCCTGATGAAAGAAGAAAATCTTCCCGAAGCACAGAAACACTCACAATGGTGACACAGAAAAATGGTGACATCTAGTAGCTAACACTTGATATTGCATCTATATGGAATTGACATGGTGACACAGAGCATGAAGCATACCTTTAGTTGTGCTGACTGGTGATTAATCCAGTCCTCACAATACATTTTATATTATAGTATATTCATACTATGGCTTGGCTGAATACTTGGTATGCCGCAACACAATTAGTATTGCTCGATTTCCGGCTCCCCCAGTCCTCCTGATGGATGTGATGTGGGTGTGTGAATGTGTGTGTGTCTGCATCAGTGTGAGAATTGGATAGAAAGCTCTGTATCACTCCTGATCAGTCTTTGCATCGAAGCCTGTCCAAATCTATTATTAAATAATTAACTATTTAATTTAAATGTAATATTTTCTCTCTTCATAAAATTGATGAAGAAATTGTGAAATAAGTGTTATCATCTTTATCAGTTCTCTCTGGTGAAACTTGGTTGCAAGAGCTAGAAAAATACCTGAGACCAAACCAGTCCTGAAAATTACTGAATGGCTTTTTAACTTTCCCGTAAAAAAGTTGAATTAACAATAATACTATAGATCTAATCTGATGACCTGATTTCTGGAGAACATTTACTCCTGCATCTCACATTTGGTCATTAGCTCTTCTTTTAGTACTGGAGAAATTTTCTTCCAATCTGGGAAATTTGAACTGTGCCAATATACGAGGCCAGCAATATTCAACAGTTTTCTTATTAACAAACCTCATGAAAAGCCCCAAACCTGACAGTCTCTTAATATTTTCTCTGTCTTTGGCACTTAATACTTCTGAAGCTGTGTTTTCTAATGAAGATGGAGATCTTTGTGAGTAAGATGTTTATCAAAGGATGAGTACAGTATTTGTTTCAGTCACAGATTTGTTGGTCTAGTGGGATGGTTACCAAACGTTGTTAGCAAAGGAACATTTTTATTATGAACCCAAAACAACAATTATATTAGGCTACTGTAATTATACACTGTTGTCCATAAAGTTGGAATAAAATAACGCATTCAGACTTCTTTGCTCCACACTCCAACCTGAAGACCCCCACACGTTGTAAGAGACCATATAAAATCTTTGCTGATGTTGCAAACATCCTTAAAGATGGTTGTCGATTTCTAATGCAGCAAGTTATAAATTATAAAAACAGGAAAACTACTCATGTGAGACAATGCTACACAACAAGGTATACCAAATGAGGTGTGGTTAGAAGCCCTGTGGATCAGTGTGATTGCGTCAGGTAGTGTCCTGCAGAAGTGCCACCTGATGAGGCTGAGGCATCATTCGATGACATGAAGCGTCATCTCAGAGGAAGGGATGAGTGATGCTGACAGAGCTGAATCTCTGGAGAAGACTGATGTCATCTTCATGGTGTGCCTGCGCCAGCCATCGCAGCGGTTAAAATGTATTGCAGTTATTTTCCTTTAAAATCAGTCATGTAACAGTTGTTAGCATTCACAGTACTACTCTTCTTTTGGATTTCTTGATTACTTTTCTAAACAGTAGGAATGATGATGTTACCGTTGCCGCCGTGTGATCTCCAGTCCCTCATCGGTTCTGTTGTGAAACAAGTGAGTGAGTGACCATTGAAATACTATGAAATGTTTAGAAGAAAATATACCACAGTTCCCACTGATGCGGCGTGGTCCCCTGATTCGGCCCTGCCTGGAAGCCCGGAGGTCCAGGGTTGGAGCGGCACCTTCCCCGACCCACCAATCAGAGGGTCCCAATTGAAGACATCAAGATTACTTAAACCAGAACTTCCTGACCGTCAGGGCGGCTAGTGGTTGTGATGTGGAGCTTGCCTTGATTGTGATTTGTAAATATTTGTGGTGTGACGTCTTAGTTTACAGCCGTGCAGTAAGTGCGTACATGAAAGTCATCATTTAGACCTTGTGTGGATACAGAGATAGTCTGACAGGAAAGACATACATACAGTCTGATCTGATTATATTTTCAATACTCCACTGTTCAGTTTGATTGAATTGACACTTTTAATTGGAGGTGTCCACGCTTTCACACCATAGCTTGGTTAATTTGAAAAAAATGACTATTATGTTATAGGCATGACTGTTCACACTGACTTTACAAACAAACCAAGAGGAGTAAACATGAAGTGCATCATCAGGACCCACAAGAGGAAATCAAATTCTGAGTTGTTTAAAAAAATGAAACTTAAATGTAATGTTTCTGGTGTGTTATGTTCATATTCTTTGGTATCACAAAAGATTTATCAGAATTATAAGATCCCTTCCTAAACAGATATCTCAACCAGCCAATGCTTTTATTATTTATTATTAAGTTCAGCTGTTCAAATTGTGCTGAAAACACATCTCTGCTATCAGAAAATCTAGTTTGATGAACTAGTTAGTTCATTGGCTTTCACACCACAAAGCACAGTCTGCTTGGAAGTGGACTGCATCTATGTGTGATTGTTGTGTTCAGCATTCAGGAGTACTGCCAGCAGCAGAGATGTCCTACCTGGTCTAACCCACCCCAGGAACCACCATAGAAGCAGAGACAATGACAGTTGTGCGGGTGGTGTGTGAAAGTGTGAGTGCTTTTGTGCCAGTTTTAAAATAAAAATGCATCCACTAATCTGTCCCTAAATCTGACGATGTTGCACGTACATTGCGGTGTGAAAATGCCTTATGTACCAGAGGTAAGGGCTCTGGCTTGGCTTGTGTCCATGACAACCGCACAGCGTCAAATGCCTGCTTTCAGAGCATTTCTCAGAATGACAGCATGTGTGCTCAGCTGGGTGGGCAGAGTGATCAGCAGGTGTTACACACTGCAGCCCGCTGCCTTCATCCAACAGGATACTGGAAACAAACCTCTCATCCCAGGAACAATGTCTCGCTGTCCAGTCAGAGCTGCAGGAACGCCTCATCAATTCCAAGTACAGAATTCCTCAGGAAGAGGTGTGACAGCCCGTGCCTAATTTGTGGAGATGCATGTGAGGTGCATGAGTTACTGTTTTTCCCATGTGTCCTTGAAGGTAACAGCAGCCAGATGTGGAACACCTGGACGAGTGCTTCTCAGGATAAAACCCTGAGCCCGACTTTGCTCTCTCTCTCTCTCACTTTGACTCATCCCTGCCAGCACCAGCACATTTACTACAGACACATCTACACAACTGATCCCAAAGACTGACACACTCCATGTTTGCAGTCATGTTTGTTACTATGCTGTGGTGTGGCGAGGTGGGAGGAAATTAAAAGTATAGCTAAGTTGAGTTAAAATTAAACTAGAAGTAAATAAATTAAATATACCGATAACACCACCTAGGTTTGAAGACAGAGGCCTCCACAGATTCTTTTAATCAGGGTAAACAGAGCAGGGAACCACAGGGTAAAGGGAAAAAGTCAAAAAGTTTACTTACAGCAATAATTAGAAACCACCCACCCAAAGCCCTGTCCATCCATCCATCCTTGTTCGCTGCCTTCGTCTGCGACTGCTGCTACTCCAATCCAAGATTGGTATACATTCCGTCCTCGGGGATAGTAGCAATAGTAGTGTACTTCTTTTTTTTTTTTTTTTTTTTAATTCAACCTTTTTCATGTTTATATTGTTAATTGAATTTTGGAATTTTTTGGTTCGTGTGTATATATATGTGTGTGTGTTTGTGTGTCCTCAGTGAAGTGTATCAGTCTCGGCAGTAGCTTCCAGCTGCAGCAGTCTGACTGAGGGAGGTTTTAGTATGACGTTTTTTCACTGTGTGACCACAGGCTGAGTGATAGTGACCAGAGGTCCGTTTCACAAAGCAGGTTTAGTGAAAACTCTGAGTTTATTAACCCTGAAATGAGGGAAACTCTGAGTTTTCCGTTTCACAAAGGGAGGTAACTCAAACCAGAGAAAGAGGGGTAACTCTAGCCTGTTTCAGAGAGAGAGGTAACTTAAGCTCTCGGTCAGTTACCGTAGTAACAGACTCTATGAACCTAACCTGGTCGGGACCAGGTTTTTCTCAATGAACCTCAGTTTCTCTCTGTCTCCGCCCTCTTTCAGCCACACGCCATTTGATTTCCTCTTTCATTCATTCAGTCAGCAGGCGAGTTTTGGTGTAGCCTTGTTCTGCTGTCTGTCAAAAATCATTAAAAAAAATCAGAGTCAGTAGGCGATATCAGAAGTCCATTAGGCTCAGTAGGAGGCGACTTTTTTCACGAACATGGCATGTCCTTTTGACAACGGTCCCGTGGATGAAGGTGCAGCATTACTGCGCAGAGAATTAAATATTCGTCAGGAGATGGTTATCAGACCGTGCATAGATGTTTTATCATTTCCAGACAATTATCTTTTTGAGCGGTACCGTTTCACGTCACAGTCCATCATTTACATACACAACCTAATCTGTCCTTACATTTGCAACATTACCAACCGTAGTCATGCTCTCACATCCCAGCAGATATTGTGTGTTGCACTGCGTTTCTTTGCAAATGGAAGTTTTTTGTACAATGTCGGAGATGCAGAGCACTTGAGCAAGGCAGCTGTATGCAGGGCGGTCAGAAAAGTCACTTAATATTTACTTTACAGTGTAAAACATGATCAAAATGAGGTACCTCCATGCCGAGGTATTACCTGTTTGAACAATGTTCATATATTTCATCTTAAGC
Organism: Sciaenops ocellatus; assembly: GCA_033000465.1. Lineage (NCBI taxonomy): Eukaryota > Metazoa > Chordata > Actinopteri > Sciaenidae > Sciaenops > Sciaenops ocellatus. The sequence goes on from CP136869.1 coordinate 25,290,151, forward strand.
TGCTGCCAAGTGCGCTTCTCACCCGTGGGATTGTGCCTAAATGAAATAAATGAATAGGCTACCATTCAAGCAGTTTTCCCCTATAATATTATTGTGATTGCAAAGGACTGCATTTAAACGTACGCATTGACCCGAGCAGCAATGTTCTCCCACTGCAGCAGTGTTGCACTTCTTTCTAAAAACGTGTTGAAACTCGTCGTATGAGCGCATTAGGATTTCCAGTTCGAGTTTGGTGAAAAACGTAGCCCTCGGCTTCCCCGTTGCCATGGTGACTCGTCGAATCGGGGCTCCATTGATGCTGGCTTTTTATAGTTGTGGTGCACGCGCTTAACTCCAGGTGAAACTACTCCGAGTTGATTAAACTAACTCAAATCCTCTGTTCTGGAACCGGAAACTCAGAGTTTTCTATCTCAGAGTAGATCAACTCAGAGTTTAGGATTAGACTCAGAGTTTGTTGAACCTGCTTTGTGAAACGGACCCCTGGACTCTGAGGATACAGACACAAAGACAAAGCTGGTGCTGCTGATTATCAGTGATCCCTTTCTCCTGCTATGGCTACTGAGCACACAAAGCATCTTAAACCTGCATTCTTTACAACAGACAGCAGGCGGCAGCACACTGCAAAAAAAGTCTGATCGTACTGAGTCTTATGGAGAAATGACACTACTTCCTCCATTGATTTATGACCTCAGTAAACACAGTTTAGCTCATGAGTTCATTGTCTCAATCTTTGGTTTCAAGTCTTCTTCCATGCAGTATGATTTTCATGGTCCCATTTAAAATAAAATAGAGTATAAAGCAGGGTGTGCTTTGGGACGTGGCTGCTTTGTTGTTCTCAGTGAGCCAGTCCACCTCAACACACACATGAAACTCAAAGATCAAACTGTCAAACTAGGCAGTGCTGATCAAATATGAATCCAAATTGTGTTACTGAATTGATTATTTCTCTCCTCAGATGTTTCACAACAAACTGACTGCTCAGCTTGAATACAAACACCTTTACACTCAGGCAGGACGCCATTTTTTCCTGGAAGTGGAAGCATGCTCAGTGTTTCTTTGGGCCGATTACCATTAGGTAATGCTAACAGCCAGTTAGCATTAGCTAACTTAACAACACTAGCAGGGTCTAGTTTGTTCGTTGAATGTCTGTAATATGACTCCATCTTAGAATGAGGTTAAATGAGACAATTGGTGTCTCAAATGTTTACTTCTGGTCATTTTGTGGAGATAAACGAGGCCAATGAACCTCCACCCCTTCTCCTCCATGTAGCTGGTCTGCTCTCCAATTTACAGTTGTGTTTCGCTGAGGTAATCATTTGTCAGCGCCGTTAGCGTGATGTGAAAGAGGGAAAGTGTGTTTTACATTTAACAGATCAGACAAACAGGAATGCTTTGCAGTGTGTAGGTCTGTGTGTGTTGCCTCTCAGCAAATGCGTGTTGTGTAGCTGCAGTCTGTGTGTTTATTTGCGCTGAACACAACTTTGTATTTCTCTTATTGTGATTCGGCTTTCTCAGTATCAGTGAGTGCAGGTTCCAGATGTGTGAACACCTGAGTTTGATTCAGACAAAAGTGGAAATCACCATGTAAACCTCACACTGACACAGTCACAACAGTTGTAATGGCATAACTCTGCATGCTTATGAGAAACGTATTTACTTTGACTCCATGTTGTAGAGTTAGGTTTGGAATGATCACGACATGTCAAATGAATTCCACATTAGTTACTTACAGCTGTATTTAGGTATGCAGTGTTTTTGAGACATTAAAAAAAGCAGACATTAAATCTGCTCTTGGTGTTTAGGCAAACATCTGGACAGTTGGCTGTCATACATCACATGACCTGCCAGACTGATACAGGTCTGTTTACCAACACTTAGTTTATTGTGTGATATGATTCCTTATGTTTCTGTACTTTAGAAATTATTGCTTCTTAATTTTGTCCTCGAAGTCCACGTCAACTTGTCGTCATTCATTTGTGGACACTGGAGCTCTGCAGTGTGCAAACTATACATTTGTCTCAGTACTTAGAGAATACGTATACATGTGCTCCCCATCATGTTTCTTATATTTCTAAGTATTATCTTTTCTTCCCATGACTCCCTTTTTGAGTTACTAAGAATCTAATTTAAATAAATCTCGCAATTTTGTAAAACTAAAAATAAGAAAAGAATTAAAACTACCAAGACCCACAACCCACCAGTGAGTTTGAAAGGCATTTTTAAAAATATAAAAACATTTATCATAACCAGAAACTGGTAAAAACAGAAATCATCATTAACAACCATATCTGAGCTCGGAATAGTGATATTTCATTAAAATCACTTCATTCCACTTGTCTCATTTAAAATTTGGTCAAAAATAAACATGAACCAGATCCTGTAAAAGGCATTTAACTGATACCGTCACCAAACCATGTTTGCTGAGGATACGACACATTACCGGGTGTACGGACACATTAGACGCACACGTCCTCCTCCTATGTCGGTAAACAGGTACAGATACTCTGCCTCCCACCTGCTTAGAAAGTCCCTGTTATCCAAGTCAACTTTTAGTTAGGCCAATTCATGGGGGGCTTTAATGTCGCTGTGCGTTCATCCGTTGACCATTGATTAGAGTGTCAATAAACTGAAGTAGCAGGGGGAGGCCTGGTGCACAGGTCTGAGTGGTGATTCACCGGCGGGTGATTAATAATAGACGTATGAATTTATCTCGCAGGCTGTATGAAATGATCTTGCTGATGTGGCCTGCGGGCCTTGAGTTTGACATGTCTGACATATCTCATTCACCCATTCACACACATTCATACACTGATGGTGCCAACTGCTCATCAGTTTTAGGAGCTAACCATTCATACGCATTCACACACCCATGGCACAGCCTCAGTATCAGTATCTTGCATGATGTAAACTGGGTCATGGTGAACACGATCCATGGGTCTGCCCCTAAAGCCAACCATGCTGCCTTGTGACAGGCCAACAGGGAAGGCTGGCTAGCTGGGTTTCAGGATTAGTCAAGAGGGGGGAGGTCGCCCGGAAGACCCCCAAGCCTTGGAGCCTCCACCTCTCCCTTGCCAGTGACTGATATGCCTACGGAAAGCCTCTAACTGGGGCCTGAGGTACCCAGATCCTCTGCCTGCAGCCTTGGCCTGCTCCTTCATAACAGAGGAGAGGCATGAGGAAGCTGCCTGAAGCTCACCCGCAACACTGGGCCCCCCAAACATTCCTGCACTTGATGGGACAGGTGATGCATGTACAGGGGCATAACAGCTCCGGCGTTAGCCAGACCGGTCTGAGTAGCCATGGCTCTGTGCAGTTTGGCAAGCAAGCCATCCATAACCCTACAATTCCTGGCACTTGATGTGGAGGCTCATGGAGGTCTTGATGTGTGAGATGATTCTGCTGGACAGCTCTTCATCGCTGACTCCCCACCTGAAGTACTCCTCCTCCTGAAGTGTCAGCCTTGTACTTCTGTTACCCTGTCAACACATTAAAGAGGGATCTGATTGGTTGCTGCAGGTCTGGAAGTTATCTATATGAGATGATGATGTTTGTCAACAGCACGTTGACTGATGACTTCTGTGTGACATCAGACATGACCTCATTGTTCAAATCCAATGAAATTCTGCCAAAGTTTACAGACAGCAAGCTTCTCTGCTATGACCTTCTGTAATATTGGATGGAAAACATGGAGCAGCATGAGAAGACTGAACCCTCTTTCACTCATCTTTGATCAAGTTCAAAAGAAAAAGTCAACATTGGTATGGAGAAACACTGTACACCTTGTGTCTCTATACACTGACTGTGTGTGTGTCTGGGGTTAGTGGAGGTTAGAAACCTGTCTCAGGCCATCAAGACCAGTAGAGGGCACTGTCTGTCTTTGAGTGTGTTCTCCATGTCTGTGTCCGCACACATATTACATTTTCACATTATAGATATAAAGCCGGATCAGCAGCAAGGTTTTACTAAAGACAGAGTCAAACAAAGAAACATAAATTAAGACTGCAACACAGAGCATGTGTGTTTTTGATTGAGCCAGATATGTAAGGAATCATGTAGGTCTCTCATTTTCAGGATTTATATATGACATATATATATTTATTTATTTATTTTTCCTTTACATATCTCTGCTGCATAAAAAGAAGGTTCCCAAATGTATTTCTGATTCAGACACAATTAAATGCAATAGAAATCCAAAAATCAGCCAAAACATATATGGATGTTGTTACATTTACAAACTGCTGAGCCTGCATTAAGAAACTGCTTGTCAAGTGTGAACTTAACTGCATTTGTGCGTGGGTGTTTTGAGATACCAGTGCTGTGGATGTATTCACAAATAAAGTCTGTCACAGTTACCAACCAGGGGCTGCTCTGAGGTTGTCAAGATTTTCAAATCAAGTTAACTAAAATGATAATAACACTTACTGGATCATTTAAAGTGGGCTTCCCCTGTGACTTTTCAATCTTAGTCATCAGATGCGGCTAGCTCATCCTCTTTTTTGTGTCACTATTTTATGAATAAAACTGTCGGAGAAACGTGAAAGTGCTGATGACTCAGCAGTACCAAAAAATAAACCATGGCTATATCTGGAGAGTTACCTTAACTTTAGTTTTATTGAAGGACAGGACAGGTCTCTATCAGGATGTGTCACTTGTGGTGAGAAGTTAGTTAATGACAATATAACCAACTGTGAATGTATGTACTAGTGAGCAGTGTGTATGGTGTGTATCAGAGCCTGATAAATCTTCCTCCTCTGTGCCACAGAGCTCTACTGTTGACCTGAAACTATTAACAACATGTTGATTAGCCACACTGCTGCACTGGGTGACATCTTTCTTCATCAACATGAGCGTATTAATGTTTAAAAATCATCAGATGTTGTCAGAGCCAAGAGCCCCAGACAGGTTTGGGAAGTTAGACGGACAAACAGTTTGTTTTTGTCATGGACCACATTGAAAATAATCCAAATATAGAATAACAGGCTGCGTTCTAGAATGTATTTTCTCTTCATTATTGAGTTGTTAGAATAAAGTCTTCTTACAGGCATGCACCAAAGACACATGAATATTAAATGAATATTAATTGTTAATTAATTGTTCTTATCACTGCAACTGCAGTTAGTGTGGCAGCAGCAGCTTGTTGCTCAGCTGTGTGTTCAGCTGTCCTGTTGCTTTGTGCTGCTGGAGAACAGATCACCCATCTGCTGCTCCTCCATTCATACATTCATTCTATCCTCCTTCTGTGTCCGTCCCTCCACCCACCTGTCCATCTGTGTTTCCTTTAAATATGCTATTGAATCAAAATGAGGCAAAATGTTCGACGTATTCTGCCCGATCCTTCACAGGTCTCTGATTGAGGTGTGAAGTTATTTAATACATGCAGACACTCAATCAATGGTGCTTGGATGGGTGTGTTTACTGTGGAACCTTGACACACCTTGTCAGGCAAAGATACGACAGTATTCATTTTATAGAGAAATGACTGTGCTGCAGTACAAAGTAGGAAAGGCTGCAGGTAGCATATACCACGTCAACAGTAAGAAACATATATATAAATGACATACAGCTTCAGACAAAACTGAAGTTCTTGTAATTGGACCCAAGAACCTCAGAAACTCTCTTTCTAGAGACTTAGTTACTTTAGACAGGATCACCCTGGCCTCCAGCTCCACCGTAAAGAATCTTGGAGTTGTTTTTGATCAGGATTTTTCCTTTAATGTCCACATAAAACAAATTTCGAGGACTGCTTTCTTCCACTTACGTAACATCGCCAAAATCAGACACATTGAATCTCAAGCAGATGCAGAAAAACTAGTCCATGCATTTGTTACTTCTAGGCTGGACTATTGTAACTCTTTGTTATCAGGCTGCTCCAGTAAGTCTCTTAGGACTTTAGGACAGAATGCTGCTGCACGTGTTCTGACAGGAACCAAGATCAGAGATCACATCTCTCCCATTTTGGCTTCTTTGCATTGGCTACCTGTTAAATCTAGAATAGAATTTAAAATTCTTCTCCTTACATACAAAGCTCTTCATGGTCAGGCACCATCATATCTAAAAGAGCTCATAGTACCTTACTACCCCTCTAGAACACTGCGCTCTCAGAATGCTGGGTTCCTTGTGGTTCCTATAGTTTCCAAAAGTAGACTGGGAGCCAGAGCTTTCAGCTACCAAGCTCCTCTTCTGTGGAACAAACTACCTTTTTGGGTTCGGGGAGGCAGACACGGTCAACACTTTTAAGAGTAGACTTAAGACTTTCCTCTTTGATAGAGCGTATAGTTAGGGCTGGCTCAGGTCATCCTTAGTTATGCTGCTATAGGACTAGACTGCCGGGGGACTCCCTCTCCCTCCCCCCTCTCTCTCTCTCTCTCTCTCTCTCTCCCCATCACCATCACCATCTGTAAACATACATGTCTCATTAATGCATGTTAATGCATGTTACTAACTAAACTTCTTCCCTGGAGTTTCTGTGCTCTCTCGTCCAGCAGGTTCTCATGGATCGTGGCTGCTGCTGTGGTCCTGCACGACGTCCACTACTTATATTATTACTGTCATTATTGTTACCATATCTCCATTACAGTTTATAGTTAGTTAATGATTTGCTGCTGCTGTGCATCTGTGTCTCTCTATCTCTCTCTATCTCTATTTACCTGTCAAGGCATGAAAAGTTTTGAAAATATGTGTCATTACAGTTCTTGAAATTATACATTTTGTGCAAGAATCAAATCTTTTAACATTTTTTTTACTTTTACTGGTTCTTATGATTAAAATTTTAATTGTTGTAAAATAAATTAATCTTAATTAGCACTGATCCGGGGTTGGCTGTGGCTCAGGAGATAGAGCAGGTTTGATTCTCCTCTAGTCCAGTCAAAGTGTCCTTGAGCAAAATATCAAACTCCTGATGGCTGTGACGTGGTGTGTGAATGTGTGTGGGTGTGGGTGAAGTATCAGCGTGCATTTGGACAGGAAGCGTTGTATCACACCTGATGAGCAGTTGGCACCTCATGTGGCCTCTGTCACTGCTGTATGAATGGGTGAATGTGACAAGTGTTGTGCTTTGAGAGGTGTTGTGTAGGTCCTTGAATTAGAAGGAATTTGGCCTGGAAAGTCTTTGAATCTAAGAAGATGTGGGAAGCCTGGATTATGTCCATTATATTTCAAGTAATGCCCCTTAATTGTAATCAGTGGGGAATCAGTGAGAGGAAGATATCATCAGAGCTGAAAAGATGTCAGTTGGAGGCTGCAGCCACCTCAGTAACCCCTGACTCTGCTGTCCATCTGTATGCCTGAGGTTCAAGACTTGATTAGCACAGGAAGAAAGGAATTCCTGTTGGTGTTCTCTGGTGTAACAGTGGTAACAGCGCTGAAGGTCTTCCTGAGTGTGAGCACGTTGTGGAGAAGGTGACAGTCATTCATGATGCTCTGTAGTTGCAGTGCAGTATCCTCTGATAGCACCCTCAGGACAGAGCCAGCCTTCCCCAGGAGCTTGTTGAGTGTGTTGGTCCTCACACAGCAGCAGCCCCAGCACACCAAAGCATAAAATATATCACTGACTACCTGCAAAACATCACCAGCATGGTGCTGCAATGGAGGAATGGCTAAAACAATTCAGTAATAAAAGATGTGACAATGACATTTTATTATAGCCATCCTTCATGTCATCATTTGTATTATCATTATTATTATTATTATTAGTAGTAGTAGTAGTAGTAGTAGTAGAAGTCAGTAGTCAGTAGAATGTAATGGAAATGTGCATATTATTAAGGATCATAGAGCACATTTTAAAGAGTAATAACATCAGAATCAAACAAACGTGTGCAGCAGTATTTATGATGAACTCATTTTAAATTTAGAATTCACCCCCACAAAATAACATCATAACTTTTTTTGTTCCCGCTGCTATCACAGGGTTTAACAGCTGCTGTTACAAACTGCAGGGTGTGCAGGAGTATTTTCCTCCTCTCCATGAGGAAACCCACCTGTGGTTCACTGTTCTTTGAGTACCTTCCACTTCATAAATAGTGGGCTGGACTTCCTCCTCTGTGTTCTCAAACATTTCACCTTGATGAGCGTTTGTTGATGTTCCATCCATGTGTCTTATGAAGAACCTTCAATGGAAGTTGACGGCAAGGTAAACAATAATCTGCGATCTAATTTGTTAACTACTACGATTCATTCTTTGTGTTTGGCTAATCATTTAAACTTTTTATAGTACTTAAATGTGCACATATTACACGAACAGATTTATGATTTGTTTGTGATGTGTCTTTCTTTGTTTAGAACCATAGTGGGGCGAGGTGGGGAAATAAAAACAAAAGATTAAGTATGAAATCAAACTACTAATAAATTGGGTAGGTTTCTCTCTCTCTCTTTCTGGCTTCCTGTGTTCTGTTTTTAAAACCTGGTGGTGCTCCTGCACACCTGATGCTTCTAGGATTTTCCCAGTCAGTGTGTGGTTAGTGTGGGTCGATGGGAGAGCACACTACTGCATGTAAAACAACTCTAAAACCACTCAAATAAAACACAGCAAAGTTAAAAGCATGCATAGTCCTATAAAACCGACTCCGTCACAATAGCAATGATCCTAATAAGAACACTTGCTACATAAATAGATGAATAATTGATGGGAACATGTTTCCTGGTTGTTTGTGGCTCCAGTTAGAACCTTTTATCCATAACCTGCATCATAACAACCAACACTGTTTAGAATTAAGTTAAGTTTTATTAACATACATTTTAATGTTTTCAGTTGTTTTACTGTTACCAGCTAATTAAACTGGTATCCACGTCAGTCACTACGTCTATATATTATTACAGTAGATTCATTTGTATGGTGGAGTGCTTGGACACTCTCAGCTGTCATTGTTTGACAGGTGGTACCTGTCCTGTGTGACAGCGACAACAAAGTCTGTTAGAATAGATCCAGCACACTGGATTCAAACTGTTTCAAACTGTTTCATGCACTGAAATCCAGCATATACACAAAGTATCACTGAAGAACATGGTGCAGTTTCTGTCACATAAGACTCCACAACAACGCCACTGACTGCATCTCAACCATTTTGACCACGATTTCATGGTACTTTTAGATTTGGACCAACCATCACAGCCTTCCATTAGCATGAACATTCATTTTTAAACTCTCCTTATGCTGTGATATAACCCACCTGCAGCTCCACAACTCTCTATGTTGACTGTTTCGTTGCTGAAACGTCACACTAACATGGAAGTGTATGTTAAACAGCATTTCTGCCTCATTTTGAAGCTGTAATATCGTCATACCAGCGTCTTACCAGCGGGACGTGTGTTCACAGGACAGAATGCATGACACCAGAGCTATTTCTGTCAGCTGATGCTAACTGGCTGGCGACGTGACTGCAGTCAGTGGCATGAGGCTCTGGAAATAAGAAGCCAGAAATGACAGTGAGGCAAGATATGCTGTAGCCATTAAACTGTGACAGGCCTGAGATCAGCTACGTCCATCAAACACACACAGGAAGACATCGTGTTCTTGAACACTTGACAGTAAAATGCAGTTCAGGAATTCATGTTCAGCTGTGGAACTGAAGAACAATACAATATGTACATGGATGTGCTTGTTGCAGATCAGGCTATGTTTGTATAGATGTGCTCTCCATGCTGCTGCAGCCCTCTCTCTCTCTCTCTCTCTCTCTCTCATAATCACTTTCCTGTTTGCTTGCTCAAACAGCAAAAATGCATAATAATAAAAATCAGTGAAGGAAATGAAGGAAATGTCTGCCTCACAGGAAGTCAGCTGTTGGTACAAGCCTGGCATTGGCCAACTAATTCAATTCTTTGTCACATATGTTTATAAAATAAATATATACAGTCAATGAGTTTTTGCCTAAACGCATGACTGCTTAACCTCAACTTATTAGTAACACGGTCAAAAGCTCCTGAACAAGTAAGTTAGTGAGTCAACTGCTCCCAGAATTACTATTTAAGCTCAATTCTCTAAGTAAATAAGGTCATGAGGAGAAGGTTGGACATCAAACCTAATGTGCTGATGGACCATGTGATGCAGACAAAAGCATAAGAACAAGTGAATGGGCGAATCTTAGATTGATTTTCAAACATCTTTGCTCACAATGGAAAGAATAGGGGAAACTAAATGTTAATATAAGACATCCTGAGGGCTGTAAAACACCAAAATACTTAATATTCACATCAACAAACATGTTAAGCTGCTGTTCTCACTTGATCTACTTAGAATCCTTAATATATATAGAATAATTCAGATTTTCTTGTCAGATGAACGTCTTTATATCAATCTGCTTTGTTGTGGCTCAGAGCTGCACACATAATTCCTCTCCAAGACAGAATGTGAGTGGGTGGGAGGCTGTGGATGTGTTATGAAGGCCTCTTCAGAGAGACAGGCAGCCTTACATCAGGCCCACCAATGCCAGCGCAGATGCACCATACATTTCCATTCATTAGAGACACAGTGGAGAATGTGGCGTGGTCATGTGGCAGGGGAGGCATGCAGTTGGCTGGTGAAGTCATCTTTTCCTGTTTGTCCACATTTCTTTTAAGTTTGTCTTTTTGCATTTTTTCTATAGCACTCCTGGGTGTGCTCACAGGAATACAGTCATCCAAACCATTTAACATGATTAAAATGTTCTAAATATAGTCTGTTTTTATGTGATCAGATTCTGTTTTCTCTGCTGAAAAACAGAATAGTTTGAGGCGGATGCGATATGGATAGAGAATCCAGTGAATTTTCAACAACACCCCATGCAAACTGCTGGTCGTAAAAACAGCCAAAAGTGAAACAAATTAACTACGTAGCATATTTACACATTAAGAAGCACCAAATCAAGTAAAACTACCAAGTCTAAGCAAGTAAACAAAGTCTGGCGGGCTAAACGCTCCCAGTGGGATTTGAAGTCATGTAGAGGACGGACCAAAACCACGTCGCGACATGAGAGGAGGGGTTTAGAGGTTAAAGTCGGTCCCAGATTTGCTCTTAACCGGCAGCTTCTTGCTCACTCACATGTTGTCTTCTTAGCTTCCTCTGTCAATGTCCTCTTCTGCCATTATGTCCATAGAGGTTGCTGAGCCTGGTTACATTGCCCACTTAGCCAGCTCCAGTTATGGCACAAAACAGGCTCCACTCCTTATCAACATTCCCCATGGCCACTAACACACCCATGGTGTTCCGAGATCAATCTGGACAGCACAGTTAACAAAATGAGCTAACATTAGCTACAGTTCACAGCAGTTTAGTGGTGGGTGACTTAGTGCTGTAAAGCATTACGTATTTCTAATGCAGAAACATACAACATACTAACAACAGAGACACCATTCACCTGACTGAAAGTCAGTGTAGCATCAGCAAGATTTGAAAAGTTAGTGTTGTATGGCGAGGTTGGTTAGATTAAGATAAAACGCCACCTAGGTTTTAAAAAGAGCCTAGGGCTCTCTAAAAAAGGCTACACAGGTTCTTACGTAAAATCAGGGGTAAGCAGTGTTAAAAACCACAAGTCTTCAAAACAGGTTAAGTCTGGGGTCTGTTTGTAGATCCATGAAGACATTTCACCTCTCATCCAAGAAGCTTCTTCACTTCTGACTGACTGATGGGGAGATTTGAGTATTTACACTAGGCAGGATCGCAGATTCGCCCATTGTTTTACTTGGTTTGTTCGTACTTATTGTTGCTGTGATGACTGTCATCAGAGCCGTTGATGGACGTGAGGTCTGGTGTGAACAACGGATGTTCAGGTCACCTGAGCTCCGGCGTGGCTGATGATCGTTAGAATCACATGAGGTTAAGTGTGAAGTGCTGTTCACTCTCCTGGGAAGGGATGAAAGGACAGCATTGTAGGTGGGGGATAAGTGGTGTCTAAGGCCTCCTCCTCTGTTGAGTGATAGTTTCTCTGCTTTTACATAGATAGCCTCCTTCACTCCTTTTTCAAACCACTTGTCTTCCCTTTCCAAGATGCAAACATCATTGTCACTAAAAGAGTGTCCTTAAGGTGTAAAAAAAACTGCAGGGTCTAGTCCTGATGAGTTGGCCCTCCTGTGTTGAGCCATGCGCTCGTTGAGTGGTTGTTTGGTTTCCCCAATGTATAAGTCTGTCACTCCTCACTGCACTGGACAGCGTACACCAGATTGCTTTTCTGGGTGTGAGGTGTGCATTCTTTAGGGTGTACCAGTTTCTGTCTAAGTGTGTTCCTGGGTTTGAAGAACACTGCCATTCTATGTTTGTAGTAGATCCTCCTGAGTTTTTCTGATACACCAGATATGTAGACCACAATGTTTTTCCACCTGTCCTTCTTGTCTTCATCACCAATAGTATTGTCCCTTCTGGATCTTGTGGTTGCTTTTTCAAAAGTCCAGTTAGGGCCCACGAACTTTGAGTGCATCCCTCAAATGTTCCTTTTCTTGAGCTTAAGTCCATGGAGTTGTGGATGTGATGAGGAGTCTTGCCAATCAGTGGAGAAGCTTCTTGGATGAGAGGCGAAACATCTTCACGGATCTAGTCCAGTCCAGTTGCCCCAGACTTAACCTTTTTTGAAATAAGATGACCGGGATGACTGAGAACCTTCACAGACTTTTAAAAACCACAAGGCACAATTTAAAAGTTCAGAGTTTTTTGCAAAATGATTTTAAAAAACCCACCCAAAGTCTTTCATGGTAGACCAGCAGTCCCTCTTGTCTGGCTCCTACTGCAGATCCTCAGGAGCTTGATACCAAGAGGCCATCAGTCAGTACGTTTACATGCAGCAAAAAATTCGAATTTCTGATCGTATCAGACATAGTTAGGACTTTTAAAATGCTTGTAAACACCTTAATCCGACCTACTTCGGACCATAACAGACATCTCAAAATCGGATAAGAACACCTAGATAATTCGTTCATAGTCGGCATTTTAACGCCATGTATACTCAGCAATCGGATCTAAATCGGATTTTGCATTCTGCGCATGCTCGAGAATTTCCGCCGGGGCTTTCACCCGGAAGTGAAAGGAGACGGCATCAGCCACCAGCAGCCAAAAGCTCCGTTGTTCTTTTTATATGCATTATTAGGAGGAAAATAATGCACGAAATGTACGCTACTGTAGCATCGTCCATCTCCTCGTACGCCATCTTTGTTTGAATGCCGTCAGATAGTTTGTTGTTGCTGATAAGTAGAGGTCAACCGGACGTGGCTCTTTGTTGAGAGGGCTACAGCGCCACATAGCAGCCAGAGTCAGCCATGCTCCGGCCGTTTATCCAATTCTCTGAACGGCATGTATACTCAGACAAGTGATCCGGTCCTATGCATGTCATTATCTGATACGATCAGAAATTCGAATTTTTTGCTGCATGTAAACATACTGAATCTGTCCAGAGAGCTCAACAACAACCAGTCTTCACACCAGGGAACACCAGCAAGCCCTTTCACTCACCCCTGCCTGGCCCTGCAGCTGGCCCCTTCCTGCTATCCCCCAAGGCTGGGGTAAAACGTCAACGGACATTGCGCTTCATGAGGGTCTCTTTTTGGCTTCCGCACTGGTTCCTCCAGGGCTCTGTGCTACCCTCCGTGGTTGTCTCTTAATTTGGCCACTGTTTTAAATCCTCCCAGTGCTCCTGCATACCTGACGCTCGTCTCATTGATCACTGCCAATCAGTCTATGTGCAGTTCAGGGGTCATAGAAAAAACAAACTAACTACGTGCAAAACACTAAAACACTCAATAATTAAAACACAGCAAAGTTAAGAAAACAAGCATGCATTATTTCATAGCAACTGACCCCGTCACAGTTTCTTTAAACCTGCTGCAGACCTTGTTTAACTGATGTTTAAAATCATACAGTTGAGTACAAGAATTTATACAGCTCTGATCTGGTTTTAATCTAATCTTTCGTTTTAATCTTTGCTGTGTGTGTGCTTTTGTTTTTTTGTTAGGTATACCTCACTATATATTGACACTATATAATCAAGTGTCAAATACACAAATGTTATGACAATTGAAGATGTCACTTCCTCAGTTTATTTTTGATGCCAGAAATAGCGTCACTGATTATCAGACAAACATAACCAATTAATGAATGCACCAACAGCAGCAAGGAGGACATGTGATCAGTTTGTCAGTATTATTAGGAAGAATTATTAAAAGGAAACACACAGGCAAATATGCAATGATATTATTAATGTCTGAAATATTTAAAACAATATTACCAAAAGGTATACACAACAGTGCAAGTAGACACATTCTGTTAAGGATTTTTTTTATATTTTTTTATTTATTTTTTTTGTTTTATATTTTTTTATTTTATAGGATTTTTAGAATAACAAATAATAAAGGAAGATAGTATCTTATGCAATATGGTTAACATGCACAAAACATCATTCTTTATGTAATTGAATTCAGACTAAATGGTAACTGTGATACTTCCATTGCTGGTAAACCATCATTTTAAACATCAGTTAAGCTAGTCAGATGCTAAGTGACAGAGCAACACCCGTTTGGACTACAACATGCAAAAAGTGCATTTACACATCAAAGTTGAATCATGGTACAGTTTGTGCACAGCAGAGACTCAAAAATCACACATAGTGTGAGGCCTGGATGAATCACAGACATGGAACCACCAAATGACAGTTTGTATGTTCTCTAAAGCTGGATGTTGAATGGAGTGTTGATCTGATGGGTTAGTTGACTTGTACAGCACTATAAATAAAGCAACCTTTTGATGTTGGCAGCATTTGTGCAGTGTCTTTAGTCTAAATAAAGAATTTCCTCTGCTCTTACCAGCTGTGTGCTGAGACATTTCAGACTTTACTTTGTTGTAAGCATGCTGAGAACTTTAAGTCTAATTTACTTTAAGCAATACATTAATATGGCAGGGGTCACTTAAAGTCACAGAGGAGGATCATGAACTCTACAGTTCTTCTCATCTTTACACATCATCTGTACATTTTCCAGCACTTTGTTTTGCTTTTACATACCACAACTTTATTGTTTTGGTTCAGTCTGCCCTCTTCAACTTTATTGGTTAAACATAGTGGAGCATTTAGCATTTAGCAGCTAAATGCTAAAGCTGAATGTTTTTCCCAGGTACTGGTTGAAACAAAATGGCTAAAAGAGAGAGAATATAGGAAACAAACACAACATGAATATGTAAATAGGAAACTCTTCTTCTTCAGGCTTAGGCTAAAAGTATGGGAGCCAGAGCTTTCAGTTATTAAGCTCCAATCCTGTGGAACCAGCTTCCAGTTCTGGTTCTGGAGTCAGACATCCTCTCCACATTTAAGAGTAGGCTTAAGACAATCCTTTTTAAGGAATATAAAATCAGGCCTTACTCGACCTAACGTGCTACCCAACTACTAGTACAGGCTGTGGTCATCTCATACCTTTAATTAACTGTAATGCCCTCCTGACGGGCCTCCCAACCTGCACGGTGAAACCTCTCCAGATGATCCAGAATGCGCAGCACGTCTGGTTTTCAATCAACCCAAAAGGGCAAATGTTACCCTGTTGCTCATCGAGCTCCACTGGCTACCTGTAACACCTCACATTAAATTCAAATCACTAATGCCTGCCTGCAAAGTTGTCTCCGGTTCTGCACCCACCTACTTGGATGCCCTTATACAGGCATATGTTACCTCACGTCTGTTGCACTCCTCCAATGAACGCCTGGCTCTGCCACCTGTTTGCTCGACGCAATCCAGACTCTTCTCGTCTGTTGTTCCCCATTCCAGTTACCAGTTCCTACCAGACCAGCTCTACAGAGAGTACCTCTGCTAGCACTTCCAAAACTGGACATGCTAAATATATCCCTCTAGTACTGTCACTGTACTTACTGTTGCACTAACATGTCCTAGTCGCATTTTACCAAGATTGTTCCCTTTTTTGTAAGTCACTTTGGATAAAAGCATCAGCTAAATGACTAAATGTAAATGTAAAATGTTAGAGCTTATAGTTAGGGTTGGCTCAGGTGGTGGAGGTGGAGGTATACGTGTGACCTTGTGGTGTTCTACCTTAAAGGTACAGTGTGTAAGATTTGGGGCCTCTATTTTCAGAATAAGGCAAACATGGAATATAATATTCATAACTATGTTTTGATGCATGTATAATCACCTGAAAATAAGAATCTTTTTATGTTTGTTACTTAAAAATTCTCCTTTTATATCTACAGTGGGAGAGGGTCCCCTTTCATGGAGGCCGCCATGTTGAAACACCTTATTTATACAGTAGTCCAGAACAGACAAACTAAATACTGACTCTAAACAGGGTCCTTAAAGTGTTGTTTCTCCTTTACACTAGGAAGGTGAGGGTGATGTGAGGAGATTACAATGCAGTGATTGGACCACTAAATGCAACTAAATTCTACACACTGTACCTTTAATTTTACCTTTCATAATTGCCATAATAAATTAATTGTTTCAGTTCTTTCCATTCAGGTAAACCCTCACAAGCACACCTGCAGTTTGTGCATAAACAACATGAGGTTGATTGCCCAGTAAAAAGGCGCTTAATGAATACATTTATCTTCATTTTGCAGGTAGAGTACAGTGTACTACTCTCTGCTCTGCTTGCTAAGCTCAAATATTGTAGCATTTGCTACAGTTTTCACCCTATCTCCCACCACCCCCTTCTGAAATGAGTCCCTGCTTTCAGGTTTGGGGTAGTTTGTTGCATATTCCTGAATTAATTTGTTTAACCAAATTCCCCAAATTAGAACACAGCTAATTTGGGGAAGGAAAAAAACTACACATTACACTAGATAATGACTAGGCAATAACTAGAAAGAGATTGTGAATCATGTAAATCATGATTTTGAGCGTTGAAAGGGGAAACTGCCTGACAACCACTCTTCATGGTCACCATATAAAACATGCTCTTTGTCTTTCAAGCTGATTCTGTGTGCCACTTGTGTCATCCAGTCGCTGCTATAACCACTCTTCATCTGTCTTTGTTGAAAATGATTACTGTGGTTGGGCTACCCAACTGGTGTGTTTATAAGGGCTCTATCTTTAGACTAGAGCAGCTAAAACACTCCACTTCACTTCAGCGGTTGCCATGGAGACGGGGGTGCCAGCCTAATGGTGGAATAGTGGTGTGCACTGAGAATGAGGATGATGATGAAATGATGAAAATGATTGTGCTATGAAGGAGTGAAGCAGGCTCATAGCTCTTTTCATCATCAGTGCTCTGATTGAATCTTTTGGTTGGGTTGGTCATGACAAACATTATTTTTTTATGTACAATAATTGCATTCCAGCATGTGGATACAACAACTGCAAGAATCACACATGAGCACAAGTACATCAAACTTCATTAATATGCTGGATTGCTTTGTGTGCTAGATGACAAACTAAAAGAGCAAATCAGTGCCAATAGTCCAGTCTTCTATGATAATGCAAGTACAACTATATATGTCTGTATTACTATCTCACTCACACATTGTTAAAGTCAAAAATAATTTCTATATCTGCCCTGTGATTCTTTTCCACTCCAAAATTGAATGGGTTCTTCCTACACCCCATATCCCACCAAGTTTCATGAAAATTGGGGCAAGTACTTTTTTTTTTTTTTAGTCCTGCTGACAGACAAACAAATGGCAATGAAAACATAAACTCTTTGGTGGATGTAACAAGACAACAAGAGCAAGTGGAACAGTGAGTGGTAGCTAGGTGCCCCACATAGTGCTGGGGTGTATGGTTGGTGGTGGGCCTGAGCCATTGCAGCACAGTACGCAAGTACCAGTGTCTTGAGTTGTATTCAAACAGAGGAGCGGGGTTGAACTTGGTTAGGTTGAAACCAACCAGGCTGGTGCAATCTTGATAAACTGCAGGGGTCAGATGGCACATGCAAGTACATCAGCCAGGAGTGAGTTGCAGTATAGACATGAAATGACAAGAGCCTGGACCAGAACCTGTGCACTTTCTGGGTGAGGAATGGACTTTCAGAAGCGTTTAGCCCGCCAGACTTTGTTTACTTGCTCGGATTTGGTCATTTTCCTGGTTTATGTGCTTCTAAATATGCTTCTACATATGGAAATATGCTACGTAGTTCATTTGTTTAAGTTTTGTCTGTTTTTACGACCTGCAGTTTGCGCGAGGTATTTTATTTTGAAAATCCACCAAGTTCTCTATGCTGTTTCTGTGTCTGACTTCCACCAGCTCAAGTTGCTCTGTGTAAATTGATGTCATCTGTCAAAAATAGAAGAGCCGCACACGCAATACGGCGTGTCCGGTGGAATTTGGGGGTCAGAGGTCATGGATGGGAGATGCTTTCCCTGGGAGGAAGAACAGCTCAGGTGGTGTGCAGACATGCACTGAGATATGGCAGAGGAGGTTGAGGGAGGGAGCTGCAGCAGCAAACATGCATAACCAAAACTAATATTAGAGTGATAATTCATGTTATAATGGACATGCTGTAAACTTGCATTAATGTGACTGGATGAACCAAATTATCACACCTGTTAATGTCATTCACTGCAAATAAATGGGAAGGGAAAAGACACCCTGATTACATTAATATTGGAAGAGTGAAGTCAGTCCAACATGCAATCCACATATTACTGGCAGCCAAGTCACAGCAAGAATTCATGAATCTATGATCTAATAATCTGACAGTGACCATCTCAAAAGACTTCAATGTCGTGCAGTCTGATACAGACAAATTTGCATGCACAAATCTGACAAAATAACGAAGCATTAAGTGTTTTTTTCTCAGCACTCAAAATTGGCACCCACTTCCTGTTTTCTGCATTGTTGTTCACTGGTTGAGATCAACTGGTGTTTTAGTTACGGCATCTTGTTGCGCCATCTTCTTGTTTTCTGACTGGAGAATTGGCGCCACCTACTGCTTATCTCAATAATCCTAATCTATAATAGTAGAGGATGCAAAGAACTTTTTTTTTGCATATTCTTTTGCGAAATGACTCAAAATTCAGTTAGTGACAGTAAATAACATCAAATGTATACCACTATTCTGCCATTCTCAAGACACACTGCCTGGTCTGTCTACCAACCATGTTCAAATTTGGAGAGGGTAATGTTGCTATGGCAACAGCAACCTCTCCAATTAAAGCGTTTAGGTAGAGCAGTATTTCAAAAGGAAGAATGAAGCATCAATTTCTAACGATGAAGTTGTATCAGATGGACTGACGGCTTCTGCCTAACACGTATGATCAACGAACGTGAGTGTGCCTCACATTCGTGGAGCGTGAGTGTGAAGTGTTTCAGGTGTATTGTTAGAACAGGACAACAAGTCAAGTCAAAGACATGACATACAGACATATGCCCATCCACACTTCACTGCTCACACTCTTTGAAGCTAAATATGGAGAGGATTGGTACACTAATTGCATGTCAGCAACAGTAACATGGACAGCTGAACACACACTCTCTTCTCCTCACTCACACACACACACACACACATTTTCAGATTACCACTGTGCTGCAGACCAAACTGTACTTTATAGTCTTTTACAAAACCAAAACATGGTTGGTGGTGAAGGGACATACAGTAGGTAGAGGACATTAGAAGTTTTTGACTACTCGTAGGATTAAATAAATATATCTGTAGAATAAGATGGCTGCACATGCACAACACAAGGCTCAGCATCTCTCCAGATTCTGCATATTAGTAATTATCTGCCTTTTTGCTGCAAGTCTGTTCACTCAGAACAGTCCCACACTACACCCTCTCCAATTTGCCTAGCACCAGAACAGGAGTACAGAAGACGCCATCTCCACAGCGCTTCACTCCGTCCTGTCCCACCTGGACAACAACAACACCTATGTGAGAATGCTGTTCATTGACTTAAGTTCAGCATTCAACACCATCATAGCCTCCAGTCTCCTCACCAAACTCTGCAACCTTGGCATCAACACCTCCCTCTGCAACTGGATGCTGGACTCCCTAACCAACTGATCCCAGTCTGCCAAAGTTAGACAACCACACCTCCTCCACCCTCACCGTGAACACTGATGTCAGACAGGGCTGTGTGCTGAGCCCTCTCCCCTTACCAATGTACATGGTTCTAACACCATCATCAAGTTCGCAGATGACACTACGGTGATTGGCCTCATCACCAACAACGATGAGACAAACTACAGGGAGGAGGTCCAGCACCTGGCATCCTGGTGCGCCAGCAACAACCTCACTATTAACACCAAGAAGACCAAGAACATCATCGTGGATTTCAGGAAAAACAATGGCAGCACACACATCCCCATCTGCATCATGCGGTTGAGCATGTCTCAACACATCCATCCTGATCAAGAAGGTTCACCATTGTCTCTTCCTTTTTAGAAGACTAAAGGAGGCACGCCCGTCTCCTCAGATCCTGGTGAACTTTTACTGCTGCAACATTGCGAGTGTCCTACCCAGATGCATGACGGTCTGGTATGGTAGCTGCTCCATCTCGGACCGGAAGGCGCTGCAGAAGGTGGTGAAAACTGGTGTCTGCGGAGGGCACGCAGCATTGCCAAAGACAGCTGTCACCCAGGCCATAGACTGTTTGCCCCCCTCACCTCTGGGAGGCGCTACAGCTCCCTCGGTTCTAGAACCACCAGGCTCAGGAACAGCTTCTTCCCATCAGCTGTTACCCTGCCAAACTATGCACTAAGATATCAGACATCAGAGTTATTCATCACCATGAATAACTCTGATATGAGTCATTTTGCACATCATTAACACAAATTTCCAACTTGTAAAACTGTTTCCTGTCAGCGTCCATGTAGTAAATATAACTCTGATTTTTCTAAAAGCTCTCATTTAAATTGGTGATAAATAACACAGATGTGCCTGAAAACATGATGTCGCACAACAGACAAATTCTGACAAATTCTTTTGTTCTAATGTCACAGCACCTTTAACCCTCACGAATTGTTTGGTAATGTGAACGTGGTGGTAGACTAGAAAGAGCTGTCTTGTTCTTTAAGGTGGGAAGTAAATCAAAAATCTTTGTAGCTGTGTGTTGCCATGTATTGCAACATTTGTGCAGCATATACCTGTAGTGTGTGTGTGTGTGCACATTTGTGGAGCGATTGTTTGGCAGAGGTATTTCAGGCACATGGCTGGGCTCTGTGACAGACTCACAGGGAACAGATAAAGGCAGAGAGGGAGAGAGAGAGGGAGAGAGGGAGGGAGTCTTCCCAGTCAGTCTGAATCTCTCTCAGCCTACACAATCTCCCGACACAACCTCGGGCTCAGTAATGTTGGATACGCTGCGAGAGTGAGCTCTACCTTCCACACACGCTCTGCTATCAGCTGCTCAAGGACACACACACAGCACCCACCCGGTGAGTAGACCTCTGTATCACTGTCATTTGCCTCTGCCACATTAATGTAGAGCTTCTCTTTGAAAGTGACAGCTTTCAAGAAGCAGATATTCTCGTCAGATCAGAAAGATTGTTGTGTACAGACTTTACCACTGTGTTGTCAACTCCTCTCTGTACATACTTTCTCATAGGTCAGTTACCCAGAGGTGACTTGTTGTTAAAGGAGCTCAAATTAGCCATGAGGGTCTTTTGATTCTTTAATCTTTTAATTCCTTAAAGCTGTCGGCTGCTTGCAGCCTCTCAGCACTGGTCTGGCTTTAACTACTTTTACTCACAGATGGACACACACGCACACACAAGCAGGAGTTGAGAAGATGATATCTCGTCATATTTTCATACTCTTTAGAAATCACATTTAAAAGCACAAAATGAATGTCTTTAAAGATGAAAAAAATTGTATTGCGTTGCATGTATTTGCGTGTAATAAATGTATGTACACACACACACACCCCCACACACACACATGCACTCCTACATACATGCTGTTGTTCTCGGCTGCCTGCAGAAAACCAGTCAACCTGCGCCCTTTCCTTCCCACTCATCCCAGATCATCATTTCAGCACATGTGGCAGAGCAGGGGAGGGAAGACACTAATGAAGTAGAAAGCTCATTTTCACACCTACAGAATGCAGACCTGAAATCACACTGCAGTTATCGTCGTACAGACACATCCAGCAAAAACACATAGCAGTGACTTGTACTTTAGTACAGAAAGATTTTCATATTTGCTTCAGAGTTTTAGTTCCATAATCCTTCTAGTTAAACAAATAACTCAACATTTTTGGGAAATATCTTTTCTCCCTGGAAGTGAGATGTTCAGATGGATATCAGTCTCATGTATAAATACCAACATCAACATGAAGCCTATTATGAGCATATTATATCTGTCACACAAACAGGCAAGGTCAGTGCTGGACCACCACTGTACTCTGGACTCACTAAGAGTAACAAAAAGATCAACTTAATTAGGTGGTAATATGTCAGTCTTCTGCTGTAAATGTTGGAAAATATGCATATTTAAAAAAATGATAATAATAACTAACATAATGCTGGTACTTGTTCACAGAATAGGTTGTTGGTCCACATTCCTTTAATTACAACTGCATTAGGAAAATGTCACTCTCTTACAGCGCACCTTTATACATAACAACAAAACTCAATAATCACTGTTTAGCAGAAGTACTGTGGCCCGTGCTGGACTGGAACCAGCTGCCTTCTGATTCCAAGCCAAGTCCCGTCAGACTGAGCTGTTGCAGCCTCAAAGACCATGCTGTAGACTGGTAAAGGCATCTGCTGTTAGCTTGTATGCTGTTAATCCATCAGAGATCAGATTAAGGAAGGCGGAGCAGGGATTAGAAGGCAGGAGGACCTTGGCTGGACAGCCAGACAGTCAGGGAGGTATTGGGGTCATGTCACTGGGGCTGGTCTCTGGCATGGATCATGGAGAGAGCACTGACAGACCTGAAGGAGTTTAACCCAAACTCTGTAGAAGGAAGAATGAATGTGAAAGAGTTACTACTTCCCACTGTGGGGTTTTGCTGTGGGTAAGATATTGTCTCATGAAAACCATGTATCTCCACATTTGATGATTGTGCCTTTTCTCTACTGTCAGCACTTAGAATCTCATTGACCAATGATAGAAGGAGAGGGAGCAGAGCTTTGGATAAATAATGTTTTGAGTTTTGATTCAAGGATAGACGACGAGCTCTGTGATCTCTCTGAATGAGTCAGACTAATGCACACATTCCAGTGTCAGATGGACATTGACCTGGATTATTCTGATTTCAATCGGTTGTGAACTACTGTCTAAGAAAAAGTGTTTTCATCCTCCCTGAAAAAAAAAAGATTTTTGGGCATGCGTGGTTTTCATCCGACAGCGATGACGATGATGTTATGTCATCTTGAACTCTTTATGAGAACTCTTGAGCACTTACCTGCTTTGGTAAGAGCTGACACTTGAACACTAGAAGACATCTGAAAATGCCTCTGGTGTCTCTCCAAACGAAACAGGGATGGGTGGAGGTGTCATCAATTGTAACCACGGTAACAAAACACCATGTTGAGACAGATGTTGATATCTGTAACAACGTCTTCATGAAGGCTTCTTGTAGCATGTTTGTGTCACCAAAACTATATGTAAGAAAAACTGTGAAGTAGCCTAAAGTTATTCAGACGGTGGGGCCGAACCTAACAGGGTCTAAGAGGGTTAGTGTTACATTATTCTATGTTATTCATAGCTTGGCTCAACTCTGAACCAATGAGGCAAATGCAAAGGAGTGGCTCAAATAGACGACATTCCCATGGTCCTGCGACATTCACAGTAAGCAGCCACTGTAATTAAATGATACATTACTCAGTGTGATCTACACTCTGTACAACATGCAACATACTGTTTGAAAAAAACCTCAAATAAAGCAGAATTCTCATTATGTTGTTTTTTAAACAGTGCTTCTACACACAAACAAAACAAACGTAGACTACACAAAGAAGAAGAAGAACTCCTTTTATTGATCGATTTATTTACACATTCAGGCCAAACATGTATGTTTAAGTTCTATGGACATGCATTCATTGTTGTGGAGAGATTGGACCCCTGGCATAGCACAGCACCCAAGCTTGTATGGGTTGTGTGCCTTGCTCAAAGGCACCTTGACTGTGCCCATAAGGTGAACTTGCACCTCTCCTGCACACCATACAGCCTGGTCTGTGCTGAAATTAAACCAGCAACCTTCCAGTTTGCAATACAAGAAACTTCACATTCTACTTTACATCCTACTCCACACAATTGTACGTGCACAGAAAACATGTTTTGCTTTCAAAATGTACATTGGGTAGCCTCACCCAATAAAAAAACACAGCATGCAGCCACTTCCCAAAGCTTTTCCCTGAAAACATCCAGAAAATCCCAGAAAGTGGATGAGACAGTCCCAAACAGGGCTACCTCAGTAAAGGTGGACAAGATGTATATTATCTGTACTTTATGCAGGGATTGGCTGGATGTGTGGAGTTATGAAATCTTCTTCTTTTCTTTTTTATTCTTTACTTTACACAAGTACTTCCATCACTTTTTGTCTGAGGAGACACTGTCCTAAAGTATGTTTGAGTTTGATTTGATTTTGTTTCAATTCACTAAGTGAAGACTATAAGAGACTATAATGGCAGGCTTTGTTTGAGCAAGTTTCTGTCAAGAGCTGGAACTAGTTTCTCTATTACTGCATGACCAGCCATTCTGAATACTGCAATTATTTATTTACTTATTTCCTGTAGTTTCATCTCAATCTCTTGGCTGTGCACATGCTGAATACTATTCACTGTACTGTGCCATTACCCAAACCATTGCCTTGGCTTTATCTGCTTTGTTTTGAATATAATGAGAGGTAGCTTTTCTTGGGGAGGGATAAGAAATGGAAACCTACAAGCCAAGAAGCTGTGGAAACAGCTCATTGAACATGTACATGCCAGTTCCTGTGCTTTTGGCTAACTTGGGCACTGTAATTACTGTAAGTACAAGTGCTGTAATGGCACCCGCAGACAGTCTTGGCTCGCTTGGCTTTGTCCTCCATTAGCATGTGCAACTATTATTGACTCTTTTCTCCCTGATGATCCTGCATGACATGAGATTGTATCAGTTGAGGTGGAGTTTCTCAGGTTTACTGGCATAATGTGCACTGGACAGCACCTTTCTTTAGTCCCTGTTAGTTGGCTCTGGCCGAGAACACTGTGTCTAAACTGTGTGTAAATCCAAGTTGTGTTTGACTGTACTTCACACCTGACAGCAATGATTGTGTGTATCATTTTTAAACAACATGCCTGACAGGCGTTGAGGGTTTTCATCCTAACATTAGCTCTCTTTCAGAACATATGAACTTATAAACACATACATGCAGACTCTGTCTTGTGCACAGTGTCAGATTGGTCCAGCTGTGAGCCAGGCAGCGTCTCTATTTTCAGCAATGCGGGATCAGGCCTCCATAGTGTCAACAGGTGGACAAGCTAACCAGCAGCATGACCTTCAGTATCCTCTTCTCCTTCCTTCATCCTCTGTCACTCAGATTTCAACCTTTACTTAATCCTGGAACTGGGTTTTCCCAGCACGTGTGCTGCACTTTATGTCACTGTTCTTACACAAGCAAAACTACATCACTCAGCATGACAACTGCAAAGACAACTCTGGATAGCCTGTTTGTAGTATAGACGATGGAATTCAATGACATAGACAACTTTTTCCCAATCATCATTTCCCAACCACATTTTATTGTGGTTAATATCTTCAGGTGGTGACACAAACCTTTTCCTTAAAAATACATTGAGGAATGAAGGCTTGTGGAACACACATGCTAGCCCAGGGCTAAAGTGGGACGGCTCTGTTTTAGATGCACTTTGTGATGTCCAACACTGAAGCTTTACTCTATCTGTACTGTATGCTTGTTTGCTCTTATTTTACTTGTGTGTCGAGTACTGAGACTGAAGGATGACTCTGAAAAGTCATTGCAGGTTCTGTAAAAATGAAGAAGGATGTTGACAATGTTTCATCTTGAGTGAAACATTTAGACTTTAAAAATCTGCTTCAAAAACATTAAGAGAGGAAAAAAGAGACAGACTATGAACACAGTTGTGTGAGCTTGTGGCCAAATGACCTTTGACATTTTGTGTTTTAATTTCAACCTGTGAAACTTTCTTCAGGCTCTATGTCTGCATGTTACGAATAGAAGGCTATACATTAATTATGATGTATTTGTTTCTTTGTAAAAAAAAAATGATCATAAGAACTGGTAACAGGTTATCCTTCTAGACTTCATTACAACCCAAAGCGCCCATTTTATATTTCACTATAGAGCCTGGGAATGCCCGTCATTTCAAAGTCATTCCCAGTGAACACGGAAAACACACAAAATAATATTAGCTGAAGTTACCTGAACCAGAAATATGCATCATTGTGTTGATATATATGTTTTTTTTTTTTTGCGGGTTTCCACCCCATTTCCTCTGTAAATCTAAAAATGGCTCTGACATTGTGAGTTCAAGTGTTTTGCTCACATTACATAATCATCATCAGTAAACAGAGGGGCTTACCTGGCTCTCACTGCCCAGGCAGAGGCTGATTTCTGAGGGGCAGTTCACCAAAGAGTTGGCAGGGAGGACTGACCGGGTCATGATGACTTTCCTACATGTAAACTGGCTGATTTTTTTTTTTATTTAGCTTTCTTTTTTTAAGGTGTTGAATCAAACTCAGTTTAAGATGTTACAAATGCTACATTGGAAATAAATTAAAGAGGAAGTTGTGTTTTTTGTATATGAATATATATATTATTTTATCTACAATGTATTTTATATAGCACAGATTACATAATTCCCTACGGTTGAGCTTAAGAAGTATCTACAGGCTGACAAATGAATATCTAGAGTCTTGTGTGACATGAATGCTGTGCCTGGGTTATCCATGTGTGGGTGAAAGGCTGATTTTAGTCGGTATGTGTGTGGGTGGGTTAGTGGGCTGAGCATGAATGCATAAAAACATAGGCGCCTACTCATACAATATGGTATTCAGAAGAGACGTGTTCTGTCATGACTGGGGTTCATGTGATCCCTTCCCTCTCAGGTATCAAAGGCTGTGTGGACTGTCAAGGACATCCACATCGATCCTGCCTGCATGTGAGCACAGTATTATAGCTCTTTTCATTTCCTTTAAGCAACATGTAATAAAATCTATTCAGAAAATATATGTGGAGACAAACCTCTGACACAATGCCCATATCAAGCAAATAATATTATTTATTATATGCTTATTATTGCTTTGCTTGCTGTGTTCGAAACAGACTATGGTACGTAGTTGAACCACAGGCAGTGTGGCATGCAGGCATGTTGGTGTAGGTGGTGTAGAGAGGATGGTGTTCCATGTACACTCAGTGAAAATGGTAAATAAAAACTAACTTGACCACCATGTACAATTCCCCAGTCCTGTCAGAGTGCCCTTGAGCAGGATACAGAATCCCAAATAGCTTCTGATAGCTGTCAGTTGTGAGTGTGTATGCTGAGCTTAGTATTACCGTGTGCGCTTTGGATAGGCCGGCTGAATCAGTCTATGAATGTGTGAAATGTGTGAAGTGTTGTAAAGCAGACCAGAAAAACACTGAATATAAATCCATTTGGAGAAGTGAAGTTCTATGTGACAGCTCTAGTTTCATAGACGGAAGTCAACAAAGTCCCGGGAAGAGTCAAGAAACAGCTGTTTGTCTCCTGTTTCCCACGAGTCATTGTTTTCTTTTTAAAAATCATGACCAAGACCTTTTCCTTAACTTCAGCAAGTAGTTTCATTAAACCCAAACAGACCTCAACCAGAGGAAAAGCAGATCAAAAAACAATTATATGTAAAGGATACATACGTATATACATGTATCTACTTACAATTGATGTCCTCCTATCGATAGGGGCAATAGGTCAGAAAAATCTCATAAATGTTGTTTTGGAGGTCAGTGATGAATGACATATATTTACAATATTTTGCTGTTACATTTGGAGGTTCATTTAATTGATTTCAAGGTCAAAGAGGGCTAATAGAGCAGAACATATGTGGGTTTATGGTAAATGTACTGTTTGGATGAATGCTAATAGGTCGCAAGTTAAATTGAATTAAGCAAAGTACAAAAAATAATAACAAATATTTGCAGTCTGCTCTGTATCCACCTGTTAGCGGAATGTTTCGCATTAGAGGTATGATGAGGTGTTTGTGAGGTTGTGTGTGGGAATGCATAAATGCTATTGATCACAGCTATTGCAAATTCACACTTGTTTCAGTGTTCATTTATTTATGATGGGATGCCTATGAGGGCAATAGCAGTTTTTTTGTTTACCTTGTTGTGGTTTAAACAGAAGTCAGACATATAATCAAATAAATGAAATGAAAGTAAATGAACTCAGTGTAACTGGGTTTAAATATAAAGCACTGAAGGGTCTGAATTGTAATTGAGATGAAGCTGAATACGAGCTGGTGGCATTCCATGCAGTGCTTTAAAAACAAACATTTGAATCTTCAAATCAATTCTATATTTTAGGAGTACTGTAAGATCAGTACCGGGGAAATGTGTGCCGTCTCATTGGAACCATTAAGGGACCTTGCTGAAGATTTTAAGGCTGTGGGTGAAAAATCATTGTAAAAATATTGAAGTATTTTGAAGTATTACAAGTAAAATTATTGCATTCAAACTCAGCTTCAACTTCAGTAAAAGTACAGAAGTATGTTTATCAAAATGTACTTAAAACAGTAAAATAACTCATTGTGCATAAAATGTTCTGTAAGTGATATATTATTATATCTGATATTATTTGATCATTAATGCTGATAATAATTTAATATTTGCCTTTTTTGTGAAATATTCAAATGAATTTGCCTCTTTAAGGCCTAATCTACTGTTGCTGACTTGGTGTCTTTCTCACCAGATTTATCTTATTTAGACCATCAGGGAAACGGTTAGAAATATTATATTGTAATTCACTGCCATGCTGGCTGCACAGCTCTTCATGGTCTCTCCATCTCCTCTCGCTGTGATCACAGGCAACATACAGTAGGTATGGTGTCGGAGCACTCTTCCTCTCTGGATCTCTGCATTAGGAGGTTCCTGTAGTTTGTAAATCTCTGAACAGTTCATGTGTTCACAGTTCATTCAACTGGCTTAAAATGAAACCATGAGAGATGTTTAGAGAGGAAATTCTCATGGACATCTGAGACATGATAAGGGCCCTAGTTAGACATTAGGTTTTGTAAGGAGTCATCAGACAAAACATTTTGGAAACACTGCTTTAATATTTAACAATGCGTTGTATTTTATCATTGTTTTTTTTTAATGTAAAATCTTAATCTTGAAATTGGTGGAGTGCTCCTCAGTGCAGTAGGAATGTAAAATATCCTATAATGCAAATACTCTTATAATTCATCTCAACATAATCAACAAGTACAGAGTTGAGTAAATGTTACTTTCCATCAATTATAACTAAAACTGAACTATGGTGCACTTTAACTGTGTACAGCTGCCATTTTCCACCACAACTTCATACATTACAGTTACCTTGACAGGGATTTGTTGAAAATGCCATACATACAGCACCTTTGATGGAACCAGTATGAAGTCTGTCACCCTTTGAGTTGTACTGGACATGAACCCATGTAACTCTGCTATACTGAGGAAACAAAGAGTGGTGAACATGAACAGGATGACATTTACTCAGCTTAGATGCTATTAGCAGTATGAACACTACATAAATAAACATGTCCCTGCTTATTTATCACTGCGGGTCATGTTGTCCTTCTACAGTATGCATTTTCAGCAGCTTGCTATTTCCCTGCCAGTCAGATAATCCAGTATTAAGTTTACACAGAGTTAACTCACATATAAATTATGACCTTTATTGCATAATACTTTAAGGTGGAGTTATGTGATGGATCTATAGAAAGACAGACATTCACAGGATGACGCTGTTGAGACAGATTACAGTATGGTGCAATGGAGGGATTGATGGAGAGAATGAGGACAGACCCTCCATTGTAAGAGAAGCAGTTAAATTGAATCCTAGTTTTTCAAGTCTTTGTGTCCACAGCATGCAACCGTCTGTAGTTTCTCTGGCTATTGGGATACTTTCAATTCATGCACATAATCAATACGTTTTTGTGCCTAAACCTAACCAAACCTTAGCCAGAGTGGTGTGATATCAGAAAATGGTTTAGTTTGTGAACTAGTTGAATTGCTGAATCTGTAACTCAGGTTGCTATTTGCTGTTTTGACATTGGAATCTGATGCTGAGCTGAACCTTGAGAAACCACATCCATTCAAACTGTACTGACACGACACAAATGTGTTTCCATAGAACAGCATGGCGAGGTGAAAGGAGCTGTTTACCTCGATGTGTTGAAGGTTTGCTTCTTCATGCAAAGCCATTAAAAAACCCAAATCCACAATAACCTTCTCACTGTGTATTTCAGGGTCTTCTGTGCATAATAGTCAGCATGTAAACAAGAATTATGAATTTGATTCAATCCAAGTAGGCGTTTCCTTATTAAAGACAAAAATATAACCGTACACCTTCTGAGTTCAAGTTTCTCCCTTTTACCAAACGAAGATCAGTCTTATTGCCTCGTTAACTCATCGTAAAACACATTTCATTCACACACAACAGAAACAAAATAAAACTCACTAAAGCGTCTTTCCACCTTTCCAACAATCACCAACTCTGGTTTGGTCTCTATTAATTCACAGTGAGATTTGAAAATATTCTGGTAAAATGACTGTTTTTGTCAAAGAAGGCTTCAAAGAGAGAAGCTTCAGTTCCCTGTCAGAAGGTTCTGTCTCATGGCAAAGTTAAGCTTTGTCTTGGTACTCCTGAGGAAGATACACTGTGCTAAAAAATGGTCTGAACAGCAAAATGAGCTGTTTTTGGAACATTCTAATAGTTATGAATGTTGATTTTCACTCCAATTTTTGAATGCTTAATGAGACACTCAACTTCATATAATATATGCACTTTTGAGGCCACATTCCAAATTAAGAGTCTGCCATCTGCAGTTCTTTATCTAACACCTCCATGTGGCTGCTTATGTTAAACTGCAAGAAAACACAATGGGACATGATGAGAAAGATGTTTATTACTGATGAAAAGCTGAAGTGATGGACAGTAAGTTGCATGCATAGTGAGTTTCTTTCTTTCTTTCTTTCTTTCTTTCTTTCTTTCTTTCTTTCTCTTCTCTTCTCTTCTCCCACTGTACATTTGTGTGTGTGTATTTTACTGGGTCCTCCCTCACGTTGCTGTAGATGTGAACTGTGTTCAAACAGCTGTGTGTGAGGTTGCAGAGGGTCAGGTGCGTCTTAACCTTCAGCACTCATTCTGTTCTCTGATTTACTGACATGCATTATGACACATAACACCAACATGGCCATGTTACATTCCCCACAGTTATTGTGCCATTCCTCAGGCCTGAATCAATCATCCATGTGACACATGACACAGAGATGCTGCTTCTCTTTCTGTGTTTCTGCCTGTCAAGGCTGACACAAATCTATACTGTGTGTTATAATGTACTGCAGTAAATCATTGATGACAGGCACACACACTGTTTAAACTCAGCCAGTATGCAGCTGACCCTTTACAGTGTATGATATAATAGACTGTATATATGGTCAAACACTGTGTCATTCTATACAGGTGAAAGATAATCAAATTGAGTTTCTAAAATGAATAATAATAAAACAACTTTCATCAATACACTTTAACATGGATATATTTGAATAAGTATATATTATTGTTTTTGTTATGTCAACAGTGTGCAGGCATATCAAGTTATTGGGATTGTTCCCCAACAGGTGTTGTGTTATAATAAGCACCTCTACTGTGAAATGCATCCTCTGGTATCTCCCACCAGGAAAGTGTCATATCCATGAAACTTACTCTACTTATTAACAGTCATCATCAGTCCTGGGGCTGTATACGCTGGCACAAAATAATAATCCTTAAAATAACTTTCAGGATGGAGCAGAGGCAGGCTGAATGATGAATCTTGAGTGAATGTTTTATCTATAGAGACCAAAACTCTTCTGTAGCAGGCTGTAAACATTAATATGGGGGCTTATAGAGACTGCCTTTTCTGTAGCCAGCCTCAAGTGGACTTAAGGAACTGCAGTTTTTGTCATTTCCACATTGGCTTTTCTTCACAGCCACGGAGAATGCCGCTGTATATATGCACAGAGATACATGGTACACACACAATGGAACAACCTCACATCCACTAGAGATGTCAAACTTATATCCTTCTACAGACTTGAGTCTTTCTGAGTCACTCACTAAACAGATCCAGATCTTTCCTTTGAGTCATTTGAGTCAGTATGTCCATAAGCATATAAATTCTACCAGTGAAACACAAGCCCCACTGTCCTGGACTACAAATAAGCTAAATAAATTCAAATTTGAGAGCCGTTCTAAGAGGAGGGCAGTCTACTGTTTTGTGCATAGAATTCTGAAACATTTGCTGTTAGGCTGTGAGTAGTTCCAAATATTTAGATTCAGCTGCCACAAAATACATCTGCAACGCTTGTGAGTAAGCTACTAGGTTAACCTACATGTCAGTATTTCTCTTACATTCAGGAGCATAATAGAAATGTGGTGAATATATGTTCATAATTATTGATGATAGATTATGCTAACACATAATGCTGCTATTCAAATGTTCCTCTCACAGTGTTTAGGCTATATTAGCCTAGCCTTTAAAGTGTATTAACATTTTATTATGTTAAATAAAGTGCAGTGAATAAGAGCATTATTATTTACAACATATAATGCTGCAGTTAAAATTACGCCACGTTACTCTTATGTTGTTTTTAGTCTATGAGCTATATTAGCCTCAGCTCCATAAAACAAGTGTTTGTGTTTTAAATAAAGTATCTATCATCTTGGTTATTGCTTTATTTGTCTTCTTACATTTGACCAGAGGAAGTCTTCAAATCATTAATCACTCATGTGACTCATCTCGCTCTGTACTGATCTACCGGTCCAGGCAATGGATCTGTGGATCTGAATCTGAATGTGGATCTGTGATACTGATTCTGAGTCTGCAGGAAGTTACACTGATCCACTGTGTCAGCTCATCTGAGTCCAGATTCTTGAAGCTATTGCTAACAGTGGCAACAACAACTTAATGTCCACGATAATATCAGGATTTCTGTCATCTTTTTAGGCTGATGGACTGAGGTATGTTGTAATGAGACTGTACAGGTTAAAAGGAGAGTAGTGAATGACACAATTTATCATTTTAATTTGTATATGTGACCTGGTGTTAGGCAGGTGTAGGACGGTAAGATTGGGGTTAATGGAGACTACAGACTCGTTAATCCCGGGTCAGTCAGAGGATCCAGGTGAATGATCCTGATGAATCGTGATTCATAAACCACTAACATCCACTACATATTTCCTCACTAACATATTACGATATAATGTGTTTTTCTATACTTAAGATGCAAGTCATGTTATGTAACATAACATTTTACTGCTGCATTCACATGTTGATATTTACTCATCACTGCATGTACTCTGTCTGTCCTGTAGGCCATTATGGAGGAGGCTGACCTGCTGAAGGAGAGGCTCCAGGCGATCACAGTAAGGACCAATCCTGAGCTGCTGGGAGGAATATGATACAAATAATGTATTTTTTCACGCAGTGTTGACTAACCTGTTGATCACTTCTCATTGATTTCAATTTTCTTGTTCAAACTCAACCACCAAATCTCCATTTTGCACATGTTTATTATCAAAACTGCTAACTTTAAATTATAAATTTAATGTAAATAAAAAGGAATAAAAAAAAATCACTCCCCAACCCCACAGAGGAATTATTAGTGTTATAGTGTTTTGGTTGCATTTATGCATTTAGGATGTGAGAGTACGTGTTCTGTGCTGAGCTGTATGTTTGTTAAAGAGTGAAGAGTTTTGAAAAAATGAAGTTGCTAGAGACATATTGGAAATTTTAAAACTTTTTTTTAAAACTCTGATTAGCCATTATAAAACCCTTTAAATGGCAGCCTGTGGATGCAGCCAATTAAATGTGTCTCCTTTGCAGAATTAAGTCCAAATTCAGAGCATGCAGTGATTAAACAGACTTTTCCCGGGTAATTCATGTCCCTCTATTATTTAAACATCTGCAAACAATCTCATATTTTAATGTGGCTGTGTAGCAGTATAACTACCTGCAGCAGTGCTGTGAGATTTAGCCTGAGTAAGATGCCATGATGCAGCTCTGAAACTGGACTCATTTCCAAGCAGAGTCTGAAAATAAAAAATGTGGGTGTGAAGGAAGGTGCAGTATGACAGAGCCGGAGAGGAAAACCTTCAGAGTTCTGGAGTAGATGTGCAGCTCAGTCCCCCTCAGAGTGCAGGCAGGCCAGGCAGCACAGCTTTTATCTGTGCCAGGAAGATGTTAACACAATTCAGACAACATGAATACAAACTGCTGGTCACTTCAGACATCCACCGTTGAATGAACCACATGTTGTCTGTCCATCATATCCTGTATCTCTGACAGCACAATGTATTCATGAAGATGGACAGTTTATGTGTACGGGCTTTTGTTTGGTGAAAAGGTGCAGCCTAATTCAGCATTGTAACCAACAGAAACAGAATGTAATATCATCACACAGAGGCTTCATGAGGGCTCTTTCAAAAACAGGTGATGGGAGTGCTTGTCTTGTAATCTGAGCAAGTATTTATTTATTTATTTTTTTATTCAGTCATTGGTTTAATGATGTCACGGCCTGTCTTTGTATAGACCTCTGAGAGTCACGGTTTCTGTGTCTGCTTAAACAAATCAGAACATAAAAACACTTTTCATGCAGCCAAATAGATTTCAAATTTCAAATCTGTTTGCATGAAGTCAGCATTTCACCACTGACCTGTGGCCACGCTGACTCACAGCAGCTGTGATACAAACAGAAAAAGAAGCACAGATTTAGACCTGCAACACATTTTAGACACTTTTTTTTTGCTAAATGGATCATGATGTCTCCTCCAACATGAAGACTTGTCTGGTGTTGCACCTCAGACTGCTGAATGAGCGACTAAGCAAGAATCCATTGAGGGAAAAGTGCAGACTCATTAGCTAATTATAATAATCATCTTACAAACTAACCTCCATATGTCATCAGCAGTCAGTTTGAAGGCTAAATGACATTGTCCGTATTTTTCAAAAGCAATGCTAACAAAATGTCAGATACAGTCAGCAGTGTGAGTTTGGATTGTCCCTCCAGCCTATGCCAGCTCAGCTGTCAGTCAAACATGTATGCTGATCCACTACGAGGCTTGGGGGAATATTTATAAAGTCTCCAAAGGATTTTTTACACAATACAATGATAATAATGCATTAGAAAAATCTGACAATATTCTAACTGCAAAAAACATTGAGCTGAAAAATTAAAGAGAAAAGTGCCAACACGTTTTAACTCTTTGGTCTTCTTATCTCCTGATAACTGAGAGTGGAAAACAAAACACATGAGTAACAAGGATCATTTGATCAGTAAGCCTCTAATTGTCGTGGTGCCAGTTGTCTCTGTGAAATGGTTTTTATGCTCCAGACATTTCAGCAAAGTGACATCACTAAGTTTGACCGAGTCAGACGCAGACAGAGACAGGACTATAAATACCAGCAGATGTCACCAGGGAGATCCCCTTTCACTGGGACTTAGTGCCTTAGAGCTAATTTAAGCCAATAGTGACCCTCAGTGTGACATCCAGGAACAGAGGCCGTGTGTTTTGATGCTGAGCAAAAGATTAAAGCTATTAAGCAGTGTGAGGGTCCAGGCAGGGCAAACGTGTGTCTGTGTCATGACAATCTAACTCTGTTTAAGATGAATTATCTTCTGCAGAAGGTGTTTATTAGCAGGGAAAGTGGTGGAGGCTGTAGTGAACAGGTGAACCTCCCCCCACCTACACACACACGCACACACACAGAAAAGACACAAACAACAGGTAGGCTGGGTCAGGTCATAAATGTCGAGATGCTTTTTAGCTATTTATGGCTGTTGGTATCCAGCTGTCAGCTCAAGGTTGAAGTGTCAGCACTAGAAGACAACAGGTGGAATAG
Source organism: Sciaenops ocellatus (assembly GCA_033000465.1). NCBI lineage: Eukaryota > Metazoa > Chordata > Actinopteri > Sciaenidae > Sciaenops > Sciaenops ocellatus. The sequence goes on from CP136869.1 coordinate 25,326,061, forward strand.
TTTCCATGCTGTAAAATGTACACATGTTGCAAATGTGTGTTTGATTCCCCCCCCCCCCCCCCCCCCCCCCCACAGGACAAGAGAAGAATCCAGGAGAACATCGCCATGAAAAGGAGACAGATTGAAGAGGAGAAATTAAAACTCCAGTACATAAAGGTACTTTTTAGAGTAATAACAGCAATTAAACCAGCATCCAGGAGAAAAAGTACTGCACCAGATGGGTAGCAGTGTGGTTTCTTCTTCCATCTAAAATGAGTAAAAACATGTCTCCAGCAGTCGCTGATCAGAGCCTGTAAAGACTCCCAGGAGGAGCAGGGATGAAAGTTTCATGATTTCATTTACTCTGTCTAAGCTAATATCACTGCCAAGGTCTCTGTTTCATTTCTCTACAAACTCAGACACAATCTGTGAACAAGGTCACATCTTATTTTCACTAATATGAACTGAGTCCCCACTACAGGAGTCTTACGTAACTTCTAATATTGTTGTTATTCTACCTATTGTTATTGTTGTTATTCTTTCACTCCAGCACAAATAAAGGTGTTGGCGTTTTTTCTTACCTTCATTACTGTCAGACTCAACCTTTTCTGGCTCACAATCCCTTTTTAAGTGCTACCATTCTCAGCCATTGGAACTCTGAACATTTGCAATTATATTACCACCAGGGGGCAGGAAGAGGAGGTGTTGGCACAACTTTTTCTGGCACAGCAGTGCACTGTATTAGACTGTCTGTTGTCATTCACATGTTCACAATTGGGGATTTGGTTATGGGAAGTTAAGATGAACCTTTAGCTTCTTATATGGCGATCACATACATGAAGGCAGATTTCTTCATCTCAGATGAGAATGTTGAGTATAACACATTATATTCTCACACGTTACAGATATTCAACAGAAATAAGTTAAACTGGTATCCATAAAAAGACTTGCTTCCACAGTGTATTTATTAACATCTCCACACTTGGCTCATTGTTTTAAATGTTGACATATGACATATAGGCAAGCCATGAATAGAAAACTAACAGCCCATTCAACAGCAGACAAACAGACGTGCTACAGCAGGTTGTGCTGCCATGGCACTTCACGAGCAGCAAAGGGAAAGTGTGTTACATATTTTCTCTGATAGAGAGTCCTGTCACAGCTGGGTTATTGCTTCTCATCCTGGGGATGTTCTGGAAAGCAGCCTAGCATGTTCTGGATTAGGGCTCTGGACTGGTGGAGCTGCATCAGACCATCGGAGAAGGTTGTGGAGGATGACTGCTGCTGTCACCAGCTTATCCATGTTCCCTGAGCATACTCCAGCGCTCTGTGGTGTATCCTCCACTGTGCTGCAAGGATCCCATATGTACTTTCATGATGTTGTCTTGAGAGCTGATGTCGTGCAAAAGGTCATTTGAGGTCTTTGTACAAAGGAAAGACCTCATCCCTGAAAAACAAGTGATGCTGGGCCAAGATGTTGCATGTCTGAAAGAGGAAGGTCCTCTGGGAAATCCAGCCTGCCTACCTGGAGAGTCTTTCTCAGAGGGGAGACAGTGAGAGTGCCCCTATCGCAGTTCCTTCCATAGGCACTGAAATCTATCACCCAGAACTGGCAACTGACATCAATCACAGCCAGAAAGACAATGGGAAAGTTATAGTTTTAAAACTGTGATCAGATGACGCAGGAGTGTTGCTAACAATGTGTTGCCATCTATTGCACAGACACAGTTGGAGAAGTTCCATTTCTGCTGGAAGAAACTGGCTTCACTTTATTTATTTCTTGGGACTGGACAAACCTCTCCCAAATTGCTGTGGCAACATTGGGGATGATTATTGCCACTGTAGAAACTCCGACACGGTAGCTGGAGGCAATGCTGCAGTAAGAGTCCCCAGTGACAAGATGCCTTTTGGAGCACTCCATTAACAGGGCAATACAAAACATTTTGGACAGTGTCCAGGTTCAAGTCTTTGCTGTTTGTTCAGGTAAAGGTGTAAAAAACAGTGGAGATCTCTCAGTCAAGTAAACACAATAAAAATAATAATAATAAATATAAAATAAAACACAGAACAACACATTAAAATAAGGAAGAGGATTAGGGCCACATATTTTTTTTTTTTTTTTTTACAATTCTGACTTTTAAACTCTAAACTTCTAAACTAAATTGTCAGAGCCAGTTGCCGGTTTCTTTTCTTTCGCTGGCAGTAGCATTTCCAGCTGCCACTGTGCGGGGCAGCTGCCACTGAAATGCTGCTGGCCTGCTGGTGTCTGGGGCAGCTGCCACTGAAATGCCGCTGCCCTGCCGATGTCTGGGGCAGCTGCCATTGAAATGCCGCTGCCCTGCCGATGTCTGGGGCAGCTGCCACTGAAATGCCGCGGCAGTTGCTGGTGTCTGCCCCAGACACCACCAAGTCAGTCTCAGGCTGTCTTAGACACTGGCACCTGCCGCGGCAGGTCAGTGACAGCTGAGGCTGCCACCAGCAGCGGTTGGGAAATTAATTAAGAAAAGCTTGCAAATTAAAGCAGAAATCACGTAATAGAAATACTACTTTGAGCGAGTCAAATAAAACACTGATGACTTTTTTTTTTTAAATGGTGGGCAGCTGCCACTGAAACGCCACCTATATGTTGATAGATAAGTCTTTCAATTCCCCGGTTCCAAAACAAAATGATGAGCCCCTTCCAACACATTGCGAGTTGCGAGCTGCGTTTCCCTGCTTTGCTCGACCCAATAAAAAGTCAGTGGCAGTCATTGAGTTTTCAGAGCGTGTTGGTGCTGTTGTCGCGTTGTATAATAGTGGGATTGTATTAGTTTGCTGCAGAATGACACCCATAACCTGTTAACCTGCCGCTGTTAACTACTAACTTTCATAAACTAAAGGTATCTCACTTGAACATGCCCATAACAGCAGCAGCACAGCGGCAGGTCAGTGGCAGCTGCCCACCATTTTATAAAACAGTCGTCAGTGTTTTATTTGATTCGCTGGAAGTAGCATTTCCATTACATGATTTCTGCTTTAATTTGCAAGGTTTTCTTAATTAGTCTCTCAACCGCTGCCGCTGTGCAGGGCCCTGCAGGTGTCTGGGGCAGCTGCCACTGAAATGCACAGCAGCAGCGGTTGAGAGATTAATTAAGAAAACCTTGCAAATTAAAGCAGAAATCACGTAATGGAAATTCTACTTCCAGCGAATCAAATACAACACACTGACGACTGTTTTATAAAATAAAAACTAAACACAAATGCCAAAACAACAGCAGTTGCCGTGGCAGGGCAGTGGTAACTGCCCCAGACACTGGCAAGGCAGTGGCCGCTGCCACAAACCGGCAACTGGTTCCAACAATTCTGAGTTTAAAAGTCAGAATTCTGAGAAAAAAAGTCAGAATTCCGAGTTTAAAAGTCAGAATTCTGAAAAAAAATGTATTTTATGTGGCCCTAATCCTCTTCCGTATTAAAAAAAGTATAAAGTGAGTGTGTGGATGTACGAGACTGATGTGTGGACACAAAGATGAGTTGAGTATAGCGACATTTTATCAAATCACACTAAAACTGAAAAAGTGAGGAGGGTAAAAACCTGTTGCAAATACCACTAAATGAAATGTCAGACAAACTGACACCACGTCCACTTTGTGGGTATTGAATGTTAGTAATACACTAACCTCTTCATTTTGTCTCGTAATCTGCAGGTACCAGTAATCTCACAGATTGCAGACCAACATTGAATCAATGTTGATGCATCATCGACATTGAATCAATGTTGATCAACACTGAAATTTAACATTGACTTTTCATCAGGTTTGCACCCTGAAATAATGTTATTTCAATGATGAAAAATAGATCAAGACAGACATCAAAATAAATGTTAGTTCAGCTTCAACTCTGCGCTAACTGTATACTGATGCACCTGTGACGCGAAAATGGTGGAGAGGGCAGCAATTAGAAGGTCTGTGACGATGCTGAGCTTAAGGGAACAGGGAGGCTGAGGGGGAAATGTATTCAAAATGTACAATATGAATCAAATTTTAAATACTGTAGGCAGCTAAAACTGACGTTCCTGTGTGTCGGTGTGTTTGATTGACAGAAGAAAGCCCTGAGAGAGCAGTGGCTGATGGATGGTCTGAGTCAGCAGTCGGAGGAGGAACAGGAGGCCATGAGGCTCCAGGCTCAGGATGAACAGCAACAGAGTGATCAGCTGCAGAGCAACATCTTCAGGTAATCTAAGCAGCTCCAAACTGCAGTAAATCCCACAGTACATCCCACACTGGACACAACAGGCAGAGAGATGGGAGAGCTAATGGACCATGTGGGTGAAAGCATTTATATTTGGTTCAGGTGCACTGAAGCATGTAAAGACAAGTGAAACTTTAGTGATACTAGTGCAGAAAATAGGTTTCTGAAGAGGAAATAAAAACAGACTTTGAAATCTCTCTCTCTAAACTCTGACATGCAAAATGAACTATACAAACAGGATGTTCCTCTGGCACACACGATACATACGTTTCTTTCTGTTGTCCCAGGAGTTATTTTGGTCAGTTAACTCTTCTATACCAGAGTCCCTGAAATGTCACCAAGAAATATTACAAAAGTAAAAATGAATACTAAAGCAAACAAATAGAGTAATTGAAATAATTCAAATGATTAGTACATAGAAGGCTATATACAAACATCAATAAAGATAAAGAAGAAGAAAGAAAAAGAAAAATTAGAAATATTAGATTTTCTGTAATGCAATGGAATGTTTGTAATGTAATTCTGATTCTTAAGGTATATATTAGTTCTACTTTGAGGTGAAGTTCCTGTAGTTGACTGGGCCTAAAGAAGCTCTTCGTCTTCAGTGGATAGGAAACCCTTGTTAAAGAGTTTGGAAGCACTGACATGAAGAGCTTTGAGCCTTCACCCACACTCTGGTAGGCTGTTGCTCTGTTTGTGTGTATGTGGTCCACATTGGAAAGTATTGAGGGATTAAGACCAGACAGTTTCACCTGAACTCCCTGTGTCAGTCAAAGCACATACTGTTAACCTTGTCTTTATTACATAACAGAATGACTTGGCTATGGCTTAGTGTCTGTATATAAGAAGAACACACACAAGCTTCACAGCTTCTGCAGAGGGGAGCGACAGGTCAACCCAACGCAGATGCTGTGGGGCGTCGCATCTTTACTCTAATGCTGCATCAGCAAGGGATAACAATTCATTGTGGAAAATGAGAGCCTGTTATTGTTGTGCCTGACCATCCATGTCAATTAATTATGTTCCAATCACAGACAAGGTAAAGGACATCAGGTATAGTAAAGTTTAGGGTTTTGGTCTTCTATCCATATCCCTCTAGTTCTTTTTAACAACATGAGCTGAGTTAGTGAAAATATAACACCAATATAACATAATACCTCCATGTTCTCCCTAAAACACTTTTTGATAGTAGTAACATGACTGACATTATGAAGAGACATAAAAGATACACTAAAATCTGAATCAAGCAGAAGATGGGTGCAAAATATGACACATATTTCAATTTCATTGCATCAACACAGCCACCACATTGGTAAAAAATCTAAGCTGGGAGGTGTGTCTAAAGTTAAAACCATCATCATGAATTTTCCAGCAGTTTGGTTAGTAAATGCTACACATGTGTTATACTGTTATACCAAAATAGTCTATATCTTATGCAGATAGTAATATGATAATATGATTAATTTAAGATGAACTTGTTTGATACAGTGTATCAGCAGGGTTGTGTAGAGTGACAGTGTAACAGTTACACTCTGACAAAACCAATCTGACAATAAAAACACCAGACCTCATCATTGTCTGTGGACAAAATCCCCTCATCACACAGGATGGGCTTGAAGAGAACCCTGAACTCTTTGTGATTGACAACAGCCGAGGCAGTCTGAAATGGTAAAATCACAGCTGTTTATGAATATGAACAGACTCTTGAGCAGGAATGTAAAAATCCTCATTGAAGGTCCATTTGTTTCTTGACAAGTTTAAAAGAGATTTACAGTAAAGAAATGACTAGATATGATAAAATGCTAAAGAACTGATTGCACTTCACCGGAAACATGACAAACTGTTTGTGCAAGGCCCATAATTCTTTTTTGGATTTTCATTGGTATCACCTTGGTTTAGGTTTGAAGTGAGCTTCTACTACAATCATCACCTGACATTGAGAGTCCTGTTGTCAAAGCTTTGATGTAGGAAACTCCTGTCTTTTGTCTCGATGGCTTTTCTGAAAAAAGTGTCTTGTTGATGTGACAAAGCCACATAACAAAAATCAAGAACACCATCACCATGAAATGAATCATTTGAAGATGATGTCGGCATGGCAGTGTCACGTTGTACCACTATGAATATCAGCTAAGAATCTCAGCAGTGTTGAGGGGGTACTATGTGCAGTGGAGACTGGAACTGAGAAAGTACCTGGTCCCAAAAGTTGAGCCAGACCATGCAGTAGAAATACTACACAGCAATAATACCCAGAATACCATGTGTTGATTTGCTTTATCAAAAGCAATTCAAGTACCCCCTAGCTGCTGCTGTTTTTTAAGAACTGCTGAAGATGCTGTTCAGCTAAGTGCTTGTTCCACTCATTAACACAGTTCATTACTCTCTTGTACAGAATAGAGAAGGAGATTGAGGCCTTGGAAACAGAGGAGCTCAACATCTCTGCCAATGAAGAAGTAGTTCTGAAGCGGTTAAAAGAGGTGGAGAGGACGGCGGAGGACATTATCAAGGTAGGCTCAAATAAACTGTCTGCCTTTTAATGTTTGCTGCACTGACTCTTCACAGACGCTGTGTGCTGCTTACTGATTAACTCTGTGTCAATATGCAACTTTTAATCCTGAGGCAATGAAGCATGAGCTCTAATAATACGTTTGCTTTTGACAAACATCATTTGCTGATCAGACATGGGTCTGCATATGAGAAACACTGCTCCTAACAGATGATTTTGATGAAGTGCTGCTACTGACACACACACACACACACACACACACACACACACACACACACTGAAGGAGAAAATACTGTGAATTTTAAGGGCAAATAAATGGCTGATAATTGATTGTGTCCATCCTGGTACTCGTTGCGTTTTGACAGAACTGACAGTGTGAATGAAGTTGGGAGAATTGAAGAATACGAGAATTAAGACACAGCATCACATCTTCATTTAAGTCACCCCTTAATGTGCATTTGTTCAGAATAAACTCTCATTTTAATTGCAAAATGTAGCAATATATTTAACTCATCAACGTGTGTGCTGTATAACCTCACCTTGTGTACAGCCACAGCTCTGCATGTTCTTGGAGGTTAGAGAAAGTTCTGACTCAGATGAAGAGGGATAGAAGAGGTAGAATTTGAACTTAGTGAATAGGTTTGAGCACTTTCTTTGGAGAAGAAGAAGAGATACTTTTATTAATCCCTCAACTGGGAAATTCTTTTTTCACTGTTTATTTTACATGCATTTTTAACCCCAAACACACATACAAGGTCTCATAGACATGCCTTGCTCAAGGCACCGAACCCTTGAACCGGCCACTGTCCGGTTCCCAAGCCAAGTCTCTATGGACTGAGCTACTGCCGCCCCTGTTCACCCGACAGGCCCCAGCGAGCTATATATATATAGGCCACTACATGGAATTCAAATATTAGTGTTTTCTACTCACTCTTCCTCTGATCTCTGCTTGTTTCTAACAAGATGCATTCAGTGAGGACTGTGTGGGTGTGCTTTTGTTCACAAGAGGCTGCTTTGAGTGAATCAGGTGGCAGGTAAATGGATTGCTCACATGGTGGGTGTGCTGTGGACTAATATGTATGAACATGCTTTCTGGTTGCTGTCTGTATTTAGACAGAGTGAAATAAGCGTGACTTTAATGTGACATAGTCGTGGAGTGCTGATTCTGAATCTGCTGTGATGTTGACTTCCTGTCGTTTTCATCACCTTGACCTTCAACTACTCTGTCTTCACATCTAGGAGATAAATGCAGAGTTCCAGGCAGGTAAACACTTATGTAGCATTTTGCTGTAACTGCTTCACTTTTCTGAATCTAATATAATAGATAAGACCAGGCTGTATTAACATATTAAAAGATCTTACATGTGTGTGTAAGTGTGTTACAGACCAAACATAAATGTAAATTATTTTAATAATCATAATTTTTAATCTACAACTACTAACTTTTTTAAACTTCATTGCTTAGCATTCAGACATATATGATTTTGTAGGCCCGTTATCAAGATCACAATTTAATGTAACAATTAACAATGTATTTTATTTTGTGCATAAGACTAACATGAAACCATGACGACACCTGTCATGAATCTATGAATATTATTAAATTTCATTCAGTCAGTTATGTTATTTTTAATGCAAACTCAATTTTATTTATATAGTGCCAAATAATAACAAACAATTCCCACCATGAGCAAGCACTTGGCAACAGTGGCAAAGACAAACTTCCTTTAAGAGGCAGAAACCTCGAGCAGAACCCGGCTCATGGTATATGGACATCTGCCTTGAGCTGGATTGAGCTGAGTTTAGAGAAGGAGTGAGATAAAGATGCAGCAATAATAATGATAACCATAATAAAAATAATGACATTATAATAATATCCATAGTATTTGCCGTGGATGTCAGTCACAACCATACCAACCATTTGACATTATCTGTGATGTCTTTGTTATGACAACTTGACATTAAACCATAATATATAATTAATGAATAATTAATTAATATAACTTGTCATATGTCACATGCCTTTGCTATCTTTGCGTGTTAAAATTCCGCCATACTATCACATGTGTTTGAATTTGACATTCTAATTATGTCATAAATATTTTCCTTGACCTCAAATAAGTGAGAAATCTGGCTATGTTCAATGACTAACAGAGCACTGTTTGATTCCACTTGTCTTCTGACAAAAATGGCTGATTAGGATACACCATAAAGATTGTACTGAGCTGTCTTTTGTCTTGTCAAAAATCTTGAAGAATCCTTTTATAAATGCAACAAAAGCATAGTTTGTTATCTTGTGATAAAAACATAACTATGAAATTTTCTTACCATAATAATGGTTTGACACTTCATAAAAAGATCCTCAGATAGTGAATAATGTATTTTCTTCTCAGATCTGACACATCATGTAGCCTCGCCCCTCCCAGATATTGTTTCATTCATCCCACTGACATCTGCAAAAACTCCTCCTGTATGTGAGCCTGGTCGTGAAGAACCAAAGAAAGGTACATCATATTAATACTGCATATGATAAAGTAACAGTTTCTGCTTTGCTGATTGATCAGACAACTGTCAGGACAATCTGTTCAAAACATGAAAAGGGTTAGTGATGAACAAGAAAAGAAGTATAATTCATACTGTGGAACAATTTTGGATGCTCACCAGCAATTTCACAGCTCCCTCTCTCAGCTCCATGCTAATGCAGACATCCATTTTGTGCTCCTGAAGCAAAGCTGTCTGCTTTAAACTAGCTGCTCTGACTGAAAATGCCTCCTGGTTCTATTATGCTATTTTAAAAGCTGTAATTTTACATTTCACCAGGATGCCAATTACGAAGCAATTAGATTTCACTGCAAGGAGAACAGAACATTCCCATGCTTACCATTTTGGAACTATGATGAAGTCATAAATCAGAGAAAGCTAGCTTTTAATCAGAAGGAAAAAAAGAATGGAGCACAGTGGAGAGATTCAAAAGGTTCTGACAGTACTGTGTCTTCATCAGAGCCAGAACCATCAAAGACATGAGGCAGATTTACATATCCATGACTTGGACAAGATGTACATTAGTCTTAAGAGAGTAAGTTGAACAGGATTTCAATGAATCCAAGGGTACCACATCTCATTAACTAGAATCACAGATATGCATTAAATTTTCATTCAAATTAGTACAAAAAGTACTGCAGTTATATGAATATGCATCATCAATTAGAGAAACATGACAAATTCAGTTCTTCATTCAGGCCAAAGTGCACCTTAGAATGGCTTAGATGTAATTCTTCACTGTTGCCTTCATAAGACAGGCCAGTTTTTCAAAGCAAGTCTTTTTTTATATACCTTTTTTAAAAATGAATCTAACATTAAGAAATGTTCAGTGATACAAACTAACCACATTGAACCATTTCCTAGCCTGTACAAAGACCTTCATTTAAGTCTTTTCTTCATTCCAGCAACGTTTGCAATGGAGATTAGTGTGGAGCATGATAAGAGAACAGGCAAAAGTCAGGTGGTCTCCACAGCAACCATCACCCCAGAAATCATCCAGGACAGGGGGCTGAAGGTGTACGATGATGGGCGCAAGTCTGTATATGCAATACACCCAGATGGAGGCAAAATGCTCAATGGGGTGGTTGGAGAGATGACGCCCTCAGAGGTAGAAGAGCTGCTGCATCTGGCCACAGATAAAAACGTACCCACTGAGGTGCAGTACCATCAGCCTGTCTATTCTGTACCCTACACAGGGAACAGCAGGCCTGCAACACCCAGGACAACGAACAAAACCCCACGGCAAACCCCAACACCTAGCCCCAGCCCCTTCCAGGACACGACCTTATCTAGAAATGGAGCTCAAATCTACAGAAAAGAAAACCAGATAACTCAAGACCTGGAGGGATGGAAAACACAAAGCAAAACTCCCAGCCCTAGCCTCATTCAACAAGATTCCACATCTGGAGTCCAAGGACCTGGAGAAGAAACCAAGCTGCCCTACTTCCACATTCCAGGCAAATCAAACAGTGCCAAAACTCCACAAGGACTCACCAACTGCAAGATGGATGTGAACAGTCCAAACCCTGTAGCTCTTGTCTCAGTCAAAGCCAGGTCTGAAGGAATGCCAGCACCCATACAGCCAGTCTACAGGGTTGCAAATAACCACAGTCCTTCACTGGTTAGCCGTAAGTCTGAAGTTGATCCAGATGCTTTTATCTGGCGTTCAGGTGATTCTAACAGATACTCACCTTTCTGTGCAGAGAGCATTGCCTCTCTTAACCTCACCGACACCCTGCCAGAGGAGCTAAAATCTGAACCCATCACCATGATCTTCATGGGCTATGAAAACGCTGAGGATGAGGAAGAAGCAGACATCCAGGCTGAGCTGGTGATCGTAGGCAACAGCGATGATGATGATGATGATATTAAAAATGAAATGGATGAGGAGTGTCTTTCATACCACCCTGAAGGATACAAGAGCAAAGTCTTCCAACCCAAAGTGGGTATAGCCAAGGTTACAGGCTGCAGAGACATTATTGAAGAAGCCAACCCCATCTGGGATGATTTAGAGCTCCACAAACCAACGTTCATCCACAAGCCTGGTAAGCACAGTCCCTACCTGCAGGAACAGGGGGTGGATGAGTCTGCAAACACAGGCAGCATCAATATGGAGAAGATGAAGCTCTGTTCAACAGGAAGATAAGGAGGAACTTCACCTGTTGCTGAGAAACTGATTCCCTGAAGAAGGAATGTACAAATGGACTTTAGGTGATTTATAAGGCGATTCTTTCTTGTCCTCCGCCATATATTTCCATGGTTCATAGGTTTGAACATTTCTTGTGTGTAAATGCATAACCTGGTGCCAGTCAGCCTTATTCCAGACACATTTCTTGTTCTTTTTCTGTCTGAACCTTTTATTGCTAAAACCCTTATCTTGACATGTCTGATTGAAGAAACAACCAACAGCCGCAGACATTGTGCCAATCAGTCCTTGTGCCTAGGTTCAGTTCAAAAAGCTTTATTGCCACCTCCTGGCAAATTAATTTCATTACACTGTCACATAAATATGAGCACTGAGATTGTCAAAGCCTGACTAGTGCAATTTAATATCACCTTTTAAGATCATACATATCCATCATATACATCATAATATACACATTATATAAAATTATAGATTTAAACCATAATGTATTAATGGTAATAAAGGCTCTATTAATTTGAACATCTTGTAGATTACCAGAGATCTTTTATACATATACTGCAGTGTAAATTGTTCTGTCTCTTTAATTCATCAGCAAGGACAGCTAAGCCTTTATTGATGCCTTACTAATCCACCCAACCTAACCTTAACCTTTAATGAAACAATTTCTAGTGAGTCATTAAGGTCAGAAATTGTAAATGTTAATAAAGTGGTTTTGGTGTGACTTTGACAGCTAGAAAACTGCAGGGTGATAAATCAACTAAAAGATTTTTCACAACCTGGCATAATTTTTATGCCTCGTTACAGAGCTAAAATTATGACCAAAATAATGTGGACACACTCTTTTAATTTTGGTCTGTATATTAAGGCACATGGTGTCACAATTACATATGAGAGCAATGTATTTACATACACATAGTTCATAGTGTCTAAAAACACAAATAAATGTAATGCTTTATAAATGTATTTACCATATTACAAAGTATGGCTATAACACTTTTGGCTTTATGGTCAAATCAATGTGTAAATCTGAATCATGGGGCAGTGAACATGGTTTCATTTGAAATTCTTCCACTATAACTGTGTAAGCTGGCTGTCCTGTGTGTGAGCTAATACATGCTAATACATCTAACTGCAGATTGTCATTTAAATGTAAGTCACCTGTATTCACCACCAAAGACAGTCCAATTACAGGGCTGAGAAATGACATATCTGTTCAGTATGAGTCAGAGAATTACTTTAAAATAAATGAATTTGTGTACATGTGTATGTCTAAGCTCTTCTGTATAAAGCCTGTAGTGTGGATTTATTCTGTCTGTTGCCTGTATGGACTCGAGGAGTGACAGCTGAGTGAACTGAATGTTGTTGTTCTGTTCCTCACGTAAAAACACTCGTCCTTGGTTGCTTTCTCTCCCTCTCATCGCTCCATGGCATTATGAAAAACATGGAGGAGGGTGAAAAAAAAATGAGGTGGCACCTTAGACATCATGCTTAAAGGATACAGTTATATAACAGCAATTTCTTATGTAAGACAAAACCTGAAAAGTGAGAAACCCTGGGCCATCCATTGTTATTACTGTCACCAAAATTGAATATTCACAGTGCATCTTCATTTGCTGAAAGAGTGTACTTTAACCACTGTGTGAATATTTGCCACTGTCTCCCTCCGACAGGAACACATTACATTGTTAACTGAGAAATATAACATTTCTCTGGTTGATACGATGAGTCATCCTCTCACCGTGGATTGATTAGAGTTAGTAACACATTGTGGATTTAGTTAGCACTTCCTTCCTGAAATCCAGGAGAAAGTCTAACCTCAACCTCCTTTTCCTTCTTTTATTTACTCATCTGAACATCTAAGGTTTGGTTTAGTCTGGTTTGGTTTGGTTGGTCTACATTCCAAAACAACTGTGACAGGCATTTCATTTCACAGCCTCACTTTGGTGCCAAAACTCCACGAGGACTCACCAACCAGCAACATAGATGTGAACAGTCCAAACCCTGTAGCTTTTGTCTCGGTCAAAGCCAGGTCATACAGGGCTGCCATACTCCTGCACTAGCTGGCCACAAACCTGAAGTTGATCTCAATAGAGAATTCAGGTAGTTCTAACAGACTTTTATTTCCTGATCAGAACATCTGAGGTCAAAGTTTGGTTAATTTATTTATTAAGGAAAGATCCTGGTCACCAACGCTGAGTGTCAGACAGGCATTGAGCTCTGGTATGATACATATAGCACCTTTTAGTTCAGCTTTGTTTTGCCTTTCAAAACATTCTTTCAAATCAATTCTCTTTTAATCCACACCAAAAATCCATACAACATACAACAATGAATACGCAACTGCCTTTCTTTAGTATAGCCTCAGTAGCATTAACTGTAGAGAGGACAGAACTGTTCTTACACAGAAATTGCTGAGAATAAATAATGACAGCTGACATTTTCTTCTTGAGCGTGTGTTGCAATCCATCAGTTAGTGTGTTGTTATACTTAATAGAAATGGCATTCTGCAGAAATCTGCCCGAGATTCAGATTGATTTTTATTTATTTATTTATTTATTTCGCTCATTCATTTATAATAGAACCAGTCCACTCAGCCTCTGCTGTTCCACTGAGCTGGCCTCATGGACCCATTCTGTAAAATAATAGATCAGTCACAGGAGAAATTTTAATGCAGAATCAGTACTTTACTTTACTTCCATATTTTTAAAGTATTTAGCTGATGATACTTTTAGAAATTTAAATGCAGGATTTTTTTTTTTTTTTTTGCAATTGAGTATTTAAGTAGTTATTCTACCATTGATCTGTTTTTTACTTTGCCGTTTTTCATAGTTATCCAGGGGGGAAAAATACAGATTAAAATAATATTGAGCATGAAAGTTTAAATGAAATCTTTGATGCTTTAAAGATTCAAAAGGTCTGCTGAGAATAACTTCAAATCCAAGAAAACAGTATCCTTACAGGTTTGAACCAGCTATAATCAATATTTAAGTATGTACAACAATGACATGAACTACACAGAGTCTGCAGTTCCACTCTGCTGTATGGAGCTGCATAACAAGTTTCAGCTCATTGTTCAGCTGTCCAGATCTTAGATTCACTGTTAGATTCACGAGTTTGCAGGAAGCTGTTTTCAGGGGGGAAGTTCTAAAAAGCCACTAACCTGCACAACCTGTGCATCAGCAAACAGCACACAGACAATGTTAGAGACAAGCTGGTGAACGCAGCGGAGCATTTATCAGCCAGAGACAGAGATTTCCCTCAGGAGTTGGTAAAGAACAAAAGCAGACCCTAAAGAGGAGAATAATGATAATGATACATTCATCAACATTCATCTAATAAATGTTATGCCTCGACCCCACTAAACATGTCTTTGTCACGTCATATCTGTTTTGGTCCGTTCTCCACAAAGCTTCAAACCTCAGGAGTGTTTCAGATTTGGTCATTTTCCATGGTTTATGTGCTTATACCACCAGTAAATAGGCTACATAGTAAAATTGTTTTTTGGATCAAGAGTCTGCACAATGTTTCATTTTGAAAATGGATTGGATTCTCTAAGCATGACATCTGTCAAAAATAGAACACTCACATGTTCTTGGTGGAGCAAGGCAGAGAGCTGCTTGTCTAGAATGGTCCCGATGAGGTCCCTGCAGCCAAGGCACTCGTGAAACACGTCACATCCGTGCCCGGTATAACTGTTTACTCAAAGGGTCACTATCAATTTAAAAGGCAATGATACGTCAATCTTGGGTTTCTAACTTGTTTCTACTGCCCTCAAGTGGACAAAAACACAGTGCAGATTTAAGTTTTGAAAGGTAAAAGATTTAAAGCAATTAAATGTCAACAAATCATTCAAAATGCATTCAGTGACCAACTTTTATTAATTATTTGTTTTCTCACTCAAACTTAACCACCATCAAAACTGTCATTAGTGTTGTTTTAGGTCATCATGTGATGAGCGACAAAGTATAAATGTGTGTTTGCAAAAATCTGAGAGCGTGAAACACGTGAGTGGAACTTAAAAAACATTTTTTTCAATGAATGAACAGGTGTTTTCATGAAACAGAACCTGAGTTTCTGTTTTAAGCAGAAACACAGAATGATTTTTCAAATGAATTCATAAAAGCAGGTTCAAAGAAATGGACTGTCAGTTCTCCTGTAAGCAGACAGAAATAAACAGGTGGTTTAAATCAATCTCTGTGTGGGGTAGAACGCCTGTATGTATGAGCAGTGGATGAGCTCCTCTCTGCCTGAGTGTGTGTTCATCACACAAAGCTCAAGTATTGGCTGTCTGCAGTACACCCCTCTTCCACAAGCCATCCAATCAGAGGCATCAGCAGCCGGCAGAGCTGCCTCTGTGAGGCTGCACTCAGAAACAGAGCAGAACCCACTGCATTAGCCCGCCACACTGTCTCAGGTAGGTCCATTAACACACACACACACATATACACACAAACACATACACACACACACACACACACACACACACACACACACACAAGCGTCCAAAAGTTTACAAAGATTTTGCTTTTCTCCAGAGTGTACATCTACACTGCGTCATGTGCTGCGGCTGCTAAAATTGAAATCACGTCATGTGTGTGGTGTTGATGTGGACGGAAAGATGCTGCAAGCCTCCCAGCAGAGCAGTTATTGGGCTGATAATATGCTGTGTATCGACTAGCTGCAGTAGTCATTATGTGTGTGTGCGTATGTGTGTGTGTGTGGGCTTAGAGCGTGTGAATAAGCGGTGAGGTTAAACTGTTTTTGATGAGATAATATTGAAACATTGACTTAATTTGCTGATATTAGCTGATTAATGAATGCCTTTACGGGGTTGGCTGCCCTGAGTTCAAACATTTTGTCTTGGTGTCGAGCCATACGGACAGTCTTGGTTGAATTTATCTGAACATGTCTGTCTTTGAGAAATCATGTTTTTTTGTAATTTGAGAAAAGAGCCTTTAAGCTTTGTGAAATCTTTTGCACGTGTTCAGTATTATGCACCAAACAAAACTGCAACAAGTGTTTTATTCAGTACATTTAGCAATCGAGGTTGCCAGATGCAAAGGTGTTTCTGAACAGGAGCATTTATGTTTGTGATGCTTACGCTGATGATGTGCAGTGGTGGCTTCAAATATTTGAAGAGAAAGAAGTTAAACCCTGATCGTCTGAATGTACTGATTTTGGATTTAATAGAAGATTTATAAGAGTATCTCAGCGTGGTGTACTTGATTATTAAGACATATCTCTGCTGAACTACTTCATCATCATCATCATCATCTGTTGGATAATCATCTTGGATGCTGCTGTTTGGTGTCTTGTAAGCCTCTCCTGGTCAGGCTCCATGTAGTGTCGGACATGTCAGTCAAGTGTAAAGACTAATGTCAGTCCATATTTTTGTATCTGTCAACAAATCCAATGAAAAGACTCAAATCAGCACATTGTTGTGCTGATCTGTCTCTGAATTCCCTCTCCTGCCTGTTGCTCTCAGCTCCGAGATGTAAAATTTTAATAACTCCTCACAAATATATAGTTTCATTTTTAAAAAGCTCAGCAGTTTCATAAAACAGCTGATCACTGTACATTTTAACAAACGTCACTCACACAGGAGGAAGGAAGTGTGTTTGTTGGGGACTATTTTCAGCGGTGGGTTAATTCACATTTGGCGCTCTCCTGAGTATTTGTGGCAGCAGGATGGTGTGTGCGGGATTGTGTCAAAATAAACTACAGTGTTTGTGGTTGTGGTGATGTAGGGACATGTCACCCAGTGCAGTGTGACTCACTGACGTGTTTCTAATGATTTTTGGACAACAATGGACTGGAAAATAGAGACATAAACATCCTTAACTTAATGTTTTCTAGTTATTTCTGTGTTGCTTTCGTCTTTATCGAAAGTATGAAATGATGCTATTTTATTTTATTTGCCTGCAGCTGTCTTGCACAGACCACTGCAATGATTTCATGTGAATTCTGATTGTAGAGAGCGATGGAGCCAGTGTGTGTTTTCAAGGCTTTCACAAGCAGAAAATGAAAACTCTTACACGTGTCAGTGCCTGTGTGCAGCTGCGACAAAGACACACACACTCACACACAAAGCATCTGTATCCCTCTGAGTGAACTTGCACTGATGTCCCCATCATATTTGTAGGACTGAAGCTTTATATGCAGTCAGAGTGTGTGTGTGTGTGTGTGTGTGTGTGTGTGTGTGTGTGTGTGTGTGTGTTATTATGAAAAGATTATTTTTCCTTCTCGCTTTCTGCTGATTTGAAGATGAAGAAAACCCTGACAGCCCTCACCTCTTCATTTAGAGCTGGCAGGTTAAAATATATTATATATGATATATATTAAAATATATTCAGAAGAAATCAGCCAGTATTATAAGTGAGGGTAGACACACTGAAGGAATTCTGAACAGTCTGTACATCTCTGGAGAAAAGACTTCCACATGCAGTGGATTTCATTTCCACGTGGAATGCAACATGTCGCACATTTCAAGCTTCCGCTGCTGTTACATAAACTCCATAGCACTGATTCAAGAGGCACTTCATTTCCTTTTTCCTCCAGGATTTAAAACAACCACTCCTCATTTCATTCAGATGTCAGACCTCCCGATAATGCTGGCACAAGCTCACGTCCTCAATGTGACATTTTATGAAGGAAGAGCTAAATGTCTCGCCTGGTCCTCACTGAGCTTGGAGATTCATTGTTTCCAGAAAGTGAGTGACAAAGTGTGCGCTCAGCTCAAGTGATAATTCACAAGGTTCTTGCCTTTCTTGATTTTAGTGACACCCTCACAGAGACAGTCATTGTGATAAGTTTCATTTGGTGTACACACTGCTGTGATAACAAAGACTTTGACAGCAGACTGTTGGCTTTCATAACTCTCAGAGAGATTTTCTCACCACAAAACAACAGTATCAGTTTGTTCAAACACAAAAACAACCTGTGTCCACATTCTCCTCCCCCACGCCTGTGTAATTTATGAATGTTGTGTTTCAGGAGACAAGATGGAAGAGGTGTAACGTCAGTATTAGCACCACAAATGAATAAATGGATGTCAGTGTTTTTAGACTGATGACTGCTGTTGGCATCTGCTAGAAACAGTCAACATCTTTTTCTTTTAACCATGTTTGTCTCACTAAAACAAGTTTCTGTTGACGTGACAACCCTGTCCAGACAGTTGCTGGGAGAAGTTGGGTCATTACGAGTATGTCTGTATTAACCTGCTTTAATCCATGTATACATGCAGCAGTTCAGGGATCAGATTTTGCAGGTTTCTTTTTGACATGATGTTTCAGAAATCAGCTTACTGGAGAAAGCCTTCTGTAACCCGGTTCCTTCGTTGCATTGACTGTTTTTGCTGTTTTAACATTCCTTGGTGTGACTCTGAGAAAAGTCAGCAGAGTTGCAGACTCATGGAAAGTGTGCAGAAGAACTTCAGCAGAAAGCTTTAAAGACCTTCATTTGACCTCGATGGAGTGTCTGTGCGTGGGTAACGGTGGACTTCCTCTCTCTGCTCTGTTTGGCTTCTCTTGAGTTTAAATTTTATTTAAATGAATTAGTACCAACTCAGGCTTGGTCTTCTCCTACCTACAACACCAGAGGCGCATGGCCATTTGAAACAGTTTGTTGTTTTTGATTGTCTTATATTATTATGTCAGACTGCCTCTGTAGCCTCTATTTTCGGAAACATGAAAATCATAACTACATGAGCAGCACAAGACACTAATTCAAATGTTATATTCTTCTCCAAGCTTACTGTTGATTTGTGGAAATTCAACACAGCCATAAGAGTGTCAGAACAGTAGTGCTCTTTATTCATGATCTGTTTTTAGTTACGGCTCTCATTGCCATAGATGGGACATGCATGTTTGATTGACACGCAATGTCAGTCATTAGGAAACAGCCTCAGGGAGCCTCATCTCCACTCTCAGTCTCATCTTAATGACAGTTCTGCCAATACTGTATGTATGTGTGTGTGTGTCTGTGTGTGTCTGTCTCTGTTCACACGAGTCCATCAGAGTTTGGTTTCATTCATTTCAAATCATCAGCATATAGACAGTATACTGTAGTCGTGTTAATGTAGTTTGCTTGTCTGTGTGTGCGTTGTTTGGATTCTGTTCTCTGGATATGATTTCTGTGTGGATGATCTACATGATGGTAGGTATAAGATAAGATATGGAGCAATGGAAAGATTCATTTGGCTTTTGTTAAAATGGAATTTCATTTTCAGGTCTAACACTGAGATACCTATTCTCTGACTCACCTTTAAAATGTACCATTTAAAAACTGTATATTGCAGAAAGCGAATGTAAATTTTATTGTTCTGGGCATCTATCTAGAGTTTGTTTGGCTGTTCTGGCATCCCTGATGTTGTAAAAAAAAAACACATTCAATCATTTTAAGATGCCATGAAAAGCCCAAAACCAACAATCTGTCTTTCAATACCTAAAAACTGTCCTACCTGTATGTACCCTTTAGCTCCCACTGAAGGCGTACGATTTTGGAAACAGCTCACAAATATATCTTTTTTTTTCTTTTTTTTTTAATAATCTCCTAAAACAGCTGGTCACTGTAGTTTTTAACAAATGTTACTCAAACAGGAGGTAATAGGGCATTTGTCAGGGACTATTTTCAGCGGTGGATTAATTCACATTTGGTGCTGTAGTGAGTTTTTCTGACAGCAGGACAGTGTGTGTGGGAGTGAGTCAAAATAAACTACAGTGTGTGTTCATGGTAATGGAGGAACATGTCACCAAATGCAACAGTGTGGCTCATTCACGTGTTTTAATAGTTTTTTGGACATCAAGTATCTCTATGACACACAGGGAAAGATATCTGTAATGCTAGCTTGCCGTGTGTTGTCAGAATACTAATACATGGAGTGCATACATGTTCCATGGAGAGAGGCTGTAGAATGAATACTCACTGTGACGCATTCAAAGCTGACAGTAAATGAGAGAATGATGATAAAAAGGTTTGTTAGTAGTATAATAATCAAGACCACACATGGACATTCACTCAGACTAATGTACCACTCTCTCTAATGATTGAATATTACAATCAAACTAGGCCATGACTCAACACTGCAGTGCTTCACAAAGAGATGTCAGGACTGTCTGGAAAGGAGGAAAACTCACAGCCAGCCAGTAAGAAGCTGTGTGGATTCAGAAGAAATATACCAGAGTAGGCTAAGTTTTTCACTATTAATTATTGATGGAATTTGGGTATCATGTTCTGGAGGCATACAAGCTTGCACAACAAGCAGAGAGCAAGAAATGGATGTTGCTTCTGTTTAGGATGAGATTAGCAGAGGCTTTTTCAAACTCGAAATGTAGAAAAAAAAATGTGCTGACTGTCAAATGTTATCTGCAGTTTGTGTAAAAAAATATTCTGTCTCTGTCCATCAGCCATCAACAGCATTCAAAGCAAAGTGCAGATGTAAATCAATGATAATATTCATAAGTGTGAAGGGCACAAACCTCACAGGAATACAGGCAGACGTTGATGCTGACAGATTGGTGTTGTTGCTCTCAGTCTTATGAAAGGAACCTAACACTAAACACCTTAAGAGAATTAACTACTGATTACTGATCTGAAACTGTCCAATGGTTGAGATAAAAAAACTCAGATGAGAATATTTGATTCTAATAAAGTAGAATCAAATGTTCAAATGTGCAGACGACCTTCATGTACAAGATGTCTTTTGCCTAGCTAAGCACAACACTAGAAAACTGCTAGCCTCGCAGTATGCAGTAGTAAAAAGTCCTGATGTCACTTGCCCCTGTTCTACTAGTTATAACACAGTACAATCTCAGTTCATCTAGTTTAGGATCAATATTCTGAGTGAAATGAGAGTCAACTACTTTATATTTCACTTTGAATCCATCATGGCTTTAACATGGTCTGTTCAGCTACTGACATTTAATCTGCAATGGTCTTGGGTTTATGGGTAATGATGTTTGTCAAAGGTAACTAAAAGGACACAATATCAGATCATTTAAAAATAAAAAAAAGCATGGGGCGTTGTTTGGCTCAGTAGGTGGAGCAGCCGCCCCATGTGCAGGGGCTCGGTCCTTGCTGCGGCGGCCCTTTGCTGCATGTCATTCCCCATCTCTCTCTCCCCACATTCCTGTCAATCTTCAGCTGCATCTATACAATAAAGCTAAAAAAGGCCAAAAAAATATCTTTAAAAAAATAATAAATAATTTAAAAAAAAAACATCCCTGGCATAGACCATTGAGTATGGTTGTGTTGTAGGGCTGCATTCATCTGTCAATGAGATTTTAAATGAAGTTTTCTGAGTTAGCCCACAAGTTCCAGTTTCTCTATGGCTCGCTAAGGAAGGGTTAACAGGTTTGCACACTGGCCCAACGTTTGTCTGTGCATTTTGATGATTAGCTTGCTAGCTAACTAAAGTGAGTCTGTATAAAGCATATAGCTTAGAGTTGATGGAAGCCATATTTTTGCTTTTGTGATAGAGCTAGGGTTTCAGTTTCTCTGCATCAACAATAGATACATCAGACTAAAAGGTCAATGCCACAGTGACAACATAAACAGCCTTTGTGGAGAAATATTGTGTGGCAACACCAAAAGCAGATGTGGGAATAGTTGGCTGTCTTCATCGATGTGATCTTTTATTTTCACAAACATGTCATGTCTGCTTGTAAAGTGAAAATGTGTTTTTCCAGTGTGTTGACCAAGATTCTTCAGATTTTTCCAAGGTGGACTTTTTTTAGTAGAATTTGTATTTACCATTTTTCCCACGCGTCATGAACACAGCACTGCTCCCCATCACATTCAACAGTCTGCTGATGAGGTGGTGAGGGGGAGGTGGAGGAGGCGACAGCTGAGCAGTGCATTAAGTGTCAGGCCTGTTGATGGTTACCATGGCACAGTCTGTCACATGCACGTGTCCTTGTAGGCGTGTGTGTGTGTTTGTGTGTGTTTGTTTGTGTGTGCGTGTGTTATTGAAAACTTCCAACAGCAAAAAAGGGAGTGCGTCAGTCATGGATAAAAAGAGGTGGACCTGTTTAAACCTGGGAAGAAAGTTGATCATCAACCAAAATCTGTTTTTGAATACATGAGGAGAAAAGGCCATTGTGATCCTGAGGTAACAGGACATCTTTTCAAAATTTCCAAGTCACATCTGCCTTTCTCCTCAGCAGCAACACCTTTTACAAAATAAGGCAGGAATGGAATATAATATTCATAACTCTTTTCATTAGTGTCATCATCATTCATCACCTAAAAATAACAATCATTATGTTTCTAACTTAGAAAGAGTCTTTTATATCTACAGAGAGAGCAGATCCTCTTCCACCAAGTCTGTGCAAGAAGTCTCATGTTGAACTGCCATGTTTCTACAGTAGCCCGGAACAGACAAACTAAAAACTGTCTGTAGATGGGGCCTTTCATGTTTGTTGCAGATTTTTTGCTGCCACCATAGATTCTCCTGCAGGCTTGGAATGTGCAACTTCACCACTAGATGCCATTAAAACCTACACGCTGTGCTTTAAAAATCAAATCCTAATCTGAATGAATTTAGAGTTTAAATATGAAACCAAAATCAGCTAAAATAAAATATATAATTAAGACAAAAGGCAAAATTAATATTTTGTTCATCATATAATATTTCTGTCTTAGTACAGAATCATCCTGGGAGCAATCTGTCCTCTCATGGAGTGCTTTCTTCACAAGAAAGGGAGTTTTGTGTCTTTCATATATATATATATATATATATATATATATATATATATATATATATATATATATATATATATATATATATATATAGCTGCATTTCTTTGCCCTGATTTTGAAATGCATATTTGTCAAACACTGAAGATCACTCTCTGCTCTCAGGTGGGACTGATACAGACAAATAGGCATGTTTCTCTATCGCCATGCTCGCATTGTTTTGAAGCAGAGGCTAGCGTTAGGACAACGGTACACTCATATCGAATCGCAATTTGTTAACCAAAACTACTTTATTAGAATCTAAACTTAATACACTCCTGATCAAAATCTTAAGACCGGGGGAAAAATTACTAATATTCGCATTTCACGCTGGTGGAACTTATCCAGGTTGTAAGTAGAGCTTCAGAATGCAAAAAGAAGAAACAGGACAGAGAGAGAGACAGAAAAATAGAATCAGCAGTTTATTGAAAACTGCATTTAAACTCAAACAGGCTGTTTATCAGCTGATCAAAAGGCCACAGGCCAAAATAACCCAAAAATAGACCTAAAAGTGTAAAAAATGGACTCAGTAGTGCTCAGTAGTGCTCAGTAGTACTCAGTAGCCCCACCATTCTTGTTTATCATTTCAAAAATTAATTTAGGCATGCTTGATGTGAGTTTTTCCAGAAGGCTGGTGAGAACATTGCCCCATGTGGTGAAGATGGCTTCAAGAAGGGCATCCATGGTCTGGAACTGACGTCCATTTTTGTAAACTTCCCTTGCCATCCATCCCCAAACGTCCTCAGTGGGATTTAGATCAGGGGGACACACAGGATGGTCCAAAAGAGCCCAACCCTAACCCTGGAAGAAGTCCTTTGTCAGGCGGGTGTTGTGAACTGAAGCGTTGTCCTGTTGAAAGACCCAGTCATCACTGCACAGACGAGGGTTCTCAGTCAAGAGGGGTCCCTGCTGCAACATCTCCACAGAACCAGCTGCATTTTGACGCCCCTGCACAAACTGAAGCTGCATTTTTACATTGAGGGAAAAAGCACGCCAGATCATGATGGAGCCTCCTCCACTGTGCCGCGTAGAAAACATCTCCAGTGGGATCTCCGTGTCATGCCACTAACGCTGGAAGCCATCAGGACCATCCAGATTAAAATTTTTCTCATCAGAGAATAAAACTTTCTTCCACCTTCTAATGTCCCATGTTTGGTGCTCCCTTGCAAAGTGCAAATGGGCAAGTTTGTAGTGTGGGAGATGTGGCCATTACAGATGTTTTTTGTTCTTCTTTGACTTTTTTTGTCCCATAACCCTCAGGATCTTTTAAGAAATTTAAAATGACTGCCTTACTGCGTCCAAGCTCAGCAGGGATGGCGCGTTGAGAGAGGCCTTGCTTGTGCAGCTCAACAGTCCTGTCACATTCAAAGACAGAAAATCTTTTTGCCTTTGCCATCAAGGGGTCATGACAGCATGAATGCCTGATAGAAAATGACATGAAAGCCAGATTTTTGCACAGATTTTGACTGTGGCCTTAAACTTTTGATCAGCTGATAAACATCCTGTTTGAGTTTAAATGCAGTTTTCAATAAACTGCTGATTCTATTTTGTTGTCTTTTGCTCCTGTTCCTTCTTTTTGCATTCTGATACTCTACTTACAACCTGGTTAAGTTCCACCAGTGCGAAATGCAAATATTAGTCATTTTTCTTCCGGTCTTAAGATTTTGATCAGGAGTGTATAATAAAGCAGCTTGCTGGACCTAATTTGAATGGTCTGCTGTTTGTGTTGATGAAAGGAATGTGCTTACTGTGACTGTTCAAAAGAGAGATGTGGAGGAAGGCGAAAGGATTAGATACTTGGTGGAAAGTGGACCTGCACTGACAGTATGTGATGTTTGGAGTCAGCAGCCGTGGATATCCTGTTAAATACTTAGAGCTTTGGAGTGAAAAGAGCCCACAGGCCCTGGTGAGCTGCTGGCTTGACACTTGGCAGCGGGAGCATATGACATCAGCTATACGTGTTGGGGGGGATTCAACCAGAGCCTCCCATAGAGAGGGGCAATAACACAGGCAACCAATAGCAATATCTAATTGTTGGTGTTGATCAAACAAGAGTTATCTGTCTAGTTCATCCACCAGTCAGTAACAGATAGTCTGCCATACAGTTTACAGGCTTTACCATACCCATAATGCACTTCATAAGAATGGACATATCCCAGCTCTTTCTGCATTAAACAATAGAAAGAAAAGAAAATTATCAGTGCAAAAAAAATTCAATGTTACAATGTGTTTTGTAATATTTAACAAGATAAAGTAAAGTAAAGATAGTTTTGAGACTTTGTTTCAAAAGTATTTCAAATTAGAATTCTGATGCAATGAAACTACCAACTAACCTGATCACAGTATGTTCTGATGACAGATGAGATTCACTGCTCTTTTTAATCTGAATCTTTTATGTGCAGTGTGCACAGGTGGCATCACCTGCTGCACATAAAAGAATAACGTCCACAGTCCAGGTCTTTATGTGTCTGACTACCCCAAGATACCCAAGAAACTTTATACTTTACATGATCAAATACGATCACAGTTGCTGCAATCACAGCATTTAACCTTTTAGAATGAAGGTACTTGTCTGTGGCCTTTGTGGCACTCCTGCTTGATTGCGTTCAAAATTCCATTACAATCTTGCTTCTTGACTTTATTGAACATGTTCATGTCTTATGTTTGTGTCATGTCTTATGTTGATTGCATGAATAATCATTAAGTTGATGGAGGAGATATGGGACTTTTAAGTTCTCTGGTCAGGGTTTTTTTTTTTTTTTTTTTTTTTGCCTGTTTGATAATTTTCACATTTTTTTATTTATTTGTCCAGAGTTTGATTTTACTTTAAAATTACTTTTCTTAATTTTATGTACCTCCTTGAGAGGCCATTATGGAATAAGAAAAGTCTTTATTTACTGAAACACAAACAAAAGTTGGCTTTGCATGTTATTAAAGCAGCAGAACGTGCACATCCACGCATTTCAACTAATCTCACTGTTGATGCTTTTTGTACATTTTGTACATAGAAGTTCATGAAGTTAATTCATTTAGATCTTGCTGTGTATTTTGTATCCACAGAGATGAGTTAGTGGCATTTAGAAAGTGTATCTTACTGTAAAAGTCAAGAAATGACTACAGTCAGTGATGATTTTCGTAGTGACTAGTAATAGAAATTGAAATGTCTGTGAGTAAGTGTGTGCATGTGTGAACACAGGGACTGTGGGGCTCGGCTAATCATCTTGCAGGGACACACTGGCAGTGTGTGGGAGGCACACCCAGCCCCACAGACTTACATAAGAACGGATATAATACCATTTAATTCAGCAGCTTTTGATGTGCTTCCTCTCTTTCTGCGAATAACCCACTTAGGGAAACATTCACTCAGCACTGCAACATAACCCCCCACACACATACTCCACCACCATCCTCATTATCACCCCCCATCTCACTACACATCTGATACATCTGAAAGTGTTTCTCCGCCTGGCACAAAACATTTAAGTGTTGTCGATGGACAACTTCAGTGTGCTTATTGCACTTGAGGACTTGTTCAAGAGGATTTGTCAAAGTCACACTGGTGTGTGAGTACATTCGCAATAACATTCTGAAGTGTTATTGAGCCGGTCCAGAGTGACAAAACAAAATGATGATCATTGTAATGACTTCTATATTGACAAAAAATATTGCAACTGACAAAATCCTCAATCTGATAATTCAGGGTCTTATTTGTATGCTGTTTTTATTTCATAATAGATCCAAATATGATCAAGCTATTATGCACTGATTCCTCTGTTGTCCTGTGTTACATATAAAGTGCAATATTGAACAAATAATAGCCCTGCTTGTCATTGGACTTGTCCTTTGGGGAATTAAAGACATTTCCAATACAGGGAGACCCTGGAGGAAGACACTTAAGGACAATGCAAAAAAGGGTGTAAGGATGGTGTGAAAACACTGCTATTGATTTATATGCAGAGAAGTGCCCCGCTTACTTATGCATTTAGTAAACATGCAAAGTAATCCTCCCAGAAAATGAAAGTCTTCTTTATTTATTCTCTCTTTTCAGAAAGCTACCTTGGTGGATGGAGAGGCAAATGGAAAAGAACTGAGCGAAGGTTGCAGCACAACTGAGAATCACAACTTGTTCTTTATCACCATGGAAACCACTGAACAATCAGAGCTGCAGATGGACTGTGAAGTGGAGGTCGCTGTGTCTGATTCACCTGAGCAGGGAAAGGATTTCAGTGCAGATGATGAGCAAGTTTGTATAGAGACAGACACATCAGATTCCCCAAGGGAAAACATGACGCTTGACAAATTATTAACTGACCTGCCAACTGACAAAATTGAGATTGACAAACCTAACTGCTCCCAGACCAGTGTTTGCCCTGAAATGCCTTGTCAGGATCAAAAGGAAGCATTGATATTGGAACCAGGACATGAAGACCTCAATAGGAATGAGTCGATCACCTCATCTGTGTCCGACACACTGTCCAGTGCTGATAGTGTTTGTGAGAATGAGGTGCATCGTAAGAGGCAGGACACGCCAGAACAACTTCCTGAGCAAGAACAAGTCCCTGAGCCAGAGCAGTATCCTGAGCCAGAGCAGTATCCTGAGCCAGAGCTATATCCTGAGCCAGAGCCAGAGTCTGAATCAGAGAAGTACCCAGAGCCAGAACAAGATCCTGAACCGGATCAATACCCTGAGCCAGATCAATACCCTGAGCCAGAGGAAGAACTTGAGCTGGAGGACTACCCGGAGCCAGAACAATACCCTGAACCAGAACAATACCCTGAACCAGACCAGTACTCTGAGCCAGAGCAAAATCCTGAGCTAGAGTTATACACTGAGGCAGAGGCAGAGCCTGAGGATAATGAGCTGAATCCTGAATATGATGGCTATCAAAATCTGGCAAGAGACACAGAGGAAGACCCAGAGGCCCATGACATACTATTTGAACCACCCATTACAAAGGAGTCAATATTAGAGCAGTGCATTAGAGAAGAGGCAATGTCAGATGTGTCCAATGAGTCCTGCCATGACCTTGACCCTGACGAAATGGATGAATGTCTGAGAGTTGAAATTGCAGCCGCTTCCTCAGACAGTGAGACAGACGAAAAATGGCGAACAATATTCTCGTCTTCTATAAATAAAGAAGATGATGACTCATATTTGGACAGTCTTCAGCTGAGTGCCCAGGAGCTCTTTGTGCAAAAAGTTGAGGTGACAGACTTTGAAGAACAGGACAACAACTTTGAAGAGGTCCACTTTGAGATTCCACAAGCGGAAGAGGTTCTGGAACAACCTGAGGATACAATTTCCTCTCCCACCCCTCCACAGGAGGTTAAATATAACCCTTTAGGTCTTCAAGGTTTGTCAAAAATCTCTGAAGATGAGGGTGAAAATGGCAGAGATACAAATCATAACCACACCAACCACCAAGAGCACATTAATGCAGATCCAAACAAGAAGATACCTAAAGATTTCTGTGTGATACAAGAAACCAAGAGCGAGAATGTTAGCACGGAGCATGTGGACTTCCAGCTGGCTCGTAAACAGTGGAAGGAAATGGAGGAGCAAACCATGAACAAGATTGTCTTACCTACAACCAAGCAGCCCAGCTTCCATGGCAGCCACAGCTTCATGTACACACCAGTTCGGAACATTGAAAGAACCCAGAAGAAAGCACATGAACTGGAAAACTTAAATCTGGTTGGGGATTATCCTCACACCCAATTCAGCCCTTGCTCAGAGGATTCTGGCCTGGATGACTCCAGTTACAGGTCCCCTTATGATGACCCGGAAACACCAGTTGAAAGGGAGATTCGCATATCAATGGAGAGGGAGGAAAACTTTAGGAGAGAGAGGGGCCTCTCCAGGATGGGTATATCAACTGATTGCGCTCCATCACGAAGTATCCCCAGATCCATAAGCACCCCCCTCACACCATCATTTATCATCACCTCCTCACCTACTAAGGAACCACTGAAACATGAAGTGTCAGCAAACAACGTTATCATTCTTGACCCTAGCAATGATTTCAACTCCAGCCCCAGGCATGGCAACGAGAATGTGGCAGCACATGGCGGCGAGTGGCACTCTGAAGACAACAGTTCCAATGTCATTATCCTAGAGACATCCAATCTGATTATTCGCAGTGCCTCAGACTTCTCTCTCAACAAAGCTTGTGAGCAGCCCCAGGAAAAAATGTTCCTGAGCAACCCCTTTTTCAAGCTGCGTTCAAGAAGCACAATATCACTGGTGGATGAGGAGATTAGGATGGTTAAACAGAGGGAGGAAGAACTGAGAAAAGAGAGGGCAAATCTGTATGGCAAAGACAGGTTCAATACGGAAAGGATGCTGTCAAATCACATGGACACTTTGGCATTTGACAATTCAGGTATGTCAGCAAAATACTAACTGCAGAACATTATTTCATTATTTCATTATACATTATTTCCAACACCTTGTGTTTATATCTTTAATCTAATATTTGATCTTTGGTCTTTGTTATTAGTTGATGTACCAGTGAAGTGCAAGTCATCTCCATCATCTCCAATGAAAACAGCCTACAGGATGGATCGCTCAGCTTTATCCTGTGATCACAGAGTAAG
This sequence comes from Sciaenops ocellatus, assembly GCA_033000465.1. NCBI lineage: Eukaryota > Metazoa > Chordata > Actinopteri > Sciaenidae > Sciaenops > Sciaenops ocellatus. Next base: position 25,355,787 of record CP136869.1, read on the forward strand.
CTCCTGCTCAAAAAAATCATTTATTCTATTTTACAGACACAATCATCAATAAAAATAATTGAATATGCTTTGTGTTTTGTATTTTATACATATGGAAAATATTAGCATTACAAGTTTTTCTGATTTAAATTTGCATACATCTATTCAGTGTACCTTGTCATGATGCATTAAAAGAAATTATTGGGGCAAAATGTAGCTTGCTAATTCTGAATAGCAATATTATCATGCAAAACTGATTCACTTATTCCACCTTTAGTCTAATAACCTGAGAGAGGAAGTGGAAGTGGAGGAGGTGGAGGTGAATGAGGAGGTGGAGGAAGTTCTTTGAAAGCAAGCAGGTAAACAATCAGCTGTGTTTCTCAGTTTCCAGAGGTCTACACAGGAGGAAGACGCAAGAGTGCCATGGCTCTGCGCTGGGAGGCTGGCGAGTTTACAAAAAACGACTGAAGATAAGTTTACCATACACGGGCATTGGTTGTCACTGTTATTCTCATTCAAGTTAGATGCAGCATTGCAATTGTTTGTTTCATGTTGTGACATAACCTAAACTCTGCTTCTGTGACGCTTTGGGCAAAACTAGCAAGACTCTGAGAATGTTTGTGGCCACATTACTCTGGACGAAGTCAGTAGAGAACTAATAAATATACAGTATCATACTGTACTGTGGACATATAACACTTGATACTGGCCAGAGGGTGTGCATTATTTTCAGATACCCACACAACTCTGACATGTCCTTACCATTTCTAAATCAACATTCATAGCTGGAAGGCTGCTGGTTTCAGCCCTTATAAAGCTACAGCTTTTAATACTTGCTGGAGTAGTAAAGTAATGTGTAATACAAGACTGACAAAGATGGTGTCAAGACACACTTTCCATTTAAACCAAATTATAGATGAACAATACTAGTATTTTGAATTATGGCAAGTGGCGATGGTATAAATGGGATAATCCTTTCTGATCAGTGCAGGTATCAAAAATAACGCACTCCACAGGCAAATCCAGGTTATCAGTTTATATGTCATGCAATAATTTTAAATAACTGCATTCCTCCTTATGTATTATCTCTTGCCTGTAGAAGAACAATTTAAAAGGTCAAACCCAAAACCACTGGAAGCACTGAATCTCAAAAAAGTGGGAAATTCTTAGATTCTCCCTATTATTCTCCAAATAATGATTTGGCCAAATTTTTAATTTAATTTAATTTTTTAAGGATAGCAGTAAAGGATAAGACTATCTTGATATCTTAATACAGTACTCATATGCCATATGTACATTGATGGTTCAGTTCAGCTGAAACTAACATGAGTCTTCCACAGTGTGAGTTAGACAAATCAAGTGGCAGATGTATTGTTGATATAATAGTGACTGTAAGTCTGTGTCCCCTTTGAAGAGTCCTCTCTGCGGTGCTGCCCTCTAAGGTTACAGATAGGTCTTTATTTATTGTAAGTTATTGTTGTTGGTAATGGTGTGATGACTTGTCTGAGTTAGAGCTAAGCCATTGAGATAACAGCTGTATTAATTCACTGTTCTTTTGTTTGTTTCTTGGTAACTTGGGGGCAGCTTAAACTTAGAGTGAACCAGTGACATCAATGTTGCAGGCTGAAAGATGCTAAAATGTCTATACAGAGATCATTCTCTGTTGGTTTACCACTATGAGTGACACCTGATGTGACCACAAACTGATGGGGACACAATAAGGACAAACAATCTTTCTGCTACTATAAGCTTTAGGAGTCTCCCTGTGCTGTGCCACAGTAAAGACACAGACTAGAGGAGAGCAGCCTCATGTTTGCTTCAGCTGAACATTTGGATTTTACACAGGACTGTGTTTTTGTATATATCATACTGTACAGTGTAGCTGCACTCTGAAGAGTATTTTTGTCATCTTGTTATCACTGTATATTCTGTTTGTTCTCTGTACCATGTGATCAAGGTATCAGCAAACAATAACTCTTTCAAAAAAATATATGACGTGATCACTGTATTAAGATAGACTAAAACAATCTTATAAAAATGTATCCTTTATATCAAAGATGATAATGTGCTGACAGGAAATTCAAAGTATTTGCAGGTTTTTTTGCTGAGATGCCTGAACAGTAGGCACATGTATTGTTAAGTCCATTCTTTGCTAAACTTCTCTTGACATTACAAATCTAAATCAGATTTGAAAGCATATTTTGATGTTATTGTATGTCTTGATAAAGCAAATGGTACATTGCTCAGTGTATATTAATTGTATTTTCATACTATGCTTTTTTGCTGCAAATGATATTTCAGGGTGAGCTGGATGGGCATAAATCAGCACAATTTACAAAATATATTATACCAATGCCTTTCACTTGAGAAATGTAGTTCACTCAGACAACTCACATAGTGAATGTCAAGATTTTAGTGAGAATACGTATGTAAGAAGGTTTGTGGGTTTGAATCGGCCGGCTGGCTGAGGCCTTTCTTTTGTTCAGTTTGCATGTCGTATCTGTGCCTGTGTGGGTTTACACCAGGTACATTCATCAGTGGGTACAGCTGATGGATAGATTTTTTTTTTCAGTTTTGTCACTTCCTAATGGATACTTGGGGACATCAAACCATTTGAGTTGTCTGCTTGAACTGGTTCCACATTATTCTGTATGACCTACAGTAAGACAATCCAGTAAGAACAGGTATTGTGAACAGTGTTGACACAGTGCTCAGCTACAGGACCAATGACACTAAAATGTCCACTGTCTTCACATCCTTGCTTTGGAAATTCCAAAAAATTAAAAAGATTTCCACAAAAAAAGTATTTTATTCAATAGCACAACAAATATATTTATATATATTCACTTACAGAATATATATAGAGAAGCAACAGGACATTAACTTCTTAATCAAACAGGGCATTTGTATTTATTTTAGTACTTTTTTGTGGTTTCCTTTATTGTGAATTTACTGACCACATACAAAACATTTCCAAAAAGGATTTTCATAAATATAAATATAAACAATGAAGATTTTAATAACCAAATGTTTCTCATTATTTACAAAGCAGTGATATTTCCAGCTACTCTGAAAAGCAGCTTCTAAAGAGCTTGGTACTTTCTTGACCTTAAACAGCAATGTTTGAAATTTCATGTTTGTATGCTTCATTGTTAAAGTATAGCTTACAAATCTCAAGGATTGCTTGCTGATGTTCAAACACTGTGAAAAGCTCCTGCCCGCCATGATGTTCAGGTGCTTATCTGGCTCTTTATGACTAAATGCCGTAGGGGCTTTTCACTTTGTATTTCTCATGTAAGTATTTAAGAGATTAGTGCGTGCAACAATAAAAGATGTATGAAGAACGTGTGTGAGCTTTGTTTGTTTTTCATGCATGAATGTGGTCTGCCTGATGACATTTTAGCCTGAGGTTGGCAGCAGAGAGAAACTTGATGTTTCCTCTTAGATCCTCTGGGATCAAGAACATTCATAGTACTAGTGTATTTTTATCATGATTATGATCATGATTTATCACAAATCTGTCCTGAAGGTTTGACCTGATGTTGGTGATGAAAGGTTCAGTTACGTTCAGCTGAGGTGCTGTGAACTGTGATGGATGTAAGGTTTGGGTCTTAATTTGACTGTCTACCTTTGTTCCCTCTAACAAATTTGGCTCTTGTCCTGTTGACTTCATTTTCATAGTGCTGCTGTGTCAGACCTGAGTTATTATTAAGTCAATATTGATAGGATTGATGGACAATGATACAAAATAAGAGTTTTCTGAAACCAGAATTATGCTTTAATTAACTGCGCTAATCAACCCATTGCATCTTAACTACATTAAGAGCAGATCTCCATACACTGCATACACACTATAGTATGATACTCCAGGGCTGAAAAAGTGTGATGCACTAAAATTAACATAATTACTGAAAGAAGTAACAGAACTATAAACATTCCAAACATTTGATTAAATGATCATTTGTGATAATTATACACTTATAATAGCTTTTATAAATGCAGCCAGAAAGCCTGTATTTCCTGCTAGGAACACCAGTAACACCACCCTCTTGACTTTGGAAATCTGAAAGAAATTATTTTGAAGACTCAATAAAAAGAGAAAGAGATGTAAAAAACAAAAAACGACAATAAAACAAGCGAACAAAATTAGAATGTTAAGTGTGCTTTCAAATCTCACCTCTCCATGCTGCTGCCTCTCTGACTGAGCAGGCAAAATGTCCTCTTTGTCGTCACTGTTCCTGTTTCCTGCGGACAAATAGGCAGTATTCAGTCAGATACATGACTACATCATAATGCTGCACAGTGAAAGAACACAGTCCCCTGCTGTCCTCTTTAAAGATGGAAGAGTTCATATGAGGTCTGTCATTAAAAGTCTAGTACAGAGGGTTGACATTTCCAAGCTACTTAGCATTCTCACTCATACACCCACATAGATACACCCACCTCTGATACACACACGCACACACACCATAATCATTTTTGGCTTTAGTCATAATGCGTTGGAACAGAACTATTGATTTAATCGCTGCAGGCAGCAGCAGCACTCATCGCTAATTGAAACAAACAAGTAATACCAACTGTTTACTCGAGGCATTAGGAACTAATCCACAGCTAACAGGAGAGAAAATTAAAAGCATGTATTGAGAGTGCACTGATGGCATGGCTGCATTCGATGAACACAGATGGTAGCGTTCATGGGTGGGAAGCCAGTGAAGGACCATAGTAGCATTGGCTGATCAGGGTGTTTGAACAGAGGGGACAGAATCTGTATACCATGACAATATTAAATTAAGTCCACACAGATCTTTGACATCGAGTTTGTCAAAATGCAATTCTGTCTGACGACTATCAGACATTTCATTTGCACTTCATTTTTTCAGTCTTGCAGCGTACACCAACGCTGGTCTGTAGTACCTCGACTTCTGAGTGTGCAGGAGTGGATTAACAGAAGCAGGTCTACCAGCACAATCCACAGCAGCCATCCAATCAGCAATGCAGGAGACCAGGGGCTGGGTAACAACAGAGCCTGCTGAGCAGCACCCAGGAACACACACACCGCTGGGAGGGAGAGAGAATTTAGATCATGGTGTATACATTGTGCTGCACTCTGCACATTTGCATTTACATACAGAATGAGCCTTTATGGTTTAAAAGATAAGTCTGGTGATATTCTACATTTTTCTTATTGTCAACAAATCCCAACAACTGTATCCTGCAAACAAGTACTCTGATATATCTTCTTCCTCTGTGCCATAGAACTCCATTGTTATATTAAAACTCACTAGAACATAAATTGGATCAATCTGCCACTGAAGGACAGAGCAGGGAAGTCAGAAAGTACTGAGAGATGGACTAATGCAATGCTAGCTTTGGTCTTTGCATGGCAGCTGTTGACAGAATGATGATGTAGAATAACTCAGCAGCAATCACATGCAATTTCTCAAGAAAATACACCGCGTCTTACCAGCGAGTATCTGGCAAACAGTTCCTGCTGCAAAGTGCATCCAGCTGAAGATGAACCTCCTGCAGATGCAAAGAGACAGGACCCGGTATGATTTCAGCTAATGTGGATGAATTTAAAAATCCTGATGCTGCTTCTCGATCGACCGAATAAGGATGAAATCCACTTATTTGAAACAGTTATGAGGAAGTCATGGATTTATTGAAATCTGGTTTGAGGTCTCACCTGGGGGATTCAGGGGCCGGTCTGAGAATTGCCATAATTGGCTGGATGACAGACAGAGCCATGACAGTGCAGCCGATGTAAGGGTGTGAGCCTGCACGCTAAGAGGAAAGAGAAGACGACAGACACAGAGGGAAAGGAGCTGCAGTCACAGACATGTTGCTTTAAATAGCAGAGTGGTCTCTGCTAATAATCTGCATGAAAGTTCCAACAAACATGTTCACAAGAGCTCCTACTGTTAAATTACAATCACTTCGATCTGCTGCCTTAAGAATAATTTGAATTTATTGAGGCTCATTTTTTGATAATTTGTCATTGATTATTTCAGACAGATTCTGGTATTTGGGGTATTGTGGATTGGATTGGGATTGGATTATGATATAAATAAATACAAGAAGAAAGATAAAAGTAGAACAATATTAGATTTGGAACAAAAATAATGTGACTAAAAGACATCAACAAATTTCAAAACTGACAATATTGAAATGAAATATTTAATGGAAATGCATGTATGTAAATAATATATTATCTCATGTAATAAATAAAGCGTTCCGTGCTATCTTTCATGAACAGGATCGAAACAGCAGCAGTAGAATTCTGAGCTATGGACTTAAATTGATGGCGGTGACGAGATTAGAGCAGGTTTATTGAATTGTAGCAGTTTTGCAGCTCAGATATTTTCCGGCTGGATATGATTAAAATCAGAGTGTACCGAGGCCACTTATCCAGTGGAAGGGAAAACTTTTTTAGATCTAACAAGTTGAAAGAGCTCCGTGAGGAGAAGGACAAGCAGCAGGTGGTGTGTAAACATCACACAGTGTCACACCATAATCAGAGACGAGACATGACAGAGGAGACGGGATCAGAGTTTGAGTGAAGTTAGGGAATTGTGGTCAGAAGCACTTAACTCTGCATGTAAGCAGCTCCGCTTAATAACAGTCTCAGCGATCACATGACACTAAAAGCCTGAGCTCCAAAAACAGCAGGACGGTGACTACATCATTAACAAGTGTGTTCCTTCCATATCCTTCATGGCTCTGTAGACATGGTTAGCTATGGTTGGTGAAAAGCAGCAATCATTAATACAGGCAGACACTAGACACACACTGAAACATGGAAAACTGAATTCTCCTGTCACCACACACAGTTTGTTTCTGGCTGGAATGTCAAAAGTTTATGATTTATTGGTGCTCAAGTCAGTCAGGACGCTCTGATGGTATGTCATGAGGAAAGATAGACCCCTAGAGGCTACCTTAAACCACTGTCAACAAGGTCAGGAACAAAACAATGAAATGTTCTAGGTTGAGTGTGTGTATTATTTATCGTCTATTTGCAGCTACTGCTTTTTTGTAAGCTGTTATCTAACACCAAGGATGAAGCTGCCACTGGATTTGTTTGCACTTTTATTGTCTGCTCTTCTGTATATTCCCTTTAAGCTTTCTTGGATGTATCTCGTCTACCAGAATCAGAATTTCCTCCCTGCTTTTTATTTCTTTTATTATTTTTTGGAAGACATAGGAAGGTGTGACATAAGATATAGACTAGATATGATATTGTTAGAGTGGATTACATTGTTGACTTTATCTAGAATATTTCCATTTGATGAAAGCCATACAAAGAATTTAGTTTTGGGATGAAATATTTTGACAGTGTAGAATGTTTTTCCTGATTTTAAAGAACCCTAATTTAAAATTTAAAGGGCTTATTTAAAATATTAGGACGTTAATTTTTATCTTGCTGTTGCTGTTTCATCGCATACATGACAAGATGTGTAAATCAGTCAAATATATCACAAATAATATCTCAAAACAAGACAGAAAGAAGAATTCAAAGTTCAGCTTGATGTGACCCTTCTCTGTAAATGCCTCTATAACTGGGATTAGTCAGAGTTTGTGTTCATGCTGTGTTTCTATTCACAGGAGGCACTGTAGATCTCTGACACCCTGTCATCACCTTCATGATGAAGCAGTTAGACGAGTGAAAACCTGCGGACATATTCTGTTGGTGCCTGATAGCTCAGTGTCTCTGCTGAGTCAGGATGATCAAAAATTATGGACGGATTCAACGCTGTGCCACTCACACCACAGAACAGCACAGCATGTGAGCTGACACAGCTGAGTCATTCGCACACACACACACACACACACACACCACAGTGAAGCTTGAGGAACACGTACATAACAGTGTTAGCTACAAGCTAGTTCACAGAAGGAGAAGCTGAAATACAGGAACAGTTTCCTCCAGAGAAAGACAGTTTATCAAAGATAATAATCATATTATGTCATCATGATAAAAAAATATCTTATAATACTGTCACGGACAAAGAAATAAACATTTAAAAACACTCTCTCAGGATGAATTGGAAAAACCTTGGCAGTCCCTTAATATTTCATCTTTGTAACGAAACACATTCCCATCAGCCTCTGCCGTACAAAGTGTTGTACTGATTAGTTGACTAGTTGACTTAGTGTTGACTAATTAACAAATGTTAGCTTGCTAACAGGCTGAGCTCAGAGGATGAACATTAAAGGCTACTTGCTGAACACCAGCATGTTAGCATTATCAATGTGAGCATGTTAGCATACTGAAGAACCTATGTGGACTCGACTGCAAGACTAACCTCACTGTGAGGTTGTACCCCTCACATCAGGACCAAAACCTCACACGACCTGACTGTAACTGGCCTCATCAACAAGGCCCGGACCCCTTCTGACACTGACTTTCAAACCATTAACTTAAATTTACATTAAAGCACACCTTTTATTTAACATCTTTTGTTTTACTCCGTTTGATAAATATCTTGCACATTTAAATATTCTGCATTCCAAATTTTGCACATTACCTGGTGATACTTCTATCTATCTATTAGATAATAATAATAATCGTGTTGCAGACATTTTGGTCTGAGAGAAGATCCACAGGAGAGCAGGGGGTCAATAAAACATGAACATTAAGAGGTTTCCTTGTTCCAGCAGAAAAACTCTGCTGCTACAATCTGTAGTTTCTTGATTTACAATGTGTTTTTTTAAAGAGATTCAACTAATACACACTCACACACAGTCTGAGGTCCACCAACACAAGAACAAGCCATGATGACACAATGGGTTGTCGTGGAGATGTTTGTGTGGGACTGACAAAGAGACACAGAGCAAAAGCTTTAGCGATGCCAAGAGCCAGTTAGACAGATGGAGGGACAGGTGGACAAGCATGGAGGGGGTACCAGAACACACACACACACACACACACACACACACACACACACACACACACACACACACACTCACACACACTCACACACACACAGATACCTTGCTCCATCCCCTTCTATATATGAAAGGCAGGCTGAAGGCCACACCAGTTAGGACCACAGCCAAGACCATCATGGTTCGATGGAGCTACAGACAGAAGGAGAGAAAGAGGGAGGTGGACTATTTAAATACTTGATGAGGACTATATCACAATTCCACTACAACCCTCAGAGGTAGAGAGAAGAAAACCAAAAAATCTTTGTATATATATTGGAAGACTTTAATGCTGCAGTAACAGATATATCGGGGCTCTCACCTGAAACCACAGCCTTTGTCCCAGCAGAGTTGTGTCAGGCCACAAGTGTTTGTAGTGGCGAGCAATGAAGACGGCCGTGCTCACCGTCCACATCCAAGCAGTCAGCATCAACACACCTGGCAGGACAGACCACAGGAACGCTGAACTGGTTTGTAGATAACACCTGACATGTGTGGCTTAATTCTACAGTCACCTGACCACGCAACATCTCCTAAGATAATTAATAAAAAATAGTTAATTCATATTGAGCAACTCTTTTAGGTTACATTATTACATTTTCGTGAGCACACACAAGGCTGCAAGTACATTTGCCAATCACACAGCGTGGCTGCTAGGAGTGAAAATGAAAATGTGACATCTGGAAATGATCAATGATACATGTGCTGTACTGTTAAGATAGGACCCATAGAGTGTTAGATAGTCATTATACAGGGCCTATACTGGATCCATAAGCAAAAGTGTTTCAACCAACCATGGAACTTGATCAGCAGGGGGGAGCGGGAGCCACAGAGATCTTCTGGATGTCCGGTGATCCTCTTCTGAGTGGTGGAAATGAGAGGCTGCTGATCGTGTCTGTGGATTAAACCTGTGGAGAACAAAGTTGTGACAACATGTACTCGTGTAAAATGTCACTTTACACACACAGAAAGTTTAACATGAGTATTTATGTTCAACTTAGTGTAGCACTGTGTTCCAGCAGTAGCTGAAGAGGAAGCAACATTATTCTCAGCGGTGTGATTCATGTAAGTATTGCGTCACTTGAAATACACATGACCTGAGGTGTGAACAACCAAAACCAACACAGCCTTGTTCAAAATGTCTTCATGAAAGCAGCAGAGTCAGACACTGATCCACAAAGCTGGGCTCAAAAACTCAAGATGAAAAACAGAAATATGAAACCTCATACTGTGTGAATTTGACATAAGTGATTGAAAGTGTAAAATAGTGGGATGAACCTGCACGCAGTAGTTAATTAGTTAGTTAGTTTAATTTGAAAATCACAATGACTAATCCTCCGAATCTAAGAAGAAAAAGAAATAATGTTATTTGGCTATTAAGATATGTATGAATCTTATTTGAAATCACAAATCAAAAGCCTCAATATTGTCTCAATATTAAAACCAACAATTTGGTTCTGAAGCTCTTTCGGCTCTTTGGTATCATATTCATTATTGTGCTTGTCAACAAGTCTTCATTCCTTTCCTCTCTCCTTTCTCTGATAGACTGCCAGAATCCTGCTCACATGTTTGTGCAGCTCTGTTCAACACTGAAGCTGCTGTGAGACCATCCTGCATTATTAAACATTGTAAGTGGTTAGTGACATTGATTGTCAAAAGATATTCAAGTGCACGTCACTTTTAATTAATTACAACTACTCATCTTACTGTATTTAAGTCATAAGTCTGAATTTCCTGCCTGTATTTGAACTTATGTTTTTTACTTTTACTTAGGTATGCATTACACTGTGTCATAATTCAGTACTGAACGGGCCTACAAGTTGAAATATATCCAAAGCTTTCATGCATATTTTTTGTTGTCACAGCAGGGACACACAGGAGGCGGAAGCGCCCCGAACATGCTGCCCGCTTCCTTTCAGCACCCATGTTAACCAATTGGGCTGGCATGCCTCAAGCGAATCTGGCAAGGAAACATGTTGTGGTCCAATGAAAAGCATGAAAAGAAAAACACTGCAGCAGCGCAGGTTTGGAGAAGTGACCAAACTGACTGAACAGCACAGGAGTTGGTGATGATTTAGTGACTGAAGATTTGTAGAAACAGAAATAGGTTTTATCGTTTATCAGATACATTTGTAGAAAGTAGATTGATGATGATAATGTATTAAACGTGAGTTATTAAAAAAGTAACTCATGCTCTGAGTAAAATGCTCACCAGACCTGTGTCATAGATAAAGTATGTGTCTCCTGTGGGTTCATCAGGATAATGTTTGAATTGTTATTGGCTCTGTGTCTGAGCTATGACCACTGATTAAGATACAGTTCATGGTATTGTATTTGTTTGCAGGTGTTCTAACATTATACAGCACCACCACACACTCTAGTGCGGCCTCACAGTTGTACCACAGTTGTCAACAAAAAGCAAAGATTCAAGTAAGGTTGAAAGTTTCTATTTTTCTGTCCACTCAACTGCATGACATTGGTATTGGTACTGGTGTCTGACCAATATTATTTTTTGTCATTCAGCCAGTGGCACTAAAAAGATCGTGCATCAACACATGAAGGCTGTCTTACCCTGCTGAGATCTACCATGTGCAAGAAACAGGAAGTAGCTCTGGTTTAAGCTGAACCTGTTCTCCAGCCGAGGTAGGAGGATGTTTCTCTGGAAACGACACTGAATGATCCCATCAGCTAACCTCCAGGCCTGACCCCACAGATCCTCCTGGAGACAGAGACACTGGCTGACTGACCGTATATTAAACATACAGTGAACTGTGTGTTGATGACGATCAGTGTGTGTACCTGTGTTTCCAGCTCAGGGTGTGTTCGTCCAGTGACATGTGCAGCACTGATGGTAACTCTGCCTCCATCATTCACACACAGATAGACATCATCGTTCCCCTATGATGGCAAAGAAAACACTTACATACATAAAATTACAGCTCAATGCTTTCAGTTCCCCAAAGTTGCTGTTTAAACAGACTGCGATGATAACAAAGCAAAAATCCCTCTGAGCTTTTTACATCAGAGTTAACAGTGAAACAAATCAAACAACACACTGAAATACACAACACAGTTCTGTATTTTGACTGTAGACAGGTTTGTGCGGTGAGCAGCAGAGTTCTGGATATATTGGATTATTATTATTTAGGACTTTGGATGATGCTTTTGATGATACTTAAGATGCTGCTGCAGTCGTCTCTTCTGAATGTAATGAAGGCAGGTGAAGGTGGAGAAAGGCAGTTCTGGCTCTGACAATTTGTTGCTCTAAAAGTACAAATTTAATCCTGTTTGTCCTCGTATGATTGCTTACGTGCTTCAAACTCACAAAGCAAAGAAATATTTTGAAGCTGTCCGGTCTATCTGTCATTGCAAAGTTAAGCGCTACTGTAAACAAGTGTGCATGTGTGGGCATTCTCAAATCAGTTATCAGTTATCATCTGGACACAACCCACAAGCAGCAGGCGTCTGTTCATTCAGTCTCTTGTCCAGGGTTACAGTCCTTGCTGTGATGTACTATTCCCCACAGTTGTGATAACATGAGCCATCTCCATGACAACTGAGCAAACTCCATCCACTGATGAAGGTCAGACGATGCGGCTGAAGGCTCATCCATAGTGAACAATATAGTCCTGTTTGTAAAGTACTGCATAGTTACATAAACATAAAGTCAAATTGAAGTTACTGTATAAGTTACTGTTACTGATAAGAATGAAAACTAGATGCTGCAAGGGAGGACAGGACAACATTATAAGATGCTTTGGTATTAAATAAATGTCAGCACAATGGAATGAATATGAAGGAAATAAGCTGAGAGATGAAAAACGCTGCGAGTGGTATGGTACTGGTATATCAAGCAAAACGCTGGATGAAATGTTTCATATTTTGTCTCAGTATAAGCATTGCAACATCACCATGAGCAAACCTGGAAAACCTGTCCATTCTATGGTGAAACTCACCATCCATTTGTCCAGAGACAGCGCAAAGGACATGTAACCTTCAGCAGGCCCGCTGAGTTCAAACATCACACTCGATCCTTCTTGGTCAGTGATGAAGGACAGGAAGAAGCAATGGGGATCTGAGTCTGGGTGACAGCCCGCTGGATCTCTGAGACAGGATTTATTGTGGCCACACCCCACTGAACTAAACTGAGGAGGAAGAAGAACAGATGAGACATGAAGTTCACATTCTCATTCTGAATACCAATGATCTGGTTACAACCTGGTCTTTGGGACTACTCTCTGCTGAACAATGAAATGTTCTGTGCTATATCAAAAAATAGACATGGACACTGTTTCTGGATGCTGATCTGATGCTACTGGACTTTGATGCCATTTAAATTAATTTTCCTTCACTATGCAAACCTATCTGCATGGACAGATACCAAGTAATGTTTATATATTATTTATTATTTTGAAGCCATAGTTTTTGGAATTGTTGGATGCATTTCATTATATTTGTTCCATTATGGTACAACAGGGAAGAGAACCTGAATGCAGACACACAGGCAGAGAATTAAAGGCACTTCACTAAAATGTGTGGTCAGTGAACAGAAGACACTTTAGAATAAATGCCTGAGATAAGGACGTGTAGGGTTTTTTTTAACTGTTTTGATGTGGGATAATGTTGTTATCCAGATTGAAATGTTGATGACATTACATATATCTGAATCTTCTGGATTGGTCGAGATACTGTGAGAAAAAAAGAAATAAACTCAACTAAAAGATTCTTTTTTAAAAATATTATTATATAAAATATTTCTTGGGGAAACTTGCTGAGGGCAGCTAGTGGCCTGTAAAGTTCCATAAGCATGCAGGGCCGAGGGGAGGAGAGAAATTCTGAAGCTGAAGGGGGAGAAAGAAGGAAAGATGTTATATATAGAATGTAAGTAAGGGTGAGTACAGCTTACACCAATATCATGGAGTCCAACGGAAAAAGTACAAAGTACAGCCAACGATGTCTAGTCACATCAACAGCTTTCTGACAGCCAAAAACTAAATTAAAACATCACAAACTAGTTATTGCTAATGTGACACAGTAATGTATTTTATATGTAATGTATAATGTATTTACTTCCATGACATTTTTATATTAAAGACAGTGTAGACATGAGGAGAGGCTGCCACGCTCTCTGTGTTTGGTAAATTCTAATGTCTCCACATTGACATATAGATGTTATGCACATGCCATTTTAAAACCTCTCTCATGTTATTATTTGTCCTATGTGATGATGTGAGACACTGACCTGTGTGGACAGGGCTGCTGTGGCTGTGGGGCTGGTGGTTGGAGCACGAACAGCAGTGGGTGGAGCGGCGGTCGCTCCTCTGAGAGACGCCCCAGGACCTGGAATTCTCACCCAGTACACCTTATATTCATGCACCACTGTCACACTGCAGCAACAAATCAAACACACTACAAAACTGAGTAAAATCACTGGAGTGTTGTGATGTAATTACTCATCATTTACACACCTGTATCACAAGACCTGTTAATATGTGGGAGTGATTCCAACCATGTTAATTATTTTTGTTGAATCACAGATTGCGTTCAATACAATGACTGTGTCTATATTTGTATGTATGTTGGCAGTGAACTGAAGTGTGATGCATACTCACACAAAGCGGACTCTTTGTGGAGGGTCTTTTGGAGCTACCCACAGAGCCTGAACGTGAGTCTTCTTTGTGCTTCTCCTGTGGCTCACCCCAGATCCCTGCAGATGACAACACACACACAGAAAGAACGAGCTCATTAAACATAATTCATACTGAGGTGGCATGTTGAGGCTCTGAGCTCCTTACCTGTGGCTTCAACTCGTGCTAACATACAGTGAGTAATAATTAAGTGCAATAAGAGGGTAAATAGTTCAGAGGGCTCAGAGAGAGATTTCTAGACCTGCTTCCATTTTTTTCATGAAACCTTTTCTCAGAAAGAAGAGAAGAATTCCAAAAGCAAATATTATATTTATTCAGCCAAAGGATTATTTCCACCACTGTTTGTCAGAAGGTGATCAATATGACTAAGTACATACAGTATATATAAGTATTGATATATGTATCAGGGAGGAACTGCCGTCATGGGGCACTGTGGGATAGATCACAGCTTCATTATAACAAATTAAATAGATTTAAACAATACTGTATTAAACATGAATTGTTTGACATCAGGGTATATTCTATTGACTGTTATGTTCACATTTGATCTAATTATTGTGTATATGTGGTTACCATACATTCTTTAATACGCCACTTTTCAAATAATGACAGAGACTCTGACAAAGCACAGGTAAGCAACATTACCTGGTGCAATGACCTGTTCTTTAATGGCTAAATTAATAGTCAGTAATCTTTATGTGGAGACAGCAGGTCAACAGTAGATACCTGTCTTTCAAGCCATAGATCTGTATTAAACATTGTGTTTAGGTCAGCCTATTCAAATAGTGAGCTGTAGAGAGTGTATAGGGCTGTATAAGAGCTTAGTATATTATGTCAGAAGGATATGGTGGCTATTCCCGTGCTTCATTATGTCTCATTTGTTAGTTGCTGCAGCAGATTTGGGTTGATACCATTTGTTATATGGATTAGGTGTAAAATGTGGTGTTCACATGATGAACCACCTGACCAGGTCAAGAAGCATATTAAACATGTCAATAACAAAGTACTGAAATCTATTGGTATCATCAGAAAAATTTGTGGTTTCATATCTCAGAATGCTTTAAATATACTGTATTATAGTTTGATTTATCCACATCTCAGTTATTGTAATATTGTCTGGGCCAGCACTTATCCTTCTAATTTACAGAAATTATTAATCACACAAAAGAAATTTGTTAGGCTCCATACTTTGGAATTCTCAACTTCATGTAGTTAAATTATCTTCACTGGGCTCTTCATCCCTCAATAATTTTAAGTTAAGACTGAAGGCTTACCTGATAAATCAAGACTCCTAATAGTTTCTTTTCCAGTATAGTTGTCATTGGATACACTCAGATAATTATTTTACGTTTATACACAACCATGTTTTTATTTCAGACTTTTTGTGTGTGTGCGATAAAATGACACTTGTATTGCTTTCTTTTTTGTTATTTGTTGTTGCTTTCTCTCATTGTTGTTGTTGATCTATTTTTGAAATTTTGTATATTTCTGGGGGAGGTGCTTTTTATAAGCCCATATCGGGTTTTTTAACCTCTCCCGCACTTACTATTCTTGTTTTATTTCTGTTTTTTGTAATTGTCTTTTCTTATGGTGCAAATAAATAAATACAAATACAAATACAATGTAACCATTTTTGAGTACATAAAGATTCATAAAAAAAGGTCAAAAATCCCACATAAAGACCTTGAGGAAATGAAATATATGATAATAAAATAAATGCTTCTGAAAAATATTTCAGCATTTGGATGGTAAGCAGTAAAGTAGAGTAAATTACTTAGAAATCATCTCATTGTTAATATAGTTAGAAAAGCTTTCCATTTTCTAAATACCCTCAGTCTAGTTTGTGGTTGTGCAGTTTCATGAGGATCGTCACAATGGGTAATGTTATACAGCAAGGTCGAGTTTCAGAAAATCTCACTACAATGAAACGTCTCCTGTGGGGACACACACCCTCACATATGAATACAATAGAGCTCATTTAATTAACAAGAGTTTCAGATTTACAGTCTGACCCAATATATGCAATTCCAATACTTTATAGAAACATGCTGTTTTTTTCCCAAAGCTCCAAGGGAATTATTTAAAGTGGGCATGTTTGTAAAGGGGAGACTTGTGGGTACCCATAGAACCCACTGTTATTCAGGTATCCTGAAGTCAGAGGTCAAGGGACTCCTCTGAAAATGGCCATGTCTTCCAGACATGTTAGCATGACATGGTTGGTGCCAATGGATAGGTTAGGTCATTCAGTTTCAGATTTCAAAACTGAGCCAGCCTCTGACAGGACTTTAAGCTGAGAATATCTGTGTCCTAGCAGAGTTTAAAAGGTTAATCTATCCCTGAATGTGTGTCACCACCATACGGTGAAAAGATGGTTGACTAACGTTAAAGCTAGTTCTTGGCAGACTTGAGATAATTGTTACGACCTGAAACTGCTGTATACCTGAGTGTGACCACACAGTAGCAGCTGGGACTCAAGTGGGTCAGTCAGGATGAAGGATCCCACTGCTGAAGAGGTCAGTTTCCCAGCATCCCGAGCTTCAATCAGGAACCCCTTGAAGAATGTGTGGTTGGAGGAGGCCACTTGTAAATACACTGTGGATCAAGAGTCAAAGGAAAGGGAGATGTCAACTAACAGGAGCAGTGATGTCACAAAAGTGAAAACTGTCAGTAAGCGTCGCAGTCTACCTGTGATGTTGTCGCCTGGACTGTACGTGGATTTATCCACAGTGATGTTGTATGGAGGAGGGTCTGGGCTGGGCTCACATCCATGCTGAGGAACCATGTCTCCACAGGCAACACTCACCTCCCCGTCACTGTACCCTGTGATTGGGCCTACATGCCCAGTCAACACTGCCATCAGGAAGTAAGGACGCCACATTGCTGACACCTACAGAGAGAGGTAACACTGAATCTGTAAAGATACTCTCACACACTTATTACCTACATTTAACATTTATATATTTATTGGATTGTATGCAATGTGGCACACTTTGATGAAATATAGAGGGCACTGCATACCACTGTATGAATTTCTGTGACTCAGTGAGGTGATCGAGGGAGAGCTCATTGACTTAATAAATTTTGTATGGACTATTGGCCCATTACTCTTCAGTATACCTATTTTTATTACATAACATGTTATTTTTCCAAAATAATCCAAAATAATTTTAATAATCTTCACAGAAATGAAGAAGTTTTCTTACATTAATCCTTAAAATAAAAAAAAAAAAAGCCTTGTGACGCCTCCATAAAACTTTGGTGACCCGAGCAGGGGGTGAGGACACCCAGGATGTGGACCAGTGCTCTAGCCTGTTGATGTTTGCTCTTAAAATGAAGTTAAGAGCATGTTCATATTTCTTTCTTTTCTGTAAATATTGAATGTCATACCACAATGTAAGAATATAAGTCCTGCATACAGAATACATTAGTATCATTACACGTTATATTGTAAAAGATATTCTGGAGACATTGACTGACATATCATCATAGTTTGTTATGATATTATGTTATGTATTGATATAAGTTTCATATTGATGCATCAAGGCATATTTATCTGTAGAGGAGTCAGAAAACATAGTTTTGTTTTGGAAGAAAATGGCCGGTGACTTGTCTTGTCTGGAGGACGTCTTGACTCCTTCAGCTGTGAAGAGATTTGAGTTTCTCCAACAGGAAGTAGATATGTGTGGATTTGGTGGGGATATAAACAAATCAAGGAGTGCATCTGTCTATCTAATGACTCACATGGAGAGTTACTCCAAGCAGAAAAATGATAGATGATACACAGACAAAATAAGATGTAAAGCTATAGTAGTGTGGAACAGAGCAATACTGTGGAAACAAAACAACTATTGTTTTACATGTAATGTGAAAATTGAAAAATCAATACAAAAAGACGAACTATGTTATATTAGCACCTATCATGTGGCTTATTTCAGGGTAAATGGGAAGTCAGTGTGGAGCGTCACCATACAGCTGACTCACTGGCTGATATTATATTTGTACAGACGCAGAGGGAGGCTGCGGAGAGGCTGACACACCATCACCAGCTCCAAATAATCAGTCGACTGCAGATCAACAGGCTCTGAGATAACAAACCACAGAGAGCAGCTTCTGTTTGACAGCAAAGAGGGACCTGGCAGCTTTGCTAATAATAATAATAATAATAATAATAATAATAATAAAGGATATTAAATAATGCTATTTCTGTTTAGCTTTCTTAAAAAGAAAGAATGTTTTGGAGTCACAAGTCAAGTTGTCAGATAAGAATATTTCTGTCTATTAAAAGAAAACTATTGTAAGAGAACAAATGTCCACTTTGATTTTAGAATCTCATCATCATCCTTTATGTTTTACTGTCTATTCATCTGTGCTGCTGCTGTTCCCGGTTACTGTGACCTGGAGGGAAACATATCTTATCTCATGTTATGTTGAAGTTTGTTTGCTGAGCACACAAGTTCACTTCATAGTAGAAGGAGTCATATAAAACACGTGACATTTGTGTTTAGAGACCAGCTTTAGAGGTTCATCTCATGTTAAATCAAAGTGTTTGTTCTTACCTGCACACAGTCCTCAGGTCTGCCTGCACACTGAAGGCACAAAGTTGTGTTGACACTCAAAGGGCAGGGCTTCTGCTGCCTTCACTGTCCATGGAAGAAAATCAGACATTCGAGTTCTCTTTTAGGAAATCCATTTCCCTCCGCCTGATATTCACATATGGAGTAATGACTTACCCACTTTATTTATTTTATTTTATATTTCTAGTCAGTGGCATTTGGAATGAGTGCAGGAAGTCATACATTGACTTCAGATGGTTTGTGGTTACAACTCCAAATATTGTTTGACAAAAAAGCATTCAACATTTTCTGCAGTAGGTTAGATTTAGTTACACACACATTTTTATCACTGATTGATTGAGCTCATCAGTTTTACACCATGGTCTGAATTTATAAGATAAATGTGGACGGTTCATTGTTTGTAGATCTTAGTTTGTAGTACTCCGAAAGCACCAGCAGGTGGCGCTATTACTGCGTGGATAACATGCACTGATGGATATCAGCACTGTGTTGAAAGTTTCAAATGGATGCATACTCTGTTATAGACTGATATTCATTTACATTTAATGTTCCTAATATTTGAACTCCACTACATCATTTATCAGCTGCAGTAACGACTTACACACCAGAAAACTAAAAACGGATTGGTTGATTGTAGTTTTATTTTTCTGGCGTGGCAACAATATGATGCAATACTTTTCAGATTAATGATGCAAAATATAATCAACAAATAATTTATTATGTATTAATGTAGGTTAACAAGCTACTCCACAGTGTCATCTAAGGAAAAACAGGCTCAGAATGTCCAACTGTACATACTGTGAAATACATTCTGCGTGATAAGTACTTTACTTGTAGTTGTTAAAGTTTATTTTGATGCCTAAACTTCTGGACTTGTCCTTGTGACAGAGTATTTCTACATTTTTATTGTTACCTTTACTTAAGTGAAATATCTGAGTACTTCTACACTGATAGTGAAGTTATAGTAAGACTTTGGGCTTTGGTGCCCCCTGTGGTATCTGTATAGAAAGACAGTGTAAAAAGACACCACAGGGGATGAACTGAAGTCTGCAGCACAAAGTTCTTTACAGACGAGACAGAATGACTCATTAGATCTAAGGTGCACAACACTCTGCTGCCATCATGTGGCAGTATCACCTACACCCCCGATGCAGCTATGACACATCTGTTGTTGGTGTTTCTATGGTAACAGTCTTGTGTTACCTGGTGCAGGTGAGAATCAGCTGAGGCAAACAACAGAGCAGAGCTGTGGAGAGGACACCAGAGCAAACATGAACAGCCTCTTCTCCAGGTCAGTCACTTCTTTTTCACATTATCCAGAGAGATGAGAACATGGAGGCATTTTCAGCAGCTCCTCTAACCTGGGGAGCTTTGGCCAGAATATTGACAAGCTAGCATATCCCCAGTATGTTAAAGAGGAATGAGTAAAATGTATCCTGTTGCGAATTCTCTCTCGATATGTCCGAGCAGGGATGTCCAGGTGAAGAGCATGGAGCAGACGGTGAAACATGCAGAGAAGTACCTGGGTGAGATCTGCTCCCTGCTGGCCTCCTACACCAGGAAGACAGCCAAGCTCAGAGACAAGGCAGACCTGCTGGTGGCTCAGCTCTATGACTTCTCCAGCACAGAGGACCCTGAACTCCAGATCGGTCTGAAAAACCTGGCTGAAGACTTGGCCATGGTGCAAGACTACAGGCAGGCTCAGGTCAGGCACAGTGTAGTTATCCATGCTTCAATGTGCTTGATTTTTTGCATCAAGCTCTTTAACATGTGGTCGTTGTCATGGTGAACACTGGATTGTTACAGGTAGAGAGACTGGAGATGAGGGTTATTGCTCCTCTAAGAGCCTATGGAGAGATAGTCAAGAATAAACGGGTGAGTGTGTTTCTGATATTAATGTATGCAAGAAGTTCATATCAGCTGATCACCACATTGACCTGACTATAACACGACCCTGATTATAGGACGACTCCCATTTTTCCAACAAACATTTTTGAAGACAGAAAACACTTTTAGACTTTTCTCTTGTCTCCTGGAAGCCTGTTTTTCTTTGGAGCTCGTCGTCAGCTAATGTAATTCTGGGCAGACAGTGCTATCTTTTGGACAGTGTTACACATAGAGGCCTCCACTACATGAAAAACACTGGTCTTTGTGTGTGTGTGTGTGTGTGTGTGTGTGTGTGTGTGTGTGTGTGTGTGTGTGTGTGTGTGGTTGTATGAGCTGACATTGTGTCTACCATTCAGGCAGATCTGAAGAAGTTCAACACAGATCTGAACAGGGAGCTGAAGGAGTTACAGAAACTGGAGAAAATCCGACTGAGGAATCCAGCAGATCGACAAAGCATTGTATCCTTCACATACGGACACATTTGACTCTTTTCATCACTGAGAAATTTGTTTTATTAAAACTTAATGAACTGCCAATAGGTCAGTCAGTACAAACTAATACAGTACAGCCAAACACAAACAGCTGTGGTCAGCTATGATACTAAGCTCAGGTGGTAGAGCTTAATATCATTGTGAGCTCCAGACAGGAATCACTCTATCACTCCTGGTGTATAGCTGGCACAAGACAGACAGAACTTAAACTTCCAAAGATGGATACCAAATCTGACTGTGAATTTTGAAGAAATATGTCTAAAATGACATTCCATATGTGAAGCCACTGCTTATTAGAGCTGTGGTGGGGTAAAAAAGTACAATACTTCCTTTTATGTGGTGTGTTATGAGAATAAAGAAACCTAATGTATGTGCACCTCAAAACTAGTCTAACTACAGTGAATATACTTTCCACAACTGAAAATCTGTCTTACTTAAAACACAAATACAAGTATCTGCGATTTGTGCACAAAGTGGATGTAGACACAGTTATCTGACAGAGTGCACATGATCTTAAATCTGATGGAAGGTAGTTAAAGCTAAGTCCCTGAAATAGAAAATAAAAAATCCATTCAGATTATGGGGAAGACGTTGGCTGTGTGGGAAGACATGCTGTCTGGACTGAAATACGATAAGAGATGAAGCAGGACAGGACGGGAAATAACTGAGCAGGTGTGTCCTGGATCCATTGCGCACCGGTCCCTTGTTTAGAGTGGAGTGTGTGGGATGATTGTTCTTGTATTTTGGGGAGGAGGTTCAGATTCAGCAGACAAATTGTTATCTTAAGAAAAGAGAAGCCATCATGGGGCAGGAAGTTGGTGCCGTGGTTAACAGGGTGTGTTTCTGTTGTATTACTTTCAGACATGTTTGTAGTTTACACACATTTTCACTCCAATATTTCCTTGACAACATCTTTCAGTCTCAGGTAATGTAAATGATTTTATGATTGTCTCCTGAATATCATCACATTATTAACCCTTCAAGCAGCTCGTACACACTGTGAGGTAAAGCTCTGGGTGCTGTGTGGTGTTCACTGACAGGCAGAAGTAAATGCTCAGAAGGCTTCAAACAATGCCCAGCGCAGTGTCAAACAACTGGAGGAGACCATCACAGACTTCCAGAGACAGAAGCTGGAGGATATCAAAGTCAGTTACAAACACACACACACACACACACACATCCTCCAGCAGGTGAAGCATCAATATTGCTCTGGCAACAAGCATTGCTTCATTGTGTTTTTTTGACAGAGGATTTTCACAGACTTCGTCACAGTGGAGATGCTCTTTCATGCTAAAGCACTGGAGGTCTACACACACACATGCCACAACCTGGAGGCAATTGACACTCAAAAGGATCTGGAGGTAGCTTATGCTAATGATTTTATGCTGATAAAACAAAAATGTGTGATTTTATGCTGACAAACCCACTGAACACTGGCACTAAACAGCAGACAGGTAATGTTAGCAGTAAGCTGGTGAACATAATGTGGCACCTAAAGAGGCGAAGCTGGTGGAGGCCAAAACAGAGATGAAGAAAATAAATGTTTGACTGACACAATTTCTGAAGTAAGCGTGACATTGTCTTCATGACTCCATAGCTGTTCAGTGGACGGATCAGGATGTCTGACCCTCTGGCTGGCCACATGGACACTACCCTGAGTGGATACTCCTCTCCCCTCATGACCGGCTACCTCAGCCCTCCTCTGGCCTCCCCCAAAGGCAGAAGCTTCCGGTCAGCTCCGGCCTCTACCACAGGCCAAAACCACAGACAACAACACAGCCATCACCCACCCACAGCCAGGAGGGTGAGCCCTAATGTGTTTGTTACCATTTTGTGACATTATTAAAGGTGGTTTGGGTATTTTGAAGTGGGGTTGTTACTCATCCACAGTCAGTGTGTTACCTGTAAGATGGTGACAAGTGCAAGTTGGAGACAAGTTAGGAGAAGGAAACAGGAGTCCTGGCACAGAAGTCGAGCTTTGTACTGCTGTGGACCGGGTCAGCAGACAAAACTCATTTTAGCTGTTTGTACTGACTAAACAATCATGACACTAACTATCACTTTAAGAATAAGACAGAAACTGTGGTTATACATATATCAATTTTGAAGTGCCGTCCTGAGAATTCTCACCATGCTTCATTTGCAGCCTCGCAGCACTTTACAACGCCAGAGAGGCATAGAGGAGGAGGAAGAGCTGGAGGAAGAAGATAATGAAGAAGAAGAAGAAGAAGAAGACGAGGAGGAAGAAGAGGAGGAGATGTATGAATCAGGGATAGACGAGGGTCAGCACACCAGCAGGCAGTCTTATGCTGCTCAATATGCTCAGATGCGCAGATGGCAAAAGTAACAGTCTTCATAGAAACACATCCAGACACACACAGTGCTGTGTGTGTGTAGATAGTTTATTCTGTTAGATGCTGATGACTGATGACTGTACAGCTTTTCTTCCATCAGCACCTCTTATCATTATTGTTGCCACCAACAATAATTGTGGTCTCGACTGGTTTCAGTCTTTATGTTTATAAAATATAAATGATGTTTGTTCAGATATATTCATAATGTCTCTGTTTTCGTCAACCCAGCAGAAAAAATGTTCCCCAAAATAAACCTAGATGATTTAACTGAACCTCATCAGTCATATTTGAACGTCTTTCAAGTTGGAGATGTGAAGGTAAACTCACATCTGTCACAGTCAGATACTGGCTCTGAGGTACACATCCAATAAATGAGTTTTCAGGAGCCAGCAGTCATTTGACTGACAGTTAAAGAATATTCCAACATCATGATTTTCTGTACAGGCTCCAACGTGGACAGAACACAAAGCTGATTATTAGGATGAGGCCATGACCCAGAATATTTGCTGGTTCTTAGACATGTGAACATGTTGATATTTCCTTTTTGAATTTGAATTTCTTTCTGCAGTATGAGGTATCACTGCATTCAATTATTTATCTAATGATACTTTCCATATAGAGCAGGTCTAGACGGTACTCTTTAACATATTATTTACAGAGACCAAAATTTCACACCATGAGCAAGCACTTGGTGACAGAGGCAAGGAAAGACTTCCTTTAAGAGGCAGAACCCGGCTCATGGTTGATGGACATCTGCTGCGACCTGTTGGGTTCAGAGAGAGACAAAGATGCACAGCAGCATTAATAATAATAATAATAATAATAATAATAATAATAATAATAATAATGTACTGGAATGGAAATATGGCTAATAGTAGTAATAATGATGATAATAGCTACATTGTGATAAACTGGCTGGCTTTCCATAATCTCCAGGTTCCTGCATGAAAGTCATGTGCTGCACATTACTGCACTGACTGGAACTTGTGTTCCACCTCGCTTAAAAGTGCAAACTACTTTGTGTATTGGCACTGGACATAAACTGTGTGGTGCAGAATTATCCAATATAGATGTAAACCTCAAGTCTGGCTAAGCCTTAATGGCATAGAAGCTTTTGTGCAGGTTTCTATTTACCGCGTTACCTGCACAAGTCATCTTGACTGATAAAAGATAATAATTAGGTAGTATAGTTAGTGTTGTGTATTGTTTGCTGTGTCCATGGTCCATTACTGGCTCATCATTAACTGAGAAGCAGTGAAAGGTACATTTCTCACCTACATCCACATCTTGAAATGACGCTCAGATCTCGTCGTATCAAAGAGTTGTCAAGCTTCATCCCGCTGGCCTACTTCTCAGGCTGTTTGAAGATCTCCAGTTTGCTCCACAACATAAGCAAAGAAACGTCTTTGTCACAACAAACAGCCTGTTCTCCCCTTATATACTAGCTAAAGGTGTGGAAGTCTCCAGAGAAAGGCAGGTAGATGGTGCAGTATGGATGAGTCTGTAAATGTTGCAATGTTATTTTCTTTCTAAATTTACAATAAATCATGTGACTGACAGCACAAAAGGACAGCAGCACAAAAGTCAGTGCTTCAGATGAGTTTGCTCAGTTGTCATGGAACTCTATGATGACTAAATGGAGTGACACGACATTATTATTGTGAGTAGGTGTAGGTATTGGTTAATATGGAGTGAGTAGCACGTCTGACTTTGGGGCGGCTGTGGCTCAGGAGGTACAGCAGGTCATCCATCAGAAGATCAGTGCTTCAATCCATGACTCGTCCAATCCAGTCCAGTCCAGTCCATTTTACCATTTACTTTTGTGCTGTAAACCAGAGTTTGTATCCCATCACATCCTAAAACTAGAAATTTGTTTTTTATCAGCAGTTGCCACAAAAAATGTTGACACAACTATTTCAGTTTTTAAGGTACTTGTACTTTACTTGAGTACACTTTTGCCACTTTATACTTCTATTGCACACCATTTCAGGGGCAAATAATGGCACTCCTCTACATGTATTTATATACCAAATATTAAGTTGAGAGTGCCAATATTTTTGATCATTGTCATTACCTGTCCACATGTCATTCCCCGTCTCTCTCTCCCCACATTCCTGTCTCTCTTCAGCTGTCTCTATCCAATAAAAAAAAGGCCAAAAAATATTTAAAAAAATAAAAAAAAGTCATATACATTTTGTATTATATTTACTGTCTGCAGAGATTTATATTCAATATTTTGTGTCTAAAATTACAAACAAATGCATAAAGTTGATGCAACCATGTTGGTTGGGTCAAGATGGTGTGACCTGCAGTGACTCAGCAGTTTCTGTCAGTCTGCTGAGTCAATCAAACATCACATACATCACTTTATTGATGCCGTACACACACTAACATCACGCACATCATCTCCATCACGCACGCACGTGCAGCCGTCATTGTCATGGAGACAGAAAAGTCACGTACGACCGTGGTGACGTAAGGGCACGCAGACTTGTGGAATTGCTCATTTGCACTTGGACTCGAGACATCGCTGACCTGTGTGAACACCTGTGCGTAAAAAAGCTGACCCCCAACCTGAAAACTCATCCTACACGAGAGAAGAGCTCCGTGAAACCCCCCCAAAGATAAAAATACCAACCTGCTGAGACATGTCACGTAAGACTCGTTTTAAACTTTTCCCAAACTTATTTAATCATCTTCATTTATAGTAAAAAAAAAAAAAAAATGTATATTTAATGTCATGTAAACTGGGCTGTTAGGAAAACTCAGTTTTTGTTGACACTCGACGTTTTTCTCGGTTTAAAATGTTTATTAGATGATAAGAAATTAAACTGAATGTTTCGGGATAGGTATGAAATGTGTTAATAACTGTGTAGTAATTAAAAAATTAGTTGTGCATATAAATATTTTAATTCGCCTGTTAGGAAAACACAGTTTTTGTTGACGCTCGACGTTTTTCTCGGTTTAAAATGTTTAATAGATGATAAGAAAGTGGACTGAATGTTTCGGGATAGGTGTGAAACGTGTTAGTAACTGTGTTGCAATTAAAAAAATGATTTATGTAAATAGATATTTTTAGTTTTTTGGCGACACTCGACGTTTCCCGCTGTAAAATGATTTCTAGATGGTAAATATTGGCTGAATGTTTCCGGACAGACAGAAAATGTGTTAATAATTGTGTAGTAATTAAAAAATATCTTAAATTTTAGTTGAATGCATTAATTTTTTACAAATTTATCGACCAAAATTTAGGAAAAAGATGTGTTTTTCGAATAATGCCAAAAATTTATTTTTCTGGTGCACCATGGAGACCACTGAACCTTCAGGACGTCAAAACGTGCAAATGTAAACAAACCGGCCCGTTGCTACAGTAACCTGTTTACATTTGATTAAGTTTGTAGTGATGGATGAAGTTTGACTTAAAACGCGTCAATATCCATTTAATCTAATTTAATTAATTTAATTGAACATACAGTCACAACCAGAGCAACCTTTGAAGTTCAAAGTTCATCACATTTGTCAACTAATTATCAGATATTGCTCAAAATGCAGCGGACAGAAGATGAAGTGAACCAATGTGTCTGAAAGTCTTTAGATCCACAACCAAAACTGTCGTGTGCTTTCATCCTGATGTATATTAATAATTTACCATGAAGCGCAGATTGTTTTGAGCTTATTTCTTAGGATTAACGCTGTTAATTGCGCGTAATTTAATCAAAGTATCCACCGTTTAGCGTGCGTAATGGCGCACGGAGGTCTGTGCACATCAGGGCTGATAACATATTTGTTCACACATGATTATTGTAGCAAAGAGAGTTCACAACGATAGGATTATCTTGATATTTATAGAAATAATGCAATAAGTCAACTTTATTGTGTTTGCCTCTTTTTTGACAAAATGACTGAAGGGAGTTTCTAACCACTGTACTGAACGTCATAACTAAATCTGACTGAGTACAGCTTCAACTCTTTAGTGCTTTGGTGGTTTAATGCCACACACTGCTCATTAGAGGGAAGATACACAGTTTAACATGTTCTGCTGACAGTTATTGCCCACAGAAAATGTCCAAGTATCTGCATGTGTCACGTTTATGTTGTTTTCTCTTAAAGTGATTGCAATGCATCTGCTGCAGCGTATCAGAATCTCACTTTTGTTCTCCTTCTCTTCTTCCTCAGGTGGCCCCTTTCGCCCTCAGAATCCCGATCCTGAGAGGCCTCCTGACGACCCAGTCGTCAGGCTGGTTGATCAGCTTTGGGAGGCTGAGGCTGAGGCTGTGCCTCGCGGCGGCGGAAGGGAGGAAGTTGGCAGACCTCCCTCTCCTCCACTCCAGCAGCTTCTTTTTCCTCCTGTCCGCGCTGCTCATTTCTTTGCTCCTCACGTTCACGCTGAACGTCTTCGCTTCCCTCGTGCTGCTCACCGTCATCCTCTTGCTTTCATTCCAGCTTTCCTTCGTCCTCCTCTTCCTCCGCGTCGTGCTGCTCTTCAATTTCTTCCTCGCCCTCATCCTCCTGCTAATCTTCCTCCTCATGACCTTTTTGCTTGTGGAGATCATGTAGGTCTTCCTGCTGATTTCCATCAAGCGCCTCTTCGTCCTCATCTTTTGGATCAGGACGTTTTCCCTCGTCCTCCTGTACTTCTTCCTCCTCTTCGTCATCTCCCTGCTCATTTCCCTCCTGCGCCTCCTCCTTCTGATGATGACGATGATCCTCTTGCTCTTTCTCCTGCTTCCTCTCCCGCCTCCTCTCCTTCTGCTTCTCCTGCTTCCTCTCTTGCCTCTTCTCCTGCTTCCTCTCCTGCTTCCTCTCCTGCCTCCTCTCCAGCTTCCTCTCCTGCTTCCTCTCCCGCCTCCTCTCCTTCTGCTTCTCCCGCTTCCTCTCCTGCCTCCTCTCCTTCTGCTTCTCCCGCTTCCTCTCCTGCCGCCTCTCCTGCTTCCTCTACTGCCTCTGCTGATCTTGATGGTGACGTATTGGATTTGTTTGTGGAGTCTGACGAGGTTGACTTCCGCCTCGTCAGATCTCCCTCCCCTAACGGCGGTCTCTCATCTTCTAACCTAGGGGATCGTGAGGTGCCATCCACTCCTGTCCTCGGCAGGAGGCGCAGGGAGGACGGCGACTCGGAGGGGGAGGAGCCTGCTGCCAAGGTGCCATGTTGGTGCGATGACAGCGACTCGGATTGAGAATGGTTATGAAAACCCAGGTACATTAACGCACATCATCTCGTACATCTCAAAGATTCTTTTCACGTGAATATTTGTATATTTGGTCTTTCCTGTCTTTGTTTCTGTTTTTGATTCAGGTAGCATCTTGCACTGTGGGACCATCCATCATCTCTGTATGTAAATAGTTACAAACATTTATTCATTTTTACTTGAAATGTATTTAACTCTGTGGGGCGGCCTTTGCGTCTGGCTGGGCAAACAAAGCCCCGGACAGCCTCTGCATCTGGCGGGGCTGTCCACAAACCCAGGTAGCATCTTGCACTGTGGTTTTTTGTTGTTTTAATCCTTCCTCCTTGCTCTGACACGATGACTGGGTCGACTTTTCCTTCCTCCTGGGTGTCGTCATTTGCTTCGGTGATGCTGCAGGAAGCCCTTCGCCACTGGCAGGGCTGTCGACCCCTCGTCTACAGGGCAGGATAGGAGAACAACTTACTTGTGTGGTGAGAGAGAGAGAGGAAGACACGGCAAAAAGCTGCAAAGAACTATCAAACAAAGCCACTTCCACTCTCACTACCAAGAAAGCTCCTCAAAGGAGCGCTTCAGACTCAATGCAGCTTTTAAAAAACCCCAAAACAACCAAACTCTGACCTAACAGACGACGTCTTCTGGAGCTCCATCTTCTTCAGGTAAGTGCGAGCTTCTGAGCAAATTCAGCATTGAATATGATTAATTCAAAAATTCAAAAACAAGCTTACTAACCAATTCTTCTCTCACCAGCCAAAAAAAGTAAGTACAAGCTTCTCATCAGATTAATATCACTTACATATTAATTTAAATATTGTTTGTCTCTCTTACTAATCACTCACTCTTCTCTCTTACTCCATCGCCGGAGCTGTGGACGAAAAAGAAGGTAAGTATGAGCTTCTGATTCAGAAATAAAGTGACTTAGAATAGGGCAGAATTTCCAAAGCATCCATATAATATCACATATTCAATAACTACGATTCACAGATTGTCTTACTCATACTTTTGTCTTTCTCTGCCTCCTGAGCTGCTGCCGTTCACCGTGCATCGTCGTATATGTTATCGTGAATCATATATTACTTATTTAATAATTCAAAGGTTGTTTGTCTGTCTCACTAATGATTCTTTATCATATTTCGGTCTCCCCATCCACCGCCTGAGCTGCCGCTGTTCACTGTGTCCTGAGGCTCCCTGGACGAGGATGCAAAGCAAAGCACACAAATAAACCATTTCATCAGTCCACTGAGCGGACTCTGTCACTCTGCTTTCAAAACTTAACTGCACTGATGTTAAATAAAACACTCAGACGTCTGAAGTGACACTTTATATCGTGAGATTTTCTTTAAAATCACTGATGTTTGGTTCATGTGAATCAGTTTTAAGCATCATAAAATGAAGTTAAACTGTTGCCAAAACAACCAAATTCAGCAAGTACACAGAGTCATTTTAAATCAGTTCAGACACAGATTCAACTTTAATCTGTCTATTAAAGGGGGTCTTCAGCCAGGGGTCCACGACCCCTAGGGAGTCCGCAGAGGTTTTTGTTAAAATATTCAATATACAATTTTCACCAAAATAATGGTGAATGTGAGGGTGCAGATCATTGAGAAATTATCTTGGCATTTAATAACCAATAATAATTATGCATGACCTTTTTTTAATCATAAACACATATAGGCCAATAACCCAGTATATAAGTAGGTCAATAAGGTGAAATAAAAGTTGAATAAAGTAAATATAAAAGTTATTATAAGCCTGGCCTGAAAAGATTTTAAAAAATTGATTACATTCGGGAGTCCCTGTTCTGTTTGTGTCTCGTCCAAGGGGTCCTTGGGCTGAAAAAGGTTGAAGTTTAAAGTATTCCTGCAGGTCCAACGATTCTGAGAAAACAATCATAAATCAGGGGATTAAGAAGATGATTGCATTTTTGATCACCGATTATGAGAACTTCAAAAAATCTATGACCATAACTTTGTAAAGGAATCAATGCAGGGTGACCAGGAATAAATAAATTTAAAAAAAAGACTTTACATGAATCTATATATGATTTATGACACATTTAAAAGGCTTTTTCTGCTACAATGTTGGTTTCTTAAAGCACAGTTTAGTATAACAGAACTATTTCATACAGTAATTAAGCTTTACTTAAAACTAAAGATCTATCGCCATGCTGGAAGCCATGTGAAAATGTATTGATCTTTATACACAGAAAATACTATACAAAAGTATTCTTTGATACATCTGGGCTAGAAAATAACAAATATAGTAATATTATAATAATGTATTAGTCATAAAATGGTGTTTTGGCCTGCGAGTGGCATCAGAGGTACAGCCATGTTACAAAAGTCTAAAAGCTTTCTCCTCTGCAGATGCTCGCCAGTCTAAAATGTCAAATATAGATTAAAATCTGTGCAACATTTTAATGCTGTGGGGACAAAAACAAATCTTCAGGAGAGATCAGAGGAAGCTGAATGCTTGGTGAAGTGATCATTCATATTAAAATCTAAAAAAAAAAATCATGTTGCCTCCTGGAGTTGCCTGAAACTGACAAAATAGAACAAAACAGACTAAAGAAAGAGGCAGGAAGAGTTTGGACCATCCTACAGATACTGATGTGTAATCCTCTGTTCATATATATAATTCTATATGTAATCAAATCAAATCAAATCAAATTTTATTTGTATAGCCCAAATTCATAAAACACATTTTGCCTCAGAGGGCTTTACAATCTGTACAGGGAGTGACACCCTCTGTCCTTAGACCCTCGGTTCAAGTGAGGAAAAACTTGCCCACAAAAACCCTTTAAACAGGGAAAAAAGGTGGAAGAAACCTCAGGAAGAGCCACAGAGGAGGGATCCCTCTCCCAGGACGGACAGACGTGCAATAGATGTCACATGTACAGAACAAATCAACAGAGACATATTGTACGATTACAATGAATGATAAAATGATTACAGTATACAGAGTACACAGAGATATGGTAACAATAATGACAGTAATAATATATGTAGTGGACGTCGTGCAGGACCACAGCAGCAGCCACGATCCATGAGAACCTGCTGGACGAGAGAGCACAGAAACTCCGGGGAAGAAGTTTAGTTAGTAACATGCATTAACATGCATTAATGAAACATGTATGTTTACAGATGGTGATGGTGATGGGGAGAGAGCGAGAGAGAGAGAGAGAGAGAGAGAGAGAGAGATTTGAGTAGAGTTTTCAGTAAAGGGAGATGTGACTACATCTTCAACCAGTACCGTGCCTGACTAGGCATAACCCTGAAAGAGACAGACAGTCCCCCGGCAGTCTAGTCCTATAGCAGCATAACTAAGGGATGACCTGAGCCAGCCCTAACTATAAGCTCTATCAAAAAGGAAAGTCTTACGTCTACTCTTAAAAGTGTTGACCGTGTCTGCCTCCAGAACCCAAAATGGTAGTTTGTTCCACAGAAGAGGAGCTTGGTAGCTGAAAGCTCTGGCTCCCAGTCTACTTTTGGAAACTATAGGAACCACAAGGAACCCAGCATTCTGAGAGCGCAGTGTTCTAGAGGGGTAGTAAGGTACTATGAGCTCTTTTAGATATGATGGTGCCCGACCATGAAGAGCTTTGTATGTAAGGAGAAGAATTTTAAATTCTGTTCTAGATTTAACAGGTAGCCAATGCAAAGAAGCCAAAATGGGAGAGATGTGATCTCTGATCTTGATTCCACACGTGCAGCAGCATTCTGAATAAGCTTAGAGACTCCTTCAGGTTTACGACGATTGCTGCTTTGCTTCTACATAAATCGCTGTATATATGTCTAATAATGTAACCAGTGCAGCCTTGAATACTCACACAAGTCGTCCTGTATCTTGGACTCGACGCTCATTCTTCATTTACTGTTAAAAAAGAGAAACCCAGATGGAGTCCTTGTTAAAGAGCATTAGTTTTTATTTTCCACAGGTTACTTCAGAAACAGGTAATTATGTACAAAATCTGGAATGTTGGATAAATGCATATCAATCATTATCATCATCTCACTGTGGCTGTTTCCAGAGAAACCTTAGAAATACTAGCTATACATTAAAACGGGTGCCTCTGCAATGCAATTTATTGCAGGTTTTACAATCGCAAGTCACTAATGCCATTGTTGATTCTTTTCTCGGTTGGTTTTTCTTTTTAAGAGTATTTACAATTTGATTAGTAAGGTCTAAAAACCACAGAAGACCGCTAAATAAACAAGAACGATACGGGAGCATAAGAAACATACTGACACGGATGAAGAAAAATGTGACAACATTTTAACGTTTTATCTCCCAAGATCATCTACGATGTCAGACTTGTTTTTTTTTTTGCAGTGAATATAAAGTGACCATTACCCCAGAAATGTTTCCCCCTACTTTGAGAAAGTCAACAAAACAAACAAGAAAACAAACAAAAAATCACCAACAAAATTAATACAAATAATATAAACAATAATTCATCTGTGTAAAATCTATCATGTTTTGTGAGGAATTTGGGAAAGGCACCTTATGTTGTCATTTGCCGGCAAGTAAAAATTTAAAAACGAAGGGTACGGCTTCACTTCGAACAGCTACCTTTAAAACAGTATTACTATAATTAATATTATTAAAGGGACATTTAATTTGTGTTAATCACCACAGTGTTTTCATTTTGGTTCGACAGTGTCACGTGCATGAAATCTGGGTCAAACTTAAACTACATAGCCTATAAGAAGAGTCCAGTAGATGACACGGTCTACTGTAAAGCAGGTCGAGGGAATGCCGTTTGCTCAAACACTTTCATATATTGTACAAACAATTCAGTGGTCATGAATGTGCTGTGAGAATTTATATTTATCCGTCACTCGCATAAATTTTTTAAATCATTTCCGTGTCTTTTGGAAATACGTCTCACTGAAAAGTTATTTACACGTGAATATTAACAGAGAGGAACGTGATGGTGGACTTCATAAAAACACTTCTTTTTCTGACAGTTCTTTTGACAAACGTTAGGAATGTCTGAGATGCGGCTCTGACTTCCGACAGCGTTACGTTGATTATTTTGCACAGATGAACATGAACGGGAGTTTATGGTAATCTAAGTGACAAACAGTAAAAAGCCTTGGGCAAAGTGACACAAACATTCACTTTTACACAATGCAGAGAAGTCTTTTTTTTTTTTTTTTTTCTAGCACTACCGTATATATCTCCTGTGCTAATTAATTACAAAAAAAGATTGTTTACAATATAAAAATCATGTAAAATCATCCTCAGGGATACTAAAATGTTGTGTTTCTTTTAAAAATGCTATCTGATGCTGTTTTTCTGATGAAATATTGCTTCTTCTTCTTTTTCTTTTTTTTTTTAAGCCGTTATGCTGCAAATGTACTCAGAAGGTTGTGAAGATGTGAATATTGCTTGGGCTCTGGGGTCAAAGAGGTCCTCCCCTATTCAAACAGTTCAAGGTCCACGGCACTGGACAACTTTGCTTCTCCCAATTTGACTCTGTACAGCAAAGAGAAAAAAAAAAGAAACTGCTCCAATATGATGAGTAAAAAGCATGATAAAACATCTGTAAAGACACAAAAGGCAAACTGTGGTCTTCTCCCATGTAAAAAAAAAACAAAAAACTGCCAGATGTTGAAACCCTGACAACACACACACACACTCATGTCTCCGATGGCCGCCTCAAAGATGAAGCCCTTAAAAAATTAAAAACACGAGTGAAACGTCGACATGTTCATATTCAAATGTCTTTCTTCAGCTGCCTCCTGCTTCTGTCCAAAACTTGCTTTGGTTAACTAGCATAACCGCCCCACGTTTCTCTGCTTCAAAGGAAAAGTTTGGATGTTTTGGGAAATGAAAATCAGAGGAGAACGATAGCTGCCCATTAAATAGACAAGCCACTGCCTCCGGCTTAGCATAGCTTAGCACAAAGAATGAAAACGAAGGTTAACAGCTGGATGTGTCCATGTGGCTGTTTAACATGTTATATCTCGCTTGCAAGTACAACTTATTATTGTACTGAGGGTTAGGTGCCATTTCTTGATGCTACGCCATTGCCAGGCAACCAGGCAACAACCCCCATAAACAAGGAAACGTCAGTTTTTGTGCGTATTAAACGAGATTCAACATGTTAATTTGTGAGCTTTAGAGGTGCTGGTAGGTGGATTTCCCCTTTTGACAGAGCTGTGTTTCCAGTCTATGTGCGAGCTTAAGCTACCTGGCTGCTAGCACTTCAATCTTCTCATCTCATCGCCTGAAAGCAAACCAGAATATTTCCAAAAATGTCAAACTTTTGCTTTAAACGACTGGTAAAACTTTTAAGGCTGAGCAAACACATCTCTCCTCTCCCATTTCCCCCAAATTTGAACTTCCTTCTTGGGATTTTCCGGCCTCATTTAAATGATCACATGCAGACTGCATTTCTTCTCGAGGAGCTTGAGATTCGTTAGGTAGTGTTCTTGGGTTTGGTGATATGCCCAGCAGCCGCTGTGAGGGATATGCTGGAGGGACCGAGGGCTGAATCGTGTCTGTACGCTGGAGGAGTCTTCACAGGGAAAATGGAAGCAGGGGTGGATGATTTCCTCGTCTCAAAAAAACAAAGAACAAAATCAAACACCTCCTCCTTGATGTACATTCGTCTCCACATGAAAAGCACACAACATTGTCCTCCATGTCAGATCGCACGGCAGACCAGAGAAAGGTTTCAACATCTTAAATAAAAAGTAAAAAACACAAAAAGGCAACCTGGATGACAGAAGAGCCCCTAGTGGTCAATTCATGTCAAGCTGCAGAGAGAAAACCTAATTTATGATGAAGGATTTATGAGATTTGGGGGAAAAAAAAGGATGATCTGTACAGAGGCCACAGTAATTATTTGCTTCAGAGCAGGTCATATCTTCAGCTTCTTTTGTAGAAAAATATATATACCACAGTGATGGCCTTTTGAGGACTCGTACTTGCAGAGGTTTGCCGCCGTCTCACTTTGATCCACTACATTCAGTGGTTTGTTTCCCCGTTTTTGTTTTTTTTGTTTGTTTTTTTTTAAATGAAGGCTATGAAGATCTCTACTATAAATAGTCCCAACAGGTATTCCCAACAGATCTCAGTCTCCTCTGTGTATAAAAATATGAGAGTCAACATAAATTTTCTCTGTTCGTTTCTGTTCTCATGTTGAGGTCAGTTTTTTTTGTTTTTTTTTACGCTTGCATGTCTCTTATGATAGTCAAATCCACAGTGTTTGGAAATGTCTTCAAGAGGGACACTGCATTCCCATGATCGATATTTGTTTGCCTGTGAGGAAAAGACACAATTTTGTTTGGTTAACAGAAAAATCACAAAAAACTTAAATTAAATCACTGAAGAGCTTTGTGTTTGTGTACAGGCGGCAGAATACCTGGATGATTTTATCTCCAGGCTGCAGAACTTTAGACGCCGGTCCCTCAGGTTGAACCCTTGTCACAAATATACCCTGAAATGAAATTATATGGAGAGTATGACATTAATTATTATCATTATTAAGAGCTGCTAAGTTGCGCTGGATGTTTTCCTAAATGGTAAAGTAAGTAAAAAAACATGAATTTAGATTATCGTCTGGACGAAAGGGGTTTCCCCGGCCTCCAACTCCTCCTGAAATACTGAAACCCAGCTCTGGATTCTTCTCCACTTTCACACGGATCTGAAACACACCCACGTACTTTCATTAGTCATTTATGCACAGTCATTCGCTGATAATTACACAATTTTCTGCAAAATAACAGCAGGGATTTAGGGAACAGGCGTTTTAATAACTGGCCTGCTGGCTATATACGAAACAAAATTAGATTTGCACGGCTGAATATTTAAAGAGGGAGATTGATAACACTTTCGTATCTATTGTAAAAACAGGAAGAAGCAGCGGCACGTCCGGTTCTGTCCAAAGTCAACAAAATCCAGTATTTCTAAAGCTCACTCACTATTTATTTTATTGTTTTAAAAGATAATTTTTGGTGGATTTTGTACCTTTATTTTGAAAGAGACAGCGGACAGGAAGGTAGAGAGAGAGAGAGAGAGAGGGGATGACATCCAGCCAAAGGGGCCACAGGCCAGAATTGAATGGTGGGCTGCTGAGTCTTTGTGCATGGGGTGCATCTTTGTGCACACCTGAAGAGTGACAGAAAAGATCACTCCTTAAGGTGTGGCACTGTTTAATCTACTGATGTGGTTTTACAGGGAGTGCAAAGTTAAGTTCTGCGTCATACTGTGTATTTGGGAGTTGGAATGGAATGAGGACGAACGATATTGTGTATTTAAACACTATTCAACACACTACTATCTAGACAGAACAGTAGCTGTGTTGTCATCAGTCACCACAAGTACAAACAAGAACAGATTGAGAAAGGTTGTTTCTTGTTCTTGTTGTTAACTGTGTGTTTGAGGAAAACCAGCTGCGACTCCAGGAAGAACACTGCATCGTGTCGTTTAGGTTTGTCTGTTTCCAGCCTATATATGCTAAACTAATCTAATCTGGGAGTACTGATGTTGTCATCATAGAATATCCTCAAATCAAATTCATATTTCCTTCACCTCTTGCTGCAGTGCGTCTTGTGGGATGCATGGGGGCCCCTGGGGCTGATGGGAGACTTAGCTTCTATTCAGACACAAAGCAGCGTGTAGTTCTGAATAGTAGCCATCTGAATCTTACATGTTAAGTGGAGAAGGGGTTACACAACACTCCCTGACATCTGTAGGATCCACAGATTCTAACACCCACTTTCTAAGTCACTTAGACACACACACACTTCTCCCACTTACCTTTGGCAAACACAGTTTTCAGCCTCACACAAAGTGATCAACAGTTGAAGTTGGAAGATGACGAATGAGCAAAAGGAGGAGTTTAATGTGCACTTGAAGGAGAAGAAAATCATGTCACAGGATGAGAGTGCGGCAGGGCGGGATGATGATTGTGATGTTAGAGAACCTGGCAGGTTTAAAAGGGGTCGTTTTGTACCATATACTATACTCAGTTTGCATATCTGGCCTGAAAAAACTTAAATTTACTCAGGTAAGCCTGTTACATCACAGCTAGTGTTGCTTTCGTCAACGAAAATGATGACTAAATATCGTCGTCAACGAACCTTTATCACGTGACGAAAACGAGACGAGAGCTATAGAGTAATAGCTCTGGACGAGACGCAGCGTAAATGCTGGTCATGTGACGATAACTTAAATTAAATATATAATGCAATATTGTTGACGAATAAAAACGAGACTAAATGTGGTTTACGAAATAAAAACTCTGCTAAAATGTCTCTTCATTTTCGTTGACTAAAACGAGACGAGACAAAATGTTATAACGTTATTTCGTCTCGTTTAGTCACGTTGTTATTATTATTTTGTAGTATTTCTGTTTCCTGTGTCTCACTTCAGGGGCTGCATCAGGTCGCACTGCGCAGTCGCAGGCGACGTCACTTCCTCAATCCCCACTCGCGGCATTATTTAGATGCAGCTGCGGTGGGCCAGAGATATAGAGTAAAACTCTCTATAGCTGTTCTCTCTATAGCTCTGCGGTGGGCCAGAGCTATAGAGTAAAACTCTCTATAGCTGTTCTCTCTATAGCTGTTCTCTGTATAGCTCTGCGGTGGGCGTTAACGACAGTGACAGAGAAAGGGACCAGGGCCAGCCGGTAATGTGTACTGGATAGTTTTTTTTTTTGGTATGTGTGACAGCCAGTCTTAAAATAACACATCCACGAGGTTACAGTTTATGTAGTTGCTGTTGAGACTGCTGGTTATTTGGTTCAGTAGCTCGAGCATTCAAGCACCTTGTTTCTCTTGTTAAACTTGAATGTACTCAGTTTTTTCTGGCATTGTCATGTGATGCTATTTTATTTATTTATTTTATTTAAATTTATGTTTGGTTGGTAAAATAAATGTTGTAAATTCAAATCAGAGCGTCCGTGTCTGGAATGGATGTATTCTTGAGTCTATAAGGTAACAATAATATAATAATAAGACAACCTTGTTTGAATTGTGAAATGGGTTTGGCTAAAAGAAAATTTTGGTTTCATCTATATTACTAGGTACTTATATTGACTGGGTTAAATAGAATTGCATTACTAAAAAGAGACTAAAATACAATTTTCATTGACTAAAACTAGACGAAAATGTCATCAGTTTTTGTCGACTAAAACTAGACGAAAATAGTCACGGATAACTCTGACTAAAATAAGACTAAAATGCTCAGACTTTTAGTCGACTGAAACTTGACTAGACTAAAAAGAGTATGAACGTGACTAAAACTAATAAAAACTAAAATGACAGCTTGACACAAAGACTAGACTAAGACTAAAATTAAAACAGGCCGCCAAAAACAACACTAACACAGTGTAGTCTGGGGTGTCTGTTGTGTTTAGCAATAGATGTACTGTAACTGTACTGTAAATAAATACAGACTTGATATATAAATATCTATCACATT
Organism: Sciaenops ocellatus; assembly: GCA_033000465.1. Lineage (NCBI taxonomy): Eukaryota > Metazoa > Chordata > Actinopteri > Sciaenidae > Sciaenops > Sciaenops ocellatus. The sequence continues at coordinate 25,395,268 of CP136869.1, forward strand.
TAGCCATGATGTGGCGATGATGACACTTCAGTGTGAAATAAAATCTGATGCCACATTTGTCAGCTTAGGAATGTTTAATATTCCATATCGTCAGAAGCTAAAACATTTGAACATAAAGGTGAAAAGAGTACATTTCACTGAATGCACTTACAGAGCGATATCACTGGGCTGCATTGATTTGAAACGAGATTATACTGGAGACCAGATACACAGAGCAGGGATACTGGATATCAGAGGTACAGGTAGATAAAAGAACGTCAGTGAGAGAGAGAGAGAGAGAGAGAGTGATGCTGTCAGCCTAGTAGCACTGGTTCTCTGGTTAAATATAGCAGGGTTCTTCAGAGATAAAAAAATATTCTTCACAGTTTTTTTTCATCACATCCATGCATGTCATTGTAAATCATCCATGACACACTTCAAATGGCACTTAAAAAAAGAAAAGGAAAAAGAACAGGTTCTTTACTTTCATTGACATGGTAGGTGGAAGGAGGAGTCGAGGATCAGACTCGAGGAATGTGTGTTGCTGGAGTGTGTGGGGGGGGGGGGTTGCTGCTGTTTGTTGGGATAAAAAGCTCCTAACCTGTGATGAGCTCAATCTTCTTTAGGCTGCATTTGATGACTTTTATCAAGTTCTGCACAACACCACAAATGCACCAGAGACATAGAGAAACAAATGTTGGCGGAGGAAGATCACAAAATACTTAAAACCAGCTGAAATGATCCTGAAATTATATATTTGCACAGAGAAAAAGTACAGGAAACTTTACCCCCCTGCCCCCCCTCCCTCCTCAATGTTCCCTTTGTTTCAAAGCAGACACAGAACGAACAAATACAAAAACAAATCATCTGGCACTGTGAACACTTGGCATCTGTCAAATCATAAAACAACAGAACAGTGGAAATAAACGATGTCTTCACAGAGGCAGCACAGTCAAGAGTCCCACGCTCACTCTCAGCAGTACAGTAGTAGTATTAGTACCAGTCGGCGTTTGATTGAAGGTGTAGAAGTAGTAAGTTAAGCAAGAGGCCACGCTCCCTGTTTGACTCCGTGTCTCCAGGAGACCATTCTCCAGTCTGATTGTTAGCCAACCTATAAAGTGCTTTCAAAAAATATCTTCTCCTCCTCCTCCTCCTCCTCCTCCTCCTCATCCCCCTCCTCATCATCATCATCAACATCATCATCATCATCATCATCATCTTCCACATCTATACAACAAAGTCAATTAGGGCAATGTTACGAGTAGGAAAGAAAAGAGAGGAAAAATGAAAAAGGGTTTATTCAGGCACGAGCAAAGAGCTCTTCTCTTTTTTTCCTCCTCTGTTCCTTTCTCTCTCTGCAGCTTTTCTTCTCCTTTCAGATTTGTTTCTTTACTTCTTGAAGGGTGTCAGTCTGCCGATGTTGTGCCAGAAGGTGGAGGTTTTGCGCTTGGGCTCAGCCAGCATGAAGACCTGCTGCTGGGGCAAAGCAGTAGGGAGAGAAGGGTGTTTCTGTCGCAGCAGGAAGTCGTAGTAGGGTCTGGTCACCGCTGAAGATGAGAGATGATAAAATATGATTACTTATAACATTCTCATGTCTAAGAAAAGCTGACAGGCAGCATGCATTCATTATGTATTCCAGGTTTGTATTTATGAAGGGTCTGAGAGGCCCACATTTCTAGTGATTCTAAAAAAATCTAAAAGTGATTATAAAATCAGCATTAAAGCTGCAGTTAGTGAAATTTAGAAGAACTTTTTGTCAGATTTGCTGACAACAGCTGTTACCAGATCCAAACAGCAGGACATGAATCAGGAGGTTTGAACTTCTTTCTCATCCCAGTTTAGGACGACATTTACCTTTCTGCATTTAGGAAAAGATCCCATCAGATCTTAGGATAGGAATGAAGCTTTTACAGAACCGTCCTAACTGTGATCTGTGATTTCTTTCTAATTGATTTTCTGTCCAAAAATGAGTTCAGGCATTGTGATAATAACAAATGACACTTTACTTCACATACTAAACATAAAACATCATGTGTGCTCAGACTTAAAGTGATATATTTCCTTTGCTCTGTGGAAACATGAGGATTTCTTAAGTTAAGCTGCAGGCCCCCCTGGCTCCTCTTTGTGCTCCTGATGACGTTTGCAAGAATTTGCTGTCTGTCTTTGCTTTGCCTGGTGTTTTCATTCAGACAAAAAAATGGTATTTTTATAAAAGATACCTACTGCAGCATTATGTAATGAAGATCATTTGCTGTTAAAGGTCAGTAAAAACACTGAGCAGGGGCAGAATTACTTGTACTATTGTTTCCACAGCACTTATCCATCAGTTCAACACAACAAACACACACAACGTTTTCTTTAACTTTTCTGAGCTCACAGGACACTTTGAATGTTAAACATAAATCCATGTCCTTTTACTTCGCCATGTTTTGTTTGCTCTGGTGCTTCCTGCAGATGTTTCACATTAAAAGCCTTCCAGAAGAGGGGAGGATTATTCATCTTGACCTACTGAGATGCTTTAGTCTGATAACTGAATTGCCATTTAGTTTCCACTCCCTGAGTCACCAAACTCATCCTGGACCAGGAAGATAATGTTGTCACACAATCACAATCATAATTTCATTTGAAATGTCGACACCACTGCACTACAGCTGGAATTTGCTTGAAAAATAAAATCAGCATCTCTGTTTTGTTGAAATGTTGAATCAGAAGAACTCTGTTGCTCTGCTCTTTGATGCAGGAGGTGGAGATTTCAGCTCCAATTAATGCTTGACTGTTCCTCCTGAAAGGGATTGTCACATGCTTGAAGAATACAGGGCCTGGTGACATACCATTTCAATAGAAAGTGCTGCTGTATGCAATATGGATGAGTGCTTATATATTATACATAGTAAGGAGGCCCATGTCCAAGCCCGGGGAGAAAGGAAGACATCTTAAGACAGATGCAACACAGAGACCCAGAGGAAATCAAACATATGGACAATAAAGAGGATGTCAAATCTGCACTGATACAAACACTGACACTCAGGTGCCACTGTCTGAATCCTGGGGGCGTACCTTTGGGTTTCCCAGCTGGATGGCTTTTGCAGGCATTCAGCATGGCCTGTTTCTTCTGGACCTCTGTGAGAGAGAAGCCTGACAAGAGAAAAAGAAACATTAGCAGAGTTATTCTTTCATTTGTTCTTTCACATGACAGACTAAATGTATCCAAAACCAGCAGCATGCGCACGCCTCACCACTAGTCCAAAAAATTGCCTAAATGGAGGCGGCGGAGGCGCGACTGCCAAGATGGTGGCGGGCTATAACCGCCACACTGAGCTTCACGACGGCTCTTCAGAAACCTGTGGGGGACGTCACGATACTACGTCCATGTTTTATACAGTCTGCAGTTGTACTTTAACCACAGTGCTTTAACAAACGGTCAGTCAAGCAGACTCACCACCTAACATGACCCAACATGCTTTAAAATGAAATGAGCAGAACTCAGCATCAGTCCAAAACAAGAAAAAACACTACTTTGTCATAATTCACAGTGTCTCAGTGAAGCAGCTCGATAATACAGACCAAACATTTCAGGACAGAAGCACGGCTGTGTGCAATGGAGCGAGACAAGGTGGAATCACTGACTTCTGCTTGTCTATTCTTTGGATCAGCATCATAGAGATATATTTACTGCTGGTGTGTGTTGCGGACATTAAAGTATTACTGCAGATGTCGTGAAGGGAGAAGAAAGGAGGTTACTGATCACATGATAGTTTATGGAAACAGCAGAGAAGGAGGCTTGGCTCAGAGGTCATGGAGGCAATGTCAGCCAATCAGAAGATCACAGATATCAGATCACAAATATTTCAGCATTTGACTCAAAGTCTGTACATGTATCTGACCTGTCTCACGGTCATGCTGGACCTGAATCCTCTCGTCAGCGAAGGCCCGGAGCCAGCGTTGTTTATGCTCTGGCTTCTTGGCACACAGAAGGTGGACCTCGTCACCAGCCAGCGACCGCAACTTAAGGGCATTCTTCACACTGATGTTGAAGTCCTTCTCCTTGCCGTCCTCCACATCTATCACCTCCATGTGGTCCATGTCCATCCGACCCTTGTAGTACAGCATGTCCCGGCGCAGCAGGTCCTGCAATGATAAGGATGCCAAATTGAGCCAAGAGTCCTTCAGAGTACTCGGCAGAACAGGAAACAGCCAACATGCCTGACCAGAAGAATAACATTTGTGCTAGCAGAGTAGGTGAAGGAGAGAGAATAGGTGAACCTATGGCCAGAAGCTTTGGGTAGTGATCAAAAGAACGAGATCTTGGATTGAAGTGTCTGAAATGAGTGTCCTCCACAGGGTGCTGAGGCTCAGCTTTAGAGATCTGCATAGAGCTCCTTTGCATTGAAAGGAGTCAGCTGAGATGGTTCAGGCATCTGATTTGATGCCTCCTGGCTGCCTTCCTACCGAGATCCCGGGGCAGACCCAGAACTCACTGAAGTGATTACATATCCCTTCTGGACACCTTGGGATCCCCCAAGAGGAACGTTGCTTGTGGGAAGGAATGCCCTGCCTACATTTACATTTACATTTAGTCATTTAGCAGACGCTTTTATCCAAAGCGACTTACAGAGTGAGTAGTGCGATAAGAAGCATTAGTGCAGTAATAAGTGCTAGTGACAAATCTTTAAGGTGTAGATTTGTCGAGTGCTAGGAGAGAAGGTACTCTCTGAAGAGCTGGGTCTTCAGGAGTTTTTTAAAGGTAGAGAGGGACGCCCCTGATCTGGTAGGAACTGGTAGTGCGTTCCACCAGCGGGGAACAACAAACGAGAAGAGTTTGGATTGCCTTGAGCGAATGGGTGGCAGAGCCAGGCGTCGTTCATTGGAGGAGCGCAAGGATCGTGAGGTAGCATATGCCTGTATAAGGGCGTTCAAGTAGGTAGGTGCAGTACCGGAGACAACTTCGTAGGCGAGCATTAGAGATTTGAATTTAATGTGGGCTGCAACAGGTAGCCAGTGGAGCTCGATGAGCAGCGGGGTGACATGTAACCTTTTCGGTTGGTTGTAGACCAGGCGCGCCGCCGTGTTCTGGATCATCTGAAGAGGTTTCACTGTGCAGGCTGACAGGCCCGTCAGGAGGGCATTACAGTAGTCTAGTCTTGAGATGACGACAGCTTGTGTCAGGAGTTGAGTAGCATGTTGAGTTAAGTAAGGTCTGATTTTTCTGATGTTGTAAAGTGCAAAGCGGCATGACCGGGCAACTGAGGCGACATGATTGGAAAAGGTTAGTTGGTCATCAATCATAACCCCTAAGTTTCTCACCACCCTGGTGGGGGCGAGACACTGGGAATCAATTGCCTAAACTGCTGCCACCATCACCTGATCCCGAATAAGCAGGAGAATGGATGGATGGATATTTCCAGAATATCGAAATATAATATGCATATCTATGCTGCACAGAATGACATGTTGTTGTCAGTGGTTTGATTAGTCCATTAGAGTTCTATGGACTATACCTTTTGTGGATGTGGACAATAGTGACCTATTGAGTTAATATGTGGTAATTACATTGAATATTTCTCACATATAAAAATAAACGAATCATAGCTGAGTTACAAATTCACTTCCAGTTGACTATTTTCCACTCTTTTAGGATTACTGGTTGGTTACTGTCACATACTGGTATCAGGGGAAAACTGAGTCAAAAAAAACTGAGTGAAATGCTGAGTCACCTTTTTGCAGTACACCATCTGATGATCAAAGAGGAAAAACATCCTCTGTTGACTCTTGGCCTGAGGCTGGGACAGCTTGGTCAACTCCCCTGAAAAGATGAGATCAGAGCTCCTGCTGAGGACGTCTTCACCCTGCAAGGATTCAAACACACGCATAGACGGCTGTTACTTGCTGCCCAGCCCTGTTGCAGTTGCATTGAACAATATAAGGTGAGAGACTTTTTGCCACACCTCCCAGTCCTCTATGGAGCTCTGCCATTGGGCGATCTTGTCGATGTTTTCAAGGCGCCGTTTCCTTTCGTTGATCAGCCTGGCCACGTTCTTCATGGCGTTTAAAGCTGCCTCCACATCTTTGTAGTCCCTAAAGATCAGACAATGAAATGTAGTCAGTGTGTGAAGCTGAAGCTTCTATATTTTTCTTATAGTCAAGAAATTCTATCAAAAGTCTAAAATGAACAGTGAATGTATCCCACTAACAAGCCTGATATATCTCCTCCCTGTGTGCTGCAGAGCACCACTGTTTCCCAAAAACTATTAAAAACACTTCAGTGAGACAGACTGTTGTTCCTTTATTACCATGAACACACACACACACACACACACACACACACACACACACACACACACACACACACACACCGTGCTGCTGCCAGGAATACTCAAGTAAGGACCAAAAGTAGATCCACCACTGAAAATAGTCACCAGCCACCAAAAACACTATTTCCTTCAGTTTGAGTAACGTTTGTTAAAAACTACAGTGATCTGCTGTTTTCAAAATGAATGATGAGACTTTTGTGACTCCTGAGAGTTTTAGTGACTTCATGGACTAATGGACATAAGAAAATATAAAATAACAGCAGCATAATTCTGGTAGCACGTGCTGGGTTAACAGTTTTGATATATGCTAAGTAGTTATGAATAATATATTCTATTAATAGAGCTGCATAAATTAGACATACTGGACCTTTAAACACGTTTGGCAGAATTTACCAAATTGTACTTAAAATGATTACACTACTACCAACTCCAGACAATAAGAATTATGTGGGCAGATACAATGCCTGTGTTTTTCCCTGTGAGACATATGCAGCGTGCACACACACCTGTGCTGTGGGTTGGTGTATTTGAGCAGCTCAGCCAGCTGCAGCGGGTACTTGCAGATCTTCTGAACCGGGGTGAGCAGGAAGCCGTCCAGGGAAATGTCGATCATCTTCTGAAGCAGTCGGCAGGCCTCAAAAAAGAACACGTATTTGTTGACCTTCATGAGCTTGGAGAGCTGGACGCAGGCATTTGGATGGTTGTTGCAATACTCTGAATAGATCTGGAAATCTGTTTGCTACACATAAAAAACAGAAAGAGAGAGAGTTAGGGACAAGAAAGCTCTGACTTCAGGATCAGAAGGGATGCAATCACATTTACGTTATTGATTAAATCAATATTACTTTGAAAGTTTTAGAAAAAATGAAAAAGATGTAGTGGAACGTGAAGTGGAACAAGTCAGAAAAAAATAACTTCTGTCTCTGACAGGATCATTTTAAAACTCTGCAGCAGAAATTCATCAGCATTCATCCAGTTGACTGACTCGGCTTACATGTTCGAGGAAGCAGCAGCCGATCTCACTGAGGTGCGGCTGCTCCTTGTTGAACTTCTTTTCCAGGCCTTTCAGGAACTTCCTCTGGAACCGGTAGATGTCTTCAATGTTGCCAAAGATGGTGCGAAGCTGCTCTTCGTTGAACATGTCAGTCCTCTTGCGGCACTGTTTGATGTAACCCTGTGGGAGACCGAAAACATACAACAGAAATGAATACAATCATTGAAGAGTATTTCCCACGGTTGTGGTAAAGGAACGGGTGGACAACATGGTTTTCACATGATCCCATCCAGACCTCACAGATGTCTTTCAGGTGCTTGATGTAGTCTCTCTCTGTGCTCATGATCTCATTGATGACGTTAGTCCTCATCTGCTCTTTGCAGGGTAAACCAGGTCCCAGAAACAAACCCAGACCCGCCTGGTCCTCCTCTCCAGCCTGAGCCTCTTCAAGGTGGGCCAGATACTCCTCCATGGGCTCATCCTGGTTCACACGCAACTGTGGAGGACACAGGGAATATGAAAGCCGGGAAGAAGTCAGATTTTCTGTAACAATTTACTCTGTATGTCCTTTATTGTCAACACTCTCTAAATCACATGAACGTGAACTGTAGTTCCAGTTTGGAAGAACTCCTGAATTAAAGCTGTGCTTAAGTGATTAAATGAGAGAGACGAGCACACAAACATTTTAAAAAGTCTGCTTTCTGTCAAGACATTTATCACAAGGTTTTTTCTTATATACGTCTTAAAAAGGATCCACAAAAAATAAATACATAACCGGAGTGTAATTTTGCAGATGATGACATATTGATAACAGGAGGAGGTTGCATCTTACTCAGTCGGCAGTCATTCATCAAACCGTGTAATTAAAAACTGTGTGTCTGAACAGGACACTTTGTCTCACCCGTACAAAGCTGGCAGGGAACCAGCCCTCACTATCCATGATGCGACCCCACCACCACTCCTTGTTCGTGGCATCCACTACTTCGATGACATCACCGGCCTTGAAGCCCAGCTCCTGGTCGTCCATGGTGACATGGTCCCAGAGGGCCTCTGCGTACACCACGCTGCCATCACTGATTAGCTGCAGAGGAAGCAGCAAGGGAGGAACACACATTTATTTCAGCACATGGTACAATGTTAGAGTAAAGATTCATGGTTGATACAGTGACACTTTTTGTTATACAGGGAATATTAAAATAAAATAATAAAATGACAAAGACGAGGTTCAATGATGTAACATTACATCATCAAAGTTCTTGTTAGTGTTACTAATTACAGTTTAACGGCCGAACTGACGCCTCTGACCTCACTCCTCATCATGTATTATATAATGTTAATTACTATAATGGTTATCATTACACTGGATTGCATATAATGATGGTAATGACAATTTTATAATTATTACAAAGCTATCGCTGTTTAATTAACTATTCATCATTACAACAACATTAACACTTTGTACTCGTCAGTCTCACATACCAACACAGGATCACTGAACACACACACACACACACATACACACACACATATATAACTGCCTCTCACCCAAATATCTAAACATGCACAGACACACACACACATTACACACACACCCCATTTTATCCTGACTTATCATCATATCCAACATTGTAACGGCTTTATGTTAATGTCTGTACATTACCTTCTGTCACTGTATTTCTTTCTTTTGTCATACTGATCCACTAATAAAAACATACGTATATTTATAACTGGGAAAACTGCCAAAATTACTTTTCAGATCGTGCACTGAACATAACTGGTATCAAATTTAGGTTTGAAGTGTTTCCTTGTGGTCTGTTTTGATGTCATGAGGTCAAAGGCAGCACCATTATTCAGCACACAGAGGTCACTCTGTTTCTGTAGGCGCACTCCAACTTCATCATCCGGCTTTGGTACAGGCTAACACACAGGGCAGTGGTGAGCATACACTGGCTGCTGCTAAAGTCTGAGTGCAGAAATGAGAAATCAATGAGGAGCTGAGGTGGAAGTGGACTAAGACATACAGCAAATACAGTAGAGGGAAGAGGAAGCATGAGAGACAGGGGAAGAGGGGGCAGGAAGAGAGGGGTAGCAGGAGAGGATGGAGCCAATGTTATTGATGAAGGCACTGCAGTGGTCATATTTCACACCACCTCAAACACACCACCAGTTTCACTGTGTCAACATGGCCCCAGGCTCCATACAGACCATCCATTATGCTGCTAAGGCACTCATTCCTGCAGAGGAAATACAAATCCTGCTGGACCACACCAGCCTGGTCCAGTCTTTCACACAGCCTCACTAATGTTGTTTAAAACACTGTCATTTTCATTTTTCTTAGCTCAACTGATCCAACATGGCGATGAGGAAAACAGACGATGTAACTGTTGCTAAGCAACACACCCACACTGTCTTGCCTCTCTGCTGCCTTTCTCTCCAGATTCCTCTTTGACTACATGACACCACAATATCCTCTTATTAAATGTTGTGATAGTAAACAGCCACATTCAGCTTGTTGTAAACAGGTCGAGCATCATTCAAGTACCCATAGCTGTGATCACTATGGCAACAGCAATGGCAGAAATACACACAGAGACATGCACAGGTGCATACGAGCACGATTCTGATGTAAGCGGCTGAACAGGCTTTAATTGGTTCTGAGGGGCATGTGACTCTGGCATAAACATTTCTGGCCACACACACACACACACACACACACACACACACACATGTGCTTTCTTTTAAAGGGTCATGAAGCAAAGGTTGGTTGGGAACAGCATGTTTATTCCATATTTGAATTATCTGAATTCAACTGATGTATTCAAGTGATGCTCTCAAAAAGCTCCGTGGAATAAAATAAATATGTGACAATGTATGAGGTGTCCCAGTGTGAGGCAGTGAAGCACAGGGCAGAGAGCCACAACATGGAGCACAGAGGTGTTTCCTCTGCAGCCACTTACCGAAAGAAAACGTAAAGAGTGAGAGAGAATTTCCATCAATTTTTAAAAACTGCAAGATGGAAGCCTTTCTGCTCCCACTTTCTCTTCTCAAACAGAAATACTGCTTTTATTCACTAATTACTTCCTCGTCCTTCTGCTTTGCTGCTTAAAGTGAATCTACTGCCATTGTAATGTGGCAGTGTACACCATCAGTGCTCCTGTTACTGATGTAGACAGGCAGGCGAGCTGATGACAACTATGAGACAATAAGATGAAGATGTGTAAAAGTTCTTTGTCATTTTTTATGTGTGGATGTGTTTCTATAGTACAGAGTCAAATATCAGAGCATAAATGCATTATGGGAAATTTCTTCAGATATTTATCTGTTTGACAAACCAGGCAGGAAATAGAAAAGTGTAGTCCATTTAGTGAAAGTCAATAATGTCAGCTCTTTATTTCCACATGGAGGTCACTGTGACAGGGAACTGTCCTGCCTTTAGTTATCGTCTCTCACTTAAAATACTGGATCCTCCTCCTGTTAGACAGCAACATGGTAACAGCAGCTAATGTCATAGTGTAAGTGAAAGCCGCTCTTCACACGAGCTTCTACAAGTTCCAAAGCTCCCAAAACAAACACACATGGTTAGCTGTCTTAGTACTGACTACATCACGAAGGGTTAACATTTTTATTATATTACATTAATGTTCAATTAGAATAAAGATAAGACAGATCAGAGCACACCCATTAACCCCTCATTCATGTCAACTGTATGTTCACAACACAATCAGCCGTGGTTATCTAAGAGATGAGGAGCAGTAACAGGGTCACACACTGAGGGTGTTACATCACCTTCGATTGGCTCATCCAAACCAGAAAAAGAAACCACATTTTCTCAAAGCGCCAAAGAATTCTTGTGGATGATCCACAGTGACACAGTGTGGAAGAGATCATGCTGTTTTACTCTAAATGCTGGGCCTTCAACGGGGGTGGGGTCTGAGACCCCTGGAGGCTCCCCAAAGGTACTGCAGGGAGAGCGCCAAAATGGTTTTAAGTTAAAATATGTTTAAAAATACAAATGAACATACAATTAGATAAATCTGTCTATTCATAAAAAAATATGGATTTACATAACACTGATGATAGGCTACCCACTAACCCTCGTGCACTCATGTGAGCTAGCATTATAGGCCCAGTTTAATATGCGAGGAAGTCTTACACAGCATATGCAGTAGGTGTCACTGCTCCTTCTCTCAGCTATGAGCTCACTGTGCTGAAAAAGTGTAAGGTTGGTAATTATGTTTTGTTTTTAGTCAACAAATCCCATGTGCAGAATCAACCCAACAATGAGTCTGACCAACAAGTATGGTGTGTCTATCCAAAGTCTGATATATCTTCTCTCTCTGTTGCCAGCTGTTTTAGTAAATGACTGAATCAAACTATTTTTTTAAAGCTTCATGTCACCTATGGGCCACAGGCAGGGTAGGAAAGTCAGAAAGTACTGAGAGACACATTGTTGGTTTGGATCATTTTATGGAATTTGTTGACAATTATAGAATAGCATAAGTCTGTCCTTCAAACACCACAAACTGAACTCCATCACTTCTGTTGTATCAGGCTGAGCAGATAGCTCAAAGCCTGCGAATCACTGGCATTACTGAGAGAAAAGCACCACCCTTTACAGGCTCTTATGCTCAGATACAACAAATTCCTTTTGGCGACATGTTTCTGACCAAAATGAGTACACACATCATCCATTCTAACCCTACAGAATCTTCCCTCTCCTCCTTGTTGTACCTGTGTTCTGCTGCTGCCATGTTGGACACCCATCAATCCCAGCAGTCCTTCTCATCAACAGGACAGTCCTCCTCTCGTTGGTGCCTCTGTGTTTCAGTTTATCTGCTCTCTTCCTCCATCTGAAAGCGTGTGTGTGTGTGCGTGTGTGTGTGTGTGTGTGTGTGTGTGTGTGTTTGTCTGTGTGTGTGTGTTTGTGTGAGTGAGTGGTGGTCTGTGTGTGGGCCCTACTGGAAGGCCAGCAGGAACATGAGCACCACGTTGATGATGATGAGCAGCATCATGATGAGAAACACCACCACCTTCTGAGTCTCCGGAGGGAGGTTGCAGCGCAGCATGGAGCTGAAGAATCCCATCCTCTGCCTGCTCCACCTTCCCGAGCCGCTGCCACGAGCCATCAGTCCCCTGGCCTCCTCCTCTTCCTCCTCCTCAGCACCGCTGCCCCTCCCCCGTCGCCTTTCCCTCAGCGCCGAGCCTCCACACCACACCGCGTCACCTCGTCCTCCTCTTCGACTATCTCCGTCACTGTCCTCTACTGCTGATCTCCTCCTCCACTCGGCTCCGGCGATCGCCTCCTCTGCTTCTCCTGCCACTTTGACGATGCCCAGTGTTGCCCCGGCCTGCCAGTGGAGGCTGGGTGCCTATCTGTGTCAGCGTGTGTGTGAATCTGCGCTCTGTGAAGCTATTTGTGTATTACGTGCTGAGCATCCCCCCTTCCCGTCCTTTACTTCCTTTCTCCTCTTTGAGAAATAGGCACCTCCCCTCTCTTTTTTCCACTGTCTTCCACCAGTTTATTCTTTCTTTTCCTTTTTCTTCCTCTTGTCTCTCTCTCGGTCAGGATGTCAAGATAAAAGACGGAGGATGGGATGCAGCATCTCTCCGGTTCATGCTCATGTCTTTACCTTCCTCTTTTTTTTATCCTTCTGTCCTCTTGTTTTCCAGCTTGTTCTTCTCTCACTGTAGCCTACATACGTTCAGATACCTCTCAAACACACCGGCCATTTGTTCTCTCTCTCGCTTGTTTTCTTCGTCTTCTATCCCTCCGTCTCTACCCACCTTTTCTCTCTGTTAAGAGCTCCTGCTAAAATGGTGCTCGGTGCTCTGCCTGGAGCTGTGCTGCCTCAGCCATCCATCTAACTAGCAGGATCACCCTCTTTTCTTTTTTTTTCTCCTTTCCTTCCCTTCCTTTTTTTGTGTGCCCACCCTTGCATAGCTGGCAGCCAATCAGGATGCGGAGTGTGTCACCGTATCCTGGATACCAGAATAGTTGAGGCATGGCCATAGCAACCACTAGGAGGAGAGGAGGGGGTGGAGTGTCGGGATGAGAGGGACAGAGGGAGGGGTATGGTGGAGGCCATGCAGAATAATTGATGGATCTCAAAAGGAAATGTGTGTGTGTGTGTGTGTGTGTGTGTGTGTGTGTGTGTGTGTGTGTGTGTGTGTGTGTGTGTGTGTGTGTGTGTGTGTGTGTGTGTGTGTGCGCACCTGTGTACTTGTGTAGGGGTTTATGGTTGAGTGCTATTTGCTGTGTTCATATACATTTATTGTTATATTATTATTTATTATTGAGCTAAGAAATATCAGATTGATACAAAATTTGATTGCAGTTGCAAAAGAAAAAACAACTCAATCAACAAATGGTATGATTGTTCCTGATATTGTTACAGCAAATAAGATAAAAAAAACAACAGTCCATCTCTGACTTCACTACGCTGTCTGTAGCTCGCGCCTCCAAACCCATTCATTAAAAAAAATGATTCAGCTGGTTACTGGAGTTTTTAAATCAAATATTACATCAGAGGAGGAAATAGTGAATCACAAAAACTTTTGACGAAATGAAAAAAGGATCTATCCAGTTTGTCCATTTTGGGTTACTGTAGAAACTAGACCACGACCCTTTGCTACAGCTGCTCAGTGTGGAGTGTAGAAGCCAGAGCCAAATGGACTGTACTTATATATCTCCTTTTTAGTCTTCTGACCACTCAAAGCACTTTCACACTACATATCTCATTCACCCATTCACACACATTCATATACTGATGGCATTAACTGCCATGCAAGGTGCCAACTGCTCATCAGTTTTAGGAGCTAACCATTCACACACATTCACACAATGATGGCGCAGGCTTTGGGAGCAATTTGGGGTTCAGTATCTTGCACAAGGACACTTCCACATGCAGACTGGAGGATCTGGGGATCGAACCCCCGATCATGTGATTAGTGGATGACCCGCGCCACAGCCCCAGCAGCAGACAGGGTTAGTAATGTGAAGGCAGCAGCTAGTAGTTTGCTTCCACAAAGCAGTGGAAATATCTATTATTATATATATCTATATACTTTTAATGTTTGTTTGTTGATTGTTTTTAGCTGCCTGCTGTCTTTTTCTGTGTATGTACATCGAAAGTAATAAAAAACTGGGGTCAAGTTCTTGTTGGTGACTATTTTTACCAGCGGATTAATCCACATTTGGTACTATAGTGTTTATGCCTGGTATTGCCATATTCTGTGACAATCATAAATGTGGCTGCAGGGTAACCTTTTCAAGGCTTTGAAAAAAATGACATGACATATTATTTAAGTTATTTGTTTAAGAACAAAGCCCTCAGAGTACCTTTACATGGTCATATTAAAAAAAAAAAAGCTCTATTTTCATATGATATATTTCTCACACATTCACTGTAAGTGACATTGTGAAGTTGGTATCAGACTCTCATAAATCTCATATTGGTCGGGCTCCATACAAACAACACCAATCAGTGGATTCAGGCCATTGTGTGACCTGAGAGGCAAAACCGAGGGCAAACAATGCACAAAGCATCATTGCTGCTTGTAAAGCTCACTGTATTGAAGGCAAGGTACAAGAACTTTATCAACTCGTTTTTCATTTTGCACGTCTGCACACTTGTCTGTTGTTTGCCTGTTTGTTTGTGTTTTGTTTATTGCATAGGTTGAAAGATACTTCTGTACTGTCTGTTCGTTGTGTTTGCCCCTTTTATTTGACTTCTATAGTGTATATTACACTTTTTCCTGCTGCTGTAACGAGTGAATTCCCCGTTGTGGGATAAATAAAGTAAAATCTAATCTAAATCATGTCTTCTATCCATCTTGAACTATGACTACACACAGCTGGCACTGTGTGGAGAGATTGTAGGGAGGAGATCAAAGTTCAATCGTGTTTTTGAGCGTATTCATGCTGAGACGTGAATAAATGAACATACAGTATTTCTTTAAATTATGTTTCCTGCCATTTTTCTTTGCTCAGCCTCTGCTGCTGCACCCTGAGAATAAAGATCAGAGTAATAGAGGATTAGCAGTAGCATACTGTGATTATTCTACTTGTGTTTCAGCTAATTAGCTTGTAGCAAAAAATGCTGATCATAATATAATATTATAAAGAGTACGGTCTAGACCTGCTCTGTATGGAAAGTGTCATGAGATAACTTTTGTTATGATTTGGTGCTATATAAATAAAATCGAACTGAAAAATTGAATAATCTCCTAGAGCTGTATGTGACATATTCAAATCATATTCAGCTTGGTTCAACCAAATGGTCAAAATGCTAAAGATGAAGAGTTTACAAGAGTATATTACAGAGAATGTGAGACAGAGAAAAGATGCAGATCTTCAGATTAAAGAAGCCATGGACAGGTGGTCCCCATGAGCCAGCAGAACACCTTCAATGTGCCATGTCATTAATTCTACATGTCTCTGAACTCTACTGGAGGGATGAACTCCATCCTTCTAAAACATATTCCCTCATCTGGTGTTATGATGATGATGGTGGTGGTGAGTGCTGCCTAACACATGGGTCCAAAATCTCCCACAGGTGTTCAGCTGGGTTGGGATATGGTGATGTTGAAGGCCATAGCGTCTACTTCACATCATTTTCATGCTCACCAAACCATTCGGTGACCCCATGTGGCCTCGTTGGCATCTGCATCCATTATAACAATATAATATAACAATCCTCAGACATTTCACCTAACCTTTAAGTCTCTCATTCTTAGCACCAAAGACATTCTGCAAGAAGCCACGCTGCATCATTTTGTTGACTGCTTATGTCGATAACAGACATCGATGACCCACAGGATGGCAGCAAAGTGCTGATTCTGGCTGCTGCTCAGGGAAAAGAAGAAGAAAACTGGGTAATGTACTGCTAACCTGCCTGGCTATCTGTTTTGATTGGCTCTCACTATCAACCAATCAAACAGAGTTTACAAATGTAAATGCAGCAGAATGGGGGAGAAAGGCCAAAAGACAGTGATATATTATAGCCGGCATTATTACATTGTTTAAAATTAAAATATACAGCAAAGAACCTACAACTACCACACCACAGGGCAGACAGCTGAGGAAATCACATTATCAAGACTGACATGGAAATAATATTGATATTTGAGTTTTCTGACACAATCAGAATCAGAAACAAGTTTTCACATGCACAGAAATGATGAGCTCAGACAGATCATAATGTTCCATGTCATTACGAGCAGCACCTTTCACACCAATCATTTTTCATTGGTAATCTAAAAGAATAAAAAGGGTTTGCCCAAATGTAGCGCAGCGCATGTTTCATCTACACCTTTGTCACAGGGCAATAATCCTTTATGTTTGAGTTCTTATTAACCTTTGTCAGTCAACTTATTACTAAGAGTTGCTACAGCGGCTGCCTGTGATCAGAGTCACTCAGACCTGCCTCACTAACAAACCTCACAAGGCTCCTTCCCAGCATTAAATCCCACATGTACATCAGTCAAATACAATACTGTACCATTGACAGCATAATTAGAGGACAGACTGTCCTAGTCTAGGTAAGTATCCTGTAAAAATGACTCAACTTCTTCCTTCATTTATGACCTCAGTAAACAGTTTACTCATGAGTTTATGGTCTCAATCTCTTTTTTCAAGTCTTCTACATACAGCATGATGTTCATTTTGTAAATTATGGGTCCATTTAAGGTAAAATAGATGATAAAACTGCGTATGTTTTAGGGCGTGGCTACCTTTTGATGTCATTCTCAGGGAGTCTGTCCAGCTCAACACACGAAACTCAGATCAAACTGTCAAACTAAGAAGTTGTTGATCAGACGTGAAACAAGATTCTGTTACTGCATTGTAACCATGTAGGCAGCTCATTTTTTTTAATACCAAAACAGAAGGATAGATTTGCTATAACGTGACAATCAACAGGAGAGGTGATCAACATGTCTGATGGCTGATTTATGTTCTGAGATTCTTGCTCGTTTCCACATAGATTTTAGGCCACATTCTGTCTACCACATTTTTATCAACCTGGATCTTTTCTTGTTTGAACCGTGGTGGCTGTATGTTAAGAGAACAACTATTAGAGGTCCGGTGTGTCAGATTGAGAGGGCTCTATTTACAAAGTATGGCAGAAATGGAGTATAATATTCATAACTCTGTTTTGATTAGTATATAATCACCTGAAAATAAGAGTTGTTTTTGTTACCTTAGAATGAGACTTTTTTATCCACAATGTTCTTCCACCATGTTTCTGCATAGCCCATAAGGGACAAACACTGGCTCTAGATACAATATTTTGCATTTTTCACTGTAGGCCACCGTAGTTTCTCCTGCAGGCTTAGAACAGAGGGCAAGATGAGGGAGCTGCAATCCACAACTACACAGCTAGAGGCTTCTAAATCCTACACAGTGCTCCTTTAAAATCAGGGCACAAAATCAGGATTTTGAAAAGTGAGGGGGCTCTGCCATCGTCACTGTCAGTGGAAACTGCTCCCACAGTATAAATACATAGAGTCACAGTGAGACTTGAGGTGCTGTAAGAGTGCATGTATCTACTCACTCAGTGAATCACATTTTACTGAGCCTGTGCATCAGCAGAATCCAAAACAGGTATCCATGACAACCAAATAACCCAGCAACCCAGCTTGTTTTTGCCACCCCATATTAGCCAAAAGGCAGTGAGAGCCATTCGTAGTCGTCAGCTGAGGCCAGGCTCTTTTTCACTTGCTTCCATCCTCCAACACTGCAGTTGCCATTTAAGAACAACTGTGAAGCTGGTGTCATTAGAAGAAGTCCAAAGGAGGGCAGTGGTGGTTCATATGAAACACTGCACAGGCTGTTGTTCAGATACAGACACTCTGTATCCCCGACAGGTCAGAAGAATTCATGGCATTTAGTCACAACAATGAACCAATCTCTTGCACTCCCTAGAGGGGCTGACTTCAACATTTCTGCCCCCACTATCTCTGCAGCCTCCACATTGTTTTGTTGTTGTTAATTAATGCATTGTTTAGGTGGCTCATGGTTTTTAGTAATCTGTCACAGCAACTCTGCCCGGCAAACACAAAGAGCAAGGATTCTGGAGAGGCCTCAAAATACACTGGAACAATGAGAGAAATTTAACAGGCAGGTGGCTTCTCTGCCATCATCACTGCTGGAACATCATCTGATGTAAAAACATCTAAAAAGAATCTTTTTCATTTTCATATCTACTTTAACTGGATCAATGCTTAAACTGTTCATCCTGGCCCCAGTGGTATAATGAAAATGACAATGTGGCAAAACTAAAACACACAAACAGTTATTTCATCAGAATAATGTGAAATGATGATTCCACCTGGACATGCTTCATCTTGGCCAATCACAGTGCTTCTAGCCATGACTTCAGTGAAACCCGTCATTTCATGGTAGAAAGAATAGCTCCATGTGCCTACCTCATTGATGGCTAGCTGCTCTCCTCCACCTCCTCCTGGGTGTCCAAAACGATGTCCAGAACCACGAAACTCTTCATACAGTAGATCCTCTTCACTGCCCAGTTCATCCCCAAGACCCACCTTCTCTGATGCCCCATCAGGAACGACCACCGCTGAGACAAGGAGGGAAGGGGAGGACAGAGGAGAGACAAAGACAACAGATTAGTCTGATTAACTGAGTGTCAGCCTGAAATCTTCAAATCAACAAATACTGTATATGTATGTACAAGAATTTTCATCAAAAACACAAATCACAAATGAACTTTTTGCAAAAGCGAGCCAAGCCTAGATCAAATCAGAAGAGGATGGCTGGTTAACATGGTTTTAACTGGAATATTATCATTGTTCCAGTATGACCTCAGACACACTGATTTATAGTTTGAATAATTCATATTTGCCCTTCCAGTAAAAGTGCCCCAGTCAGTCAGGAAACACTCACTCTGGGCGGGGTTAGACAGTGGCTGCATGTTACTGTGCCACCAAATAAGTAGAGCACAGAAACCTCTAACACAGACTCTGATATCATCCCATCATCTGACAGCAGCTCTGCAGCTGCAGTGCTGTTTAAAAGTCAAAATATTTCTGAAATATTTTCTATTGAACAAACAAAACTCCTCGCAGCTTCATTGGACCTTCTGGACACGTTCTCACAACTTGAAATGAAACTAACACTGAGTGACCAGAATGGGATGCTAACCAGTTATAGCATAGAATCAAGTTATAGCAGGGAGCTCCAATCCGTTCACATGTCACACTTTTTTTCTTTCTTTCTTTTTTTTTTGTTTAAAGATATTTTTTTCGCCTTTTTTGACAGATACAGCTGAAGAGTGACAGGAATGTGGAGAGAGAGAGATGGGGAATGACATGCAGCAAAGGGCCACAGGTTGGATTTGAACCCTGGGCCACCGCGGCAGGGACCGAGCCTTAGTACGTGGGGTGGATGCTCTACCAACTGAGCTAAACGACACCCCACATGTCATACTTTTTAACCTTACATTATCCATAAGATTGTTAGTGGCGAGGCTCACTACAGGATGCTGCATGTTGGGACATTAATATTGCGTGCATAGGTCAGAAGTGCAAAACAAAACAAAAACTTAACATTCATAAATGAACAAGAAGAGGCTTCGAGGTTCTGATCGAGCAGGAAAATGAACATTTATATGATTAGAATATATTCATAATCCATATAACTCCTTTCCTCTCTACTACTACAACTACTACTATTACTATAAAAGTAGTCAAAGTATCAGTTGGCTAGTCAGCTACACAACAGTTCCACCTGCAGTTAGGAGGCCTCAGTAATTAATAACAGTATTCAGCAACAATAATACTCTAATAATACTAATATATAAGAACTAGTTAAGTGGTGCAAAAAATACTAGCATTATATTCAGTCTAAGTTTGAACAGCTGCTGCAACCAACTCATATTAACACATATTTTCATTTTTACTGTTAGCTACTTCCCCAGGAGGATGAATAATGGATCTGTCAATCAATCAATCAGTTTTGCCAGGAATTATTGTCAGTCTTTTTATTGTGAGCATTTGTTGAACTGTTACCAGACGTCTCAGAGCACCCAGGGGTCTCGCAGTAACCCGTCAATGAAGAAAGTGAATGCTCGTAAGTCGTACCCATGGAGATGGTTCTATCACTAGCTTCCTCCCTACATGAGCACAACATTATCCACAGCAGCACACAACATACCAGGATGCACAAGGTGTACACGCAATAAACTGTGTATATATACAGGTCTGCTGTCACTGGCCTGATTTTAAGAGACACTGGTCAGTCACATGTGATATGACTGCTCAGACCATACTGATGCAAGGCTTGTTTCCCATCATCCTTTGACATGTCTGAACTCACACTTTGTGGCTACCTGCTGATGAGCTTAAAATACACTTGCTGCCAGATCTCATCATGGGCTTCCCCTCAGCCGCTTCGCCGACAGCTGTTGCCCTAGACGACGTATCCGTGGTGACAAATCACCGTGGAGACAGAGAGAATATAATGAAAGAGCACATAGAGCCCCATGGGTGGAGTGGAAAAGATTGGAAACAAGACTCTGCTATTAAAGAACGACAATAAGCAGTTATATACAGTCGACATCTGCCAGTTCATAATTAAAACTGTCGTCCTCCTGTGAATACATGCAGCACCACCTTACATCACATAACACTATACTGGATATTGTAACATCGCCATTACTGCCATCATTGAGACTGTGGAAGTTGCGGGTTCTGCCCTCATGGGGGCAGTGTAGGACACGCTGACTGGTGATGTGTGGTGCTGTAGAGAGATGGAGGAGCTCCAGGTATTGACTGGCCTTTATTCATGTGCAGAGAGCTCCTGCAGTCTGGTTTACAGCAGCATGTCAGGGTGAAGGGAGCGACACCACGTGAATTCACAACAAGGCACTGCTCTACACTGCTAACCAGGGGTGCCGACACAGCAACGGCAACTTCAAAATCTACCCCACCTCAATTCACATTTCAAATGATACTGTTTCAAGTTTGACAGCCAGAGCAAGATGGATGATCAGAATAAAATGCATTCACATGCAGGGCATTAAGTTAATATGGTTACACCCTCAACAAAATGAAAGACTGTAACGTGATAATCCAGTCTGTCCAAAGAAATCCAAAGATCCTTTAAATAAGATGTCATCACTGTGGATGGCCCCCCTTCTGACCACCTACAGAACTGAACCCCCATGAGTGTATGTACACCTCCAAGTTCCCATCAAGTAGTTTACATTTACATTTTACATTTTAGTCATTTGGCTGACACTTTTATCCAAAGCGACTTACAGGGAGCAATTTGGGGTTCAGTATCTTGCCCAAGGACACTTCGACATGCAGACTGGAGAAGCCGGAGGTCGAACCACCGATCATCTGATTAGTGCACAACCCGCTCTACCTCCTGAGCCACAGCCGCCCCACTAAAATAGCGCACACAGACATACATGGCAGCTTTATTATATGTCCAGGGACAAAGTTCAGTCCTCAGTATGCGCTCAACACGTTATGTAGTGATTAGTTTAGAAGCTTTGCTGTGTATCAGTTTGATTAAACTCAGGGTTTATTTAGGAGTGTGCACAATGTCAGGACTTTGTGACTTTTAATGAAACATCAAATGTGAATCTGTTCTTCATTCACTTCAATTCAAAGTTTTACCTGGTTAGTAAAACCAGGCTAAATACATCTAAAGTCACATTAAATACATCCATAAATATATCCTTTTCATTTAAAAAAAAATTGCAATGTTTACTATTTGCTCAGTCTGTCCTTGAGAAATGTGTGTGTGTTATGACCGAGCTGCTGGGGCATCACAGAACAGAACACTGATTTAAATGGCTTTTATGTCTGTTTGTGTGTAACTGTAGGAAGCTGAAGCTGAGGCAAAGTGTGTTAGTGTGTTAGAGTTTGGACTGTAGCATTTAATCATCCTGAGCCTCTGGATGTGGGTTAGCCATGTTAGTGGATCAGATTTGTCTGCATAGAGAACATTCAATACTCACTGGCACGGGTGTGTGTATATATGTATGTGTGTGTGTGTGTGTGTGTGTGTGTGTGGCTGGCTGAGGAATTCATGCGTAATGGTTGCATTTTCATTAAATGTGTGTGCTGCTGGCTGCAGCGTGGCACGTGTCTACTAGCAGCACGTGACTGGACAGCCTCATATGACTGGATGCCCTCAACCGCTTGGCCTGCTAACCAGGACGAGAGAAGGGTGGGCTGTGGTGGGGGTAGTGTGGATGGAAGTGGTCACAAGGCTACACGTTAGACTACCCAAAGAACTTTTTCTGTTTTTTGTATCTGTACTTAAAGTACTGAACTAAAGACTGCTGACATTTTCTGTGCTTATCTTTGTCAGTAGTGAATGTATCGATTAACAAGTCTTGTGTGTGTATAAGAGCCTGATCATATTTCTGTGTCCAGAGCTCCATTGCTGTCAAAAACACATTTGTGAGCCGCACTGTTGCACCTGGTGACACGTTCCTTCATTACCATGAACACACAGTGAGGTTTATTTGGACTCAATCCCACACACACACACACACCGTCCTGCTGCCTCAAATACTCTAGAACACCGAATATGGATCAGCCTTACACTGAAATATCTGTGTTAAAGAGCTAGAGTGAGGATGTGGCTAGCCTAGCTTAGCATAAAGAGTGAATACAGGAGGAAACAGCTAGCTTGGCTCTGTCCAAGGTCTAAAAAGACACCTATAAGACATGATGTTTTACTTTTGTCTATACATAAACAAAAATACAAAAAATGATGAGTGTCAATCCTCTCAGCTCATCATTTCTGTTACTCTGTCCTGTGAGCAGGCCCAGTTCACACTATCGCTGTTTCTGACAGCATCAGCAAATCAGCTGAGGAAATGTTGTATCACAGATCACAATGATTTTCTCAGAAAACGTGCAGCATTACATGTTTCTGCATCTAATGCAAGAAAACAGCAAAACTCTGCAGGGCAGTCCATCAGCTAACATTCAAGTTTATTTCAACTGGGCTCTTATGTTTGTAGGTTTGATCATGATACAAAAAGTTATTATATCAACATGCAGACACAGTCTTAACCTCACTGTGGAACAGCAAGAATGCTTCCTGTAAAGCACAAATACCATAAATACCAAGTATTCACCATCATGTATCTCCAGATAGAATATAGAAGATGAGTCATATCCAGTGGAGACAGTGAATACTGTTCCAACAGTAAAAGTCAGGTAATTGTGAGCATTTTTATTTACTTTCACCTTTATTTGATGAGATAAATCAAATAAATGTGTGTGTGTGTACACAAATTTGTGATGCTGTGTAAAACGTACAGCACCAGTCAAAAGTTTGGACACATTGTAGATGAACATTGAAGACATGAAAACTAGAAAATAACACATAAGGAATGATGTTTCAAGCAAAAAAGTTTAAAGAAAGCAAAATATTTCATATTTTAGATTCATATTTCATATTTTAGATTCTTCGTGGCACCCTCCTTCATGAAGGTTTAAAAACGATTCCAGGCGATAACCTCATGGCGCTGACCGAGAGAATGCCAAGAGAATGCTGTCACCAAAGCAAAAGGTGGCTACACACTCTGGATTCGATCCGTGCAACGCGTTAAAAAAAATTGGGACAAGGACAAAAAAAGACTCTACTTTGTTATAGGGATGGACTCAGTATGATAAGTTAAAGAAATGATGGACAGAGTTGTGAATGTAAGAGCAAATTTCTAACAAACCAGAATTATTCTTTCCGATTACATGGTACATAACATGCGGTAATACAGACTATAAAACTGAGCAGTTCAGTAGGAGACTGTGAAGTGTTACATGTGTCCTCCTCTCAGCACAGTGTGACACCATCACTGACCCTATCCTCTGTTATAGGAAGTGATGGATTGGAGACGGGCAACTTGCCAAATGCTCCTTCAAGGTGACAGAGACACCAGCCAGCGCCTCAGCTGCCACTTCCCTACTACTCAGAGGGCAGTTACACACACACACACACACACTTTTATAGATGAACTTTTCCCCTCTCTCTTGATAGATGGATTTGCTCTGAAGAAAAGGGGAAGAGGCTCTTTTGATACCTCAAGGTTTTAATCTTGAGCCTCAGTAACAGATGAGGATGTTTTAAGCACCATCAGTTTCAAGTTCAGCTCTCCACTGGGACCCTGCTGTGCCCTCAAACCCACCTGTGCCAATGTTTTTGTCACCTTGCTTTTCCATGTGTGCTGGAAGTAAATTAAACAAACGGTAGAGCAGTTTGGAATTGGAAAATAAGGTTGCTGAAATGCAGAAAAAATGAATTCTAAGAGAAATGAAGTTTTGTGTTTACTGTGACAGCACACAGCCAGAGCACCTGTGCACACACAGCAGAACTACACGTACACACACACACCTCTACCAGATCCTGACCTTATTGAGAAGTTCTTTCCCACCACTTATAAACACACATACAGCACGAAAAACTGCCGTCTGTTCTTCTCAGTGGAAATAAAGTAGGTATAGATAGACAACAGAAGAGATGAAGAGCACAGCGTGCAGTAAACCCACACACACAGAGCAGTATCTGAATTTGAATCAGCACTTACACCATCAAAGATCGGTGGTGAGGAGCCTCCTACACAGAGCACAACATCTCATCAGTGAGGAGGCCAACAGAGAGAGATGGAGGTTCACCAGCGGACGCAAGGAAAGCACACAGAGTCCATCAACACCTTAAAATCTCTGCCAGGTCCCCCCAGAGAGGAGAGTGCAGTATGACATCACATGATGACATCATATGTGACAGCTGTGGGGCTCATTACGGGAAAACAGTCCAGCCAACATCAGCTGTCGTGAACACAAACACGACACACAGCATCAACTGGGAGCAGGTCAGTGAACAGACAGAGGAAGGTCAGGGAGGATATTCAAAATCGTATGATGACACCTGAGTCGTTGCCATGACAACTAAGCAAAATGTATCCACTGATGAAGACGCAGCTTAAGAAACAGATATAAATATAATAAAAGATTTAAATGAAGAGATGTGGACAGAGAGAAACCGCGCTTGTGTTGTGAGCATGACCTGACATCTCCTGCTGCTGTGTGTCACCCTGTTGATAAGGATGGAGCAGCAGAGGCCGCTAGTAACACACGATATGGGAAGTATGAATCATCACCAGCAGTGGTGTTAAAGGTGATTCTGGGCCACCCATAATAAATGTTTTTCCTTTTCCTTAATGCTATGTAGATAACACACACACACACACCGGTCATTACATATGTGGTAAGCTACAGAAAGAGAAGGCCTCAGCCTGACTGAAGCTGTGCTGCCTCCTTCACTGTGTTTCTGGCTGGAGGACAGTTAATAGCTTGTCTGTTGTGGTTGGCCACATAAAACAAGTCCTGAGAGGGGTCGATGTGGATTATCAGCACAGGCACCAGTTTCTCTCTGTGTATTGATTTGGACCAAAATGACTTTTGGCTGTGAAGCCACATACACACTGCACTGTGAGATTATGTGGATTGACTGTCACTGTGTGCACTGAATGTACAACCTAAACTGAGACACACTCTCATATTTGGCTTTGGTCCCTTTGTATATGCATAATGAGAAGTAAGAGGTTACATTTTTTATGCCTGCAGCTCTCTAACCATATGGTGCAGTTGAGGGGCCTGCGTAAACAGATCCCAGCAGAGCTCATTGAAATTCAAAGTGGACTTTTCATAAATTGTGTTTGGAAGAATTCAGCCAGCCAGGCCTGAGGGAGGATGACAGACAGAGGTGTGAGGAGAAAAGACACACACTCTGCACTGTTGACAGGTATGAAGGTGCAGGAAGAAAGTATACATTATGTGGACTCATACTGTACTATCAGTGTTTATAATACCCTAAAAAATAATAAAACAGACATATTCCTGAAGCAGAATGCCTGATCACTTCCTGCAGGTACATGGAGGATCATCAGTCTACACTCAGCCTGAGGTGCTGGTGTTTAGGTTGGCTGTCAGGCCATATGAAACTAATTCAAATTACCTTACATAACTTTGCTTCTTTCACTTTTCTATACAACAAATGATCAGGATCAAAGGGCTTCAGTACACAAACTGATTTACCTGTCAATAACCTCGAATAATATTAACCAAAAGCCTGAAAACTGAAAATCTTCATCGACATACTGTTGGAGAGTTTGTGATGAACAATTTTGGAATAGTGAGGAAATATGAAAGGGCAGCCAGAAAACTGCAGGGACTTATTTTGCTAGCTTTAACTAACAATATAAACTCTGCTTATGAAACCTGCCATCAGCCATCCTGACATTTCCTCTCAGTTTAAAGCCACATTATGTAACTTTGTACATTAACATAACAGCTTCAAAATCATTTTGAGGCTATATTGATTTATAATAGGGTGAATGGGGCATCTGTCATTTTAATTCTGCACCCCATCTGCTTGCTCTTGTACACAACTGGGTAACAACAGCTCTACAGCACACCGCCAACTATTTGACTGATTTTAGTAAAACTGGATCATATTATATGGAGAAAATGTTTTCTGGTTTCCCCTCTGATGTCCTCCAGCTTTTCCTGATGGACAGAAACTTTTAGTAAAATAAGTTAATTGCTAAGCTAGTTAGGTCAGTCTTTTCCGCCTGCACTGGAAGCTCATAGAACAAACGGAGTATTGCTATTAACACTACTAGCCAATGTGAGGGGGAGCCAGCGGAAATGGTGATGGGGAGCAGAGCTGGTGTTGTGTCAGAACGGGAGCTGGCCGAGCAGTCATGATAGAGACTAAGAGACTGAAGAGGACGTTGACGGAGGAAGCTAAGAAGAGAAAAGGAGAGAGTGAGCGAGCAAGAAGCCGCCGGCTGCTATGTCTTGTGTTGTTGACCTTGTTGATGTTTGGCTGTTAGCAAAGTTGTCGACTCGCTGGTTTTCAAATATACATGTACAGCTGTCCATATTTACCACAGCGGTATATACAGCAAGTGAAATGCACTCTGAAACTGTACGGGCGCCAAATGGCAAAAATGCATTTCCTGTGGCTGCTGAAGTGGTTCAACTTGCCAAAGATAATGATGGTGCACTTCTACACCACCATCATTGAGTCTATCCTCACCTCCTTGATCACCATCTGGTACGCTGCTACGACTGCCAAGGACAAAGGCAGACTGCAGCGTATGGAGATGGTGATTGGCTGCTATGTGCTGTCTCTCCAGGACCCTGAGGTAAGCAGGAAAGATCATGGCTACAGCCCAACTGCAGCATGCCTCATCAACAAGGCCCCCACCTCTTTTGTTCTCCACATGAACTATTTACCTACATGCAACCAAACCCTGCTCAAACATGAGTTAGTCAACACTGCTCAGGCTATAAATGGAAACCAGAGCACTTTCTGATGCTAAAATCAGCCCTAAAAGTTGACATTACTTCCTGTGAAAATAAAGTTATATATTGCTGCTGCATGTCGAAGTGTCCGATACTGAACCCCAAGTTGCTCCAGAAGGCTGTGCCAACGGTGTGTGAATGTGTGTGAATGGGTGAATGACACATGTAGTGTAAAAGCGCTTTGAGTGGTCGGAAGACTAGAAAGGAGATATTTACCATTTACCATATTTAGCTTCTCCTTTGTGTTTTATCTGTTTTTTTCTTTTACTCTGAGACCGAAGTCAAGACTGTCGGTCTGACTGACGGTCACTACTGATTCCCCGTGGCTGCTTCACTGAACCACAGTTGGACACACACAGCTGTGAGGGTCAGGTTGTGATTGAACGATGGAAAAAAGATGGATAACCGATCAGCATGTCCCACAGGGTGGGCTGGGACTGTCACAGAGGGACACTGATGCAATAAACATGGCATGAATATGCTGACAATAAAATATTAAGAAAATCTGGGTGGTAATCTGAAGACGGCAAGATGGCCTCATTTCTGCCAATAACAAACAGAATGACAAATGCAAGCAGCACAGAAGCATTTGTGTCAGCATTTTCTCTGCCTCATTAGAGCTTCTTTCTGATTTGTGACGGACTTCGTACAGAACAGAAATAATAGTCCACAGGCTTAAAGGTACAGACGGCAGGTTTACTGAATTCCTCTCATGTAATCCTCACTTGTTTCTTGGTTACCTCATTTCCTTTACTGGACAGCTAACCAGCTGCTGACCATACATGGCTGCAGTGAGGGGACAGTCCTTGATCCTGTAAGCCTCGCCTGGTAGCTCTGGATTTACCACATATTGATGGGATTGCTCGGCCCACCTCCAGACCCGATGGATTCTTCACCTCTTACATTTTTCCTCCACCCTCCCTCTGCACTGACCCTCCATCATCTGCCTCTGTGTCTTCTATTATGTGAGCAGATGCCACTCCTGTCTGGTTCACTGTCATATGTTCACTCTTCACAAACAAATATATACAGTATTATAGGATTCCTTTGGGTCTGTGCTCTAACTAGCTAACTTACATGACTTTTCTGTACACAAAACAAAAGAAAAACCCACAAAACCACATCCTGGAAATAAATATAGAGTGAATCAAACAAATTTAGTTGAAACTAACTTAAAACTATATTTCACAATCATGTCTCATGCTCGTCCAACACGTCAACTAGGTCTGTTTAAATACAGACCTAGTTGAGGTAAATGAAAAACAGCATTGGAGAATCTCCAATAAGGATTTGGCAGTAAGAATACACTGTCTGCCTCGCCGTCATCAGCTGATTGGAGTGAATTCTCCATTTAACAGCACAATGTTTGATAGGCAGTGTGTGTCAGCCCCCAGTGAACATTCAATTTAGTATCACTCCATACCTCCTGTGGTCATCCATGCCCTGTGCGTGGCCCTATGCCCTATATGAGGGAGGGGTCACCTTCATACAGTACTTGACCATGCCTGCATGGTCTCATTGAGGCTCACTGAATATTTTAAGGTGAAAATAAAGTGAATTATGTGCTATGGCCTTTGCGGCCATCAGATCTGAACTCCTGTGGGAGATGCTTTCCACCACCATCAAAATGAAAATGGGGGAATGTGTTTTTAGAAAAATGGTGTTCATCCATGCAGCAGTGTTCCAGACAATGTAAGGGGCTTTTTACAAAGTCAGAGCTGCTTCTCTTCCTAGCAGATAGGAATACAGTATTACACTACTATTGTGACATCACCCAGCTGTCCTCAGTGGATGCGTGGGTGTGTATCCATAGGAGTTTTTTACTAATGTACAGTGTGTGCCTGGCTGTTGACACTTGGCATCCACAGGAAGTAAACACACCATCTGTGCTCAGGCAAGTTCACTCGTCTCTTTTACATCAGGTTGATTATATAAACGAACTCAGTCCAAACATTTGAACATTCAGTGATGTCAGCAACAGAGTTGGAGTTCATCATTCTGAGTGGAGAAACTTCCAGGTTTATTTCCTGGCAGTCTGTCACTGAGAAGCAGCTAATGAATGATAAGGCTGACAAGTGATGTTCTCCAGGTCTCAATGCATGCCTTACATATGAGTCAGGAACACACACACAAACACAGCAGGAAAGAGAGGATCTCTTTAAGAAATGGAAGGAACGTTGATTAGCCAACCCCTCAAATTTATATTCTATTCCTTGAAAGACCTTCCCTTGAATGATTTCATTTCCTGCACTCTTACACTCATTGAAGTCAAGAGAAGGAAGTGAGGAGCAGTGAATTCAGAGGATTATCCCAAACACATCTGGCCATAGTAACAAAATCAGCTCACACACACAGTCTACACTTCAGTTCAATGAGATGTACTGAGAAACTATACACCCGCAAAGAACAATCAACGACAGCAACCAGGCACCAACATGTATTCATTTTCACCACAATATGCAGGAGAAAGAAGCAGTGAAGGAATGTAATACCTCTCATATAGTCAATACATAGTTCAATACTCCACAAGAAAAACACACAAAACAGACTGCCATCCTAGTACAAATCAATGAACCAATCGAGAAGGTCACACAACAAATGAAATCATAATATATGTATGGAATGTATGGAATTCTGGATGTTTGAAGCAGTTCTGAACCAGGCTCATGTGCACACATTCTCAAAGTACAGACAAGC
This sequence comes from Sciaenops ocellatus, assembly GCA_033000465.1. Lineage (NCBI taxonomy): Eukaryota > Metazoa > Chordata > Actinopteri > Sciaenidae > Sciaenops > Sciaenops ocellatus. The sequence continues at coordinate 25,425,607 of CP136869.1, forward strand.
CCAGCAAAGCAGCACAAGGGACACAGATGTGTGTTGGTGGGGGGGGGGTGACGGTCCCTGTTGTGCTGTGTTATTACTGCTTATATAAATAGTAACAGTGGGACAAGTTGTCCTCCAGAAGTAGGAGAGTCCCCCGCCCCAAAAAAACCTGTGAGCCCTGAAAAATCCAGCTCAGGGCAGGAGACTGGTGGGAAAAATGGGCCTGGGATGACCCTTGACTATGTCTTACCCCCAGGGCCCCAAATCATACAACCCAGTTTTAGATTAGTACAGTGTGGTCTCGTGGAATATAAAGAAACGAGCAGAACACATGCTTCGTGTCTGAAAATAATTAGCACATTTCAAAGGAAGACTCACTAATGAAGAGGAAAACTGTGTCGAGTTCATATTTTCAGCAAGTTTTGCAATTTAATCAACAAAAGCTGGTTCCAGTGTTAGGCAGTTAACATGAAGTCTTTGTTTTACTTGGATTGATAACACACTATGAATGCTTTTCAGGTTATGAATGTATGGAAATGTTTGAATCCTCATTATTCACATTATCTACACAGCATCGTCATCTCCACGTCTGGCTTTGTTTGACGTTTTCACGCAGACTATCTTTAGCTTCCCACACTTTCTGATAACTGTGTTCAACACATCTTCAGAGGCAGACTTGCGTCAGTGTACAGTAAGCTTGTGACAGGGTTGATTGGGCCTTTGCACTCTGCAGTCATACGTAGGTTGTTTTTTTTTTTTTATCTACTCAGAGCACATTATCTATGCATATCCAAATAATGTACTCATCTACACCTTAGTGTCTCCATATAATTACCAGCTGGCTTCCCATACACATACATATTTTTCCTTTAGTTTGCCAGAGATGAACTGTCACACCCTGCTCTCCCTGTCTTACTTTGGAGAGTGAAATGTTCTAATAATAGAGAGAATATCTGACAAAAGTGTCGTCAGGTGGGTTGTATGAGGGTTCTATGGAGGTTCCAAAGCAGCTGATGGAGTACACTGTTCTCAATACAGAGTGACAAAAGGAAAATGCATCAGGGTGGAAGCACAGAAGTAAAACAGTCCTGTGTGTATGTCTCATGGGAGGATTACGTGTGCTCTTATTATGTGAGTGGAGGGTGAAGTGGATGAACGGAACACGTGGCAGGTTGGAGTTGAGGTTGGAGAGACCTGGTGACTAAAACACTGGCCGGGTTATCTAAGTGGAGCGGATTTCATCCACGCTCAGCTTAACCTATCCGCTGGTCTAATAGAGTGTGTGTGTGTGTGTGTGTGTGTGTGTGTGTGTGTATGTACTCCCAACTTCATATTCACTGGGATTAACAGGCCAGAGAGGAGTAATTACAGCCAGTGAATGACATTATTTTAAAACACCGCAGACTGAAGCAGATCAGCTTTCCAGCTTTGTGTCCTCTTCAGCTACTTTCACCAGTCATGAGCATGGATAGATTCAAGAATATGAGATTAAACATGTCAGAGTCCTGTCTTAAGAGGAGCATGTAGTAGCACGTGATGGTGATGATCTGTGTGTGTGTGTGTGTGTGGATAAATATGCTCACTGAAATACTGCTGATACATTATACATCATTACATGGCGTGGTAACACTTTATTGGGACAGTTAGGTGGCTAAGTATGAATATTTCAACAGCCTGTTAGTTGAGGTCAACAGCAATTCAGCTGTTTGTAGATGTTGTAAAGATGATCCATAGATCATACAATCATCAACATCATCTTTGCTGAACATTGAACACGTTATTTCTTTTAACAATGGTGACCAATGGTTCAAAGCATTCACCTCCATGTTCTGACACTGGTTATGTATTTGTATATTATGTATATGTATTTCTTACTTTCAAAAATATTCTTACAAGTTGTGGAGTTAAGTTCATCTTCTCATGCAGCAAATGTTCACAAATGTACATAGAGTACAAATATGTATCTACAGTTAAAGGTCTAGTGTGTAGGATTTAGTGGCACCTAGCCATGAAGTTGCAGATTGTAACCAAATGAATACTCACACACACACACCTCACTCTATCCTTTCAAGCATGTAACAAAAACTGTGGTTGGCAAATTCACATTAAAAGCAAAAGACCATATCTAGATCAGATATGTTTGTCTGTTCTGGGCTACTGTAGAAGCATGGTGGTTCAGCATGCCGGACTCCATGGAAGAGGACCCGCTACATATAAAGACAAAGACAACAAAACAATTCCTATTTTCAGGTTATACACTAATGGAAACATACTAATGAATATTGGATTCCATTCCTGCCATTAGATACTTCTAAAAATGACACACCGGACCTTTAATAAACTTTACTTACTAAGCAAACCACAAGTGTCCATATAGTGCATTCTTACACCTTTCCCCCTGAATTTCAACCATTTAATTTAATAAACTACGAACTTAAGAACAAGAATTTCATTGCCAACAACTGTTTCAATCAGTACGTTTACATGCAACAAGAAATTTGAATTTCTGATCGTATCGGATAATGACATAGGACCGGATCACTTGTCTGAGTATACATGCCGTTCAGAGAATCGGATAAACGGCCGGAGCATGGCTGACTCTGGCTGCTATGTGGCGCTGTAGCCCTCTCAACAAAGAGCCACGTCCGGTTGACCTCTACTTATCAGCAACAACAAACTATCTGACGGCATTCAAACAAAGATTGCGTACGAGGAGATGGACAATGCTACAGTAGCGTACATTTCGTGCATTATTTTCCTCCTAATAATGCATATACAACACCACTATTTAATACGACGTCTCCTTTCACTTCCGGGTGAATGCCCTGGCGGAAATTCTCGAGCATGCGCAGAATGCAATGTCCGATTCCGATCCGATTGCTGAGTATACATGGCGTTAAAATGCCGACTATGAACGAATTACCTAGGTGTTCTTATCCGATTTTGAGATGTCCGTTATGGTCCGAAGTAGGTCGGATTAAGGTGTTTACATGCATTTTAAAAGTCCGACCGATGTCTGATACGATCAGAAATTCGAATTTTTTGCTGCATGTAAACGTACTGAATGTGATTGCTGTGCACATGACAGATTTCTCTTCTTGTCAGGGTCAAAAGGCCTCTGACACATGATTTAAATGGGAGGACACTAAACTCCATCAAGCCCATCCTGAAGAAAAGGTCAGTGAGTTATACAGTCAGTGTAATACACTGTTGTCTTCAAGGCACGCATCCTCACAGAGAGAATGAGAGCAAAGTTTACAGCTCTGAGTGCACGGCTTCACTGTGCCACACAAGTGGAGGAGGGTGGACTGATCTTCTGTGATGAGGACTTCCAGGCTCTGATGAAGTGAAACGAAAAGGAAGGAGGATTGATGGAGGGGAGAGGATTGGGGGGGGGGGCTGAGTTATTCCTTTGGCTCTGTGTTCACAGCCATACATGGGCAGTATATGAATGCCAGCATGAATACAGTACAAGGACACAAACACACAGAGTCCCAGTGAATGGAATGTGACACAAACACACACACACACACACACACACACACACAAACACTTTTCCTCACTGAAGGAGCGTAAAAAAAAACCTCAACATCCCTCCTCCTCCGTCCTGCCGCACACCTTCGCCTGCATTATTATCAGAGAAATGGGGGAGGTTGGGAAGGAGAGGAGTGAAGTTGGGGGATGGGCGAATGAAGGACAAGAGGAGGAAAGAAAGGTACACTAAAGCTCTTCAGGAATCTGTACTCTGTATACAGTCTGAACTGTATGCTGTCAGTGACAGACAGAATTGTGCGTCTTGTTCCATAACGTTTCCTCTTCTCAGACCACCGTATGAATGTATCATTAACTGCTGTAGTGATGTCGGTGTATGAACCGGTGTGAAAATGTATCACTGTGAAAAGTGAAGCGAGTGTCAGAGTCGATGACAGTTGTTAATCAAGGCTTCAATGACCAAAACAGCCTTCCAGCTCCAGCAGCCATGTTTAAGTCACTGCTGCTCTCTCTGCTCTCACCAGGTGGCAAATATCACGCCAGCACACAGCTCTGTCCTAAACTCACCGTCACATCTGAGCCAAGGAAAAACACAAACCTGTGTCTACATGATGTCAATGTTCTCTGTGTGCTGCTTCAGTCTTTACATGAAATAGGATCGCATTCAGTGTAGACCGTGTTAGAAGTGTGTATTTTTCATGAAAGATTGCGGATGTAGAGGGGAGCAGAAAGAATTAAACGTCACAAACAAAAAGGTGCTGAGGTGGAAGGTGAGACTGACATTACAAGACAGATAATCCACTGCTGCAAAGCTCTGCTGCTTTCTTACTTCCCACTTACCTTGTTCATCCTCCATCTCTCTACATTCATCACTGTTTCTCACCTGCTGCATCTTTGTCTGCTTTAAGTAGCTGTGACTCCATTCAAGCATCAGTAAGTTCTCTCTGATAAATCAGATACCATCTTATCATGCGGTCTGCTTCTAACACCAAAGACATTACTTCTCTGACTGCATCTTATTTGTATTACTAGAACTGTGATATGATTTAAAAAAAGAGATTTAAAATCAGTGCAGCAAAGATCTCAAAACTTCTGTCCTCAGTAAAACACTGCACACCTACATTTTTCGCTGTGTATTTCATTAAACTCTCCCCACCTGGGAATTCCCATGCCTTTCAAACTCCACACTTCAAGTTTGTAACACTGCCTTTCTGTTAAAAATGAGTAGTCTTAGATGACCTTGAAGATATCACTATGACATCATCAGCGTAAGCTTCTCCAGAGCCAGAGAAGACATTATACAAAGTGTTTTCACAGGAAGAGGAGACATGATGACTAAACTGATCTGCATGTGTAAAGTCAGTTGGGTTCAGTCCACATCTACAAACAAAACAAATTCTCAAGTCAGGCGTAACAGTGTTTAATGGAATGGTAAATGGTTCTTATATAGTGCCTTCTTAGTCTTCTGACCACTCACATCACATTCAGCCATTCAAACACTGACGGCATTGACTGCCACGCAAGGTTCCAATTGCTCATCAAAAAGTAACAGATCACATTCACACACTGATGACGCAGCCTTCAGGAGCAATGTGGGGTTCATCATCTTGCCCAAGGACACTTCAACGCTCAGACAGGAGAAGCTGGGGATCGAACATCCGATCTTCTGATTCGTGGACGACCCGTTCTACCACCTTTTTGTGGCATCAATCCAAAAACAAAATGACAATGGCCACACTAAGAACCAACCAGACAGACAGACATTACTGCCTGCCACTCATTCCTTAGAAATATCAGTGACTCCTATCATTCAATGAGGGTCAGCACTTTAAGGTGTGATCTTCTTGAGTCTGACAGGCTCAGGGTCTTATCTGACATACCAAGCATTCTCAAAGTCTGCCTTCTGTGTTCAGGCAGGGCACTAGAGATCAAATGTCTAGGAGAAGTTCCAGAGGAGCACCAGTATATTTTCTAACAATTCATAAATGTGAAGAATGAAAGAGTCAAAAAACAATGTCAAATTACGAGAGGAAGTCGTTAATTAAACAGACCACATTCTCAACTAAGCCAATTTGCACTTAGGAATTACACTCCACAGTAAAGCCTTTCAATCATGATGGTATTGCATGGACCAAAACTGAATGTAGCTCCCTGTCAGCCTGATTCTGTAAAACCATTTTCTTACAGTCTGTAGTCACCTTAGTCAAATGGCACAGTAAAGGGTAAGAGGTGTCAGTACGCTTCAGATAAAGTGTCAGATCACTGCTCAGCACGCCTCCCTCGCCCCACATCATTCTGACTTTGAGAGTTGCTTTTTGCAACTTCTCACAGTTGATAATCACAACATTTCATGCAGTGATTGGCCAAGTGTGTAAAATGTGTGAGACAGAATTTGAACTTCTCTCTCAAGATCTCTCTTTTTTCATTCCCCACAAAACACCAATGCTTTGAGGAGATGGTTACTCTCTGCACAGAGACAATTTGTAAGACTGATTGCATCTATAGCTACAAGAGCAGGCTTTTCATCCCGCTTTTGACTGTTTCCTTTCAGAACAGGTGTCACTGTCACTGCAACACTTTGACAGATTTCACTTTTCACAATCTAGTTTTCTTCAAGCATACGCCTGCCTTTTCCTTTGCTGTAGATTTGTCTGCTGTGAAAAGAATGGCTGAAAACAATCAGGCACAGCTTGGCTAGAAAACTGAATATATCTTACTTGGGCCATTAGAGACTGGTGAGCCTAAGAAGCTACAAAACCATGATAAAATAAGGAAAGCCTATCCCATGAGTTTGCAGAGGAGGTAAAACTGATCACATTACTGAAAACTAGAGAAAGAATGAAAGCGATGCTGCCCTTGTGGCTGGCAGAAAGCAAAAACATTCAATAGCTGGGAGTGATACTGACATAGAGTTCATGGTCTATCAATACTACTGTAAATGAAGCAGGCATTAGGACTGAAACAGGGTCTGGAGGGTCAGGCTACTAAGGACAAGAAAGTCACAGGCAGAGACGTGGGTACATTCTGACAAATCTGCACAGAGAATTATGCAGACTGGAAGGAGATAAAGAATACAGACTAGATGTGCCTGAGTGTATTTTCATGTGTATGCATTTATAAAGGAAGCAGAGGGCAATGGGAGCCAAAAAAGTTACTAAGCATCATCAGTAAGTTTTGACAATAGAAGTCGCTCAGAGGATGAAATAGAACAGCCTTGACAGCATTTCAAATGAATTTAATTTGTTAAGTCACCGTTCAGCATGCATGTAGTGGTGCATGTAGTAAAGATCACACTGAATAGAACTTCAATAATGTACAAAGGCACCTGGAAGAAAGGTATACCACACTGTTTTACACCAAAGTGGTGTTCTTCACCAGAAATATTGAAAGACAAAGACAAGCGTATTATCACTGATTGAGCCAATGGTGCACCAAACTACAGTATATACAGTATATGTGCAGATATTGATATCTATATGAGCTTATACTGTAGACTGCAGTACACTATGATTACACCTGTATGGTTGTATGTGACGATTTAACTGAAATTGAACTAGAAGTCCAGACTCACTGTCCAGTTCAGACAGAAAGCAGCAGGCTCGTGTTACTCTAGCATCCTGCCAAACAAACATAGGACATTTTTACCTGTTTTATTTCACACAGCATTCTCCTTTCCGTTCCACTAAATCTGCTTGTTACTGTTTACAAAATCCCAAATTGATGAGCAGTTGGCACCTTGCATGGCAGCCAAAGCCATCAACATATGAATGTGTGTGAATGGGTGAATGAGATATGTAGTGTAAAAGTGCCTAGAGTGGTCTGAAGACAAGAAAGGCTCAGTAAAAGTACAGTCCATTTACCGTTACAAGAAACCTCAGTGCTAGCCACCTACATGCTGAAAATAGCAAGTTAACCTAGCAGCTAATTAAACAAATATAAACAAGTCAGATGCTGTTACCCTTTCTTTTGCGTGGCTTTATCCATTTTAATGTCAGGGCTTGCCTCCCTATGTGCAAACACTCCACCTTGACACTATTTTGCAAGGCCACCATCGCTGCATCCTGGACTTAGTACTGCCCAATATGATTGTGATTGTGAATTCAACTGCATGGTGTGATCAATTACAGTGCAGGATGTCTCACTTGTCATTATAGAACTGGCACTGACTTAACATTTGTTCTGTAAGTTTTGGTTTCAAAATGTTTCACTTAGTAAATGAGACTCAAGAAGAATGAACACAGTTTCAAACAGCAGCATCTAATGTTAGAGCGTCTGGTTTTCTGTGTTAATACATGACCTGGAAACCTCCTGAACACCAATTACTGGGTGTAAATCGCAGCTCTTGAAACCTGTTATAGCACATGTGAAGATGTTACTTGATTTATTCACATATGTTGACACTATGTTGCAAGCAAGACTGAGGGGATCTAGGGGAGGGGAACAGTTTGTAACAAATTACCACTCCTAGTGACTACTTCGTCATTACAGACAGAAGCTAGTCATTTTTTTGAAATACAATACTTCATATATATAAAAATGAAAAGGGACATTAACAAAGAACAAGCCTTTATGTCTGCTGTAAATCAGGTGTGGTCGTGCAAAAAGGCCATTTGATCTGAAGTGATGCACTGGCAGCTAAACATTCGTCAACCTGTTATTTAATTGCCAGGCTTACTCCATCTTCCAATCCACCCCTGATACTGTCTGTGTCTCCCTGCCTGCATGTCAATCAACACCGGTGTGAGCAGCCAGCATGCAGGCAGCTCTACCATCAAACCTCACATCAAACCTGCTCACCCTGCTCTGCCCTTTCCAGCGGTGATGGGTGAAGTGGCAACGAGGCGAGAGAGCATCGGGATGCGATGAATAAGGTCGCAGAAAGTGAAAGAATGAGAGTTTCAGCCTTAGTTCTTTTGAGCCGGGGGGGTTCAGCATGCTTTGCCATCAGAGGAAATCTATTTAAAGGAAAAAGACTTCTCACTATCTGCCTGCCAATGAGAGAGCAGGACAGGGAGGCAATCTTTTCTTCCTCCTCTCCGTTTTCTCCAACAAAGACAGAAATAATTTTAGCTTTCTGTGTAGTTGAGGTGCTGCCAAGCCAGTCACAGGGAGGTGGATAATTACACATATTAAAAGTTAATGTATGTTTAATTAAGTCTTTTAATGCTGTTTTAGATGTATATGAAGGTTGTTATGTGAGCCTTTGAATAAATGATACACTGAGGAGAAACAAATATCATAAACAAAAGGAAAATCTATAAAGTGTACAGACAGCATTAGTACACATGGCACATGAGGAAGAACGTTACTGTACTGTATGTAATGACGTCGTACTAAATGCTGCACAGCATTTAGATTTTTTGCATCAATATAAATCACTACTATAATTTCTACTTCACAAGCACTACCAATGCTGCAGTCCAAATTTAAAATGATTTACATAACAGTGCAACAAAAAAGCAGACCACTACATTTGTTTCAAAGCAGCGTTGACAACTACACACAGGGGACAGATGAAACAAGAGTCTGCTGCCACACTAACAGCTCTGTTAACATGCTCACAATGACAATCTTAACATGCTGATGTTTATCATGTACAATGTTTACCATATCACCGCCGTACATTTTACAATGCTGACGTGGACTAATTAGCACAAAACACAAAGTAGAACTGAGGCAGAATGTTTTTAGGAATTTAGTCATAAACCAAAGTATTGGACAATTTATCCTGAGGGTGACATGAATGTCTCTACAAACTATATTCCATTCAATAGTTAAATTATTCAATTATTAGTCTATTTATTTATTTTTTTATTTAAGTGTGGACTGACTGACTGACTAACATTGCCATACCACTAAGGTGGCTAAAAATTGTCTGTCTTGCAAATTAGCTACAAGGTCTGGCTGGACCAAACTCTCTTTGTGCTCTGGTTATCATGATGACCACTGATGGAACATAAACTGGCAGAAAATAATGGCGTCTTTAGTTTATGTTGATTCAGTAACACCTCTGGAATTAGCAATAGAAAAACTCTAACGTTGAGCAAGGTCACCACCAACTGTCACATCAAAAAATAAAATAACTGTACATTCATTTAAATTTTGATGTTCATGAACAAGTCCTCCAAACTAAACAACAGTTTAAAAGTGTTTTTTAAAAGAGTTTTTAAAAGTGATGTTTTTTTTTGACTCATCCATCCAGCCAACCTCCTCCCAGTGAGAACATAGGAGGGGGAGGACACCAAGACCACTGAATAATATTATTATTTATAAATCAAGCACAATATCAAATGTGTCCAATCATCCACTTTCAACAAATTATTCATAAGTTTAAAAAGGAAAAACAAACACACCAATATTCAGTTCTCTTTTAGTGTTTAATCAATCATCATTGAAAGAACGACCACTGGAGATCACTGATATGTGGAAAAACCTCTCACTTCGGTTGCTACAGTACATGACATCATGTGCCGTAAACAACAACCATCACAGCAGTCCATCTCTTTTATGGAACACGCTGTGCTCCTCTGACATGAGGTAATGGGCTGCTTGGAGACAATAATGCCATTAAGCAGAGTTAATTGCTCTCAGCACTTTAGATCGTCGTTCCGTTTTGACATGCAGATTCGCTGCAGGGACAATTTCAACTCCATACGATGCTGATCGTCCTCAACATGTTCTTATTGCTCTTTAGAGTGATTCTCTGTGTAAAGCCTGTCAAGGGTTAAAGGTTGAACAGCATATTATCACATTCAAATCCAGTACTGAAGCTGAACTGTCTTTGCCTCTGTGACCTGTTTGCAAGTAACTAAAACTATAAACGACCAAATGATTATGTTTTGTTGGCTGTAGAGGCAGAAACATATATTTATTATCAGCCTGATTAATGTGCACAACCTGTAACTGTGCTAACCTGATGGCTCTGAGATTGGCTCTCCACACAGACTGATGGACTACAAACGGACTACAAATGGACTACAAATGGACTACAAACAGAAACCAGAAGACTTCCAATCCTAAAATCTCTTGCCTACAGGTACTGTGTCTATATACATATGTGTTTATCGAGATTACATGTTGAGGGAAATTAATGCTGACCACATTACGTGTTTAATGAATATAATAAGAAAAATAATTAACATACCTGGTAAGTTGCATAAATGTTGATACTGAAATTATCATTGTTTTAACAGACATGCTGCCATTCAGTGTGCTTTCAAACAGCAAGCTGTTGCCCTGACATCTCTATTGTAATATGTCAATACATAAATATGATGACAGTGGTCAGCGCGTGAGTGGGCGTGGCTGTTTGCTGCTAAGTGATGTTAGTTGAACTTTTATCAACTTAACGCTGTGTGACCATGAAACCACATGAAGGAAAATGATTCTTCATTATCAGTTTCCTGAATGATGTACCTCGTTACCAGCAGCAAACAAACTTCCAGCCACAAACAAAAAGCGATATGAACCCTTTATATTTGCTCATGACCAATACACATTGCTGCTGTGACGTAGTAAAGGATTAGATAACAAATTAGGTAAAAACACTGCAGTATTCCTGTTTTTTTGTTTCCCCTGTCCCCATCTCAACTAAGTAACTTCAGCAGAGGTAGAACACTAAGATGCCTCAGGCTGTTCCACAGCGACCCATTTCCCAGAGAGCCCTGTGCCTCCCATTTTTTGTGATGGATGCTTTCAGACATCCTTCCAGACATCCTTCCCTCCTCCCCTCACTGTTTCTTGCCCCACAGATGAGGACAGTTTGCAGTGTGTGTGTGTGTGTGTGTGTGTGTGTGTGTGTGTGTGTGTGTATGTGTGTGTTTGGGTGGCACAGTGTGCTGCACAGTCGCCAGCTGGCCTTGCTTTAATTCAAAGGCCCACACAGAGGCAAGTATTAACAGGAGCATGGCCAGTCACAGACATGTTTAAACACTTGACCTCTGTGACATCATTTGGACAAATTGTGTTGTTATCAGCGCTGTGCGAGAGGAGGAAGCGACACGAGTGAAGGTGGTTTGGGGTCAAAGCCTCGGGAGACAGCAGTGTCATGCTGTATGATGGTGAATGGATGGGAATAGAGTCTAACAAAGGGTGAGGAAAATCTAGTTTATGGCCAAAAGTATGTGGACACCACACCACCTTTGGGATGAACTGGAACACTGACTGTGAGCCAGTGTTGGGCTTCACTTACGCTCTTGTTTCTCAGTGGGAGCAAATCTTTGCAGCCAGGTTACATTAGAGAGGAGGAGGCTGTTAGAGAGGCAGCATATAACATATGGGTGCAATATAATGTATGGTGAAGTGGTTAAGTTAAGCTGTGACTATCAATGATGGAGAAGAAGGCTTAGGGCACATCATTATCCTTTAGAGATACTGATATAAAAATACGATTACAGAATACTACTGCCAAGGTCCTGACTAATGCTGCAAAGGCAGTGAATTACAGAGCAGGTTAGAGCTTTCCTTTCATTGGTACTATAAAATCATCATGAAGATACATTTTCCATCACAGTGAACATCGTGTCTGGTTACATTTTCATCACTGTTACTTCTTATGGTCTGTAAACTCAGCTGAAAGCAGGGCTTGAGCAGGGTTTGCCAGTGGTGTGTTCAGGGTCTAGATGCTGAGCTAAATGCATTAATGAGCGCTTGAAAACACAAAATTCAGACATGAGTTTGGTTATTTATTGCTTCACAAGGTCCCATTCCAAACTGCAAACCTTATCAACAGAGTTGACAATATCATATCAGCTGTTTTTTTTAAAAAAATGCAGCTTTTAAAAAAAAACATTTTCCTCCTTCAAAGATGAATTTTGATATGCCAAATTCTGATGTGACTGAGCACAATTGCATTTGGGCAGCCAAGATGTATATGCTAGATGTCGGATCCAGCAGAGGAGAAGTTCAGTTGATAATTTTGCAACTCCTTTTGTTGTTAATTAATACAGTTTCTACATTATTTGCTGCCCATTTAAAATCACAAAGGGACAATACCATTTACAACAAACATCCGAAAGGCTAACAGGAAATTGGATTTCATTGATGGCTTGGAATGATAAAAAAACACGAAACACTTATTTCCTGTGTTTCTGTCTGTCACAGGAGCTCGGTGTTATGCAGGAGACATCCTCCTGTCACTTTGCCAGCACTAAATGGAGGGACTTCTCAGTTGTCACAGCTCCCCCCAAAAAGAAAAAAAAAAAACACATTTCTCTAAATTAAATCAGATCAAACTTCCCTTCTAATTTGCATCAGCAGAAATCTCCACCCCAAACTCCCCTTCACTCCCTCTCCTATCTGTCAAGGGCAAAAGCAACAAAGAAAAACAGTGTTATGACCAACAAGTCTCGTTTGTCAATGCCTTCGAAATGACCCATCAGAACATCTTCTATCTAATGTCCTCATCAGCAGGACGTCAACATTTGGTAGTATCGATTCATATGAGCGTTTTCTGTTTCACCTTCGCTATAAATAAGGTTTAGTTAAATTTAGTCTGCTAAGGCCCGAGTCTGCCTCAAATATAGTGTTTGTCAGATCATTGTAGAGCATCTTAAAAGCCTCCACCAACATCTATCCGATAATATAGTTGAGGGGGCTGTGCCCAACTATTTTTGTCATTTGGAGGTCATTTGAACGGGTATTGACACTTTTGCCTTCAGATGATAGAAAAACAGGCGAGCACATATGCTTATTCGTCCACCTCCGACTGAGCAACAAACACTGGCTAATGTTCCAATGGGAATATTCAGTGCCGTATCCCTCCTCCCACTCTACTGTACATCTTCACCCCTCCTCCTCCTCCACCCCCTCCTCTCTGAAATGTACACACTCCATCCTTCACCAGTTAAAAACCACAGCTCATCAAACACACGCACACACACATGCACACACACACGAGCACACAGCTTGTCGGACAGAGCCGCAACGACAACCAATGGGAGTCACGATAAAGCTAACGTGATGCCATTTCAAGGAGGCAGATCCTGGCTAAATGCCACACTGTTATGAGCTAATATGTCTCCGCGATCCCAGCTTTGCACTTGACAGCTGTACAAAGTCCTGATGCTGAGCTGATGGCTCACGGTGCACTTTCTGTCTATTCTTCCTGGCCCTCTTCAGAAAGCTGCAGTGAACGCAGTCCCACGACAACAACAGACAACATATCTGACAGGTAAGGTTGCAGAGTAGAAAGCATCCATATCAGTTATTATAAACAAATGTATATAAACATTCATGTGCATACGACACAAACAAAGAGGTATCACTATAAGACTATGCAACACCTGCAGCTAGTGTGAGAAAAAAAAAACTGATGACGACATTGAAATGTCCCTACAAGCAAAAGTTGCAGTAAAAAATGTCTATTGGTGTGAGGGCTGCTCTCAAAGCTCATTAAGCTTCAGTTATTTAGCAAACAAAAAGATATATGAAATATTTGCTGGCCACAGGGCTTTGAGCTATTGGTCAAATGAGCTTTGGGAACATGATCAATTTTAATTTTTAGTCTTTGAACAATTTATAGACTCCTCAATCCTATGATCAATCTGACAATAATGTTTGTAGTACTGAGATTAAAACTGTGAAAGAAATCTGAAAAGACAATAGTCAGTTTGATAATCGTGTTTAAGGTCTTTGATCAGTGTGTATTCTTTAAAAGTTAATCGTATACAGACATTAAATGTTTGCAAAAGAGTTTTGTTTGAATAGAAACATTAAAATGTTTTTATTTCTCAAAGTCAGATAATGAAAAAAGTATGATAAGAGCGTCCTGGTGGTTCAGACACTGATCATATAATATTACTGCTTTGAGACTGAGTGTGAATCTTTCTCCTCCCCTCTCTCTCCTGTCATCTCTGTCACTTTCAAATAAGCAGGTAGAAAATACCCAGTTCAAGTCCTGAGAGTTGATTCTTTATATGTTACCTGTGGGCCACCATGAGTACAACCTCAGTAAACACGCGCACACACGCGCACACACACACACACACACACACACACACAGTACATAACCCCTGCATGTAGCAGAGGAGAACACAGATTTAAATCAGTGAAAAGGAGAGCAGAAGAAGAAGCAGTGCTGTCAAAGACAAAGCTGTTTGTATTTTCTGGCTCTTTCTTCATGACTAGAAAGCCAAGCCGGCCCACCCAAACACATCAACACAGCACCAACCCTGTCAGCTGGTGTCAGCTGAACGGCTGGCATGACGCACACATGCGCACACACACTGTACTTCTAATGCAACCCTGCCACTAACCTCCTGGCAATGTGTCAGCGTGCTGGTGTGCACTTGTAGTCACACACACAAAGTGCAGCGTGTATTCATTCATGTGCATCAGACAGGACACTTCAGATTTGCAAGTTGCATATTGCAACTGAGAGATTTTCATCTGCGCAGACCCGCATCACTTACCTGTGGTGGAATGCAGACTCTCCAAGCTCCAATAGCGAGACAGGACCCCCCTCAGAGTGCCGCCCAAGCTACCTCCTCCTCCGCCTCCACCCATACATCCACCCACTCCGAGACCTCCGTCCACCATGCTGTCCACCCCTCCGCCTGTCGGGCTTCCTCCGTCCGAATCTGACCCAGGCGACAGTCCCGAGCTGCCGCTGCCACTGCTGCCACAGCTGCCCCCAGGCAGGGGCACGCCCCCCTCCGAACCCTGCTGGGTCCGCATCCCAATTTGGATGCACGACAACAAGGGGGGAAAATGGAAGTGGGCAGTGAAGAAGTAAGTGGAAATGAAGAGGAGGCGAGGCGGCTGAGCAGGTGGTTTATTCCCCCAGCAGGGAGAGAGCACAGAGGAGGAGGAGGAAGGGGAGGAGGAGGTGGCCTCCTGGCTGATATCTGCTGCACTATTCGCTGAGGTAAGCTTCAGCTGTCAACTTGCTGCTTCCTCCTTCCGTGTACAGAAAAGGAGAGGTGTAGCAGTCCTCTCCTCCCTTCACCTCTCTGCTCTGGATCGCTTCTCATACAGCCTCCTCTCTCTCTGCTCCGCTTTCTCTGGGTCTCTCTACCCATTTGCACACCGCTTCATTTCCTCACGTTAACTCACACAGTCTCTCTCTCTCTCTCTCGCTCTCTCTCTCTCTCTCCCTCTCTCTCTCTCTCCCTCTCTCGCTCTCTCTCTCGCTCTCTCTCTCTCTGCTGACATCAGTGGGGGTCCTGCAGGGGGGTTTCTGCAGCTCAACCGTGTCATTTGCTCGCCAGTGATAGCGTAGACGGCTCACTAATGGTGCAGGATGCATTAAGGTGGAGACTGAAAACAGCCAGCCCTCCCTCCGTCCACCCCCCTCCACCCTTCCAATCTACAGATCTACACTAAAGATTTTCAGATTACATTCCTGTTGTTGACTACAATGAGTGAGGTATAGTATATGTATGGACTATGTAGATGCTGTTTAATATGTAGAATCATGTAATAATATTATAATATAGACACCATTTTAAAAAAGCATAAAGGGTTCATTGTTTGCCATAGAGAATACACTTTACCAGTACAGTACAATCTAAATATTAATAATACCAGTTCAGACTATTAACGGACAAATCCATAAAGATTGTACCGTGTACTAAGTATGAAAGTAGATATAGTAAATATATGTCCTCAACTGATGAATATTTTTATTTACTGCCAGTTATCTACAAATGAATCTGTGAAATGTTTGCTCCATAACATGTCAGAATATAGTGAGAATTGTACAATCAACGGTCTATGAAGATATACAGTTTACATCAGAGAAAACTAGAAAATATTTACATTTGAGAAGCGAGAACACATATTTGTATAGAACTAATGGTATTTTTGCTTAAATTTCCAAAATACGTTTTCATTTATTGCTGATTAGTGATCCAATCACTGCAGCTCCTAATTAAAGGTCAGTCCTGACCTACTTAGCAACATGTTCTGTGGTATCTCCAACCAAAACTATCTGCATGGATAGATACCACAAGAAAATCTATTTTATCACTATCATTAAACCACCCCTTCAAACACAACTAAAGTCTAATTAAGTCACTGTCACTGGTTAAATCTAAAGCCCGAGCATAACAGCTGACTGCCAGTACTAATGAAAGTGCCTTAAGATTACATGACAAAAAGAGATATAGCAGTGTACAGATAACCCATAATGCACAGCACTGATTCATGTCTCATGTCATGTGTTGCCCCATAATGTCAGATAGGTGGCACTTATATGATTCAGCTCACAATTCACGTTAGTCCAATGAATCTAATTATTCTGACGACATCTCTCTCTCTCTCTCCCTCTCTCTCTCTAGTTAGTTTATAGTTAGTTAATGACTAGCTGCTGCTGTCCATCTGTGCATCTGTGTCTCTCTATCTCTATCACAGGTTCCACTGCTACTGTAATCATTCTATCATTCCTTGTAATTCGTTGTCATTTTATCATTCATTGTAATTGTACAATATGTCTCTGTTGGTTTGTTCTGTACATGTGACATCTATTGCACGTCTGTCCGTCCTGGGAGAGGGATCCCTCCTCTGTGGCTCTTCCTGAGGTTTCTTCCACCTTTTTTCTCTGTTAAAAGGGTTTTTTTGTGGGCAAGTTTTTCCTCACTCGAACCGAGGGTCTAAGGACAGAGGGTGTCACTCCCTGTACAGATTGTAAAGCCCTCTGAGGCAAAATGTGTGTTGTGAATTTGGGCTATACAAATAAAATTTGATTTGATTTGATTTGATTTGATTTGAATTGATCTGTAGTAAGACCACTGACCTCACTGTGAGCACATGCAATCTACTGAGCTCACACTGTGTGTGTGTGGTGTGTGTGTACAGCTGCAGTATGTATACAGTACATGTTAGCCTGTCTGTTAGCCTGTCTGTCAGCAATTATGAAATATGCAAGCTAAAGGCTTCTAATATTTAGTCATCATGGATAATGATGGGGTGGACAAAACAGTGGACATACTCAGTGTAACACAATACAATTCAACAGCACCACAAGCTACAGCCTCACTAAACAAACAAAAAAATGATCATTACAACTTATGTAGGATTTAGTTGTTTGCCCAGCAGTGCTGAATAGGGTAGCTTGCTACTGATCAAATGTGATCAATGAAGATGAATACTAATAATAATCATCATAACAAGCCCTAAAGGTCTCATTTTTTTTTCCAAACAAGTGAAAGAATCTGACAGAGGCGTGAGATTTCAACCTGTTTGTAATACACATCAACATGTTTCCTGACTCTAGAGCTGCAGGTGTGTCTCCGCCCTCACCAGCAATACACACGAGTACTGTGTTACAGTACAGTTATCAATAAACTGTCTCTTGATTTCAGATGCTGCCTTATTTAACCTGATCTTTCCTTTTGTTGTCATGAGTGCCTCACAAAAAGTAAAACAAGCATGAAATTAAAAATAGTAAGTCCCCCAAAGAATCTGATGGCTTACCATCATATGAATGGATCTGTGTCTACTTAGAGAGACTTTCCAGCGAGACTGTACTGCAGCCAGCAGGTTAAATAAGGAACTGCACTGGTTCTGTGTTAATCAGCACCTATGAACAAGTCAAACATTGTTGTCTCATAGCAAATTATGAGGCTGCAGCCCATGATTTATGTATCACTGGCAGTACAGGCAGTAAAATGTATGTCATATTGTGGTGTAGCATGTCAGTCTCAGTTTTATCAGCATAAACTGAACAGAGAATCACTGAGGTGAAATCTCTGAACTAAACTATCCATTTATCTGACTAATTGTAATCGTAGTGTAGCATGCTAATACACAATGTTGCAGTTATCCTGTTCATATGATCTTTTTATATGTGATCTGTCACGTCATGCAATAATCTGTTTATCTATTATCTTTTCTGCAGGTTCCAGAAAGAGTCCAGACTAGTCTAGTCCAGACAGTTTGAGGCTGTTTGTGCAACACACACACACACACACACACACACACACACACACACACACACACACACGCTATGCTGCCTCCTCTGATAACTACTGAGATTTATTAAACAAAATGGATGACATATATTCAAAATTGGATGAATATATAATATTCTTAGAGCCAACCAGACCACAGTCGCCTTCTCCCACCACGTGCTGAGATGCACTCAGGTCAAAAAAGCAAGAGAAAAAGAAAATAGATGAAACCAGACCAGACCAGAACTGACCAGACCTTCCAGAAAGGCTTAAAAGTTACAAAACAATAATAAAAAAGTGTATGATATTCTGATACCTACTCCTGCAAAGAAATTTAGATAATCTTACTTTACTGTCATTTGTCATTATGCTTACCTTAATTTCAATAACTGAGCTGATTTTTTGCATTATTGCATTATTATAACACCTTTAAAAATATAAACATTGTTGATGTGCACACAATTATAAAGCACAGTTGTACATTATTTGGGAGAGTAGGACACACCACTGAAGTGTCCTTAAAGCAAAATCAGCATAATGACTATCTCCCCATGAACAAGTTCTAATGAATATAAAAGTCCCAGAAGTAGGGGAGAAGACTCCAACGGGAGTTCAAATAACAATCAAGCAACCACAAGTTAGATCAACTTCAAAGACTTTAAAGTCAAACAGAATAAGATGGAAACTGGGAAGGCAAACTCAGTCATGTCTGAATGGTCCGCTGTCAGCCAACTGCAAGAGTCTCTAGCACCACTCTAAATGGTAAATAGAACTGCACTTATACAGTGCTTCAATACTTTAACATACAAAGAGCTTTACACTTTTCCTTTAATTCAACAATTCACACATTTACATATGCCATGCAGTGCACTGGCACCTCCATCAGGAGCAACTTGGATCCAGTGTCACACTCAAAGACACTTCAGCTTGTGGACAGGAGCAGCCAGGGATTGAACTGCCTACTATGCAAATATAGACAACCTGCTCATACGCCATAGCCCTTTCTCATGCCACACAGACAAAGCATGTTGAAATAAATAAACAAATAAATAAGCAAATGTCACAGGTTCAAAAGTTCCAACACTCAGTGCATCATTGACAATCCCAGGTGAATCCAAACAAATGGTAAATGGACTGTACTTATATAACACCTTTCTAGTCTTCTGACCACTCAAAGCACTTTTACACTACATATCTCATTCACCCATTCATACACATTCATACACTGATGGTGCAGCCTTCATGAACTGCAGATTCTTGCTCAAGGACACACAAGGCATACAGACTAGGGGAGCTGGGGATCAAACTGCCGATCATCTGATTAGTGGACAACCCGCTCTACTTACTGAGCCACAGCTGCACTCCACAATACTGCAGAATCTAAAATGCAGAAGACTGAACCAGAGTGAGAACTTACAGGTGTAGGATATGCGTCTTCTCCAGCCCAGACAGTCCAGACCGATGGGGGTGCTCTGAGAGAAGCAGTGGGCTTTGAGGGGCATCCCCCGGAAGGCTTCGATGGGTCCTAAGGTGACCCTAGGATCAGCCTGTGGAAGAGGAATGGAAGAGAATTAGTTCAAATCAGCAATATTATCACTGACATTTAGGAACTGGACATGGTTCCATATAAAACAATCACTTACTGGATTAAAATAATACAAAATAAACAGGCATGCATGAATTAAAGTGCAGAAGAGTGGAGAAAATAGATTAAGAGGGCATGCCTGAACAGAAAGTGATGACAAAGACCAAGAGTTTCATGTCCAAGAAAAAATGTCAGAATCAGACTGTCCAGGAAGAATGAAAACTCAGAAGGAAGGCAGAGAAGGAAGAAGATGAAGATTACAAAGACTTCCAAGGTTTGGGTCTTTGTGTTTGCATCTCACCACACTGTGGCCACGTCTTGCTTTGTCCATGTCTTCACATAACAGTGTGCTGAGTTGGCCCAGACTGCCCCTGATGGCTCTGGCCAGTTTGCGTTTGTATTTCTTTTGCTCTTCAATCCAGAGGTCATCTGAACACTTTCGCCTTCGCTGCTGGCCACCTCCATCACGTCCCACATCCACCCAGCAGCGAGTCCTCAGCCCACCAGGAACCACAGAGGCCCTCCCCTCGCCTTTCACCTCCAACAGCTTTCTTGCTCTGAACTGGCTGGCAGGTCGACCACCGTTTTGTGTGCCCTTTTGAGTGCACAGTTACTGATTAGTCAAACTCCACTCCCTTTAAGTCCCCCAGACACAGTGCATGACTACTTTTAACTCTATATTGAGATTGTAACTTTGGATACAGGTGTTTGTATGATATGGCATGATGCTGCCAGTGAATATATTTCTGTAGTATCCGTTGAAGGTTTTCATAGTCAACTGGACTCTCAACCAAGAGGCTTCTTCAGTTCTACCTGACTGGTGGGCAGTCAGGTAGACAGCTGGGGAGGACGGATTTACCTCTGTGGGGTCGTTGACGCCTTGAGAGGCGAAACATCTTCAAGAAGCTAAGCTAGTCCAGTTGACTACGATATATACTATGACCTGGATGACTGAGAAACGTCATCAACATGTTGCTATTTCTACAGGATCTTCCATTGACTGAGCCCCAACCAAAACCCCTTTGCAGTTTCAATGTTCAGGCTATTGGTGTCATTTTAGTGCATTTTACATTCAGAGAGTGCTCACGCAGCTAGGTTCAGACGTGTGTCAGTGTAAGCACTGAATCCAAGTTTCATCTTGGACATTTAGAAAAACACCCTAAAGGACAATCCAGACAGGGAGTATTTCAGAAACATTCTTGATATCCGTCACTTGCCATCTCACAGAACAGATACATTTCAATTTTATCATATATATCAATCCACACTGACTCATAGACACGTGAATGAGACCTGCACTTTTTTGCAGCTCTGGGTCTATGTACTTTTACTCCTGACGCATGAGGCGTAATCTCTTCTGCTGTTTATATGTGCTCAACTTATTAATAGATTGAAAGGACCAAAGCAGTTTTGTTTTTGTTCTTGTTTATGTCTCTGTTTCACCTGTCAAGTCCTCAGTTTTGTTTTTTAACTGTGCCTGTGTCTATATCTGTTTGATGTTTGTACTAAGGGAGCAAAGTGTAACCGGAGTCAAATTCCTCGTGTGTTCACATAACTGGCGAATAAAAGTGATTCTGATTCTGAACTGCATTGAAATGAATGAATGAGTAGAAAAGTAGTAGAAAGTTGGAAAGATTCTAGTTGTCAACCCTCTAGTTGAAGTTGACAACCGTCAACCCTAGTAAGGCATCACACAAACTGCACCAAGCAGTTTCCTTTTGATAAATAATTAAAAACATGAAATAATTGTGAATATAATTATAAAAATTTTAAATATTTATTAGGGACAGGTTTTTACTCAGAGACAGCCAAAACGGACTCAGAGAACAAAAGTTAAAAAGTGTGCTTTTTTGTCAGATTAGTTTCATCAAACTGAACGTTAAGTGGACTCAGGTGTGAGACTGCCTGGTCAATGAGGCTGTTCACGCCATTAGTGTTAAACTGGACCAGAGGAGAGAACAAAAGAACAAGTGAATGGAAAACACCCACACAAATTGTTCAGATTAAGTGATTAGTCTGCAGTTGGCATGGCTTGGGGGTATTGTGTACTGAGTGGGTGTCCAAAATCCAGCTTTACAATCTTATTCTATTTTGTATCATGTGGGAGGAAGCCACAAGGGGGGGCTAGTCCTCAAGTTATCCTGCTCAGGCTATGTATTACAGGACCATTGTAGGAAGTGGCAGAGAGGTAGGACGATGATAAGCAGCTAACTCACAGAATGGAAATCTACCGCGCTACGCTCTTCTGGGGGCCGAAAAGAAGAAAGAGTTGACTCTGCTCTTCATCTAGTTCACAAAGAGCCACAAAGAAAGAAGGACTTGTTCTCTGTACCAACCCAGACACTGACAGATATAGATACCCTAAGACACACATTAACGTATACAAACACTACCGACTGCGGACCAAGAGATTAACTAGTGTTGGCTGTTTTTTCGTTTTCATTCTAAGCCAAGTCTGTGTGTGTGACTTGAAGGCAGGGGTGAAACACTTTTCCCTGGGAGCTAGAAGCCCAGTGGTATCTTAATTGAGGCTTTTTTGAATGTTTCATCTATAGAACTTTATAATTATGTTTAACATCCAAAAAGGAAGGGCATTTACAACATGTACACATCAGAAATCTGAATAATATCCCAGTAAAACATTTGTACTTGTGAATAAAATAATAGTTTCATCATAATTACATTTTACAAAAACCTGCTCTGTGCATGACGAATAGATTTCTTCTTACCTCTAATTCGTTGATGGAGCCAATGGCATATAGGCTGATGTGTGACTGGCTGTCTATCCTGCCCTCAGCTACATCCAAAGGGCCAGGGCTGAGACCTAGAGGGCTAGCTGAGGGTTTTAGGGTTTTAGGTCTCTCAGGGGGGTCTGTCAATCCCTCCACGCTGACTGACTGGCACAGAAGGATAGGAGAAACAGAACTGGCCCTTGCTGAGTGAGGGTAGCGAAAAACTTTGCGCTGAGCCGATGGCCTAGGGCTGTTCGGTTTAGGGCTCATTGGTCGTAGGGGACTCTCAGTCAAGCCCTCACTGGTGACTGGGTGGGACCTGGTACAGGATGGTGAAAGCTGATGATTAAGGGTGGCTTGTGAGCAGGGACTCAAAGGTGAGGTTGGGCTGGTGTAACTTGGTAGTGGAACTCCAGAATCATCTAGAAATGTAGTAGGTAGACCATTTGGTGAACATCTTCTTCTCTGGCCTTCAGATTTGCATCCATGGGGGTTTTCCTTTCCACTACCTTGTGGAACGCCCCGTTTAGAGATGGGATCAGTGTAGCAAAGGGCTCTGAGGGAGGATGGTGAGCCTGGACTACTGAGTGGAGAGGACGTTAAATCTCCACGGACCTGCCCAGGAGCCAAGTTGCTACATTCCCCATCTGGCACCGAAAGAGTTCTTTTCAGTAGCTCAGTCTCCTTTGCCTTTTTCAGCTTCTTCCAGGATTGTTTGGCTTTAGCTGAATCCACATCAATGCCTGTAGTGGCCTGCTCTTCATTCTCCTTATCCATCGAACGAGACTCAAACAGGCTGGAAAGGGACTTATGTGCTTGTGCAAAGCGCATGCGAATGTTTAAACTGTCATTACTCTTGCTCCTCTTGTAGGTCTGCCCATTAGGTGACTGGACTTGCCTGAGGAGGGGATTGTCTGGGCATGGTCCTCCATTACCCTCCCCGCTACTCCCTTGGCTGACTATCTGACGGACATGGCGAGTGTGGGGAGTAGAGGAGAAAAAGTCCTCTTCTTCCATCTCGTAATGCAATGAGGAAAATGCTTGGTGGGCTGTTTGGTTGAGGATGTCACCTTTGACAAAAACCTCATCGTCTGAGTTGTCTCTCTGTGTCCCTTGCTCAGACAGAAGGCCCTCACTTCCTCCATCTGATGACTCCTGAGATAACCCCTCACTTTTGGCAACTTTTGAGCCTTTCACCTTCCTAAAAGAAGGCATTTTAGCAAAGACAGAAAACTTAGAGCTTTTGTTTCCTGTCTGGTTGCCTTTTGTTTTGCTTCTGTTGGTCGTTTTGTCAGGTATGGCATTTCTGGCTGAAACAGCAAAGTGGGGATCTTCTGACTCATCGCAGTTGCTGCTTGTTGAGGTATAAGACACAGCATCATAGGCGACAGTCATAGTCATCTTTTCACTACTATGTAGGACATGTGTTGCTGGGTTTGCCTCAGGTTCTAAGTCAACAGCGGTTAAAGATTCTTCTTCCTGCTGTGGCTGGTGGTGTGTACTCCTGGGACTGGAGATGTCCCTTGAAAGGTTAAGATTATCCGTTACAGCCCTCATGATCTCATATTCTTTCTTTGTTTCCGTTTTTAAATCATACTCTGTTGTATCACAACTTTCCAGTGAACACTCAACCTCTACAACCGACTCTGAAGTACTGACAGCAAGAAGGTTGAGGTTGACATCAGGGTGTGAGTACCTAATTACCACCGCCTCCGGCTGTGAAACTGGCAAGCTGACTTGTGTGTAGTCTCTGGACTCCTCAGTCAGTGCATATTTTTCGAAGGATTTGGATAAGCTGCCTCTTGTTTTATTAGGTAAGCTGTGATCCCCTGGTTGACTACAACAGTGCCTCTCTTCTTTGAATTCACTGTCCACTAATAGGCTCTGAGAACTTGAAACTAAGGGTTTAAGGCCTTCACTTCTTTCAGAGTTACAATACTTATACTCTAGACTTTCTACAACAGTGTTATTTTCAATACGGTTTTCTGTCTTTTGTTTTTCTAGCTTGTTTGTATGTGCCAGGCTTAAAAGGCTGTGGCTATCAAGGTCTTTCCCTAGGACAGATTCAGAGTCTTCACTGCTCCATTTGGGTCCATGGTCCAGTGAAGACAGGAACACCTCAGAATCTACCTGAGGTTTGTCTACATCTTCCAAGGGGTCAGAGGTTAAATTTGTTGATGGTTCAACAAGGGGGCAAATTATTCTCTCATTACTTTGGTAACTGCTCTGGGCTCCCCCTGTGGAACAGCCTGCACCCTCCCCTCTCACCACCCCTTTTATAAAGGTCTTAGTGTTATTGTTGGAGTCTGAGAGCTGAGAAACAGAGGCCTGCAGGCTACAGGGAGGTTCAGGGATCTTTACCTTCAACTGGGCTTGCTTACAATGACTAGAAATTGTACTGACAGTAGTAATGACCTTATGATCTATTTCTGATAGTTCTCTGCCACTGTCCTGAATGTACTCAGTAGCAGCAGGACATGTTGATCTTTTTCCTATCTCATGGGGCACATGCTGAGTAAAATAGGGATCTGGATCATGGGCAATTGCCTTACGAACTACTCTCAGCTCACTCTGCTCAGAAAGCTCTCTTGTGCCAAGTTGTGACTGTGGAAGATGAGGCAGACATTCCTCAGATGTCTTACCAGTGTCAGATTGAATCAGAGTTTTGTCAGACTCTGGTTCTACACAGCCTGAGAGCCAGAGCTGTTTAACAGAATGGAGCTGCCCATGAGCAGTAGTAGGTATTTCTATCGTAACACCCCCCCCATCAAACTGGTCAGAGATTAAATTCTGTGTCCGTCCTGGAACTTGACATGGTTGTAACCTTGTGCTATGAGGTTGTTTTTCATCTGGTTGCTTCTCAGTGAGCTCCTCCCTGTCTGAGTCGGCCAACAGCCCAGGCGAGGCCAGTTTAGAACCCTTTGGAACCACAGCCAGCTCAGTAGCACAGGTATCCAATGGAAAACAGGTTGAGGTCTCTGTAGAAAATGTGATGGAGGAACAGATTTCATTTACTGTCCCAGGTGGTTTAGTCCCCTCTGCTGTAGTGCCAGCACACCCAAACTGCTCTGCCTGGAAGCAGACACCTGATACCCATGCCTTATCCTGAGGCTTTGTTACACCAGTACAAACCTGAGGGTGGATCTCTGACAGTCCTCTGTTGGGGCTCTCCTCAAACAGAGTTTGTGAGCAGCAAATATCCACTTTGGGTGTCAATGCATTGGTTTGTGTATCAAGTATGTCTATTAGCTCTGTCTGTGTGGTATGTGATACACCATTTGTCTTTGTACCATGTGTTTCTGTGATATCTGAACTTGCTACAACAATTTCTCTAATTAACTCAGATTTAGAATGTGCTGGTGCAAAAAGGCTGTCAAATGTTGATCCATTACAACATGTTCCCACAGTCTCGCACTCTCTTTTGTCCGCACTGTGCACTTTTACAGCCTGTATCTCTCTGTCTTCATTGATTATACCCTGTTGTTCTAAATTTTCTCTCTGTCTGTGATGTCTATCATTACAGTCACTGTTGCATCTATTTAAATCTGTATTTTTCTCTACAGAGTAAGCGCTGGGCAGTTCAATATTCTCTACTTCTACATCTTGAATATTATAGATTTCTAATCTCTCTCTGCTTGTGTTCTCTGTGTCTTTTCTATCTGTGCTTGCTGTCTGTAACCATGTATCATGTTCATGTGTGCTTTGCTGTTGTTGTGTCTCCACAAGCTTGTCCTCTGTGGTATCAATATGTACCATGCATGTTTCTGAATCTGCAGATTCATTCAGCCTGTTAGGATTGTTTTCTTCAGGCTCCGCATGTAGCCTCACTTCCTGAGGGCCTGGTGGACTATTTACCTTTGTGTCAAAGGTGTCTGTGTTGTGTTGGCTCTGTGCATGTAAACTGTATAGCTCCGTGCTTCCCTTGACTTGAGTTTCTAGAGTTTCTTGAGTACAAGCAGCCTGTGAACAGGACTGCTTTTGGTGCACGTTTAGTTTTAGTTTCTCTGCACTTGGAGGGGGTTGGAACTCAAATGATCCCAGGTTTTTTGTGCTCAGGTCCACATGGTTCTCTGGGCTTCTCCTCCTGCTACAAGTAGGTCGTCCAACGTATGTCTCTGTGGCATCTCTGTGGCCATCCTTGGCTGTCAGTGGCTCTCTCTGCCGGGCTTTACTCTGCCCAGTGCAAAAGCTGCTGCTTGTTGTTCGATGACCAGCGTAGGTGTTCTCCAGTTCTAGCAGGGCATCTACACAGTCGTCCCCATCTGGACTCAAATCTGACAGGGTGTCGCTGTGCCACGAGCGGGAGTCATAATACTCATCAGATGTATCAGCTCCTCCTATGCCTCGCTCGCACCATTCCAAGGCGTCTGCACCCAAATCCCCCTCCTCTAAAACTAATCCTTCAGAGAGGTGGGGGGAGTTTTCAAGGGCCTCCTGGGGCTGTGGAGACAGTAAAGAGGAGGATGGTGAGATAGAAATCTTTGCAGCAACAACAGTAAGAGTCTTAAAGCTGATCCGCATAGAGCCACTGACAAGATACATAAGGAGCAATCAATTAAAAGGTAACATGTAAAGAATTGATTATAATCTCCAGAGTCACTCAGCTTAAGATATACAATATTCAAAACTACACAACATGCATCTAAAATCATTAAGTGTCATATTTAGTGTTTAAACTTTCCTCACTTGCAAAAATTTTAATGAGGCAAAATAATTTCAGTCATTTGTAAACGAATTCAAATAATTTGAAAGTAAAGCTAAAATGTAAATTCTTTTTACATTTTGTGTAAAGAAATATAATAACTGTTGTGCATATTCTTTTTTTAACCTTGAAGAAAGTGAAATAATGTGGAAACAGCTGCTTGGCCTTGAGTGTCCATTTCTTACAGTATGGGTTGACTAACAAGTGAGAGCTGTTGTTGCTCTGAGACAGCTGTCCAGTTCTGTGAGTTCTAAGACCACAGAAGAGGAGACTCCCGGCTTATTAACTGTTTGTTTAGTTGTTGAATTGAAGCAATATGATAAACTTTTGTTTCTAATTTATAAAACAATTTTGACTGAAAAAGTCCATGTCTAAACAAACAAGTGAATGTACACTGAAGTGTTACAAGGGACACATGTAAAATAAAATAAAAACAGTTTAATAGAAATGACAAATGTTGTTGTCTCTGGTACATGTGTAATTCTTCAATGAAATCCTACAAAGTCAGAGTTTTACTTACTCTCCAGTACTTCAATGCATCAGCTGTATCCAGCACTAGAACACAGAGGTGAGTAGTAAACCAGCTAAGCACTGCTCCCATGGTGTCCCTCAAACACACTCGTAGGGTCTCTTCTTTCCCGATACTACCTGATACTAAGACCAGAGCTTCTGTCTGCACTCCTCATTAGTCTGTTTATCTTCGTTAAATTACACTATTTACATGAAGCCATGCAGCAAGATAACTGTACACAAAGGGAGAAGCAGAACTTCCCTTTCACTGCAGGCTGAAGATGTGGTCCTTCTATAGCTGTCACCACTTAATCCAACCTGAAAACAGCAGGTACACAGTGACCTGTGTGTCTTAATAACAAGGAAAGACATTAAGAAGCCCTGCTATAAATACAGAGCTACAACTTCGGGCAGTGCAGGCTGCATGACAACTCAACTCCAGGACAGGTTACCTTAATGCAAGCTCACTCCAATCACATGCAAAAGCAAATCGCTCAATGGCTTATGTATGAACAGAAGCATGGTCTACACAAAACTGCCATTATTGATCAAACAGTGTTCTGGCATTCAATCACTACTCCTACTGCAAGCGTATACTTCTCCCTTTGTGGCCTAACTCAATTATTATAATGTAAAACATTAGACAACAGACAACCAGTACACGCCATTTCTGACTGTTAGAACACAGTAATGATGAATCATGTTGTAAACACAAAGTATGGATACCTGCTACAACACTGAGACCAGTCCAGATTCACTTTGACATGAGGCAGACAAACGTAACATTATGACAGCACTCCTTGAACGCTCCCACCCACCCAAGCCACGACACAGAGTGGTTAATGTTATTTTCTGCTAATTAATTAGAGTTGAGTGTGTAAAGGAGCTTAAAGGCTTAGCAGAGCTCCCTTTCTAGCAGATAGTGGAGGGGCTGATTGAGGCCCAACACTCTGACTCTTCACTAGAGTTATCTGAGCGTGCACATGGTCCATGTTATTATCCTCTGTAGCTGACAGACACACACACACACACACACACACACACACACACACACACACACACACACACACACACACACACAGAAAGACGCTGTCTGCAGTACCAACAACTCACTGAGCTGGAAAATAGAAGTTCTCACTTCACCTCTGCTCTGTAGAAGTATCAAACACATTTTGGTATTCACTGCATTTCTATGTAGTCTCAAGATTTGAAATTATGTGCTGTGCTTTTTGAAGCTGAGGCTCGTACGGTATGTTGCATGTCATTTGTGTTTACTGTAACCTATAAAAATGTATGCATTTATGAAGAATCATAAGCAAGGCGTACAACTAAGATTGATCTTTTGATCTTTGTGCTTTTAAGCTTGATTCTTATTTTAAACATAAATAATTCTTTGTGCTTTGGAGTGATTCTTATCCCTATACATACAGTATATAATCCTTATCTTGATACATATCTGGTTTGAAGTAGTTTAGAAGAGGGGTGTGGGAACTGAGAACACACTGTTATGTATGATTTGAGCACAAGACTGCACAGATAAAGTTTGGTTTGAGAGGTGTGAACCAAGCAAAAATATGTGGTAGTCAAGATGTGTAGTGACTGCTGTAACACGTTTGATGCCTAAATAGTATGTAGTAAATGTAGTAACACTTTTACAACAGACACTGAATGTGTTTGTGCCTTTGGGCACAGCTGATGGGGATCCTGACAAATAAACCAAAATGAAAGAGGCAGATTTTAATGGAACATGGATCATCATAGATTGCAGCATTTAGCTCTGTAAGGAGAGAAAATGAGAGCATGTGAATGTGAATACACCCATGACTGAGTCTGTTCTGACACCTCAGAGGGTAAAACACACAGATTCTTCAGTAACAAATCAGTTACCTCTCTTCTTTTTTTTTTTTTTTTTTTTTTTAAAGATTATTTTTTTGGCCTTTTTCAAGCTTTATTCTGATAGAGACAGCTGAAGAGTGACAGGAAATGTGGGGAGAGAGAGATGGGAATGACATGCGGGAAAGAGCCACAGGCCGGACTTGAACCCTGGGCTCCCGCAGCAAGGACTGAGCCTTCGCACATGGGGCGGCTGCTCTACCAACTGAGCTAAACACCGCCCCAGTTACCTCTCTTCTTGTTCTCTTCAAGATCAGTGTGAAGGATTTAATGGCATCCAGGTGAGGTTGCAGACTGCAACCAACTGCTTCAGACAACCTCATTTTCTAATAATATTTTTCTAATAATCTCTGGCAATACACAAAACTGAAATTTGGGGAATCTGGAACAAAAAAAGACTTCTACTTCATTTGAGTAACTCATACTGCTGAAGTGTTATCATGTTAGCTTCAGCTGAACTTGGATTTTGTCAGTTTAGTTTTCAATAAAATAAAATGCACCAAAGTGTGCAGTACATGCACTGTTATTCTTATAATGTACAAATGGGTATGTGAGTATTCAGGAAAAAACGCTACACTGATGATGTGTATTCAAAATGTCTGGCTTGTCAAGATTTCACAGGGTTTTATCAGGTTCAGAATTTGATTTTGCACGTTTTAAGTAAAGAGGAAAAGAGCATTCCTCACGGAGTGAGTTCGAGGTTTCATTATCAAATTAATGCTGAAATGACTGAAATGACTGAGCATGAAGCTAAAGATTCATGTGACAGTCGACATGAAACAGAAAAAAGGCAGAGCAGCCTGACATGCTGTGTGTTTCCTCGTGTGCATGGATAGCATAAGTGCTTTAAAATGAAAGATGAGAAGGTGACAACACATTCCACACAGATGGACCACATGGCCACCCATGATGTCATCATATACACACACACACACATATACACACCATCACATATCATCACTACTAACATGACTGAGTTTTTCATGTGTGTTTGTGGTTTGGCTGACAGTTTCCAGCAGCCCCGTGTCAATCTAATCAGCACGACTCACACACAAGGGGTGATACACAAATCTGATATCTGATATTTGATATTGTCTCCACATCATGTGTCCATTTTATATATGAGAGACCTGTTGTACTTTGTTCTACCTCCAGACAGAGAGAGAGAGAGAGAGAGAGAGACATGCTGCAAAGGGCTATGATGGTGTGCTGGTTGGCAGGACAGTCATGTTTGTCACATTATCTGCTCTGTCATTGGAGTCTAGAAAACAACCGTTTACTGTGCAGCTCACTTTATAGTGCTCAGGCGATTGTACCACACCTGGCAACTTCGCTGTAAAGACAGAGAGCAGGTGCTGCCACTGAAGATAAACTGAGCACCAGCAGCAAACCGTCAAAGAGAAGAGGATAAATGTTTCCACTTAGGGTTTGTTGAAGTGACAGGAAGAAGTGAATTCAGTGTACAGTGTAATCACTACACCTACCACATTGTGCATTAACAGCTCAGTAAACAACAAATCAAGTTTAACGAGCACTCAGAATAGAACAAAATTAATTTTGTTTGGTTATATATGCTCATTTATGAGACTCTCCTCCCAGGAAATATGACAAATATGGCCTGTGTTTACATTGAACTGATGAAGACGTCTAGCAGCAGTGTGTCTGTCAGGATCAAGCAAAAGCAGGAGTGGAGAGACGCTGGCTCATGCGAGGATCATCATTCTAAAAAGGGCTATATTAAGACACCTTGTGACGTACACTAAAACAACTTTAAACATCTATCGTAGACTCAAAGTGGTGAGGCAGAACTAGAGAGCACAGTGATGGTTTCCTCTTTTCATCCAGCAACATTACTAGAACAACTGAGCCGGGACAAAACACACTGACACACTGTCCTCCTCTCAGAAACAAGAACACAAACACACACAGGATAGGCCTACCTGTCTTTAGAGGAGTCTTTGATCTAAGGTTACATCTTCCTCTCTCTCGTCTCTCTTCTTTGTCTCTCTGTCTATAGAACCAACTGTTGCCTCTCCACAGAGACAGCGCTTCCTCCTGACGGCGTGGAGACACCACCCACACTCAGCATGGAGGGAATGTGGACGTGGGTGCTGCAGCCACGCTGGGGACAGCTAGCTATTGTGCTACCAGGGCTCAACTGAGTTCACACATACACACCCGCATACACACTGTTTGAATGAACACACACGCACACCCACACACAGGAACAAAGGCTCATCTTTCTTTTCTCCAAGACACAATTTTCCTCGTTCTGCTGCACCAGCTGCGACTCAGCCTTCACCTCACCACACCCAAAGCTTTACCTGACCTCTACTCCACTCATTCACATGTAGTTAGGTAGAAAAAAACCTGATGTTTTCTTTGTGTAATAGACACAGTAACAAGTGAGTGACATCAGGGCAGCATCAATCACTCATGCTGATACCTAATGAAGCTTTAAAGCGAGCCACACACTCGCACAACTTACCTCTAGCAGTGGATGTTGATGATGAGTTAGTGTTGGCAGACGGAGAACAGCGCTTCCCTTCTCACTTTCCTCTCCTCAATCTACTACTGCCCCCCAACCCCATCACCACCACTGCTCCTCCCCCCTCCGCTGCTCTCTGAGGTCACCCCCAAATTGTCGCCTACTGTCTTGCATCTCAGCAGAGACAAGGAGGAACCTGATCCCTGTAGTAGAGGCTACTTGTAGTGTAAGAAGGGGGGCGGGGGGATGGGGGAGTCCCTGAGGTTGAATGTGATACCTCAATGTTCACTAAAGCGCTACGGATATCTCATCCTCCCTGAAAATCATTTTGGACTTTGGACTTATGATGCTATGTTGATATTGAAATAAAATTCACGGGAAGCTCATGTGTGATGTGTGATTTCCTGTCTGTCAGGAGCAGCACTGCAGATCACATGACACGCTTCGGTTTCCATTTCAAGAGCAACAACTGTCCTGAATATCAGAATGCTGACCCGAACGGGGACGTTTATAAAGACACTGCCGACTGCATTATGGCCACATTAGTAAAACTTTTGACTCCAGCACAATGGAACTAAAATGAATCAATGTCTATTGTCGAAGAAATCATCAATGTTTCTTCATCACTATAAAAGAATATGAAAACACAGCGTACAGAAAACACAGTCCAGTTTCTTAAAGTGACACTGCATAGAAACTGGTGTTTGTAGTGTAATCCCACTGTGGTAAATATGGACAGCTTAATGGAGGTGTATGGTTACAGCAGCCAGCTGTCTCCGTTTATATCAACCACTCAATTATTTATGAGAGAAAAAGAACACACAAGCTGCTGCCCAGTACACATGGTGGATACATACTCACAGCACGTGGATCGATTTGATCTAATAACCTAGCCGTGGGTTTACATTCACTTCAAACCGATGGAATGACGTTAACTTACCACCCCTTCCTTTAAATCACTCGCTATAAGAACATTTGAAATAATAAAAAGTGTTTATCTACAATATTTTCACAATGCTAACACTAGACGTTTCCACATAATAAAGCAGATCGATCAGCTCTGTCAATAAATCTGTTGATATTAGCTCACTGCAGATCATAATTCATAAAAATAGACAGCACAGTGTGGAATGTGGGATGTTTGAGGACATATCTGTCTCATCAAGGCATCAGGCTAACACTTCTCTTTGCTGACACAAAATGGTGGAAACAAGTGAGCCGTGCTAAAAACAACAGCATCATGACACTCTGAGGAATAAGAGTGGAAGCACTTTGGACTCAGCACCATAGAATTGTGGATGAAGGTAAATGACAGTAATAATCAGCTGTGTTACTCAGTGAGGCAGTGACAGGACAAACAATAATAGTACAACAGAGTTTATGATTAGGTTATGAAGGCTGTAATAAAAGTATGTCATATGTGCCATTTTAATGGCACTTTGTTATTTTCTGCAGGCTCCAGTCTGTTCTCCTGTTTGCCTCTTTCTCGCTAAATAACAATGTTATTTCTTTACAGCATTTTCCACCACACAGCTGTTCAGTTTTTTGTTTTGTTTTTTAATAATAGATTCATCTTCTGTTGTCTCAGTGCTTACTCTCACATCATGTCTCTCCCTTGGTCTGCCACTGAGCCTCCAGCCTGCTCAGTCTCATACAACAGAACCAACAGCTCCACCACAAGGTCAGTCCACGTCCCTAACTTGAACCTTAGCTATAGCTCCTCAACCCACTCTGACGTGGCTGCCAGCAGCTCGTGTTAGTGCAGTTAAACTTTCCTCATGGCTGTACCTCAAAGAAAAAGCTCCTGTCACCTCTTCATGCAAACTGATGACAGTACTTTGTGTTTAGCACTGGCAGGTTTAAGCTGCTCTCTGCTGGGCAACACTGAAATACAATACACACTTGTTCAGTAACCTCTAAAACTGAAGAAGCTTGGCAGTGCACATACATTTTTTTTACCATTTCATATGCAAGAACACAAAACCTTTCGTCTGATTTGTGGGCAGAACTGATGTCAGTCAACATGAATCAGTGAAAAGGTCAGGATTTACCATTGAGTTTGGCTGAGCACATTTGCTTTGCTAACCGTTCGCAGCCTGCAGTAAAAACAGAGCACTCCAGTTAGTAACAAAGGCTTCCATTCACTGCTTACACAGGGCTGAAGAGGCGATCTTCTGTCTCAATGCGAAGCAACAGCACAAGAGCAGCATGGCTAATTAGCTGAATTCATTCATTGGAAATGTCAGAACACAGTGAAGAAGCAGACTTCTGATCGGACAAGAGGACACAAGCAGTTCCACAAAAAAGAATAATGTTTTCTCCAAACAAACTTCACACAGAGTCATTCAACATGAGGAGAAATCCTTGTTTTCATTTTGCACTCTCTTATGATGATAAAAGAAAACAATCCACAAGAGAAACGTTCATTCTGTTCTAAACAGCATGATGAATGCTGTGCAGGACCAGCAGATCAATGCAGCTACACCACCGATGAGCTTTCAAAACACAGATGCACCACTTGTCCTCATTCATTTGGCTCACAGCAAAGCAGAGAAAAAAAACAGTTTGGAATTGTAGGGTTCTTGTTTGTGCCCCCACTGTGTCCTGACCCGAGTGTTGGCCCCACAGACCTGGGTCAGGCTGGGTCATGTGATCCTGGAGAGCAATTCCAGCCTTCCGGCCTGAGATGAGTCGGCTGTACCAGGAGATTATCCTTGTAAACACAGAGCCAACAGTCTTACAGTAATTATGTTTATGATTTTAAAAATGTTGGACTTTAGCGCCTACGTGTGGAAGAAACAAAAAAGACTGTGGACAAAAACAACAGTGAACTTATCCAGTAGGTTAGAACACACACCTACTGATAGAAATACACACCCACCACATTCCTCAGTAACAGCGCACTCTATATGTGATATGATCAATTTAATGAAAACTACAAATTATTGTCTTCAAATTATGAAATGTGACAGACTTCAGTAAGCAGCAATAGTTGCAGTTAAGTAAAAATCATTCAAATTACTAACGTTTGTTTCTTTTTCCATCCTTATGCATCCATGCTGCAGTGTGAAGCTCACTCAATATCCTGAGGAGGTCCCCATGAATTTTATTGCTTTACTGACTTAAATCGCCACAGTGTGTTTGAACACTACACTCCTCTATCCAACAAGTGCCAACCCTGCTGCTACTGAAAAGAGCAGTTCAACATTCACAACCCT
Organism: Sciaenops ocellatus; assembly: GCA_033000465.1. Taxonomy (NCBI): domain Eukaryota; kingdom Metazoa; phylum Chordata; class Actinopteri; family Sciaenidae; genus Sciaenops; species Sciaenops ocellatus. The sequence goes on from CP136869.1 coordinate 25,461,097, forward strand.
CCAGTAACAAACATTTTAATCGCACCATGATAAACTTTGTCAACTAGTGTACTGTCTAGATGTGTATCAAGAGAGATCCTGCATGAATACACTGAGGACAAAAGGACAGGAAATCCTGTGCCTGTGCATCACACTAGTCAATGATTGAAACATTTGAAATGTTTCATAAAGTATTAATATGTTAGAAGTGTGTCAGTGATTTTTCTTTTCTTTTAAAATTTAAATCTGTGTGAAGCTTGAGGAAATCCACTAAAGTTCATATGAGAAAATGGCTTTAGTGTTAGTGCTGTTGTTAATATTCCAGCTTCAGCCTGCAGGGGCAGCGTGGAGCCTGAACTTCACATACCTTCAGGTTCCCTCTCGACTAATTTAAAGAAATTATACATGATTTTAGCAGAATTTATAGCATGGCTAACAGTGGACAGCCAACATATCTCCTGTTGGCTTGTTGGTCCAGTTGGCAGATGTGTAGCAACAGATCAATGTACACACACACACACACGCACGCACACACACAGACAAACACACACAACCCTTTCACTTAACTCAGCTTGTCTTCCCTCTAGAGGACACTACCATGGAAACATAGCACAAAGGGAGGGACCAGTAAAAACAGGCCTCAGAGATCTGGGTTAGAATACTAATATCACACTGTGGGAAAGAAGCGACCAGTAATTGCATGTAATTCCCAGAAGACTTCATTATTCTGGCCAGCATTTCCTCCTGCACGAATTCCTCACACACAATTTGTTTAGAATAACTGTGTAAAGTCATCATAATGAACCAATACACAGATCTGATGGAAGTAATGTGCTGGTAAGAGTTAGGACCGATGTAAAAACCTGGACTGTGTGCTCAGGATTGACGTGTAACTGGGTTGACAGACACAGGGGATGAGTGACACAGCAACATACAGTATGTTTACTTATCCAAGTTTCAGCTATATGCATCCATCAGATTACTTTCAGTCCTTTCTCATATCAATGTTATCAGTTTAAAAGGACCAGTGGGATTTAGTGACATCTAGCGGTGAAGTTGCAGATTGCAACCAACTGAATACTGTTACTGCTCGCCTCACTGTCTATGATGGCCACAAAACTTGTGAAAAACAGGAATGGCTCATTCTGGAGCCAGTGTTTAGTTTGTCCATTCGGAGCTACTGTAGAAACATGGCGGCCTCCGTGGAAGAGTTCATTCTAAAACATTATTTTCAGGTGATTATATACTAATGACAAAGAGCTATGGATATTATATGCTGTGTGACACACTGGATCTTTAACAAAAAAACAGGTGAGTCTTTAATCGGTGTTAGGTAGATTAGTTGAAAATGTAATCTATTCCTCAAAACCTTTTTTGAAAGCAGAAGAACTCATTACTTATAATACTTCTGCCATTACTGTGAGCTGCCCGAGGTGCCATCCAAACTAAAACCAGCACACTCATAGGGGCTGTTATTGTAGCAAAGACATCTGTACGTGTACTCATATAAAGAATATACTCATATTTTCATAGTGTTGAGCTCCCCCTGGTGGTCACATTGATCTGAAAAATGCTCTGTATTATTTATCTTTGTGTATATATACTTATCTAATATAAATATAAAATAAAGTAAATAACCACATGGGTAATCTATAGACAGATCTATTTTGTTTATGTATCTTGTTGTATTAAAAAAGGATTCAATGACACGTCAAGAAATCTGAAAAGCTTGAGCTATCAGTTGTATGACAGAGTCTTTGGTATAAGAGTCATACTAGACAAATACATGATACAGAACATTATAGTTCACTGTGTTGATAATATATTTCCAAGTGTATATGAAGTGAATGGGCCTCCAACACTCTGAGTTTGTGTTCCCAGACAGTGTTTGTGTGCTGAGCTGTGGAGGAGGGACACAAACAAAAAGTGGATTCTAAAAGAAGCTTCTGATAAATGTTGGAATAAATGTTTACATGCACTGTGGATTCTGTTACTATGGGAGAGTGCTGGGAAGAGATCAGAATAAACTAGACTTCAAACATTGTGAAGCTATCCTCTAATAACCTCACTCGATGCTGTCTCAGTTGAGAGTGCCTACATTTTTAAACTGGAGTCTGATGAGACGTGATGAGCGTGTGTCTTTTATGTTCATGTTCCTTGCAGCCTCATTCATTACAGGACATTTTTTGAAAAAGACTGCTGTGGGTTAGAGCACAGGGGACCCTTGCCTCACGGAACAGGTTACAGATTACAGTTACAGGTTACAGATTACAGTTACAGGTTACAGATTACAGGCTACAGGCGGAAGACTGAGTAAGTAGTAACTCTGAGCTCAATGCTTTAAAGACAGTGGAGAGATGAGTGGACAGAAAGAACCTAGCCCTACCTGCCCCCATCACCCCATCTTTATTTAGATTTCTCTCATATCATGTTTATTATTGTAGAAAATGTTACAAGTCTGACCTCGTAACATTTCTGTCATGACTTTCACACGAGTGTCCATGGTGGTTCATCAGATTCAGGTAAAGGGGTGAATGTCTGAAAGGGGCTGAAGTCGGCCTCGAGCCGTCAGACATGCTGGAGCCTCCTACAAGTTTTTAATCAGTCAGTGTTAACAACAGGGACGGTGTGAACCCTAGGCTGCTGATGGTTTCATTACACTCTCCCTGACACTCACAATGGAGGAAAGATTTAATAACTGTTGTGTGAGCAGCACGTCCTGCAAGAAAATCACTCACAATGACAAGTGAGCTGTCTGTCAGCCTGAGAGAGCCCTGCCCTCCTGACCCACTCTCACTGCCAACCCAGTCCCCCTCACAACATTACCCAAACACAGTGACTAAGAATGCACAGATGCCACCTACATTATACACCATGCAGACCATGGGAACTCACCGCAGGAGGCACTTTTATCTCCCTCCTTTCTCAGCAGGTTCCTTCAATGTTAATATATGAGCAAGTTCAATATTTTATTTATGGAATCCACCTTAAAATCCAGCCATATTATTACACTGGACCAACAGTCAGTGATGCCTTTTAACATTATCCATGCTAGCTGGGCTTTTTATACTAAATCCATATGTTTTCACAAAGCAATATGTTTTAAGATGAACAATCTTTTAAAATATGAACAATTCTAATAATAAATGAAAAGGAAAGTGACTGACATAAATTCTGATTTATTCTGACTGACATAGATTCATAAAAATGCAGCTTTATGTTCTGTTGAGGTTAGAGGAGTCTTTGTGTGCTCATTTGGGTCAAGCAGTGTTGGTAACTGGACTGGTTACAGTGTGTCCAGTACTGCTGTTCTATTATTACTTTTCTCCTCATCTTGGCTGACATTGAGGTAAAGATGGAGAGAAATCACAGAGTGATCAGTGATTTGAAGTGAATGTGCTCTGATGAATTTAAGTGTTTTAAGACACATCAACATACTCTAATATGCAAACATCGCCGCTTGACACCAGATGTCTCCCACTTCATCCAAAGCGTGCCTTTGTTGGAGGCTTCAAGCCTTCACATCACACTCATGTAAGTTGCATAATGAACCATAATTTGCTTCCAAACTAGTTGTGATGTCATAAATCCTGCTGGTACATTCATGGCCTTCCTCTCCAGTAGAGCTCCATCATTACCGCTGTGCTCCCAGGGGAGAGAAGCACAGGGTGTGGATTACTCGCTGGAATCCAGCTTCTCTACATACTTCAGGCCTGAATCACACAGCGCCCAGCCATCAACACACAGTTTGTGATGCTGAATGTAACACTGGCTTTCTTCTCTAAACTTAAGGATCACAGGTTTGGTCTAAACCTCCGTATCTGGCAAATGAAACCCAAGTGCCAAAAACTGCAGTTCCTCAAATGTCCACTTGAGGCTGGCTGCAGAGCTAGTCACTCTGCATAAACTCGGACTGAACTTTCAGTCAAACATTTTCAACATTTGATATCCACATGTAATAACTTATTTTGATAAACTGTTGAAAGATTTTTAAATATATAGTGTGCATTTCTGAGCCAGTAAACATACTACTGGACTGTTTAATATGCAAATTAAAAACATTTAAAGTTCTGTGAAGGTTCTCAGTCATCCAGGTCATCTTTCTTTAAAAAGGTTAAGTCTGGGGCAACTGGATTGTTTGTAGATCTGTGAAGACGTTTCACCTCTCATCCAAGAAGCTTCTTCAGTGAACTGTCAGTGAACTTAAGAAGCCTCTTGGATGAGACAGTCCAGTTGTCCCAGACTTAACCTTTTTGAACACATTTAAAGGTTCATCAGTCTGGTGGATAATTCCATAACACGACCAGAGTGTATCTTTTATATCTTCCACACCAGCATTAGTTTGACACTGTACTATTAGTTTCCTTCAATATACACAATATAATGTACGGGCTCTGTTAGAAGATTTAATTAGTAAAACCTTATATCTGACACAGTTTGATGGCTTCATATTATAACGAGCTGTGTCTCAGTGTTGATATCACTACATCAGTGTCACATGCCCCCCTCTGAAATGTGTGTAAGTCTGAAATAGACAGGTAAAATACTAATTGATTTTCAATTGTGTCCTGTAGTTGTCAGTGCGCAGCAGATGGGAAGCAGCAGATGCTCTAACAGCTGAAGTCAACTGTCAAAGCCTCCATCCTCAGAAAAGCTGATAATACCCTCATGTCAAATGAACAACACCTCCACCATGATTAGGGTTGCAAAATTCCAGGAATTTTAAAAGTTGGAATCTTTCCATTGGAATGAATTTATGGGAATAAACGGGAATAAACCGGGAATAAACCGGGAATTTACAAAATTGAAGGTTGGCCCTTAACAGTGAACTTAAATATAGTTGGTGAAAATATATTTTAGTATAATCTTGTCTAAAACAACCAGATTTCATGCAGGTACACTTGAATATCTGCTATTGCACATAGCACATAGCACACTGCATACTCCAAGGCTATTTTGGCCACGCCCCCCAACCTGCACAGGTGATTTCTGTACCTGGACCACACTTTAGAGCCCAGAGCACACAGAGTCTATTGAAGACACACATTTGAGCTTGTGGACTACATAAAGTGAGGTAAGTTTTATGATATTGTGGGTCAAATATATTATGGTATGGTATTAATGTCACATGAAAATGTATTCATATAGTATTCATACAGCTAGCTGATAAGTTAGATGCTAAATAAGCTTTTCTATCTTATCATGATGCTAGCTTACCCCCATTTACTAAATTCCCCCTAATGTACCATAAATTCCTATAAACTTCTAGAATTCCAGAAAGTTTCCGATTTGGAACATTTCCATAATTCCCCAGTTTAATTTCCCATGTAAAGTAAAATATACCGGAAATTTTCCACCCCTTTGCAACCCTAACCATGATGAAACATTATTTTAAAAGGTCCAGTGTGTGGGATTTAGTTGCATCTAATGGTGCAATCGCTGCATTGCAGTCTCCTCACCTCACTCCTGCCTTCCTAGTATAAAATAGAAAGAACACTTGAAAGGCCCTGTGTAAAGTCACTATTTAGTTTGTCTGTTCTGGGCTACTGTAGAAAAATGGTGTTTCAATATGGCTGCCTCCATAAAAGGGGACCCGCCCCCACTGTAAATATAAAAGGATGATTTTTAAATAACAAAAATAAAGATTATTATTTTCAGGGGATTATACATGTATGAAAACATAGTAACGAATATTATATTCCATGTCTGCCTTATTCTGGAAATACAGGTCCCAAATCTTACACACTGCACCTTTAACTGTCTTCATTCAGATACTTCCCCAGCAGTAAAACAAGCTGCCGGTGTACAACAGCAGCTGAGGATGGACGCAGGGTCTAAAAGACCTCCTGGATCAGCATCAGATGGCATTCTAATCATTTGTGCAGTGCTTCAGTGCATGTGATAAAAGGGAAGCTCAAAAGGCAGCAGCATGTTAAAAGGACATTATAGTGTCTGAGAAATGATATCCTGACCTATCACAGCTCGTTTCTGCCATCAGTCTTAATGACAGGAATGTGTAGTGATGGTAAACAAAAGGAAGTGAGGTACTAAAGTCTGCACAGAGTGAGGAACTTTAGAATGACAGAATGAACCACGTCCTTCTGTCAGCCAGTCATGTTCAACTACACAAAGAACTAAGAGCTGCAGACTAAAAGCAAAGGCAGAAGGCTTACCTGGAAGATAGTGCGGAGGAAATACATAACAGTTAGCATTCTTGAAGAGTTTAGTAAGAGAGAGAGACAGCCATACAGCAGTCCTCCGTCTCCTCTACCCTCCCCTCCCTTGTAGTTTACTTCTGCCCTGCTCCTGTAGCAGCTCTCTGGATCTGTAGAAGGACCAGCTTCACAACCTGTTACTATTTTAACCAGACTTAGCCCTGATCACACACATACGGGGGGGCGGGGGGGGGGGGGGGTTACATAACACTGACAGCTTAACCAGTGCAGGGCCCCACACAGGTAGACAACTTCACTGTTGATGCAGCGGGAAGGCCACATACAGAACAGAACAGATACCGATACAGACTACCGTCATACAGCTTGTCTAAAGAGGCAGTTCTCATGCTGTAACATTTAACCCCAGACTGGGTACAAAATGGATGACATGGTCTTTGGATCAGATCCTACAGTATTAGAGATGCCTGAAGCTGATCCTGAGGATCTGTACAAGTGCCAATCCGGGCATATTTCATGGTATCAGCTAAAATAAAGCCGATAACGTTCTTTTACTGTTCTCTACTGTGTTGTGTCCACCTCAGCCTGCTGGTATCAGACCACACTGGTGAACATCCAAACTGTGGGAGCATACAAATAACTTCTGACAACAGACTGCTACTCACCATGTAAGAAAGAGCACGACTGCAGGTCCTTCATTCCAACAGCTGTCTATGACTATTCAACACCAGCATGACTTCATGACTTTTTCTGTATATTTCTTATCCACTATTAGATAGATATTATATATTATACAGATATTAGATAATTAACAATTATCTAATCTCTCCCCTCTGTAGTGGAAGTAGTATATCACTGTAGTTTAGTACTGTAAGAGCTCCAAACTTTAATAGGTTGTATCAGATATAGAATGAATTAACACTTTTATTAAAAGGACATAGATCAGGATTGAGGCCAAATACCTTGGATTGGGACATCCATATGAAGTAATGAAGTAAAATGATTGATTATATAATAGCAAAACTGTGTGCAGCAAGGTTTAGTGCTGGGAGATTCAAGTGTTATGTTACATCAGTATATCCAGGCCCAGACGTCTAATGTACCACCATGCAGGTGGGGGTCTTAAGCAGTGCAGAATGTTTTCTGGACTCACTAACATAACATGTAGGAATCAAGTGTTTACTGTTTACTTGCTGTAATAATTGAATTTGCACGTGTGTATTATTTTAAAAGTTAATCACCAAAAATCTAACAACTTAATTGCATGTTGTATTATGACAGCAGCAGAAATAAGAAATGACCTGGACACGATCAAAGTACTGAAATAAAAAGTAAAGTTAAGTAAAGTACTAACAGGGACCAGCCTAACTATTAACCTGACAGCAAAAGTGAATCTTGCCAAACCCTGTCAGCAGCAGAAATAACATCCAGACTACCAGACTAACAGGCACTGAGTCACTGTCTGAGCCTGGTACACTGAATGAATCTGGTGAGTCCTGAAGCCCCCAGTCGACCCCGATCTAAACGAACTGCAGTTCATGTACGAGAAGTGTCAAGGGTAGCAGGTCTGGTAGTCAGGTGGAGTACTGAATGATGTAAGCAGTGAGTCCAGAAAACATTCTGCACTGCTTAAAGACCCCCACCTGAATAATATCAAGTTTTTAACATGTCCATGTGGTGCTACAAGATATATGATGAGCAAAAAAACAGTCACCACCATAGCAGAGCATGTGTGCTTGGAACTGCAGTGTACCAATGACAGCTCTCCATGACCAATCTCATCAACAGGGTGAGGCTTTAAGAGGAGAAGTCAGGTATTTTGAAAGTTTCACAATTTTCAATACGATGGCAGAGACTAGTTGCAAAAGGAGAAATGTTGAGCCTTCATGTAGAACCCAAAGGATCTAAAAATCTGAGAGAAATGGGTGCCATTCATTTGGAAAAACATTTGGCCACAAAACCTATATTGAAGCTCGACACTGTTCCACTGATTCATCCTGGGGACACAGCAAGGACGAGCCAACATGTTGGTCATTCGGGAAGTTTATTTTTCTTCTGTTTTATCCGTTGATCCGACGTCCAAATCTGCAGTGTGCTAGATGATGCTAGCCAGCGTTAGCCTGCCAAGTTACATGATGATTTATGTGGAGTTATGACAGGACATTTTAAATGGCTTTGGGAGGAAGAAGGTTTGGACAAACCTTCCTCAAAGTAGTTTGCCAGATAGGTAAGCTGCTAAATTAGATGAAGGCTATATTCATTATGAAAACCTCACATGACTTTGGGGTTTCATGTCCAATTCTGGCTGCTTCAGATGAGTTTTACTGACTGCGCAGTGGAGACAGAAATTCACAACCAAGCTGGAGAATTCTCTCTGAACAGGAGTGAGTTTCTGCCAGGATTATATACAGGGTTACAGGAAACAACTGGCAAAACAAAAGGTGTATGCTGGGCTGAGTTAAATCTCTGAGGAAGGCAAAGAGACATTGGAACTATTCACTCTCAAGGTGTGTATTCTGTGTCAGCCCCAGGGGGAGCATATCTGAGAAACCCAACAAGTGTGTGAGTGCAGTTACATAGGCTAAAGTGTGTTCCATGAAGCAAAAGTGAGGTGAATTGAATTTCAGGCTTCCCTAGATAAAACAGGTTTTACATACTACTTAGACTGCTACTGTAACCACAAAACATCAAAAGGTAGAGCAGCTGACGGTTCTAGAACAAGTTGGGTTTGCATGAACGTGGTGTACCTCTTCACACGGGTGGCCAGGACTCTCACTCACAATACAACCAAAGGTTTCACTCAGAGATGTGTTAATATGAAATAATTTGTCTCAACACAGTGAGAAAGGCAACAATAGAGACAATATCAAATGATAAAATAAAACTAAAGCTGTTTTCCTCTGCAGGTTGTTCATGAACAAAGCATGAAACAATGAAATCGGTGTTGGTTGGGTCTGTGTCTCCTATCCTAGTTTGGGTCTCATATTTCTGCATTAAATTCCTTTGTCACATAAAATCATGTAAAAGTACATAGTGAGTCTGGCTCCTAGCTTTGAAATAATACACAGGTTCATTTGGGTTTCTGATGGTACATTTCTTTGTGGGTACAAATACTTGGATCTGTAAAGAATCCAGGAGTCACTGTCAGAAATGTGAAAGAGGTCATCCTGGACAAACACTTTGGACAATAACTTTAGACCATCTGGTAATGGTAGGTAGTCTAAAGCATTCTACAAATCTCCAACAACACAAATACACCTTATGTTTGTACATACACATCAGCTTGTTTCTTGTACTGCTGTAACATCTGAATGACCTCCCCAGGGATAAATGAAATCTTATCTCCAATGTTTTTAAGAGATTACATTTACATTTACATTGTTGAACTGCTGACCCTGACCGATAATAACTTACTGACCTCCTTGCAAATAGGAATATTCATTTCCCAGACCAATTATGGCAAAACTGAAAGCTGCATTCATCAGTTTCTGGCCAATAGTGGGCAGAAATACTCAAAAACAAGCCGACAGACACTTATAACCACTTTAGAAAATGATTGTGGCTAATGTGTTAACAAAGTATTGTCTGCTTGCATCTAGAAATGATCCAACAACCAGAACAGACAATGTGCTGTTGAGTTGTGAGAGCTGCAGTTTAACTGCATGGCATTGCTCTCAGAGAAACACAGGACTGAACATGGAAGGCTGCACAGTTTTACAAACACACTCTTATGAGGCCGGAAGTGACAAATATGAATTGATCAAAATGGATGTGAAAGAAAAATTGAATGATAAATGATCAAGTGATGTGGTTAATATAAAGCTGATATGATGAAAACTAACGTGCTGAAATGTGTGTGAACTGAAAAGTAGTGATAAACTGTCAGTTGATGAACTTGATTGACATTGTACTTGAAACGGTGTTGCTCTGATAACCAGCTGGGCTCTACCATTCATCATTTCTTAAGCACTGCACTGTAAACATAACTGGAGTAAAAAGAGTGAGACGAAGATGGCAGCATCATCTGCTCTGCAGCTGATCTCAAGTCTGGAAGCATATGTATGAAACTTTCACACCAGAGAGAACAAATAGATGTTTTTCCATGTGTGTAGGCGTAAAATACACAGAAACACAAGCGTTGGTCCTCACACATCATTATGCTTCAGTTAAGAAGAGAAAACAAAGAATTCACTGTTCTGTAACCAAGAGCTTAGAGTGCAGACAAAAGGGCAGTGGGGCCTGCGCAGCTCCGTCACACCAATATGCAACTAAACAATGTGCTTCATTACAGAAAAATCCTCTCAAAGGTTCTCCTCGTTAGTAAAGACTCCTCTTACTCCATCAGTTTTAATTTCACAGGAATGAAGAGGAAGCTTTTCACATGGGTAAAACTCCGCTCTGACCTCTGCTCAATACTTTACATTTTAGATCATTTATTTATTTGAAGTATTTCAAATTTTCCTCATGCCACTGTGGCCTCTGAACATGGGAGGACATGGGAAACTTCTCCACTGAGAGTCAGGATTCTAATCTGTTTTAAATACCACTGGTCTGTGCTTCAGCAGAATAAACAAGGCTCTGCCCCACTAACAGTCAACATTTAGAGCCTTCACAACATGCAGGCCAACACATCACTGAATATGCAGTCACAAATATTTCAGGGAAACCAACAAGAGGGGCAGGAAGTACTAGGATTAGGTGAGATGAATATGAATGGAATATGTTGGACACCTGGACGGTGACGGATTTAAATCTGCTCTAGTACTGCACATGGCAGAATGTGGAAAAACAAACAAGACAAATCATGCCCCCTTCTGTTTTAAATATTGAACTACAACTTATTTTTCTTCATCAGCCCAGAGAAACTCAGCTGAGCACCATTTTTATCCCTGCTTTCACTTTTACACATTTGAACTGGAGCAGTTTGGTTGATGTCATTGAGAAGAGAGACCACAGCTCACTGACTTTCCTCATCCAAACATTCTTAGTGTGGTCGTCTGAAGCTCTTCTTTAACCCTAATATATGAGCCTAAACTAAACGTGTGTGCTTCATTAATGACTGATAGCCAATTTAGTCTTTAAACTTCTCCTCCCAACACACTACTGATGGATCCAAACAACAGTGAACAGTTCAACAGTGAACTGGAGGAAATTCTGAGATCTGACAATCAGGCCAGTGCATCCACTGAGAACTTTTTTTTCATCTATAATCTTTGCAGCCACAACAAATCAATCATCAATCATGGAACTGCTGTGCTGACTTAACTAAACTAACCCCACCTTCTTAAACCAGACCAGAACAGATAAGGCGAACTCAACAGGGACCAGTCAGAACAAGTCACAAGCAGTGAGCATTTCCCACAAACTACCTTAAAATCTTAAAATCTCTGCTGGAACAGCCTAACTACAGGGACCCCCCAAGAGCCTGAGAGGAAGATGACTTTCATTGAATGCATCTGGATCTGAAAATCAGTTCTGATGAAGGCCCCTTTTGCAGACTAACAATGATCTCTGAGTGAAATATTGTGCAGCTGCCTGGTGTCTTTTGCATCCCTAAAACCAGTAGTCCCCAATGAGTGAAGCCATGACTCAGCCCAGCCTCTCTCTTCCCAGAAGGCTTGAAATAAATGGCTGTGTTCTGGCCAGGCTGCCGGCTGCCTGTCAGGATTACAGAGGAAGAGAAACATTGCTGTGGTTGAAGAGCCACGGATGTCCCATTTAGACATTTGGCACATCAGAAAAGTTGTACAAAACAGAACAGGTTTGGACTGATCAGACCGGCTGAGTGTCAGCTGAGAGATTCAGCATATGTTACCAGTCTGTCAGCAGTGGAAATGTCTTGTCAAAATGGGATGAATGATGTGCTTAATTTACCAAGCAGCTGCATACACAACAATAACAATATTATGTTTAAAGACTAAATGTTCAAACCACAAGAGGTTAAACTGCTAATTTTCTAGATTCCTCTTTCTTAGTAACCAGCAGCTTGTGAGTCAGTTCAGTTCCGCACGTCCTATAACTAGACGTAGTTTGTCAAAATATGACTGACAGGATGAGCAAAAGATTCTCAAGCTGAGGAGACAAAACCTGAGCATTGTCTACACTCATATACAAATACAGCTTATCCCCTGGCTAATGCCATCACTATGGTAAAGAATGACCCAGAATATGTGGACCAGGACAACCCTGTCAAGCTGTTCCTGAGTAAACATGACCTCAGATTCACCATCCAGCATGATGAAGACCTGATCACACATGAGAACATGTCTCACTATCCCTGAAGATCACTGCAGACCAGCACTTCAAATCCAACCGGACAGAGCTTCACAGGACCTGAAAGGCCGAATGGGAATTTTTGAGGATGAAAAAGCGCACAAGGTTGACACTAAATGCTTGGTCACACTGTAGTGCTGGGATCAGACTACTCAATATTATTTGCCTTTTGACATTGTGACATTGTTCTTGCTGTGAATTGACATGGCGGAGCTAAGAGTTAAGTTAAGAGCTGGTACAAGTTGGACTCCAACCAATCATAGCTCACCATCTTTAAACTGTCACATCAGATGCTCCTTCAAGCTCCTGACAAGGAATGGGAATTCATAAAAAGTTTTTACTGATAGTAATGCTATTATTAACTCTGCTTAGTGGTTCAGTTCTTCTATCAGTTCCCTCACTGATTCCATACCTGTGAGGAAAAGGTTGGCATGTAGGTAGATAGGGTTGTTGTAGCCTCAAAGCTAGCTAATTTGGATAGAAAACCTGCTGAAATAAGTGTTTTAGTAGAAACTTTATATATGACAGTTGTTGCAGTTATACCAATATAGAACATGACAGCTCTAAGCAGATTTCTATGGAAGTATCTGTTTATGCTAGTCATCATAATCTTAAGTATGAACTCCATGAGTTTGTTACAGTGCCCCCAATCCCCAACAAGTGCTTCTGTTCATTTCTTTATGAGAAACTCACAGGCGCTCAATTAGGACAAAACAGGCTTAAAGCTTTGCCTGCTCGAGTAAAGACCCCTCTGCTCTGTGCCAGCCACGTCTTAGCCTCCACTGGAATTTGTCAATCAGAAACACGCCATTTAGCTCACACGTTAATGCCTTGGTTTCAGACGTTGCTTTGTTTTCTGCAAGAAATAGATGTGGTGGAAAAGGCTTGCCCACCAGGAATTTGGATAAGCAATAAAAATGTGGAGGATTCATGGATACTAAGAGAATCAAATCAGCAGGTGGCAGATAAAAGTGAACAAAGGATCTGAGACATGAGAGTCAGTCTCTGGTCAAAGATTAAAAGGAACACACCACTATCTTTGGAAATATATTTGACTGCTGTTAAAGTGACAAGGTGTAACAATCGACAGCAAATATTTCTGTGTAAAAGGATTCATTCTATCCACAGTTGATGAATACTAGCTGTCTTTGAGGGAACAGACCTGGAGAGCTCAAAGCTGAGGAAGCTATCATATTAGCTGTTGCTTTCATGGATGTATCAACAAAAGTAAATATCATGTTCCAGGATGGTGACCCATGGGCTTATATTTTGTCTTAAAGTTGACAGACATCAGAATCCTTCTCTGATATTTGAGATTTCACAAACCCCCCAAAAAAGTCCAAAGATTCATGATTTTATAAGTTAATGTGATTTTATAATTTCATGTGATCTGCAATATCGTATCGTATGTTTTATTTCTCCTTCTATTTATCCTGATATCATCTGACCACCAGTAGTATTATGTTCCCAAGCCTCCAGCACCACCCTTTTGCAAGTGAACACAAAAATAAATTTAGCAGTGCAACTCTACAGTCTGCCAAACTTTTTGTGAGTTACCAAGACTTTTCATTGTTCTCAATACTTTTAGGTTCTACAGCATCAAGTAGTTTCACTTGGTAGTACACCAAAAGGGCAGTTTTTATAGCTTTTGCAGATGTTACTGCTCATAACAAGGTCTTAAAACCAACAGACATTTACAGGCAACTGTGAATGACACTGTGTTCACCATGTTTTTTGTTCAAATTGGCATTGTACGCTACTGCAGTACTGGTCTGTGGTTAACCTAGTCCACCCTGTGCAGAGACACTTCACCCACAATGTGTGCATGTAACAAGTTGTCATCTCAAACACAATGTGGTCACAGGTGACAGGTTAAGCCCCTGTACAAAGCATCATGGGTTCAGCTTCACTGCACTAATTCTGCTGCAGGCTACGGCCCACAGGAACCCATTATACCATTCTATGGTACTGAAAACACCTGTCAATAGGAGAAGGGACAGGGTGGTTTTTCTAGAATGTTTCTCATTGGTGGATAAGGTGGCCTTCACATATACATGACAATGCATGTGCAGCTGTAACATGCTAAGCTCAAGGGATGAGATATGAGGGCTCTTTGCTGAAAATGTTGCGCCCAGAGCAGAGAGGTGGAGGCTGGTGTAAAGAGCACACTGAGAGCTTTTTGTGCCACAGGCTGGTGTCTAGTGAGGAACAAGACCTTAATGGAGTGTAGAGCATGGGAAAAACACTTGAACCTTCGTCTTTGCTCCTGGTCACAAACAGAATAACAAAGGCCACGGACTGTTCAGAAAAGTCCTTTAATGAAAGAAGTGAGGAGCTACGAGCTGCTTTAATCCAGACTGATCGACGCTAGAATGAAAGATTCTCATGAGCCCATCAGCAGTATACATGACACCCAGTCCTGTGCTGACTGACCAACATCCATGACCTCAACAACCGTTTGTCTCCAGCATGAAGACACATACTGAAAAACAAGGCAGAACAACAACTTGGCAGAAAAGTTTTGAGTTTCAATGTGATTTTTCTGCTAAATTACACCATCTGAAACCAGAAAGTTGGTAAAATTTCATATTCTGATATAGGTCATTTCAAATCCAGGTGATTATATATCCTGATATAGCACCTTTTATTTAAATTAAATGAATTAATATCATTTCATGGTTTTTATAATTGCATTCCTCATTTTTTAAGTCTATGTATTTATATATCTTTTACCTCATGAAGCATGAGTTGGCTATGTATTCTATTTAAGTTGACTGGAGCTGTGTGTAGCAGCAGTGTGTACTGCTCAAGACATATGAAATATGTTTTATCTTAAATATCTTTGCTAATGTAAATTTGAACATCAATCTTTAATCTCTTTCCATATTTGAACTTCTTTGTCACATGGTGTGCCGTGGGAAAAGCCTCTTGCTCCATCACAGTGGGGCTTGTTTCGAACCCTTGATGGTACCTTTGTGTCTCTCATTCATACACTCTCTGTACTGTTTGACATCTCGTAACAGGTAAGTTGTGTTTGAGTCTGATGATCTTAATACCGCATAGATGTCAAACCAATTAATCAGGACCAATAACGCAGGTTCTAATGTTTTGTCTACACCATTTATATCAATGGGGGTGGCTGAATAACACCTCTCTAGATAATCCAATACAGTTCAACAGACCACATTCTTCTTGAAGACTTCTTCTTGAAACTAATGTAGAACTTATTGCAGGATTGCTGTATTTGACTGCATTAATTGTAGCTACTGTATGTTATGGAATAAACTGGCAACTGAGTTGCTGGGGACTCATTTTAATTAGTACATGTGAACCAATCAGAGCTTTGTCAGGGAGGCTAAGATGCAGGTACTACTTGGGAGTGTAGTAAATATATAGTAGAGTGCAGAGATGGTGGGAAGGGTGGCTGTGGAGTCTGCATTTCTATTCCAGAAAACAATGCAGGAAGAGAAACAAAGCAAGCCAGCCTATCATTCCCTCGACACTGTGAAACTAATTGGAACACATATTAAAAAAAAGTTGCATCTCACACTGTAAAGTTTATCTTTTAATTTGCTTTGCCCTGGCATTGTCAGTCTGAGGTCTTTCACTTGTGGAAGATTGAAAAAGGTAGAGAAGCAAAGAGAAGCCTCACTGAATGATAAAATCAAATGTCCTTCTCTGGCTGTGTACTGCAGATTAATTTAATACCAAAAATGAAGAATACAACATTGGATATTTCAACTTTTTTTGTTCATCAGATCAATGTATATTTAAGGTTTTGGAATTGTTCTTTTTTTTAAATTTTGTGGGATGTTGGATAGAAAATTGGAAAAGACTTTATTTCTTTTGGAGTGGATAGCATAGAAGGATAGTTGTAGGTCAGTCATGTGGTTTTTCTCTATAAATGCACACCTGACAGTGACACCATACAACTTGAATAGATACAGTGATTTTCTGTGTTGCCCTCGACAAAAAACGATATACACTAGCCTATGTAACTAACATTAGCCGTGTTACGCTTCATAAAGACTGTAGAGAAGCCAAGGTAAATGTTTACTGTGAACCTTGAGGAACTGGTGCCTTACATGTCACAATGTTTCTGTCTAGATGCTCCAGCAGTTTATTGATGAATGATCTGAGCTGTTGAATCAAACTCATCTTTTACCTCACATCTCCTGTCTTGATGCTGCTGTGGTCATCCTGCAGACCTTTTTATCTCAACTCAGGACTTCCTCCAATACTCCTCTGCAAAAAACAGTTTTACACATTTACAACTGCCTTTATAAACATCATATAACATTTCAGTACAGGTTTGTCCATCATTTAGCTGTAACCAACATACTGTAGTTAGACATAGTTGCAGAGGTGACCCATGTTTTGTCCATTGTCCTTTGTGATGAAGCAGTTACTGAAAAAAGTTACTACAGCTTCTGTAAGACACTTGAGTCCAGAGTCATCTGAATTTTCTCAGATGAAGTTACAGTATTACACAGGCAACATTGGACTGTGCACAGAATGTTGAGTCTCATGTCTTTTCTGCCACCCTGTTCTGGGCCTAGTTCATGCCCAGTTCTTGCCACTTGTTGTCTACACAAGTGTCAACAACCTAAATGCTGCATTTTTTTTAACATTATAACCATTTATACAAAATATAATCGCCATCTCCATGGTGATACTAATTCAATCCTATGAGGAAAAGAAAAGCACCAATGTCTTGCTCTCTCTACACAAATGAGTGAAAGACATTGGGCCCTCCATATCTCCTGGGTAACCAACAGTTACAGGAGGAAATCATCATGCATCCGCTCCTTCATTTGCATAACAAGTACTGCAGAGGCCCGGGCCAACTCTGAACCTAAAAGAGCGTCACTGCTTGTGCAGTGAGTCCTCCACTTTCCTCCACTCATTCCGTTCTCTGTAAGTGGCTGCTTAACAATGCGCTTTGCTTTCTCCAACTGAATTATTGATGAGAGGAACATGTAAATCAGCTGCCCAAAGCGTGTTGATAAGGTTGAGGATGGACCACCAGATGCCTTCATTTGGATCCATGAGCAGGACCTGGTTTTATGTTTATCAAGCTTATCTGAGTAAGAATTCAGTCCTGAGTCTTAGTGACTCTCTCTCTCTTCTCCAGAGGTGCCCTAACCTGTTTGAGTTGATAGAAGATACAGCGACCATGATGCACAATAGGCTTTTTAAAAGTACTGTACTGTAACTGCTGGAACAACAAGGTCCTCGCTCCCTTCTGCTTTCTGACAACAAATCATATGCTTTGCAACACTGATGAATTTGGGTGTGTCCTAACCAACATTGCTTCCAGGAAGAAACGTCTATCAGTATTACAGCAGATAATGCAATGATTCATTCATTCAGCACGCATTGTAAAGTCATGGGAAAAACAAGTCTGCAACGCTCTATTATAATCATTGTACAACAATGTGATTAGACAGGGTTGACATACAGTTCGTTATCTTTTCATTTGTTTTTGAGGCCATGATTGTCTGTCATGGTCTACTTACAGCCTATGATCAAATACAATGGTTTTAAATAATATGAAACTATTTGGAATTAGTGATGTCCAGCCAGTAGGGTCATGTGCAGTTTAAATTCTTAGGAGAGGCAGATGCTAGATCATTCATTCATTACGTTAATCTATCCACTTCAGTGTTTTTGGTAGGACTGCTAACTAGCCTTGCACACCCTCAGTTGAAATACAGAGTGTTCGTGTTACAACTGACCCAGGTTGGTGGCAGGTGTGTTCGGTGCAGCGGGTCAGTTGTAGCTGAAATGTTGCTGATTATTGTGACACTAATTATACTAGGGTCGTCAAAGTTATTAATAATTTGATACTATTAAATTTGCTATTTTGGTGAAACTGGATCATATTTTATGGAGAAAATGTTTCCTGATGGACAGTGAAGTAAACTTCTGCCAACTGTAGCTGCTGTTAGCTAATGTTAGCTCAGTTTGTTAGCCGGGCTGCCCAGACTGTGAGCTCAGAGTACCGGGGGGGGGGTGTTACTGTTTGTACCACAGGTGTGTTGCACTGATCAAGAAGCCACCGGACAAGAGTAAATGTGGGACTGACTTTTAGTGGTTGGTGAGAGCTTGGTGAAATAAAAGGCTGAAAGACAGACGCCGAGCTGGACTGACTGCTGTTGGACTAGTCAGTAATATTAGCTGGCTGCTATGTCTGCTGTTGGTGACCTTGTTGATGTTTGGCTGTTAGCAAAGTTGTCGACTCGCTAGTTTTTGATCAGAAGTAATGTAATCAGAACAAATACTCGAGTACAGCTGAACATATTTACCACAGTGGGATTGAACAATGAATGAATTGGATCATGGTCTGAACCAAATTGTGGCTTTGAAGAATCATTCCACCTCTAAAATGTATGTACAAATACAGACAATCATAGCAGAATACAATCAACATGTGGTTTCATACATGACATACACTGTCTACGGGATAGTAAAGCTCTCTGAATAGATGGGACTATGTTCTGAGCTCTAATGAGGGCTGATAGTGACTACCAGCTACACTTTGTCAACAGCAACTGGACGTTGAGAGCCAGTGGAGCAAAGCTCATTAACATGGTGTGTAACTCATGTTCGTCCAGAACCATGAAACATGAGCCCCTGTCTGATTATTCAGTTGATTCAGTGGACAGGATCCTCCTCACAAAGCTCTTGTTGCCAACTTGTCAAAAGAATATAAAAGAATCATGTTATGGTTCATCCCTTGTCTGCCCCAAACCAGTTATTTGCTCTCTGTCTTTCGCTCCCTCTCTCTCTCACAGATCTGTTGTGCCGGGCCTGGAGGGCCAGAGAAACCTAATGACCAGGCAGAGAAACCGCAGGTCCCGAAAAAGAAAAGTCAGTCATTACTCTCCCTGTGGCTCATTTCATTCTACTGTGTGAGGAATGCTTTCTTTGGCTCTCCTCTTTCCATTATGCTTGTCTACCGGCCCTTCCGTCCCCCTTTCTCCTCCTCTCTATTTTCAGCTGCTGGAAGAATTTGGGTTAGAGGTGGATCAAAGTAACGCGGTCCTACTCTAAAGGCCTGGCTCACACTCATACAAACAAGTGATGTAATGGATGTGCTGAATGAGCCTACAAACATGATAGCAGACTGTCAGCTGCTCTCAGTCTACCTTCACACAGAGACCAAAAAATATGATCCAATACAGCAGGCCATATTTCACTGCTGTTGTCTGACTTCAACTCTGTGGTTGTTTATGCGACTGCAGCTGTGATGGTGATGTTATTGCACTGATTACTGAAATGTGTTTGCTCCTCCTTATAGGCTATAGTACGTAAATCAATAAGGTGCAAAGAATCCATGAAAGAAACAAGTAAAAGATGTAACACATCTTCTCTGTACACAAAAGGTTTATTTTCTCAAATCTTTGTCAGAAATTGTGTTAAATGCATGTTAATCAACACCTCCTTTTCAAATGCATTCATTAGCATGTCAAGGTGCACAAACAGCAGAACTAAAATATGAGAAAAATTCTCCAAATTGCTCGTTTTGCACAACCCTGCAGTGACTGTGTTCATTATTTGGGTTAATTTCACAGTTTATCAGTTGTTCTGTTCTTGTAATGCATTTAATATAAAGAAACGTGATATAAACATCCATAAAGTGTGACACTCAGTCAGTTTACTCAATGGTGAAAAGGAAATGGAACTCCACTGGAACTGCTGTGTTAGATCACTGATTTTCATCTGAATTTGAGTGAATTAAACTACCTAATTTCCTCCTCCAGAAGCAGTAAGAAACCATTTTTCAGCTTTTATGACCCATTCAGACGGTCACAACTGTTGAACTGAAACTAGGTCACTGTATGAAAGCACACAGAGAAGCAGACACACTTCAATAGTGAAGGCTTCTTCACAGCGGCACAGTCGAGGGATCAAGTTTACTCTGCTGTCTTCAAACGAAAGCAGGTTCTGCTTCATCACAAACTCTAATGAATGAGCTTCAGCCGGAGGACCTGCTCAGTATCACAAGTGTTTACCACCTGTGAGCTTTCACACTGCACAGTCACTACAGTTCAAACCAGCTTGAGTTCAGTTCTCTGAGGTTACTGACTAGTAGAAATCTATTTTTTAGTGTTCCAAACCTTTATTTTGAAAGTTATGCCACCACTGTCACTGTTCCTGTACTCCGCTGACTGCTAGGACCACAGCAGTTTTACAGTGCTGCTCAACATGGCATCACACATCAGAAATTTGCCTTCTAAATATCGTTCATGCGGTTTGCTGCTGTCCAACACCCGTCCTTGCTTCCAGATCTTGCTCCATGCTGCTTCTTGCCGTTGTTTTGTCTTATGATGTTCTTCATCATATATACATGAACTTCAGCAGCCAACACAGAAATGAGCATTCTATGAGGTTAATTTTGAAGCTCTGCTGCTCTTGTTGGTGGTCTTTCGGGTACCTCTGTGTTCAGTCATCTTCCAACGTATTCTTTATGCTTTGAGAGACCTCTTGGTCAATACCCATGCATTTAAAAGTCATTAGATTGAATAGGAGGAGTCACCACATACATTATTCTTGGATTGTTGTGATATTTGTTGGTATATTAAGGTCAAATGAATAATCTGAAAAAAAAAATAATAAATAAGCAGAGGAATTCTGACGCTGTGGTCAGACTGGTACTGGTTGAGATCCACTAGCATAGACGCCACTGAAACAGGAAGGGCACAAAATGAGAAGAAAAGGGAGGAAAGGGCCAGGACTGAGTCCATGCATATGTAACTCAGCCACAGTGGGCTAACCCTGCTTCCAGTCTGGCTTCACCTTTAAAATTTGGTCCTCTCTAATTGGAAACACTGTTTTTTTGCTGGGCCTGGAGGCCACTGAGTCCGAAATTAGTGGTCAGGCTCTGGAAGGAAGCAGAGGAGCCAAGTGCTGCTCGGTTGGGAAACTACACACACACACCAATATACAAGAAGTCACTAGAAGCAGTGCTCTCTGCGCATCTTCCAGCAGAACACAGCTGAATCAGGTGCTTCTCATCTCAAGGACAGCAATCCTTCAAAGGACTAAAGGGACTGGAGGCCTGATTTAAGTCACACAGCTTCACGCAGAATGCTGCTGTAATGCTGCATGAACAGGAACTTTTTATTTCTCTTCTGTGACAGTGAACACAACACACACACTAACTATTCTGCTCATCCAACCATGTTAGAGCTGACTAAAGTAACTTAACTTCCTCTTAGAGCATGAAGCTGTGGCAGCACACTGCACCACAGACTCATTAAACCTGTTAGGATCCTTCTTTACAGCGGGGCCGGTGGTCAAACTGTTTAAAAAACCCTTCTGCTATCTAATGACTTTTCATTCATAATTAACTGCTGTTATTATTAACATATTTTAAAGCAACACTGTAACTGTTCTACCATGAAAATAACAGAACCACCAGGAAAAGGAAGCTAAGGAGAGAAAAGGAGAGAGTGAGCGAGCAAGAAGCCGCTGGACAAGAGTAAATGTGGGACTGACTTTTAGTGGTTGGTGAGAGCTTGGTGAAATAAAAGGCTGAAAGACAGACGCCGAGCTGGGTTGACTGCTGTTGGACTAGTAAGTAATATTAGCTGGCTGCTATGTCTGCTGTTGTTGACCTTGTTGGTGTTTGGCTGTTAGCAAAGTTGTCGACTCACTAGTTTTTGATCAGAAGTAATGTAATCAGAACAAATACTCGAGTACAGCTGAACATATTTACCACAGTGGGATTACACTCTGAAACTAAGGGCTGATAAATCACAACAAATGCTGATTTCTACACAATGTTACTTTAATTATCTAAATATATTTAAATAGTGTTTAAATGTCTCCATGTGGCCTTTGTGATACATTCCCAAAACAATAGGACACTTGATATGTCGCTCATCTTTTTCAAATGTGAATCTGAAAATGTAAATGACAGTTGTCAGGGATAAAACTAATGACCTGCTGATCTTCATTTGATAGTCCACATAGCTGTCAGTGCTGAAACACAATGTTTAAATGAAGTCAAATCAAGTTGTGGCTGTGGAGAATCATCGTGACAACCCAACATTTGTCACTGGATAACTGGTTGAACAGGATTTCAATTATTTTAATGAATTCAGGTTTGGGAGTTGTAGTAATTGTTCAGGTGCCACAGCCCTAACATCATGTCAGCAACAACAACAACACAGAGTTTCATTTAAAGTGACAGACGTCAAAGTATAAGTACAAACATTTGTCATTCTTTGTAATTTATTTATTTTCCTCAGTTTTACATGTCTGTATTTATATCTTTAACCTCATGAGGCATGTGAATTCTTCTTCGTATCTTTAAGTATTCTTTACATTGTGCCCAGTGGCCACAACAGATTGGAAAAATGTTGAAATGTTTCAGATCACCTTTGAGGACATTCCAGTGTTTATGCATACAGGGCCCTCTGATCGGTTGTATAGATATAGGGTATATGATGTAGGGTAACCCTAATGCCTTCAACAGCTTCACACTGGAAATCTGTGCAGTACTGCAGTTTCTGCTCAAGAACTGGCTAACAGTAATGTTGTGAATGAGCATTTGTGGTCGGTTCTCTCAGCTTTTACAAGTGTGTTTTTGCATACGACATGTGCGGCACGGTGCTGCAGTGGGGTTAGCACTGTCGCCTCACAGCCAGAAGGTTCCATGGTTTGAACCTCAGGGCCTTTCTGTCTGGAGTTTGCATGTTCTCCCTGCGTCTGTGTGGACTTCCTCCCGCAGTCCAAAGACATTGATGACTCTAAATTGTCCATAAGTATGAATGTGAGCGTGAATGGTTGTTTGTCTCTATATGCCCTGTGATGAACTGGCGACATGTCCAGGGTGACCCACCTTTAATCAGAGCATTTAGTTCAATTCATTTCAATCCTATAATAAACAATCATTAATCAAAGGGAGTCTGTAAACTCTTGTCCAGTGGTCAGAGAAAGGTCAAAGGTCAACGACAAGAAAGACAGACTGGGAACATGCAGCACAAAGCTGAGACACAGTAAGAAGACTACAGCCTTTCTTGTAGCCATGATGCAGTGAGGGAGCATGGGAAATGGGACAGTTGAGTGTTTCCTCGCCCTCCGTTCCCCTCAGCTCGGCTGCATGTGAACACAGACAAATTCTTGAGTATCTCTCTTGTGTCAACTTTGCAACTGTGTGTTAAAGCCTGGACGGCGGCCCGTCACCCCGTCACCCCACCACCCCACCACCCCCACTCCAGCCATAAGTCTCTGAGAGGAATGCGACAGCTTTGCCTCTAGACGCTGATTTACTGATGACTGTGTGTGTCTGTGTGTGTGTCTGTGTGTGTGTGTGTGTGTGTGTGTGTGTGTGTGTGTCTGTGTGTGTGTGTCTGCGTGTGTGCGTGTTGAGTTCCCACACTACAAACACATAAAAGGGAGGAGGGGTTAAAGGGCCATGTGTCTGCTCACATTTTGACGGGGTTTGTCCGAAAGAGAGGAGAAAGGGGAGAAGGAAAGAGTGAGTGGTCACAGATATTAGACTGGCTGCACTGCTGGTTTCAATGTAGCTCCTCCAAATGTTGAAGGAGGAGGCCTCCATGTTTAATTTCAGTTCCTCAAGGCTGAGATGGACATGAGGCTGGTTGAACAGCGAGTGTAGGGTAAAGACAACACTGCACTGTGCTACAGCAGCCCAAAGTAATGGATCCAAGTAATGCTTACTCTTCTGTTATTTGTGTCTCCACTACAACCACCAGGCTTCTTCTTCATAGCAACAGCAGTTGAGGCTCATGGGTATTGTAATATATAAAGTCATCCATATCAAACTTTAACTACTGTGTTTCTTGGTTGTAGAACAAAATTCTTTAAAAGAAGCCTGTCAAATTTACTTTGGTGAAAAAGATTTTGGCCAAGCAAGCGATCAGCATGGACAGGAGGCTGTCTGAAGTTCAGAGCCTCGCTGCTATTCCCATACTCCTGTGAGTGTGGCAGAGTAAGAAGAGCAGCAGTAGCATGTGTTTTGTTTTTTAGGACTTGTTAGAGCTCAGTTTGCCATCAGAAAGTATGTACATCCCCGTGAAGATCCGGACACCATAAATCAAACGCAGTGGGACTGAGCTGGTCGTTTCATTACAGCCTCCGTAAAAAGACTCTTCATCCTCCTCCTTTCACGCTCACATGAGAGAAACAGCCTCACCTGTGCCATAGCAGAGCGAAAGTAACATCATGCGGTGGCCGATGCAGACGAGCAAACAGCTCCCTTTCTCTTCATTCAAGCATCTGTCTCTCTGCAGCAGCCTGGACTCACACAGTCCAACCCCACGAGAGAAGTCCATGAGAGGGAGGGGAGGACAGTCAGTGGGAGGGAGTGCTGTTCAGCAACCAAAGCAGATTGTAAAGCCGTGCTAGCACTTTGATGCATTACAAGCACATTATAATCCCATCAGGAAATCACTATGAAACCATCTGACAACAGACACCTGTTCAATAAAATCCTCCATCATCAGAATGTGATTTAAACTCTTCATTCTAGATAAAAACCTGTCACCCTGTCCTGTCTATGCCGGACTCCAAAATGTAGACTGAACTAATAAGGTAGCAGAGTTTAGGTGTAGGTGTAACACTGAAACTGACAGCACCATCTTAGACTAGAATTCTGAGAAGGCCTTGACTACTATCTATGATTTTTTTTTGCAAACATTGTTTGAATTAAATACACAAGAAAAACAATTAGGGTTAGAAACTGTATTATATATTTGTAACTATGTTTTCCATCCATTCCATTTTATATAATCGCTTATCCTTATCATGGTCATGGGGGTCTGGAGACGATCCCAGCTGACAATGGGAGAGGCAGGGTACACCCTGGACAAGTCACCAGTTCATCACAGGGCTAACACAGAGACAAACAAACATTGGACAATTTAGAGTAACCAATTAACCTGCATGTCTTTGGACTGTGGGAGCATACAGACAAGGTCTATTTTCATTCAGCTCAAAGATTCACGATATTGCCCATCAGTAACCAGTGAATTTTGCCCATCGAAAATCACTATTGGTCTCAAACATCCCATATTGATTGTGTTCTAGTTTCTACAGCAGCCCGGAACAGACAAACTGTACAAATGTTTTTGTAGTTTCTCCTTCAGAGAGGAGGGGGAGAGGGTGAAACAAGTGGTTGCAATCTGCAACTACAACACTACATGTCACTAAATCGTACACATTGGCAATTTAATTAATAGATACTGAAATTAATAATAAAACAAAGTTCATATTCTGCTACAATCGATCACCAAAACAAAAACAGCTCAAGCTCAGCAGCTAGCTGCACGATGTGAACTTGAGTTGATCCTCTCAAAAAAAGTCCCACACTGGTGCTGACATTGATAATATGCTGTTCTGTGCTGTGGACGGACACACTGAAACACACACAGACCCATGCTGTGCTCCTTCCTGCTGGCCTATTAAAACGACCCACAGAGAAGGTGGCAGTTAGCACTTGGCACCGGAGTCACCCTGGCAGCTTTAGATGGCCAAAGCCCTTTGAGATGCCTTCAAACACAAACACACTAGCACTGTGAGCGACGGCCACTGAAAAGAAGACATGCAGTCACTGGGAGAAAATGGCTCGTCTATGCTGATTTCTGGATCAGCTGCACAGTTGCTAGGTTTGGGGTTTTTCGTGACCAAACTATTTTTTAACTCCAAGCACTCGCAGTTTTAAAAGAAATATAAAATAAGTGACAAAAACACAAACCCTGACATTTGTGCTGACTTTCAAGCATTTTATTACATCTGATCAAAGATGCAGGCTTCAAGATTCAGGATTCATACCACAAGCGGTGAACAGCAGTCTCATTGTAGCATTTAGAGTTGAATTGATGCTACCACCAACTAGACTGATGAAACTAACGTGATCAGAGCACATCAGGAAAGACGTGTGTTTTTCATTCAGTGAGAGTGTGAGGACCATAGACACAATATACATACTGCACTACTCCACAACCTCTTCATGGTACAGTACAGTACTGCAAAACAATATTCCTATATTATTATATACTCTTGCTGCACTATTTTATGTCTTCCATTCTAATAAGATTTGCTGTTGTAGATTTTCACAGTTGGAGGAGATTGAAGATCTGCTTCACTGCTTTTTCCTGAATTGTTGCACATGACAATAAAAGAACTTAACAACAACTCGTACAGCTGCAAACATCTCATTTTGTGGCATTTTTAAATAGAATATGATCAATATAAACCAACCAGAAAAATCAGAGACGTGTGCAGCAGTTTGGAGGTCTGGAACCAGGCCTGCTTGTTTTGCTGTTTGCTTTTTTAACATGAATTAATCTTGATTTTGGTCCCAGTCTGAAACTAGGAAACCCAACAGCTATAGCAGCAGCAGCAGCAGGTCCAGACAGCTCCCACAGTTCGATTCCTGCTGTGTGCTGTGGTTACTGTGCTGCACAATGAACCAGACTTAACTCCTTGTAGTTCTGTAAATTATAGAGAGGGCACCTGATAGTATATTCTCATGGGGAATCTACCAGGCAGACCGTTGATGGGCAGACATGAAATTGGATATTCAGGTTCAAGTGGGGGTCACAATACTGGAAGTGATTTCAGTCCTTTGTACTGCAGTGTCAAAGCGCCCCGACAACACACAGTTGGGTTGCAAAGGGTTTTAAAGGCTTCTGCGGTCAAATCCACTTGAGTCTACATATGAAACAGCTGCTTTTCTGACTTCTTCTTGAAGATTCAAGTCACAACACAAAACAGTTGTGTTGCCTTCTGACACATGGTACCAGAACTAACACCAAAGATTTACAAAGTACAACAACAACATAAGAAGCCTCTGGTGCCATGTGGTTTCAACTACGCAGTCAGAAGCTGAAGTCAAGTGAGTCTTTGAAATCCATATAAAAAGTGCATTAGCAGTGATCCAGAAGACACTAGAAGGTGAACAGAGGCTTCAATAAAGCAGAGTTCAGTCCTCTTACACCTTGTAATGTTCAGTCTGAGCATCTGCTGTCAATGTGTGCACTGCTTCATCTTGTTACTGTAGAATCTGAGAGGCACACACTTGTTAAAGTTGACAAATTCTAGTCAGACCACCGACACAGCTTCGCTGTTACATATTCAACAGGCCCATCTTTGAACCGTCTTCAGGAGCACTTTGTTATGTATTGCATGAATGACACTCAGCAGCCAAGACAGAGAACAGCACTGTGTGTTTGGATGGATAAAGAGTCAATCAGTGTGTTTACAGGTCTACAGGCTATAGTGTAAATCACTCTTCAGATTTCTCCTCCTCCTGGCCTTGTTTTTGTGGGATCATGGCTTTTTAGATTTAACTCCAGGCTGTCTTAGTAATAGACTGACAGACAAACTGATTAAGAACCTGCTCGTGCACATGTTCTCCAGGCGAAGTCTTCTTGGAGTTTCTTGTTTACATGACCTCTGAGAAATCAACTTGAAAGCTGACTGTACTGTGGTTACATAAATGCATTTAAATGTTTAAATGTTGTTGGGGACGTCTAGTTTGAGTAAGAGACCCATGAGTTTGAAGGCTTTTCAGACACCAAACCAGCACACAGAGGTACCACTGCGACAATGAATCCATTCATTGATAAGCTACTGTACACCATGGCCTTTGATAGTTTTTAAAAGTCTGTCAAAAGTTCTGATACATTTACTTTCCCAGTCACCACTGTTCTGGGTAGAGAGCTGAAGGGGAATCAAAATGTGGCCAGAGAAGGTACTAAAGTCAAGAACTTTGTTTATTTCAGAGCATGAATGAGTTCAGTGATTTTCAGAAAAAAAATAAGCAAAGAGACAAATTCAGGTGATTATATATACACTCCTCAGAGGACAATAAAAAGTCTTTAAATAACAGTAAATAATTATTTCAAATAGGGATGCACGGATCCGCTTTTTTCACCTCTGATACCGATACCGTTATCTGAGGTTTAGATACCGATACCAATACGGATCCGATACCGATACAGAAAAACAGCGCGGAATTACGGTAACAAACGGTATGTCTCATTGTGTGGAAAAGACTGGGATCATTCTTTTGTGCAAGGCAACATCAGACTTGACTTAAACATTTCTTTCCTATTTTTTAAAAACAAATAAACAGACAAACTTCTTTAACATCTGGACTTATAAACAATACTTGATGTATATGGAACACCATGTGTTTGGTATCTATAGATTCAGGAGAACCTAGGCTATCATAGACATTTATGTAATGTGCTTATAAAGGAAGTATGAGTGAAAAATCTACAATACACTGAAGAATTTCAAAAAGGAAAAGTAGATTTTTGTCATTTTTTTTACTCTTACTTTTTTAAAATCACACCTCAAACAGTACTAGTGCAGAGTTTTTGATAAAATAATGCCCTTTCAATAAAAAAGGTCCCATGTGTTTTTGCCTCATTTTCCTCAGGCATGCCACTTAGCAAAGCAAAGACCCTCCAGAAGGTTGAGGGGAACCTGTCATTCAATAGAAATAGTATTTATGAAGTTATTCTGTCACTCTGCAGTCACTTTGGCCCTCTGTCACTCTGCTCTGTGTGCTCCCTGCCCCCTGCACTCTGCTCTACGCACACAGTGCTCTCTGTTGTCCCTCCCCCACAAGACCCCAGAGTCCTTTGATTGGCTAGAATACGTCAGATACCCTCCACTGATTGGTTGAAAAAGAAACGAGTCTGCCTAGTAACGTTTGTCCATTCGTCGACTGCGTATGGAGTCTGCCGAACATCTATTTTTCGATTGGTCTTTTACGCGGTGGCAGAGAACAACAAGGAAGTGTCGGACAGACACAAAGCACACATCCCCGTCTTCAGCGGACTCTCAGGAAAACTCCGTTTCCGTTTTGTTCACTCAGTTCAATGAACTCTGCGTGCTCTGTGGCGTGAAATTTCTGTAGGTGCTTGATTAAGTTGGTTGTGTTATAACTTGAAGTTTTACCACCGCCCCTCGGAACATTTACTGCACAGGTATTGCAAGTAGCCGCCGAGTTTTTTGGCTGAGGTAGTGTGAAAAAGTTCCAGATAGCCGATCCTTTCGCTCGCATTTTGAAAACAATGTGGGCTTCCGCACGGCTTGTTGCTTGCGTATGACGTCACTCACAGCGCACAGCATAGAATTAGACTGAATAGACCGGCCGATATGGATCGGCCCATTGTCACCGATACCCGATCTAGAATTTTCTTCAATATTGGGACCGATACCGATACCAATATCGGATCAGTGCATCCCTAATTTTAAATAAAGCTGTTGGGCAGTGGAGTGTAATCTTCCAAAGTACAGGATGTGATGCTCTATTTGGAAAATTCTATCTCCAGAGTACTCTATTCAAACAGACTCTTTCAATGGCCAAAGGCACCAAACAAGCTTCAGCGTGCCGATATTCCATCCAAAAATGGAAACCATTACACCCAGCACCTCCACCACAAGCCAGAACAGACAACAGACAGCAGATAACAGAGACTGGATCATCACGCATGTTCAACCCAGTGTTCATTCAAGAGCAGAATGGCTGTAAACATGGCTGGTTAAACCTTATCGCCACAACTGGTGCAACTAACCAACCAAAACTACAAACTGCTGAAAGCACCGATAACAGAAATTCAGTCTATATTTTTACAACAACACGGTATCACATTTTCCATACAAGAAAAGCAGGTTGATGGAATGCAGCCTTATTTCTGCGCATTATTACTTACACTGTAATTCAGGCCCTTTTAGCAACACTGTCAGAAGATAGGCTTGAGAGTCAAATGCTCTTCTTAAACTTTTGTGAGAGGGCGTGGTGATGATGAGCCAAGGTGCAAGAAAAGTCACAGCCATTGAAGCCATGCCGGCACAGGACACCATGGCATTCAACAGAGTGGTCAGCAAACAGTGAGGCTCATGAACGAGCAAACAGGAACATAGAATTCCAAATTTCACAGATTCTAGTACTAAGAGGTGAGCACAAATGTCTAAAAACACCCACACCAACACAGCCACACACAGCGAGTGCAGTGCAAGTCACAGTTCCAGTAGAAGACAGCATACCTCCTCAGGTTGGCCCCTGTCGGCCCTGCTGCCAATCAGCAGTACAATAGTGTGGGTCAGTATGATACGCCTTGCTGTGACGGCTCTCAGCAGAGCAGAGCCATTGTCCAAAAGAAAAAAAAAAGTTAAAAGATGAAGAGGTTTCTATTGGCTTCTTACCTGCAGACGAGCAGACTGGCATCTGAGTTTCTGAGGAGAGAAAAAGAAAACTGATGAGTTCAACAATGATGTTTGAAGGAAAACTCCACTGATACTTTGAATGTCAGTGAGTTTACATTTACATTTAGTCATTTAGCAGACGCTTTTATCCAAAGCGACTTGCAGAAAAGGGAACAAACAAGGTATAGTGTGATAAGTGCAGCAATAAGTCCTAGTTACAAATCTTAAGGAGTAGATTTATCATGTAGTGCTAGGAGAGAAGGTCCTCTCTGAAGAGCTGGAGGTCTTCAGGAGTTTTTTTTAAAGGTAGAGAGGGACGCCCCTGATCTTGTAGGAACTGGTAGTGCGTTCCACCAACGGTGAACAAACGAGAGTTACAGTGATGACCTACTTTCACAGCATATAAAAACATCACAATATCCATACAACCACTTCTGCATCATACTCCACTTCTCCTCTGTCTGTTTGTGTGTTCATATTTCGTGTCAGAATACACAATCCGTACACTCTGTGCACCTTTAATGAAACCAAACTACCAAAGCTCTGTCCTACTGCAAGAAGCTTCACTTTCAAACACACATTTTAGTAAAGTATTCCTGAACTAAGTTACTTTGTAGCAGTCTCATAATGAATTCCAGTCTCAACTTTAACAGCATTTGCAGAAACAGTGAAGTCTTGTTGGTGTTCTTACAAAGTGCACATAAACCACTGCACTCCTTTAACATATGATCCGTCTGTGGTGCTTTGATGACTCAAAACAGGATTCCACATAAAGAAGACTGCAGCCTCTCAACAAAATACAACCAACACAAAACTGTGTTAAACTGAGGCTGGTTATGGCCAATAAATTGCTCAAATGCTACAGTTAAAAGGGCACGTCTGAGTCATCACTTCAAGCTCGTGCTTCATAAGCCATGCTGATACTGTTTTTAAAGCTGATGAAGAAAAGTTTTTAAAGCTGATGAAGAAAAGAAAATAATCTAGTCCTGCTGGTAGGTTTTAATAAGGCCACACACAAGTCACACCTGGTAGCTCATGGAGACGATGCAAGTTGGGTCTGCAGGCCCAGAGGCAAGATGCAATTCTCAGGTTGAGAGTTGAGAGCAGCACAGAGACTGAACATACTTAGAACTGATTGAAGGAACTGTTCTGGAACCAAAAACCTGAAGTAAATGGCAACAAGTTCACTTAACAAACATTCCAGCCTTGGGTGGAATTGGTGGTGAGCAATTCAAGAACCCTTACGAACTCACCAATAAAGAACAGAGCAACTTCCCCCAAAGAAGGAAAGCAGGGACCCCGCCTGCAATCAGGTCTGGGAGGGGAGCTCGCAGGAAACTGCCTTGTGGCCGGGCCTGCACTCATGGGACCAAGTTGGTGTAGGCCCAATAATGCAATATGTGGTCACTGGAATCGGACCACCTACAAGAAAGAGTCAGTCCACTGCCATCCAGGAGGCAGGTAAAGGCCTCCTGTCTGTGGAATCACAGTGATCACACTTCATTTGAGTCAGTGGTTTGCATTTGAAGATGAATTTAGATTTTGTAAATCCAGATTCAGGTGAATAACTTACCACTACAGAGAGGGGCAAAATGTGAGAATCATTCCGTCATCATGGAGATGTTAGACACTGTTCAAACCATTCAGTGAGCTCTTTGTTTGATGCACATTATTATTATTACAAAGACTGAAAGCTTCTCCATACACACTCAAAAACCTTATCTGACAGAAATATCAGCGAGGACAAGTGTTCACACTGCATATCTGCAGATGTCTGTGAACTGAGCCGTGGAATCCAACATCCAGCGTGCAGAGGAGCTGGATCAGTCTCGCTGGATGGGAGCCCACTACACCTCTGTAGCTGCTGAGCAGTGCTGAGCCTGCAGGCAGATTCAGGACATGACTTTGCTTGTCCCTGCAGTCAGCGTTGCAAAGACGAGAACATGAGCCAAGTCCATGGACGTTTTCCACCTCATGGATCAACCTTCTTCCTGACAACTCTCTGTCTCATGAAGCTGACTAATGGTTTTGTCAAGTCGATGTGCAGAGACAAACTAGACATGCTGAAAATCTTCCATGATGCACTGCTGCATTAACGTCATGAAAACATGACAGATTCTTCAAAACATCATGTCATCACACATTTGTCCACATTAAACACTCATTTTCTATAAGTAGTCATATAATGGTTATACACCCTTCCTCCAGCTTATGTTGAACTGGTCTTCAGAACACGTCTTCTTCCTGCTCAGCCACTGAAGGTAGCCATTGAAAATATGTAAATCACTATGTAAAAATAGCCGCATGTGGAAAGAATTTGTAGGAAACAGGGATAATGATATCACAGCAATACCAGCTCAATGAAAGCTGTGAAAATGATCCTCACAGATTATCAGTCTTTACTCTGTAGGTGTGTATAATACTGAGCCACAGGAAGGCCAGAAGTTGATTCTGAAGTTGTTTTGTTGTTTTATTAGAGTCAAAGCTTTTTACATTTTACATCTCTCTCTTGATATCTGCACACAGCCCTCTGTAAAAACATCCAGGATACAGACAGATGGGAGTCAAACTGAAGCTGTGCCGGATGGAAGTGAAGAAGTCACACACACTTTAGATACTACAGGTGAACATAACAAATGATCACAGTTATTTTGTGTTTTCTCAAATATTATGTTTCAATCTAATGTTACTGTTTGCTTCACTTAGCTCAAATCTACAGACGCAAACAGAGTGCAGTAAATAAACAGCTCCATGTTTGTGGAAGAGAAATCTAAACTGAGCAGCACATGAAGTTGTTGCCTGCGGTGTCTCGCTCCTGAGTTTGTCTTCACCTCGTCTCCAAACTATTCTCATAGAACCTCACCTGGTACCACCTGAGCAGAGCCCAGCACAGCAGGTACGCCGCCAGGCTAAACTTGGCGGCCCGGTATCCCTCCGGTAGACAGGTAACATAGAGAAGCAGCTCCGGCCGTCCCCCGCTGCTCGGCTCCTCTCTGCGGGCGGACCTGTTGCTCTCCGGGGCCGAGTCTCTGCTACAACCCGAGCTGTCCATGATGGTTCCCCGCTGCTGGACGCTTGTTTGAGGCTCTTGAAGTTCCCAGCTCACCTAGAAGAACCTCGGACTCGTGTTGGAACGCTGTGTGGTACTTTGAAGAACGGCTCCCATACTATCGCCTCCCGGACAACCTTTTCTTTCCCACACACATACACACACACATACACACAGACACTTGACGCCAGTGATGCCAGCTGCGAATCACAGCGAACACGCGCACGTAGAGCCGCCACTCTAACGCGTCTTACTCCTAAATGAAAAGTCCCACAACTCCCCTTCAGTCCACGCTGAGTATCTGCTGTGCTGCCACTTCTAAGCACGCAGGCGGACTTACAGCGCCACCTGTTGGCACACACATTTAACACAACTGAGCAGAGGAGACTCCTTACAGTTTGTCAGAAACACCAGGCTAACGTCCTACAATGAATCATCATGTGTTCCATCATTGTGCTTTGTGCTGCACGTTTCTATCTTCAGATGAATGAGGGCTGACTGAATAACACCTCAGTGTATATTCAGTTCAAAGACATCTTCTATAATGAATCCATGCGTCATCATTACACATGACAAAAAGTGAAGAGAGAATAGTCACTGCATAGGACACTGTTTCTTATCAACACCTGTATCTATATATAATATATTGTATATAAATATACAAATATGTATTGTTTAAATAAATGTAAGAGAGTATTTATACTTGAAATGAGAAAATTAATTTGGATGTTGTTACATTAATATACAGTACATTATATATGTGACATGTTCGGATATGTCATTGTTGCCTGTTACACTGACATGCTCTGTTCATTGCTGTATGAATGTGGGCTGTACAAGCTGCCCACATGTCCAGTCTGTCATCATGACAAACAAACATTTACTTGATCATACTGGAAGTCAACCTGACTGTTAGGTTAGGCCAAAAAACACTTCCTACCGTCAGTTTAATCTGTGCATCCAGCTTTTGGTGTAGTATTTAAAGGTGAGCAGACTTCCACGATACATCTGATAATGAACTGTAAAAGGAAATGATGACAAAGTCTAACAACTTTTTGTTGTCTCCAAACTATTCTCATTTGTGTCATTTGTTATATTTGTTGTTCCTAAAGAAACAAAGAAATCCACTTCCTCTACTGAGACTCTTAAAGGGTCAGCTTTTATTAAAGACGAAATAATTTGCAGAGTAACAGTATTAGTACATGACCACACACACTGCTGTCACATGCTGCAGCATGTTTCATCCACTCAAGTGTCATCATGTGTTACTGTGTTGGATCAGGATGGTATTATCAACAGACACATGCAAGATGGACATGCGTCAGGTAAGAGCCCATTAGAAACAGAAGGTGAACTACTTTTTGTCCACAGAACACACAGAACAGTGACCCACTGGCTCAACCCTGAAACCCTGAACACTCTCTGCATTCAGTGTCATACAGGACAATAAATGATGGATTTTCCAGTCCTCATCATGTTGAGTGACACTGCACCAGGTCAAAGACAAATATCTTACATAAACCTCAAACTGCCTTGAAATAATCCCCCCACACAACAGAACTGTCACAGAATATTATCAGTGCAGGAACAGATGAAGAGACTTTACACTTAGTTGATTTCAAGTTTGTGCAGATCCTCGACAGTGACATGCACGACCTGAAACGACACACACACAGTTACACATCACTACATTATGACCATGGGCTGAATCCACAGCATACAGTGGTTCATTTAAACTGGTACAAATACATATTAAGTCGGTTATTTTTTTTCATACTGTCTGTATTCAATAGAAACACATACTGACTCCAGATTCTAAATTCTCAGAGTTTTTAGCAGGTTTGGTCCTTTAAACAGATATAGTAATTTTTGTAGGTTATTTTAATATTCATGTGGACATCAATAATGATAGCCTTAGTACGGTGTGCATCTCTTTTTTAAATTCAACTGGCTGTCATATGGCATTGAAAATGATCATTTCATATTTTTTTCCACAGAATCCTCTTCTATCTGACCATTATTATTAGTGCTGTGGCTACATTTAATGAAGTGATTCCATTAATTCAGTGCCATGTCTCAATATAACAGAGAACTCCAGTGCTAATTTTATCAAATACAAAAAAAACATAATTAAACAAAGGAGGATAGCACCATGGTATAACCCACAGACTGGAAGAATCTTCTTTAGTCTGGCAAGATAGTCTTAAAACATACAGATATATATGTATATATACATTTTAGTATAATGCCACACACAATTTATGTATTCAATAACCTGTTCATTCAATAAGCTGCACAATTATACTAGTGAAAGATCTATCATGCATATCCACATACTTGAAAGGTGTAGGTTATATATTATTTTCTACCTCTAATATGTCTTGATTTTTCTATTTTTTTCTTATCCACCTTGTGTATTGTGAGTCTCATTGTTATCTTTGGATCAGAATATGTCCTTGCAGGAGGTCTGGAAGCTTTCTAACAAAAGATGAGTGTGCAGATCCTCTTCTGCATGGAGTTTTATAATCTATAGCTCTTCAGTTAGTCTGATACTGGATGATGTGTGCATCTGTGTTTTTATTTCTACTCTACTTCTGCCAAAATAAGTTCCTTAAGATACTGCAGTTGATCCAGAATGCTGTGAAAGGTCTATTGACATGATCCAGGATCGGAGATCATATTTGTCTCATTTTAGCATTGCTGCACTGGCTCCCTGTAAATGTCCAGTTGATCAAGCTCCTCTCCTGTGGAACAGCTCCCACTTCTGGTTCTGGAGGCAGACACCATCAACACTTTTAAGAGTAGACTTAAGATTTTCCTTTTTGATAGAGCTTATAGTTAGGGCTGGCTCAGGTCATCCCCAGTTATGCTGATATAGGACTAGACTGCTGGAAACTGCCATGATGCACTGAGCTCTTCTCATCTTCTCTGTCTCATCTGTACACCTTCATGCCCCATTCATGCATGTTACTAACTTAACTTCTTCCCTGGAGTATTTGTGCTCTCTTGCCTCGCCAGCCAGAGATTATTCTACCTGCAAAACTAAAATGACTTCTGAGAGCAAATCAAGCTCATACCTGATCATGGCACGGGTCAGGGTAGTCCAAAATGTTCTGAGAGAAGACAGAACGTACCAACATTTTCACCTCTTCAGGGTAAACATAGGTGGGCTGAAACAGGTTCCCCTCCTTCACACCAACCCTGTGAAACATCTGAAATAAAAGTAAGAGTAGGAGAAAAGAGGAAAAAAGAGCTGAGACAATATAGGCTGTGCTATGAAGATTAATCCTTGAGGATCCTTTTCCTGTTGCTTATTCATGTCCAGGATGTGGTGAAGCAAGGTAGTCCACACTGGAGGTGACTGGTAATAAGAAGGATCAGGAGAATGCTGGTAATCCTTCCATCGTATTCTGGGTATGCCCCATAGTTTTCTCACCAGTTGGACATGACTTAAATACTGTACCTCCACATGAATGTGTCCAGGATCAAACCACCTTCATGCATGGCAATTAGCAGTGTTAATAAGAAAGTAAGAAGAAGGATCAGGGGAAATCTTGCTGTACGTTAAGGCTCTGGACTAAGTACAGTGCACCAACTATCATTAGTGTACAGCTGAATCCCACTCTGTCTCCTCATACAAACACATTGTTATCATTACAAAATAGTCAATAGCTGCCCCTGCCACCAGCAACACATGCTTCAAACTGCTGTAGTGAAAAATGTTGTCAAGTTGTAAATTGTTGTAAATGAGTATATACGCTATACGTTATCCTGACCATTCAAATGAATATAAAACATGGATATCACATCATTCAGTGTGACGGTCAAACATTCTATTACTGTGTTGGACGTCCAGCGTCCTGCGGATCATCATGGAAGTAACTGTTGATTATTAATCATCCATCTTTTGCCATAACTTGTTGTCAAATCATGACGTAGTCTAGTGTAAGTGCAGTCGGACTCTCTGAGCAAGACTGTCATCTTACGAATGAAGTCTTATGAAGTCCTAATGGATTCTCCTTCACATCTTTCCTTGACCTCATGATATTTTCCACCGAGGTCAAGGAAAAGTGGTTAGGAAAGGACATAGGAGGCCATTATTATGACTATTCGACTGCACCCCAGGTCCTGTTTTTACTCTGTAGTTAGTGCTATCAATAAAGTTATTATTTTAATTAGCATTATATGAGTATCAATGTGGACAATGGTCAAATATTATATAGGACTCAGGAAAGTATTGGTTGTAATTCAGTTTTATTCCATGAGTACCGACCAGTTTCCTGTGCAGAAGCCTGTAGACCTTCTTACGGCGGGCGCAGTCACTCCTCAGACGTTTGGCCACGTGGAGCAGTGATGCTATCCACACAGGAAGTCTGAGGAAGGGGAAAATGTCATGTATATGTGTATATACAGCATGGACAATGATTGGTTAAACTGAGGGAAGCCCTTTTGTTTACTTGCTGTTCAAGTTAAGTGAGCTAACATTAGCTTTGTTTAGCTCAACAACAGTCGCTGACAAGACTAGTCAATTAAACGTTGCTAACCTCACACAACTAATCTCTCTCTTCGTCTAATAACTTGAATAGCGTCTTGATTTTCTTTAGAATCATTCACAGTGTTGTCTGTCCCATTTCAGTCATATCACAACACGTTTACTCACTTTTAAGTGCTGATAATATGAAGTGTAACAGGATATACCAGGATATGTCTGTGTGTGTGGTTTGTGTGAATTTTGGTTTAGAGTCTTTAAAATGTTTTCTGAGCATTTTATTACTTTTAGATTAGTTGACGAGTCTAAATTTAAATTCCTGCTTAATCAATGACAAACTCAGGCATCAGGAACAAGAGTGGTGTTTGAGTGCAGTGCAACACAAAGTCCACACAAATGTTCTGTTTTTCAAGGTGTTCGGGTTGTCTTTGATGTTGTCTGTGTCGAAGTCTCTCTAGTTTCTGCTGATGCTGGTTTGCCTCAGTGATGTCAGCTTCCAGTCTTGCTCTAGTGCTGTTGTACACTTCTTTGTCACCTGAATGAAAGGCAGTGTTTTCACCTTTCCATTCATCCAGCCTTCTGGTTGGGGAATCTTTTGATTTGTGGCTTTGTGGTCACATCATCAACACATTTGTGATGAATTTTGTCATGTATTAGTATTAAACATGCATTAACATGTTATTATTTGTAAAGCTGCTGCAGCTGTCGACAATTTAACTGATTATTTTCCAGGTGGTTTGTCTCTTTTTATCATTTGGGAGTAAGTAGACAGAATAAGCAGAGAAACATGGTTGACTGACCATAATCAGGGTGGGAGAGAACTTTGTAGCTGTCAGTAATGTCGATGTTAACATGATCCAGGACCAAGCACTGCCCAACTCACAGTTGTCCTGAGTGTGTGGTCGGCTATGTTCAGCTGCATCCCCTCCACAGAATAAGGTTAGCTGTTAACTCTCCTCATTGTCAGCAGTATGTTTTATTATGTCACCCAAAAACTGGCACAGAGTTGAATATATATGAGACAGTGATCAATCACACCCAATCATTGTGTAGACCTGCTAATTCTGATTGGCTGATAGCTCATGATAGATCACCAAGTTCCTGGGTGGACCTTCATTCCATATCAGTCCCATCATTGTCATCCTGAGTCAACCTCTCAGAAACATCCTGAAGAGCCCTAAGCACACTCAGCCTATCTAACTGATTGGAATGCAGACACCATGTACCAGCTGCCCTTTCCCTCCCTGGACATCATATCTGTCTGCAATATTATCACCCAGACTCATTCCAGTTTGAAAATCCACCCTTCTACCATCCAGACCTACTTACCCGAACTCAGTGTCCTCAGAATCAGTGGCTTGCAATAAAAGGAACTCGTTCTCACAGCAGAACCCTTCACAGCCTCTCACTTCAGACCTTCTGAGCCTTAGCGTTCTACGTAGCTCTACGTAGCTTAGCTCTACGTTCAGGCTACTCATCCCCTGAGGTGGACCTAACTCTAGAATCTATATAAATCTTTAAACCATCTAATTGTTTCTGGCTTCCTGCTGTGCTCTCAATTCACCTTAACTTTATGATCCTATAACCCTCCTCTTCATCTCCATCTATCTGACTGTTCCAACTCTCTCATATTTACTCACCAACCAACAGCTTCATGCCCTACCTTCATCTACCATCTAGACTCCTCCTTCAGTCCATACGTGCCTCTGACACATCATTTTCAGGTAGGCCTGACCTCCAGACCCACTTTGCCTCACAGAAACAGAAATTCTGGTTCTACAAGCATTTTCGCTAAGTCCTCTGTATTTCTGGCATATTTTCAGAACACTATTCCAGCCTTTCTTTCCACATTGGCACAACTTCCACAAGAGATTCATTCAAGTCCTCGGTGGTTGGTCATTCCAGGCATATCGCTCCTACATCCGCAAAAATCTTAACAATCTCTGTCAAGCTCATGCTCACTTCAGCTCCATCTAAATATGTTGACTCTTTGGGGGGCCCATCATCTGCTCGACACTCAACATCCTATATCTCACTGCATTAAACCTTTTAAATCACAATGGCTGGTCTGCTGGTGCGGTCAGAACAATCTAGAGCTTAACACACTCAAAACTGTGGAGATGACAGTGGACTTTAGGAGGAGCCCCCCCAGTCCTCCGCCCATCACCATCACCAACAACACTGTGACTGCTGTTGAAACCTTTAGGTTTCTGGGCTCC
This sequence comes from Sciaenops ocellatus, assembly GCA_033000465.1. Lineage (NCBI taxonomy): Eukaryota > Metazoa > Chordata > Actinopteri > Sciaenidae > Sciaenops > Sciaenops ocellatus. Next base: position 25,501,477 of record CP136869.1, read on the forward strand.
ACAATCTCCCGGGACCTGAAGTGGGAGACCAACACAGTCACCATCACCATCATCGTACTTCCTGCGCCAGCTCAGGAAGCTCAACCTGCCTAAGAAGATGCTGACACAATTCTACTCTGCCATCATTCAGTCTGTTCTCTGCTCTTCAATCACTGTTTGGTTTGGATCGGTCACCAAACAGGAAAAGAACAGACTGCAATGGACAATAAGGTCTGCAGAGAAAATGATTGGTGTCAGCCTGCCCTCCATCCAGGACCTGTCCAGAGTCAGGAAACGGGCACGTAACATCTCTGCAGACCCATCACACCCTGCTCACAAACTGTTTAAACTTCTCCCCTCTGGGAGGCGCTACAGAACTCTGCCAAAACAAGCAGACACAAGAACATTTTTTTCCCTCAGGCTGTCTGTGATGAACAACTAAAACCAGACTCAAATGTCAGTAACATCAGCTGTATAGTATCTGTAAATTACAATCATCTACACTCATACTGTCATACTATGCACACTGTGTATTTATATTTATTATTTCATCCTCGCACTATGCACCATTACACCAAAAGAAGAAACTTTCCTTGTCTATACACATAGATATTTATGTATATATATATATATATACCCACTTTTTTAAATGTACATAGCTTTTGTTTTTGATCTTGTTTATGTCTATGTTTTACCTGTCAAGTCCTCTGTTTTGTTGTCCTCTGTTTTGTTCTATCTATCTATCTATCTATCTATCTATCTATCTATCTATCTATCAATCTATCTATAAAACATCCTTTAGCTTTTCGTGTATCCTCTCAGAACTCAAATATTCTCTCAGTGTTCTCACAGATAGATAGATTGATAGATAGATAGATAGATAGATAGATAGATAGACAGATAGATAGACAGATAGATAGATAGATAGATAGATAGATAGATAGATAGATAGATAGATAGATAGATAGATAGATAGATAGATAGGGAAGTGGAAAGAAACATTTGGCTTACCCAAACGAACAGCAGAGATCAACATACTCATCCATAGTTGGGGTGATGGAGGGCAGCGAGGTCTGTGAACCAAAACATGCAGGTTTGTCCTGACAGCATTTCTGACAGACATAGTTACAGTGTGTGAGAGCTACCTCTCTACTCCAGCCCAGTCCAGGTCGACTGAAGAACGTTCAGAGGAAAAGACATTGTACTGATGAGTTCAACTACACTCACTGTAAGGAAATGGACACCTGAGGCTAGTGAGGCTCTAAAGGACTGCTTTGAATGCACAGATTGGGATGTGCTTCTGGAAACAGATGAGAATAGTATGGACATTGATAGACAGGCTGACTGTTTCACTGGGTACATCAACTTTTGTAGAGACACAGTCATACCTACAAAGACAGTACGCTGTTTCCCCAATAACAAATCGTGGATCACAAGTGACATAAAGGCAATCCTCAACCAGAAAAAGGAAGCTTTTAGAGATGGTGACAAAGAACAACTCAAACAGGTGCAACATGAACTGAAGAAGAGACTGAAGATGGCAAAGGTGGAATACAAAAAGAAGATAGAGAAGAATTTACACCACAACAACATCCGTGAAGTGTGGAGAGGAATCAATACCATCTCGGGCTACAACAAAAAGAAAAGACAGGCAATAGTGGGTAATGTGGAAAGAGCTGATGCACTCAATCAGTTCTTCAACAGGTTTGACACTGAGGACACATCCCATTCCACTGCCACTCCTCCTTCTCCTCCTCCTCAACATGTGGACATCTCCACCGTGGCATCTTCTTCGCCTCCTCCACAAGTGTGTTTCTCCACCACAGCTCCTCCTCCTCTTCAACAACATGTGGGCATCTCCACCATGGCTCCTTCTTCTCCTCCACAAATGTGTTTCTCCACCACAGCTCCCCCTCCTCTTCAACATCATGTGAGCATCTCCACTGCTCCTCCTTCTCCTCAACATGTGGGCATCTCCATCGTGGCTACTCCTTCTCCTCCTCCTACTCCTACACATGGGTACATCTCCCCTACTGCAGCTACTCCCCTTCACACACCTGTTCCTCCACCCTTGTTTGTCACAGAGACAGGGGTGAGGCTGGAGCTCGGGAGACTTTGCTCTGTGAAGGCAGCTGGCCCAGACGGTGTGTGTCCAAGGCTGTTTAAAGACTGTGTCTGCCCAACTGTGTCAACCTCTGTACAGGATCTTCAACCTGAGTCTATGGCTGGGGCGGGTGCCGGCTCTGTGGAAAACATCCTGTATCGTACCGGTACCAAAAAGAAAATGTCCAGCTGAACTAAATGACTACAGACCGTTGGCCCTTACTTCGCACATCATGAAAACCCTGGAGCGGCTGATTCTACGTCTTCTGAGGCTTGAGGTCAAAGACAAACTCGATCCCCTGCAGTTTGCATACAAAGAACACATTGGAGTGAATGATGCAGTCCTCTACATGCTCCACCGTGCCCTCTATCATCTGGAAGAATCTGGTGCTTATGTAAGAATTATGTTTTTTGATTTTTCAAGCGCATTTATCCAACCCAACATACTCAAAAACAAGCTCATTGATATGGGAGTGGATTCTTCCTTTGTCTCCTGGATCACAGATTACCTAACAGAAAGGCCACAGTTTGTCAGGTTGGGGAACTGTTTTTCTGGGACATTAATGAGCAGCACGGGGGCTCCACAAGGGACTGTCCTGGCTCCATTCCTGTTCACATTGTATACAGCAGACTTTAAATATAACTCTGAGTCCTGCCGCATCCAGAAATACTCGGATGACACTGTTATTGTAGCTTGTATAAGGAATGGACAAGAATCCGAATATAGGGATTTGAGCAAATCCTTCAGTGACTGGAGTCATAAAAACTGCCTCATACTGAACACCGCAAAGACAAAGGAAATGGTCATGGATTTCCGTAGGTCCAAGCCCCCTCTTCAGCCTGTGAACACTTGTGGAGTGGACATCGAGGTGGTGACAACCTATAAATATCTAGGTGTACACCTTGATAACAAGCTGGACTGGTCCCTTAACACAGAGGCACTCTACAAAAAGGGGCAGAGCTGCCTCTTTTTCCTAAGGAAGCTCAGATCTCTAAACATCTGTAGTAAGATGCTGCAGATGTTTTATCAGTCTATTGTGGCAAGTGTTTTATTTTATGCTGCAGTCTGCTGGGGGGGAAGTTTGGGAAAAAAGCAGACAAGGAGGCTGGATAAGCTTGTTAAGAAGGCTGGCTCTGTGATCGGAGTAAGGATGGACTCTCTGGAGGAAGTGGTGGAGAGAGACACAATGAGGATGATGGATGCCATCCTAAACAACATGGATCATCCACTACATAACATCTTGATGGACCAAAGAAGTAACGGTGGTAGACGGCTCCTCTCTCTTCATTGCAGAATGGAGAGATACAAAAGATCTTTCTGAATTTCCCCTTGGGGATTAATAAAGTAATTTGTATTTGTATTTGTATTTGTATTCAGTACAGAGTGATTAGCATTAACAGTTAAAACAGTATAATACATTTACAGAAGTAATGAAATGTTTATTCATGTATTATTGTTGTTTATCACTTCAAAGTAACCTTTCTAACATTTCAAACTGGTCTGCTGTGTGCTGATGTGTTCTTCAGTCCCCATGAACTCACAAGTCTTTGGTGTTAAAGTCAACATCACGTATGAGTCTTTCTTGATGTCAAGTCACGTGACTCACGTCCACACCTTTGCTAAGTCACATCCACTGCATCGCCCTCTTTAATATATATTTAAAAATGAAAAATGAATGCAACAAACTAACTACATGTATCAGCTGTTAACGTGTGAAATGCCATGAATGTAGCGTTAAGAAGGGAGAGCCTACCTGTGACATGACTCTGATCAGTCTGTGATAAAGTTTGGTGGACAGCACGAGATCAGAGCCCTGCATCAATCTGCACTCTGATTGGACGGTGTAGTAGTGACATCATCAACTGGTGGGACTGACAGAAGGGGCGTGGTCCGATGACAACAACGCCAAACAATTAATCCTGGTTGGAGTTCCTAATGATACACACTTTATCACATATGATTGTATTAGTAATAATTATAATGAGTATTTAAATGAGTCTGACCGAGGCTGTCTGTCAGGAGGTGACTGTTAGCTGTTGGTTGGACCAGCTTTAGGTGTTTCCTTTAGTTTGTACAATCATGATAATACATGCTTATAACACACAGTGTGTGTTAAAATGTAGCACCTGTAAGTAATGTCCACGTTTCACAAAGTATGTTTAAATCATTTTATTTTTCATAATAAATTAACGATGACAGAAGAATACTGTGTGTACTGTGTGTGTGTGTGTGACAGTCTGACAGCTTGTTCAGGTTCACATACTGTGTTCAGTGTAACCGTGAAAAAAAAAAAAAAAAATCACAAGAAATATGATCTGCAAAAACAGAATCAGAGGAAACAATGACAGAGATACAACTCACACCATGAACTTTTCTTTAAAGATCTCAGTTCATTTTCTGAAAACAGAAGAATGATGTGTTTCACCGAAAAGCTCTGCTTTAGACTCATCTGTCCACAGGACCACAGGACATTTTCCCACAAGGATTTTGCCTTCCTCGGGTAAGTTTTGGCAAACTCCAATCTGGCTTTTTATGTTTCTGTGTCAGCAGAAGGGTCTGCTGCCTTCAAAGAAAAGAACACAGTCAAACATGGTGGAGGTTCATTGATATTTTGGGGCTACTTCAGGCACTGGATGTCTTGCATGCATCACATTATGAAATCTAAAGGCCACCGAACAGTTCCGGGGCGCAATGTAGGGCCCAGTGCTCAGTCCGTCAGAGGTCATTGGTCTTACAGCACCCAAAGAACACTTCAAAAAACACAAGTGGCCAGCAATGAGTCCAGATCTAAATCCCATAGAGCACCTGTGGAGAGATCATAAACAGGATTTGGGAGAAGGAACCTATCAAATCTGAAAGACCTGGAGCAGTTGTAAACTCCAAAACTCACTGATGGTGACAGGAACCGATTGATACCAGTTATTTTTCCAAAGGGTGAAGTACCATATTTAAAGGGTGAAGGTGCCAATAATTTTGTGTGGTCCATTTTTGGAGTGAAATATCTCTATATAGACTTTCCTTCAAACAAAAAACAAAACAGCTTGGAAAGCTCTTTAATTGTGTCATTTCATGTTACATTGTTAATAAACCTCAACTCATCATCAGTCTTGTATCCTGTCTTTCTCTTACTTCCCTCTCTTTTCATTACATTTTAGAATAGACCAGCTTCTTCACGACTGAGCTCGAGGACGGGTCAGGCCGTGGATCACAGAACACACCCAGCCCATGTGGTGTAGTAGCATCACTGGTGTGTGCTGGCCTGTGGGGTCTTTCTGTCACCTTGCTGGCTCTCAGTACGGTTTGCCTCCGATGCCGGCGAACACCTCCTCCCTCTCTGCAGCAGACGGCATGTCTGGTGTCACACCGTCTCTCCTCCTCTGCAGCATTATGTTGTGCTACGAGACACAAACAACATTGACACTTTACATATGTCTGGCTCCTATCACTGATGATAATATAATAGAATATAATATAATAGAATAGAAAGCATCAGAAAAGATGCAGCCCTGTTGGATGAAAGATGTCAAATGAGAGAAAATAATGACATCACTATGACATAATCAAGGTCATCTCTACACATTTAGACCAAAAGACATCTGACAGGGAGGGTTTCATGAAGAGATGCCGGTTTGTTTGCCAGTTGTATTATGGGAAGGGTAGGACACAGGAACAGGAACTAAAGCCTAAGTATCGCTTTGCTCACTGCTGGCATGAACGAAAACAACAAGAACAGGACTGTTTAAATCAATCATTTTAAATTCAATGATTAAATTATTATTATCTTTGATATGTGATACCTGATAAATGATCACCATGGTGACATAACACACGCCTGAAATGAGTGTAAAAACATTTTCTGTGGGTCCTGAAACTTCCTGGATACTAAATCACTGTAGCTTTTGTTTGTTTTTAATGTCTTCACAGAGAGGCTTTCCTGAAGCTTTTCATAAAAACATGTAAGAGCAGCTCAGGCCTCACACTCTAAACTGACACACAGGTGATACCTCCATAACTCACGGTGCCACTTGCTGCCTTTTGTCACCCACTCCTGTCCCTAAGGATGCAGGTGCCCTGATCAACCAGTGGGTGTCGTTACTCCAGCATCATGGATGAGAGCGCAGAGGTGCTTCCAGGAGTCAAAGCCTGGATCTCATTGATGACAAGCATGTCTTCTCTGCATCCATCCAACTGCCATATTTTTATGATCATCATACACATCCTACACTACATGCTTCACTGATTTTTTTCCCCTCCCAGTTTCCTTCGTTTGTCTTTGATGCTGGAACCATCCACTCACCCAGTACTTCCTGCAGTTCTTATATCTCTGGAAATAGGCTGAACACATGCTTTTATCATAGTTGTTGGCATCCAGACACTTCTGGGAGGCATCACTTTCCTGAAAAAGACAACAAGTTCCAGCAATGGAACAGGATTACAAAGTTCCCAGCAGCAGCAGCAGCAGTTTGACACAGTGCAGGATGTAAAGAGTGGGTCAGCTTACCTCGATGCACGGGTTACTGTCCTCACTCCGAAGTTTACGAGCACTTTTATTCATTTGGATCTGCGTACAGATGGACAATATTGCAAGTTCAGTTTGTACATTTTTTTTTCAGTCTCATGTTTCATGTTTCATCTCTTCTGTGTGGATTACACGTCATTCTCTTTAATGGAGTTTAAGAGCATAACGTGGAACTGCACTGTGGTTTCTACAGCTCACTTAATATTTTTAAACATCAGTCTTTATCAACAAATATGCTGTTATAAAGGCAACTTTCAAATATGTAAACCAAGTGTAATATTAGAATTCTGCATTCTACATGATCATCAGACAAACTGAATCAGAAAGCCACGAGTGGAACCATGACTACAACATGAAGACCAGTGGCTTAGTTTTGTTGTGGTCCCCAGTTTGACCCTGACCAGCAGCCCTCGTGGTCTACTAAAGTTCCAATAACAAAGTCTGAAAATGCCCAAAGTCACTTTAAAATATTAAACTGAAGCCACTTTTCTATCTGACCATTTTCTGATGGACAAAAAGAAAAGTGAGTTAAAACAATACACTGACTGATTTATGACAAGTGTTTTAACTGAGGAGGTTAACGTTCTGTTGAATGACAAACGGACTGTTTGATTCTGAACACATTCTGACTGATGCTGATTTTTCACATCTGACAGTAAAAATCTGATAACTAGATGTTGGTCAATATTCATTTTTAGCATAAACACATGACGTAAACAACAAATATCTTTGATTATCACTGAACAGTTGTGACAAAGATACAGACTGGGACGTTTTTTTTTTTTTTACAAACTTCCAAAGGTTTGTTTGAGACTATTTCAATAAAGTCATATTGTTCTGTGTCTGACATATTCTAGTTTCAAAAACTCAATATCACGACACACCATACACATAGTGCCTACTAATGACCCCACAAAGTCACTCTGGAGTCTTAACTTGGGTTCACAGCGTTTGCTTTGTATTCTGGTTCTTCTAATAAAATAATTTCAACTTGTTTTTAAATGTATGCTGAACTGAAAGCTGTCTCTCTTCATGTGTCTCAGTGGTGTCAGGTTTACAGTCTAACTGTCCCCCGCCATACATACATACATACAGTCAGGCTGTTACGTGGTTGACCTTCATTGATGAGGCAAACAGGGAAATGTAGTGCAGAACGTCTCCGCAGCTTTTCATTGAACACAGGTGGATGAGTGAGTTCTGGTGCTGGTTCGGCTGAAGCTCCACAGCGTCAGAACCTACCTTTAACAAACACCAACTTTATCCAGCGGTAACGTCACGGTACATCCACAGTAGACAGAGTTATTTTTGTAAACAGAGTATTCAGAACATTCTGGTCGTTTCTCTGCTTTAGAACACTAACGACACTGACTCCACACAGCGAGCTGCAGCTATACGCTACTTGCGGCTAACTGACGAGCTAACGAGCCATAGCATGAACGTCCCCGTCATGTTCCAGCACAGCTTACTGCAACAGCGCACCACGAAAATCAGCCACACCGTCACCGACGACTGACTGACACAGCAGCCAATGAGAACCCCTGAAAACCAACGACGTAGACTGACAGCTCAATGAGCCAATCGGATTTATTTGCTTGAATGTTGGCCTTCCTATCGTTGTAAATTGGACTAAAGCAAGTTTAAACGATTGACAGTGTGTGTAGCAAGTCCAAAAATTGAGTTTTATTGAGAAGGACTGTCAGTGACAGTGAGGGAGAAGTGACAGCGCCGAACACAAATCAAAAAGCGAGTGGGCGGGACTTTGAATGGGCGTGGCTAAATCCTAGTGCGGTTGCATCGCAGCGCATACACAATGGCTGCTCGAAAGAAGGGAAAGCAAACAATTTTCAGGCCCGCCGCGTCCAGCAAAAAATATGAGAAAAAAATTATTAAAAATTCGGAAAATAGTTGAAAGTCAAGAAAAACTCAACAGAAAGGATGCTAAAGCGTCCGGGGTAAGTTTGATGTAAATTAAGTAAACGGTTACACAGTTTTTGAATTAAAATATCGGGGTTATTTAAATTATGAGAGAGGGGTGAGCTGGGGAAAAGTTTGTGTTAATCAGTACCCAGTTTGGGACCACAGAAAAAACCAAGGCAAGGCACAAGTATTGAGTTTTGAAAAAAAGAAATAATGTCACTGGTCATATTAGTGTCACGGCGCGTGTCCACGAACATTAAAGAGCACAGGAACTCGTGGAGTGGAGGAAAGTTGTGTAAAGTTGAACATAGCCTTCTCTTAGTTTATTTTTTTTAATAGCCTATAATAAGAACGGCGTGCGATGAGCACCGACAGGAACAGGCGCACTTGGAATCAGCATTAATGTCACTTCTCCTCATGTCTGCGTGCACGTTTTCTGCCTCATTTTCACACTTCATCATGAGCAGTGTCAACATGTCCTTATCGATTCAAGCATCTCCTTTCCATAACGCCAAACGCGACCATGTAGCGGCTACACTGCCTTTCTCATGCTCTTTCTCTCTGACGCTGTTTGTTATATCGTATTTTCACCCGCTGCAGGTATCGATCACGGTGTCATACACATGACAGTTCGCCTGTGACCCGCACTGAGGCTAATAAACAAGAAACGGCAAGAAATTGCTTGTCAATAGAGCAGCAAAATGGAGGGAGAACTTAAGGCAAACTAATTAGGCAATGCTTAAGATTTGCTTGTGCCGCCTGCGTCCCGAACTGATCGCAAACAACTTGTTTTAGGACCAAAAGTCCTGTGCTGTTCGCTGGACTCTGTGGCAGGTTGCTCTGGGCACGTTTGTAATTCGTAGTTGTTTAGAAGATGTGCTCCTGTCATGACAGTGTGCTGAGCTTTAAACTCGAGCTGCTGCTGCTGCTGTGAGCTGGACATCACAAGCTCAAACATCAGAATCAGTTGTTGAGTTAAGGAGCCTGTGTGCTGGTGTCGGTGGTTAGAGAGCTCAGATTAAAACAGTTCCTGAAGGGAAGTGTGTTGTCTGTGCTGCTCTGTGTTTACAGCTGTCCTTCACCTAAAACTAGACCAGAGCTCTCTATCTGATATGGAACTAGTCTGTAACTGTCATGGTATGGCTCTGACTCTGGTCTGTCACACTGGAGGGTTCCTGGTATCAGTCTGGAGGCTGACTGCATGTGTTTGAGTCATGATGCTGTCCATAAAAAATGCAGGTTATTGTGGGAGAAGTTTTTGTGTGTTTGCGATGTGTTCAGGCTCAAAGGAAATGTTCTATATGTTTCATCTTGAGTCAAAGATAGGAGAGAAGAACGTCAACATGTGGAGGATGTTGTCTGTCTGCATGCATGCCTCTAACTTACTGTTCATGAGTTTTCACACAAATCAAACTTTGATCCCTCATGGCTTGTTGTTTTGTAATATTTGAACATGATATAAATTATTAGAACTGTTTTAAGAATTACATTTTTTTCATAAGAACCCATAAAATCAGCTGCTACTGTGTTTTGAAGGTGAAACAATATTAGTTTATTAGTAAGCCTGCACTGCTCCTCCTCCTGCTCAGCTTCTTTTCATAAATATATATATCTGTAGTTTGAAGCAGTTTAATTTCATGTTGTGATTGGACACAATATTTGATGTGCACTAGCTCCTGTGAACATGTGTTATAGCCTAAATGACAACTCTCTTATAAAATATAAAGTATTTATATTTATTTAGTCTTGAGTCTTGATGTTACTGTTCACTACATTGTTCTAATTTTCAGTTCTAGCAGTCTACACTTATAATAAAATAAGAATGTCAACAAAATAATTAGAATTTGTAAATTATTTAACGTTTATTCATATTCATAAATTTGTGTTCTTAAAGTTAAGACAAGACAAGTAACTAATGGATGTGAGTGAAGTTACAGAATCTCTCCTGTGTGTTGTTGTTATTATTATTATTATTATTATTATTATTATTATTAATAATAATAATAATAATAATAATAATAGTAATAATAATAATAATAATCTAAGTCAATGTTATTTTAGAAAACAGTGTTTTTTTTATTGTTTTTTTTACAAAGATAAAACTATGAATCATAAAATGCACATTCATGTGTTATAATAAATGTTTTTAAATAAAGATCCAGCAGTGACAGTATATATATAATTTAGCTTCTTTTTTTTTTTTTTTTGCTTCTTTTTTTACTCGTATGTTTACTTCAGTTCTTCAGAATTTTAAGCACAGACAACAATTTTTGCAAAATAGTTGGCTGGTATCAGCTTAATTATTTGCACTAACTGTGTCGATTTCTGTTTAAAACACATGAATTACTGCAGGGACAAGTTATTGTAATAACTTTTAATTTTAATAGCAAAAAACTCCTCAAACAAAAATTCCAGAAAGTTTCAAATTGAATTAAATTAGAGTGATATAGACATGTCAGGCCTTTCCACCATCAGAATGGGGCAGAAGGGATGATGTGACTTCACATTTGATGGATGCCTCAGAATGAATGCAGATCATGTAAATATTTGCTCACTGATAATTCTCATCTGTGAATTTTTAGTCTTTTAGTCGGATTTTTTGTCTCCTGTGTTGATTCAGCACAGTTTCATCTATTTATCTGAATGAAATGTTTCTTTTAAAACTTGGTTGCATTAAGGTTCAAAAAGAGCTCAAATTTTGTCGACTTCTTTGTTTGAAAGCCACAATTAATTAACTCAAGCTAACATATTCCTTTGTCCTCACATTGAAGCCCTGATAAATCAAAATGTTTTTTTAGACTGAACCAAAGCTGACTGGGACAGTCTTCAGTCTGTAGTGGAAGCTGGTTTAGCTGTGTGAGGTTTGTATGTGGAAGTGGTTTTGTCTATAGTATACAGATTTTGCATAAAGAACCACTGGCAGCCATTTTTAAAATATGCACCTGGTGCTGTAGCAGTAGGATGGAGTGGTTGGGGGTTTTAAATGGTCCAGTGGTGTGATCACTCAGTCTGTCATGGAGGCCTCACAGTGGCTTGAAAAGGCATGTCAGCTGGGTTAGCTGGGAAACCCTGCACAGGGATATGAGAGAATGAGAACTGAAGGAGAAGAATAAAGTGTATCAGAATTAAACATCTAATTCAGCTGTGACATAGTATCAGATTACATTGCTGTAACTATACACAGACCACAGAGCTCAGGTTTTTGGATCTCCCATTTACTCCAAATTCTGAAGACTCTGTGGCATTAGTAGATGGCTCTATAGTATTACCATACTTGACATTTTTTTAATTATAGAAACACTGACGACACCAGAACTATGAAAGGACACATTATGGAATTATTTGGCAAACAAAAAAAGATCAAAATATGTTTTATATTTTCAATTCTTTTGCATTGATGACAGCTTTGCACACTCTTGGCATTCTCTAAGTCAGCGTCAGGTCGTACCTGGAATGATTTTCCAGCTGTCTTTCTTATATAGGCTGGTAACTTGTTGGCTGCTTTTCCTTCATTCTGCGGTCCAATTCATCCCAAACCATCTCAGTTGGGTTTAGGTCAGGTGATAGTGGAGGTCAGGTCATGTGATGCAGCACTCCATCACTCTCCGTCTTGTCAGATAGCCCTTACAGAGCCCGGAGGTGTGTATGGGGTCATTGTCCTGTTGAAAAGCAAATGATGGTCCCACTAACAACCTCCTCCTCCATGCTTCACGGTGGAGGAGGTTCACCTTCTCTGCGTCTCACAAAGTCACAGCGGCTGGAACCAAAAACCTCAGATTTGACTCATCAGACCAAAGTCCAGATTTCCACTGGTCTAATGTCCATTTCTTGAGTTTCTTGGTGCAAGCAGTTCTCTTTTATTTATTATTATTTTTCTAATTTATCTATATTAATTCCAATGCAGAACAATACCATACCAGCATGTAAAATCAGCATACAAGATGTACTGTACCTGAACTACCATTACAGTATGCTACTCTACTTGCATAGGTTTAGTATGGTTCTAGTTTTAGTTCAATATGTGTTGTTTTTTACCATATCATATCCACCAATCCTTTCCTCGTCTGTCTGCCTGTCTCTGTCTGTCTATCTGTCACAGCCAACCATTTTACATTTTAAATAAGTGGATCCATCACAGACTGACAGCAGCACAGGTCAGGAAGCTGTGCAGGGACATGCTGGTCTTTTTCTGAAATCCGTATTGTCTGTCCCAGTGCATCAAACTTAGGTGGAAGAAGAGTTACAGTTTGATGAGAGTTCCATCAGGTCTGGTAGCACAAATGGAGTTGATGGTATTTGAATGTAAACTGGCTCTTTGATAACACAGATTGTGAGGTGATTTGATCAGTAAAACATTTATTATTACTGGCAAACGTAAATCAAGACTTTTCATTTGATTGTGAACATGGCAGGAGTCTGCAGTGAACTGAACAGAATTCTGATTTTTATAACAATGTCTCAGTCTACTGTGGCTCACACGGTACAGCATCCACTCAATACGGGGTTGGCGGTTCAATTCCCAGCTATCTCTGTCCTCATGTTGAAGCGTCATTGGGCAAGGCACTGAAATTTTCCCTGATGGTTAGACGGTTAGTGATGAGTGAGAAATTAGAATAAAAGCTCAATATAAATGCAGACATTTGTCATCTACACATTTCTTAGGCTGTTTCAAACCTCATAGGACTAATGCTTATATAACTACACCCAGTAATGCCATGTTTCAACATGTCAACATTTTTAGTTTATTTAAACATTGATAGGGTAACATTAGATCTGACAGATTAAAACTACAAAACAGGAATGTACAAACACGATTCATTAAAAATAAAACTTCGAAAATTCATTTATGTTTTATTTTTTTTTTCAAATTTACGGTGCTTTATTGTATTTTAGTTCATCTATCATGTCTCACCTCGCTGAATATCACCTTTTTACTGCTGCATTAATCAAATCATACTAAGACCTCCACTAATGGTTCTGATTATGTTGTGTGTATTAAAATTAAAATTCTTCCTCTGTCATACGAACGCGCTCTGAGGTGGATTTGTAAAACCCAGAGTTAACTGAGCCAGTTGATAGCCAGCTTCATGATACCAATTATTCAGGATCACCAGTGTTAGGCTCAGTAAAGGAAGGTAACCCAAAGAGAGCATGATACAGACCTCAGATCAGTATTTCCGCTGATTATTCTGAAACTGAAATTCTCTCTCTCCCTCTCCCTCAGGGCCCAGAGTCCGGCCTGTGTTGAGCACATGAAACTGGATAGAATAATTGCATCAGTACTAGTTGGCCACTGCTCCCCTGTCCATGTAGCTGGTCTGCCTTAAAGTGCCATGGCCACGGGAACCCAGGGCCACCGTGACCACATCCTGGAGAAAGCCAAGCTCGTGCCGCCTATGGGGAGGCGCAGGAGAGCAGAGGGGAAGCCGAAGAAAAATTTCCCCTGCCAGGAGTGTCAGAAAGCTTTCAACAGTCTGGAGAAGTTGAAGGTGCACTCATACTCTCACACAGGAGAAAGACCCTACTGCTGCTCCCACCCTGACTGCACCAAGGCTTTCGTCTCCAAATACAAGCTGCTACGGTACAGACAAGCAGCAGTACATAGCAGGCTGCAGCATGTTGCTTTTCTCTTTACACCTTTAGTAACATAGTGCTCAGTAGTAGTTAGAATGATGTGTTGATGAATACTAGTTTTCAGGTCTTGTGTTTATGTGTGATGTAAAGCATGCCTACTTAAAACATGATTGCAACAATTCTGAGTGCTCATAGAATGTATCTGTGTTCCAAGGCATATGGCAACTCACTCGCCAGAAAAAAACCACAAGTGTTCATACTGTGAGAAAATGTTCCACCGCAAGGATCACTTAAAGAATCACCTACACACTCACGACCCGTACAAGGAGGCGTTCACCTGTCAGGAGTGCGGCAAGAGCTACAACACCAAGCTGGGCTTCAAACGCCACCTCGCCCTCCACGCTGCCAACAGCGGAGACCTCACCTGCCAAGTGTGCCTGCAGCCGTTCCCCAGCACAGGGGTTCTTCTGGAACACCTCAAAACACACGCTGGCAAGTCCTCTGGCGGGACCAAAGAGAAAAAGCATCGCTGTGAGCATTGTGAGCGGCGATTTTACACCCGTAAAGACGTGCGACGCCACATGGTGGTGCACACCGGACGCAAGGACTTCCTTTGCCAGTACTGTGCCCAGCGCTTCGGTAGGAAGGACCATCTGACGCGTCACGTGAAAAAGAGCCACGCCCGGGAGCTGCTGAGGGTAAAAACTGAGCCAGCTGATTCGCTGGAGCCAGTCGTCTACGACTTGGCGTCTGGGGGCATCAAGGGCGAGCTTCAAGGAATGCTGACACCGAGGCCGCACCAGCTCAACATGTACACAGACCCCGTCGTGGACACAGAGCCCTTCCCCAACCCGACACACCCCTTTTCTTTAAAGTACCCGCTGGGCTCCAACTTTACCTCATACACCTTCTCCTCACAGGAGCGGGAGCAGAATCTAAAGGGAGAACTGGAGACCTACCTGATGGAGCTGCAGAGCAGCATACCCTCCTCATCCTCTGCAGCCCAAGAACCCCAACTCTCCTCCTCCAAACTTGAGTTGGACGCTCAAGTGGGCGTGCTGGAGGAAACGAGCCAGGAGGTGTCCCTGTCCAAAATGTCCACACCGGTGGTAGCAGCTTCCACAGGCGACTCTCTGGCTTCATCCTCCTCTCTGATGGACTTCTCACAGCTTTTCAACTTCCTGCCACTCAATGGGCCTCCATACAACCAGGCAGGTGGCAGCGGGGGGCAGGGTGTCGCCTATCCACCCAATGAAGAGCCCGCACCTCTTGTCCAGCTGCCCCCCCATCCTCCCGATGGCCCAGAGTCTGCAGAGAATCCGCTTCAAGGGCTCCCCTCCTCTTTCATATCCAACCTGAGCACACCCACCACACTGCCCCGCTTCCACCAAGCTTTTCAGTGATCCAGTATGTACTGCGCATGGCACACATGCACTCAAACACACACACACACACACACACACACACACACACACACACACAGCCACACCAGCAAACACCCAAACGAGATGCCAGTAACACACGTTTAAAGATGTTAGCACCTCTGTCCATTTAATATGACAACACAAGCAGACACTAACACACAGCAGATGCATGGTGATCAGCACTGACAGCACACACACACACACACACATATTCACCACCACAAATCCCTAATCACGTGTTCACATAATGGCGGAAAAATGATCCTTTTGTTCTGGCTGTTTACGCAAATACAGGTTCCAAATTCTTGGTTTAGTTTTGAAGTGAACATGAGTAAACACACATTTAATGACAGCAGAGTTCAGTCATGATGTGTGCTCATTGTGCACTGCGCCACTACTACTATGTCATCATTCATAAAGCAAAAACTGTTTTTCCGCAATTATGTGGACACGGCTTCATCACAAACAGTTTGAGCTGAGTCAGTCTAAACATGAATTAGTCACATACATGACTGATAAGTCATTTGATTGCAGTGACATTTTCTTTTCTTACCTAACCCCTCCTCCATGCTTTAGAATAGATTTACAGTAGTATGCAGATTTTGCAATGTATATTGATTTTTTTTTTGTTTGTTTTTTTGTGCAGCACTTTGAACTTTGTGATGTCGTCTGTCATCACAGTTGTTTTGTGTCTTTCTTATTTGTCGTAGGGACCAATCTGTAGTTTTGGGATGTTTTTGTCCATTTACATCTATTTCATCCATCATGTACTATAAATGACTGCCAACCATTCTCCAAACCACACTGGATTTTGGTTGATTTTTAGTTTTTGCAATGTTCCAGGAAACTATTGAGCTTCATTAGTTTCTAATCTGGATGGAAATCCACTTGCATGAGTCGGGTAATCCATGACTGTGATCATGTCTCCTTGTGTTTTCTGTGCACTTACAACTGCATTACTATGCAGGACAATGATGTTACCTTGTCAGCAGTAAAAGCAGATCTAATGTTCACTGTGCTGGATTACATAACCTAGTTTCAAGTTTCTGCAAGTTTATTTCCAAAATGTAGTGAAATTATTGTAAACCAACAGCTTCCTGGAAGAAACATCTCAAATGCTATAAAGGATGTAGCATAAAGTATGTGTGATTAGTAGTAAATAGTCTAAAACATGCAAAAACATCAGCCTGGTCCTCTTGATCAATCCATAAAGCAGAAGTTTATTCACATTGTTATAGACAAGGTACTGAGTAGGAACTACTGAGCAACAGTGTTACAGTTTTACATTTCATTTTGGTAGTTAGTGGATTCTCTGGTCACGTTTTCTCTTCATTCTTAAACAGTGTGGACGTTTTCAGCAAAGCTGTCAAAGCTGTTTCATAGTTAACCCCCAACCCCGAACCAAAGTCAACTCAACACAGACAGAGCTGGCTTCTACCTGTTCAAACATGACTGTAGACAGTTCAGGTAGATGAAAATCCCATCAGGGTATTTCAACATAGAGAATGAACTCACACCAAGGGCTGTCATTGTCCAGTTCACCCCTCTAAACACTCTCCTCTCTTCACCACACAGTATCCCCAGTTCATTTAGGATCAACCATGTATCTGGATCAAACACACGCACACACGCACACACGCACACACACACACACACACACACACTCACTGGAGTACTATAGGCTCACCATGTCTTTGCAGATGGTTTCAAACATGGCTGCGGAGCTGTTCCACTCTCCTGTTGTTAGTGTCGTTGTGCCTTAAACGAAGACCACAAAGAAAGCACTCCTTCAGCAGTGAAGGAAGTTATTCCTGCAAAAATGCATAATCACACACATGAAGTATCTCTTGTATTTCTTTCCTGTCTGTAGTCAAGTGCCTGTGCCTTTTGTCACTCAGACTTCTGAGAAGTGTAGTTAGATTGTCTTATTTGTGACTTTTGGACTGAAACTAAACTTTTTAGTTGTAGATCAGATGTGAAAGTGTTGAGTGTTTATATGTTGTACCTAATACCATTGAACTAGGTATGGATCATTAAAGGTCATGTGAGGGTGGGTTGCTAAAGTGAACCATAAAAACACAGATGACTACAGTAAATATTGTCAGTATTTGAGCCTCAGTATGACCGACCCCATCTTTAACAGTGAAATTAATCTTTTTACCAATTTGTTAAATTTGTTTACCAAATGTTCCAGCCACGTTCTGTCTTTACACCCACATCTATATATAGAACATACATAAAATACATCAGTTCAGTTTTTCTTATTCGACGTAGAACAACGTGGATCTCCTCTAATATATGAAATCATCAACATTATGCGAAACTTGCCAAATTGTGCTGCTATTTTGGTCATTTAGCCAAAAGAATGGGATGTGAAGCAAATACTCCCAGGAGGAAATCCTTTCTGAGTGACTGTGCCACACTTCGGTTGTCATTTCATTTTTAAAGTCTGACTCTAAATGTTAACAGTTAACATGCAGGTCTCCTCTCAGACATGATGCAGATGGATTGTAAGCTCCAAAATACTTCAGTTCAGAATCAGTTCATCAGTGCGATGGTGAAAATAAAAGTCCACAGCCACGTGCTCTGACTTCCGCAGGCACCACTTCACTTCACATTCAGCTTAAAGTGGAAGTCACTTTTTAAAGCATGTTTTAGTCTTGTGGGTTGTGAAGACTCAGCCTGTGAACACGAACTCTCTGAAAGCTAAAAACACGATGGAGACACAACAACTGAAATAGTCAAATACTGATCAGAAGTATGAAGGAAATAGTTGTTTGCATTCTGGTTTTCATGTGAATGAGCTTCAGTGTCATTTTCTCTTTAATGATGACAACAACTTATGTTGCAGTATCTAAATATTCCAATAACACTCAAAAGGTAAATAAGATATAAAAAACGTCAAATCTGCAGTTCTCAGTTGGTCATTTAAGATTCAAGTGTTGATATGCAGACTAACAGTCATTTTTTCAGCACACTCTGATGTATACAATCAAAGTTTAATGGAGGGCTTCCCTTTCTGTTTCTATGTTCAGCTCACAGTACTGTGGTCTTTAGCTTTAGGGGAGATTTGTCGCCTAAAATGACATTTTTGCTACTACAGATGGATGATAAAAGACTATATTGGTGCTTGGGCATCTCCCAGAGGTAAATGTTTAGGATTTTATGCATGTGAAGCAGAGCAGTGTTAGAAAAGAGCTAACCCTGGATTAAAGAACATGTTCATCGATTAGACCAAAGCATTAGTCCAGTTCATTCTTAACAGAACTATCAAATGCAGTCAGATGTGTCGGGAGAATGTTTCAGTTGTTTTGGGGACAGTGAAGTGTAGTTATCGAGACTTCTGCCTCAGTTTAATACAGTGGAGGTGAAAGGGCACTAAAAGTTCAGCCCAGTATCTTTCTGAAGTTAAATAGGAATTCTTGTTGTTACCTGTGGTGGTAGAAGTCTGAAGACCTGGACAAATGGAATCAAAATTGTCTGCATGGATAGATGCCACTAGAGAGAAGAGAAATGTGTTTGTTTTGGTGATTTAAGTGAACTACATGTGTAGTTAAAAAAAATGCAAAATTCAGATACAATTTTTTTTAAAGGACATGACACATCTGTGATTCTTATCTTTAGAAAGTCTTGAGCTCTTGAGATGGTATTTTGTTGTTTCCTTTAGTCAGTTCATGTTTGGTTGTGAATCAAGAAGAGAATCAGTGAGCCTGTGTCGAATCCTCAGTCTCAATCAGTCCACAGCGACACATCTCCACTTTGCCTTCTTTCAACATGGACAGTAGCTTCACTGTTCAGCCATTCTGGGCATATCATTGTAAGCAGACATGCCTTATTTTTTTCATGTCATTCTTTAACATAGCAGCTGTTGTTTCAAATCTATGTAGGAAATAAGAAAGAAAATCATGAACAGATACATTTTACATCTATTTTTTATACACTGTTAACCATTACAGTAACATCCACTAACATCACATCGCACTTGTAAATGATTCATGATTCCAACATTTCCAGAGACATGTTTGAATGATGAACAGACATGGACCCAAACATGGAGTCTTAGGTTCAGTGAAGTGTTGGAACAAGCAGATACTGAATACATAGATGACAATAAGAGGACCATCAAATGGAAAGCTGGTGTTCAGGAGATCAATTTGCTGACAACAGAATAACAAACTACAGTTAGCACTGATGCATTGCTTTGACGTGTCATCAGCAGCAGCTATGTTGTACATTTAGATCATCTAAATGTGGTAGTGTTGCATTGAAAAGTTACTGCAGCTGTTGCTCATGAAGTTGCTTAGTTTTGGGTTAGTCTGTGACCTCAGCAGCTCTTAGGTCACTCGGCTCGCATAGCATTCTCTACACAAACCTCAGGAGAAAAGCCGATAGTACCTGAGCAGCATGTTGTCATTCTGGGCTGACTGTAAATTGTCTGTGAGATCACAAAACTCCATGTGAAGATGCAACTTGCTGCTGGGAACTAAAATTCACATCTTTCCACTAAGGTTTGCGTAGCGAACTCCAAGTCACGGAGTAGCATACAGGATACTGAGGTCACAAATGTGTTTTCCAGCTGTTGCTAGCTATGGGCTTATGACTGTAGTCTGATACAATTAACAGCATTCGAGCAATCACTCACCAGCAGTGTAGGGCTGGGTATCGACTGAAATGTGTGTTTAGCACTGAATACCAAACTCTTTAGTGAAAGATTCATCCTGTTGTCTTACTCTTTGACCTGAGTTCAATCACAATTTGAATAAAAGCTGAGGGACAACACACACCTATCCAAGGTAATAAAGGGAAAGCAGCACACTCATAACTCAGACAATTTTAGTTACTTATTACTACTTATCAGTTACTACTGTATTTTACTACAAAATCTTTGTCCAGCTGCTTATGTTTTAATTCAGTTCATTTTATTTCTATAGTGCCAAATTATAACAGGAGTTATCTCATGACACTTTCCATACAGAGCAGGTCTAGACCGTACAATACATGTACATCATGAGCAAACACTTAGTGACAGTGGCAAGGAACAACTTCACTTTTTTTTAAAATGTTTGTACAACATTTGGCACTTAAAATTGATCATGTGATCAAAGTTCCATAAGTGAATAAACTCTATAACCATCCATCCACAGCAAACCCAATTCTTTGTTGAAGGTTGTGAGATTCTGTTTAAAGGGCCATACAAAATCTAGTAAGAGGACCTTCAGTTGAGTTTATTTTGTTAAACTACTGTTCCTGAGGTCAAGAGTGAACTAACATGCTCAATATTTTGAGTACTGTTGCTTCTTTTGAAAAATGAAAACAATGTTTTGGTATCAGTATCAGAACTCTGGTATCACATTGACACATATTAAAATTTTCAATCAATAATCAGCCCTACAGCAACAGAACTGAAGGATGAAAAGTAACAAAGCTGATGTTAGCTAAGCTATGATTTCATAAAATAAACATGAACAGACACCTTTTAGAGACATTGGACTGCACATGATGTGGCAAAATCTGAACTTTACAACTTGATTCTTTTTTTGTTTTGTTTTGTTTTTTTGCCAAATTCCACCATTTCCCTTCGACCGCAGCAGTTAACAGATGGTGCGCCTTAGTTCCATGAAATGTTTGATGGATATATAACCCAATAGTGTTATCATTTACCTCACATACTCATCGTGTTTTTGTGCTCTGAGATTCAAAAATGATGATGATGAACTAGAAGTGTTAAGTCCCCCTGTTCCCTCCTGAATGACAGGACTTGATGAGACAATATTTTTCTGGGTTGTGTGAAATGTAGAGTTGAATGTGTAATGTTTCAAAGCATTTATGGAAGTTTGCTATTTGTGTCTTGTGAAGGTTTGTGGTTTTACAAGAGATGTTAGCAAGCCGCTATTTTTTTTTCATAGCACTTTTTGTAAATTGAATGCCTTTATTTCCAATACCTTTTTGTTTAAAACCTTTATTACAAATGTATAGATGATATATTTAGCTCTTTTAGAGAACAATAACATGTAAATACAATATAAAATGTTTTATTTTTACAGGTACAATTTTGAAAGTGTTTTTCCTATCAAAGTGTCATTTTTGCTTTACTTGCACAAGTGTTCTGTGTATCTCATTGAGGGGTCTTTTAACAAATAATGTACCTTGAACACAGATGTTTGTAGGCCTTCCTGAAGGCCTTCTTTGACTATTCAACCGCTGGTTTAGGTGAGAGCACAAGCAATAATGAAGCTTAAATGGACGATTAGATTAGATAGCACTTAATTATATCATCTTGTCATGGGTTGTTTAATTAGTTGTCAAAAAGAAAACAAGATATATGTTCAATAACTCCCAGGATGATGTTGTCCTCCTCGATCATCCTTTGACCTCAGTGTGACATATTATGAAAAAGCATTACTTGATTTCTTAGTGGTTTCTGTCTGAAAGCTGTTGCATGAACACAACTTTCCCAATCAGCTAACTGCAGTTTCAACTTGATGTATAGTTCATATGGACTGTGTGGCAGAATCCAGGGACTTGATGTGGGGACAATAAAAGCAACAAACTGTGGATCAAAGTTGAAAGTTGAAAAAAAAAATCTCTACACATGAGAGAAAGTAGATCCAGATTTGAAGTCTGGTATCAGATCAAGTTTCTTATTCTGAAGCTAATCTAAATTGTCCTGGGAAACAGAAATAGGAAAACAGAGAGTTGTGTGATGACCAGGAGATGCTCTTCAGTGAGAGGCACAGACCTTTAGCAATTCATGTCAGACTTCTTTATAAGCTTCAGTGGTACCAGTGAACTTTATTGAATGTGTATGTAAGAAACACTGCAATACTGCAATATATTTTGGTATTGGATCAAGCTGCTAACATACTTCTAAAGCTCCTCAAGGTGCTACAGACCTCTTTTCTAGTTCTTAAATGTATCGTTTGTACAAACAAAGTATCCAGTTTAGCTGAACAGTTGGTAGTGTGCCTGGTTGTACTATACAGTATAGCTACATATATTTTTATTGTACTGTGACTTTTGTAGTCTTTTGACAGACTTGCCTGTAATATCACATGCCCCCCCACCCCCCTCCCCATCTGTGTGTTGTGATATTGGGAAACTGAGTCATTGTGGGAGATGCTCTGGGTGAAGTCACTCAGCAGAGATGAAGACATCGGCGCTGACACTGAGAAACACGACTCCACGTGACGCCATTCAGAATGAGCTGAGGAAGTTCAGAGATGAACTGCATTCCAGCCATGTTGGTTTTGTTATTTACACCATCCTGTGACAATGATGGACTCAATGCTAATTCTCAATATTCTACTTCAAATCTATTTTACAAACTACTGTTATATTTTTATAAATATAGGCAAAGTAATTCACATAAACATATATATAAGTAAATATATGTATATGTTTATAGGTTGTTTAAAATAAAAATTAATGCTGCAGCTTTTATCTGTTGTTCTTTAAACATTGACATCATCCAAAGAGGCAGATTATTTATTGTCTGGCAAAATAACCTGATCTGATTTACATACCTTGCTGCTATGAGAGAGAAGAGCTGCAGTCGTCAACTCCAGTGTTTTTACACAATGTAATGAAAGTTCAATAAACATGAGAAGGATCCAACTGTGTGTCTGTTTGGTCATTTCTAAAAATGTGACATTCATCATCTGTCATCATCTTTTTGTCTGAGCATATGCTGCTTTCAGGCAGGAAGTGTGCTCATCACACTGAATCTGAAAACGTCTGAAGCCTTTTACAATTACAGTGAATTCTGCATACAAGCTGAAACTGTAATCTGCAATTCACTAACAAGTACCACACCAATATTGATTTAAGTTTAGACAGGTTTATTGCATGTTATGGATAAGGGTGAACCGAGATGATGTGCTGTAGGAGGGATGAGGGTAGAGGGATGGAGGGGTAGGGGATGAGAGGAGAAATTGGGGTCATTGGTAGATGGAGGAGTTCAGAGGTTGACCAGTGTCTGAGTTGAGACTGTGTGAGGGAACCATCTCTCTGTATCTCTATGTGTTAGAGCCCCCTGGTTCCTGTGAATGAGAGAGCGAGAAAGAAAAGGGGGTTTAGGGTGAATGGATAAATTGTGTTTAAGTACTTGAGATACAGAAATGAGATGACTTCGGTGTGGTGTGAAGATGTGGCTACAACAAGCTAACATGAAGCCAGTGCCTACAATACCAAATGACCAAATCCAGCATTTTGTTGCTCCATTGCTCAAGTCTCAATAATTTACTTTAAGAGCAGGTCACTGTTGTTTTCATCAAAAGTTACTCAAACAGGACGAAACCGCGCATTTGTTGGGCACTATTTTTATTGGTGGATTAATCCACATTTGGTGACTATTTGTAGCAGCAGGAAGGCGTATTAAGGACTGATTCAAAATAAACGACTGTGTATGTTCATGATGATAAAGAAACATGTCACTCAATGTAACTGTGGCTCATCAGGGTGCAGAGGAATAAGATCTATCAGGCTATGATACAAAGGACTGGTTAGCGGGTATATTCATTGTTGTTCATTGTAGACAAGAGGACCGTATGCCAAGATAGTACCCATCTGATGACATCACACAATCACAACTAAACTCCCTGATCAGAGTGAGAGTAAAAAATGAAAATGATGGGCTCGTTGTATTTCACAGACTAGCAACTTACTGAAAAGTCACTGCTCAGCTGTGATGCTAACTCTGCTAACACTACATGTGCTGCAGAGAGCTGAGAGGATTGTGGACCACCCAGTGAAGGGTTAACAGAGCTGCTTCCTGTCTGGTTTTAATCTGTGAGAACAGCTCCTAATGACAAATGCAAGTTCAGTCGGATTGGACAAAATCAGACCGGTTTCAGCTCAAACCGGACCGGAAACCAAACCAACCCTACAAATCCACCATTCACAGTGACAGAGGGCTGGAGTGTGTCCCAGCATGACCAGTCACCAGACTGACAGGTTATGTGTACAAAGCTCTGGTTAGCTCAGCCAAGGTGTGTTTGACTCTGCAGGCTGATCTGTGTGTGTCTCTCACTTCATCACAGTGTCTGTTTGCTTGAAACTGTGGAGGTTCTGGAAAATTCTGAATTTATGTTCATTTATAACTGACCACAAGATTTCAAAACTTCATCAGCAGACAAAAGGGTGATAGTTGACCATGAACAGGCTGACAGTCCTGTGTTCTCATGGCCACCTCACACTGAATGTGATCATGTGTTCCTGCTTCATGCTGGAACACTCAGTGAAAAGCCTGAAAAGGACAGACAGGCTCCAAGTGTAACATGTTCCTCAGTGGAGCTCCCTCCCTCCCCCAGCCTCATGAAGTCAGAACTGTCTGTGCACTCCGAAGCCTCCACACAGCACCAAACTGTCCAGCTGCTGGTTAGTTAGCACTCACTTTTTTCACATGTATAAATATCATTATGCTTCACGAGCACAGAGTGCAGAAAGTGTCTCACTGTACCCCGTCCTCCCCCTACTGTAGATCGAGTAAACTGAGTTGAACTGTCGGATGAACCTGATGAACCCAAACAGAAAGCATTACATACTCCACAACACTAAGTGGCGGTGTGGCTGTATGTGTGTGTGTGTGTGTGTGTGTGTGTGTGCTGAAAAGCTTTGAGGCTGCAGAGCTGCCTTCAGTCAGCAGCAGATTTCAGGCTGCACAGACACCGTGCGCGATGCCTTCTCCGATCCCCGTGACTCGCCTGCTGCCCAAAGATATCTACCCCTCCGTGGACATCGGAACGTGCAGCAGCCCGCTCACCAAACACTCCCACGGTACCACTTTACAAGTCCCCGTGCAGCGGCTCCACGGCAGAGTGGCCAGCCGGCTCTGGTCCTCTGTGATCCACTGGAAGGAGCTGCGCTCCATGCAGCCTGTGGGCTCCGGAGGGTTCGGCTCCGTCTACAAGGCGGAGTACTTCGGGGACACGGTCGCACTGAAGAAAGTAAAGAAGTGCACCAAGAACAAGCTGGCGTCCCGGCAGAGCTTCTGGGCCGAGCTGAACGCAGCACACCTGCGCCACGCAAACATTGTGCGCGTCATCGCGGCCACCACCTGCGTACCTGCGGACTTTGGAGACGAAAGCAGCATCGGGACGATCCTGATGGAGTTCGTTGGGAGCAGAAATCTGCAGCAGATCATTTATGGATGTGCAGAGCCGCTGGGGGAGGACAGGTGGCTCCGGTACTCCACAGACATTGTACACGGTCTGCGGTTCCTGCACTCCCACAGCGTCGTGCACCTAGACATAAAACCAGCCAACGTGCTGGTGTCTAATGAAGACGTCTGCAAAATTGCCGATTTCGGCTGTTCCCTCAAACTAGACCGGGGCTGTGAAGTGAGCTCCATCAGCCCTCATCTGAGTCACGTAGGCGGTACATACACGCACAGAGCCCCGGAGATGCTGAAAGGCGAGGGGGTGACTCCTAAAGCGGATATCTTCTCTTTCGGGATCACCTTCTGGCAGCTGATCACCAGAGAGCAGCCCTACACCGGCGACAGGCAGCACGTGCTCTACGCGGTGGTGGCGCACAACCTGCGGCCATCTGTTCACAACCACCCGGCGTTTGAGTCGGAGCGCGGGGGGGTGTGTCGGACTCTGCTGAGCCGGTGCTGGAGCGGGGACGCCCGCTGCAGACCCAGTGCCGAGGAACTGCTACCTCACATGGAGCAGCTGCGCTCCCACATGTGAGTTAGAGGTCTAGCTGCTGACAGATGTGGGCTTCATACAATGGAACGTTTTAGGAACGTTTTAGTCGGTGCTCCTCCGTTTTCTTACGGACACATTCATGTCGAATCCGGTTAAAAAAGTGTACAATTAAGTGTCATATTATTAGCGAGCAGAATGGAATGTGCACCACGAAATTTAAATGTACATACAGAATGATGTACTTTTTAATTCGGCACATGTAAAACTGACTGATTGTTTGCACAAATAGTCTCAACTAAAATGTCTTGTGTTTTGTGAATAATAAGCAAACACATTGTACAGACTGTCACATTTCACACACACATTCCAGATTCACTGTTTTAGATGTAGAATGACTTTCTTTAGTCCTGTTTTAATCCTGCACCGTGAACACATCATTTCATTTGGCAGCTTCGAGCACCCACTCTGCTGTTTTTCTTAAACTGTGAAATGAAAATGTTTTATTTACCCTGTTGAGATTGTAATGGGCTGTAAGTGTGATGGGTTTTCATTAAAATTATTTTTATACCATGTGTTTGTTTCTCGGCTCCTCCTCGCATCATGTTAACAGAGCTAAAGTCATATTTTTTTTTTTTCCCTGGCCTGCCTTCAGACTGTGGGAGGAAAGAGCTCAGGTGCTGAGGTGTACTAAAAATAAACCTCTGTGGCTGTGACATGAAGTCAACACAGGAAGTGCCAAGAGCTGCGGTTCCTCAAACGTCCACTTGAGGCTGGCTCCAGAAGTGAGTCAGTCTCCATAGGTCCCCATGTTAAAATGTCCAACTTCACAGCAGAAATAAACATGTTTACAGCCTGGTACAAAAAACAGTTTTGGTCTCTATAGCTAATTTCCCCGTTCATGACAACTGTACTGAGGGTGAATTTTTATACAACTCACCTGTTCAAATGATATTAAGGCTTAAAGTTATGCAGAATTAAGAGCGTGGACACTTTGACAGGTGGATGCTGTTACCAGTGGCCGGTTTCAGTAAACAGGCTTCATTCAGCCCTACTCAGGTGGCACGACTGCCAAGATGGCGGCAGCCCGAGCCACCACAATGAGCTTCACAAGGGCTCTTCAGTAACCTGTAGGTGACATCACAAAGACTATGTCAATGTGGTCTATGACTCAAACCCAGAATCAGTAGATTCCATTAATAGTCTGCAGGTCTGTGTCAAGAAGCAGTCTTCTACATTTTGCCCCATCTGATCTGAGACTGCTGTAAAAAGACTTACCCCAGGTTTGACTGTGACACAGATAAGCTGCTTCCTGAAAACAGGGACGATGAGCACATGTTTAAGTGGTAGTGTATTTTATTTCATTTGAAACAGAACACAGGAAGGAACCTAAAAATGAAACAGTTCCATAAGGTGTTTAACGGTGCATTTACATATGTAGAAGTAGCTTCATGATTGCATTACAAATATTCACACTATAGAACTGATATGATGTGGTTGAGATAAACAGGAAGAGTCAAATGTGTGATGTGTGGGTGTTAAAGTGGCCTTTTTTTTTTATCAACTTTACTTTGCTGTGTATCCTCTGCCGCTCTGAAATCATTTCTGAATATGATGCCTTCCAGGGTCAGCTATTGACTGCTCAAGGGAGGAATTGGGTAGACATGGCTGTGGTTGTTATTTAATTGATTAACTTAAATCAAAATGACTTAAAGCTTTTTTTGTTTGTTTGTTTGTTTTTTGCGAGTGCAGATTCACTGTTTCCAGGTTTCACTGACAGACAGCAGAGGTCGCTGCTGCATCAGAACATCCTGCAGTGACCTGACAGCAGATTCTAAGACAGTCAGTCAGACAGTTGTTTAGGATGCAGGTTGTCCACCTGTCTGGAGAGGTTTCACTACATTTAAGTGCTCTGTGGAAACTCTGTGAGGACAGGTCAACTCTGACCAGCAGTGTTAACAATTCAACAGAAACCATACATGTCATCTTTAGGAGTTTATGTGTGCTGTAACACTTGAGATACAGAGATAACAACTTCAGACACACATTTCATTAACATAGACTGTTACTGTGTCACAGCCAGGCTGCCATTGTGTTTACACATTTGATTAGAGTCTGGAACTTAAGCAGCAGAGTTGAAACACGCCTTAGATAGATTATCCATCACAGTGAACATCACATATTGCTTTATTTCCTGTTACAGTTACATATTGCTGTGTGGTAATAGAGTCAGATAAATACATTTAAAGTAATGAACTATGTCATATAGTTCACTGATCATTTCCTGGCTGTAGGAACCAGCAGCAGTTTGTTACACACTGTAAACACGACGGCAGAAAAGACTCACATCAGCTCACTGTGAACACTGAAAAGGACCAAGTCATGGCTTGTGTTCATAATGACATACAACATAAAGGATGTCAGATTCTTCATCAATCCAGTGGACCTCATGAATTAGAGCCTGACAAATGGACACTGTGTTGAGTGGTACAGTCATATAGACAAAACACAACTACACCAAAAGCAAAAGCGTTTCAAGAACTGAAGAAAATGATAGTAACTAATAATATATGAATAAATGATGATTTCCTTTATGGTGTTTACACATTCAGTATTATTTTGGACCGAATGGAAAACATCAGAATGTCAAAGAAAGACGTGACAGAGAATTCAGGAGAAAAGACAGCCACATGCTCTTCTCAGAGAACTGCACTCACACTGGACTAATGTCATTATTTAACTGTGACGTGGGTCTGCCTGCATTAACTTATTTCCTTTGGATGGTTATGATGCAGATTCAGATAACACAAGCACAGCACTGTAATGAGTTATGACACTTACTATACTACTGAAAATACATGTATGACAATACATACATGTATTGCATGAAACAGAGATACTTATTTGACAGGATATAACAGCAGTTTACTGTCGTACTTCACTGAAGTTTTGAAGCTCACTAGATACAGATAAAAAAAAGAATGATAAAAATCTGTGTAGCAGTAGCTGAGATGTCCTGACCAGTTCCTGCAGTTAATTACACTGGATCCTACACTTCCCATAATGCAAACCTATGGTAAGCTCCACTGGACCCTACGCTTGCTGCAACTCAACAGTGTCTTTTGATTTGATCATCGTTAATGCCCATTGCCTAACGTCGATGACAATTTAGCTTTAGCTACCTCTGGTAGCTTCTGATTAACAGCTTGATGCTAAAAAGTTCCTCCTCCATAGCAACAGAGGGTATTTTTATTACACAACTGTTTTCACAGGTCCAGTAGAACTAGTAAAGTGACACAATGTGTCAAACTAGTGGAGTTCTCCTGTCTGCCAGGACAGGAACATGTATTGGTGAAATATTTGAAGCATATTGGTAAGATACTGTCATGGGAGGAATATTCAGTTTTACACTTAGATGGGCAAACTGTGACATACAAGTTATACAAGGACAGTCGCTGTAATGAACAGTAACAGCTAAGAAGTACACAATTCACATGTCAGCAAAGACTGTTTGGTCACAAAGTATAATATGCCCTTCCACTGAGAATCACATGAATGAAGAGTGTTCAATAAAACAGATAACTATGACAGTAGAAGTAAAAAAGAACAGACAGCTTTGTGCTGCATCAATCACATGATAGTAACTCTCTCAGGTGAAACCTGGACAGCCAAGCCCACGGGCTCCAGGCGCTGACACCGGTACTGACTGCTGTCGAGGCCCCGGCGGATCTGGTGGAGCTTGCGGGCCACACAGGGGAGCAGCATAAGCACCTTGCCCAGTATGACGCACACTGGCAGGGCCAGGGCGACCACGAAGCTGGGAGGCAGGTAGAAGCGGTAGGCCTCCTCCTCAAAAGCTCGCTTCCAGCCAAACAGCAGGCCGTGGAAGGTAGCGATGAGCAGGGCAATGTAGCCCAGAGTGGACTGCAGCAAAGACAGGGAGACTCATTATGGCACAAAGAGGAACAAGCCCTGTGATCATACAGCAAAGAGAGCAAAGTTCAGACACACAAGTCACTCACATGTGTAACACACATGCAGTGTACACTTTGCAGTTTGGCAGTGGATTGAAGTTATTCCTGCTGCTTACTTAGCCTTCACTGTTTATATTGGCTGTGGCTTGGCTGCTGATTTGGCCCATTACCCAACACACACAGCTCATGGAGGCAGTTCAGGTACTGCCCAAATGCTGCAGTTTGCATGAGAAAAACTGTACACCTTCTCCTCTGAGCCACACCTCAACGAAAGTCACACACATGCATACACATGTGTGTGTGTAACTTACACTTTACCAGGATATCATTATCTAAAAACGCTCATAAAGACCCTCTGTATACCCTCAGAACCAACAGGTTTTAAGTAATCCAGTGTCAGAGTTTACATGTTTGTACCTGTATGAAGCTGAACTCCCTCCAGTTGAGTGTGCTGTTGACAGAGGGGATGGAGGTGACTGCCAGGAGTGACAGAAGCCCGAGGCTCATGATCCCAAAGGAAACGTACATCTCCACCCTCCACACCTCCTCCTCATTCCACGCATTCTCCACATTAGCATGGACCTGCCAACACAGAAGATGCTCGGTTTCAGGGTTTCACCACAATCATTATCTTTCACTTCTTGTTGTATGCATGGTCAGATTACGAATACGAATACGAATACGAATACAAATTACTTTCTTAATCCCCAAGGGGAAATTAATTTGTCTGCCAGCTCATCTACCAATTGTAGAAGAATTAAAAAGTCTGATGGCAGTAGGTAAAAAAGATCTTTTGTATCTCTCCGTCCTGCAACGAAGAGAGAGGAGCCGTCCACCACCGTTACTTCTTTGGTCCATCAAGATGTTATGTAGTGGATGATCCATGTTGTTCAGGATGGCATCCACCATCCTCATTGTGTCTCTCTCCACCACTTCCTCCAGAGAGTCCATCCTTACTCCGATCACAGAGCCAGTCTTCTTAACAAGCTTATCCAGCCTTGCCTGCCTCATCTTGCCTGCTTTTTTCCCAAACCTCCTCTCCAGCAGACTGCAGCATAAAATAAAACACTTGCCACAATAGACTGATAAAACATCTGCAGCATCTTACTACAGATGTTTAGAGATCTGAGCTTCCTTAGGAAAAAGAGGCGGCTCTGCCCCTTTTTGTAGAGTGCCTCTGTGTTAAGGGACCAGTCCAGCTTGTTATCAAGGTGTACACCTAGATATTTATAGGTTGTCACCACCTCGATGTCCAATGTTAACCTGCAAAAGCCTGGGACAAAGGTTTAAAGACCATGTAAAGGCAATTCTGAGATTTCCTTCTAAATACATTAAATATGTTTGAAAATAGTTGCTGAAAACATGTGAAAAGACTTTGAACGACATATTACTGAAATGTGGAGTTAGAGGTTCAAACAGTTTTTCACCAGTTTTTAGTCCAGGATTTTTTGGGCGGATGCTTCCTTAAAGGGTGGCTCGATGATGCGTTGAGGCCACCCTGAGCATAATCCCCCCTGCCTCCCTAACCCACAGCAGTATAAAAGCCTTCACTGCCTGCTTCCTAATGTCCTAATGTCACTGGTGGGTGTAACCCCATGTTACACCCACATACAGTTTTTACAGAAAAAAACTGCCTCAGATTAACTGTGTGGTCATTTAATCAAAGATCATTAATTCAGGAATATGCAACATATGAGCACAAAACTGAAATATTTAGGTTCTTAAAATAATAAAATATTTTTTCACCATCTCAAGACTTACCTGACACCTGAAAGCCATCATCAGGTTTCTCTGTATGTGGATGATCTGTTACTTTATGCAACAGACATTAGTTGCACTAATGAGATGATTTTAGAACATTTTCAGGCTACAAAATCAGTTTTCATAGAACAGTGTGTTTCCTGATAAATTCTTCAACCAAACCGCTAATACCAGCAGATAACATAACTATCACTAACTTTTAGATAAAGTCAAAGCAAACCTACAGAAATAATCACATTACCACTGTTGTTAGTCTAAAACTGAAAAGTATAAAATGAATGTTTGCAAAGGTTTCTGTTTCTTTGTCAGTGTCTTCCTTCCCTTTCTGACAAAATCATTCTTCAGGCAGCTCGATAAAATTATTTTCACATTTTTATGGGCAGGCAAGGTGGCAAGAAGAAGGTGCTCTACAAGCGGCATGATGTGGATGTTGGACTACATATGTCTCATTTCATGTTTCACAAACAAATATACAAAAAACACTCAGCTGGCTCTACGAGGATCTGTTACCTATTTTGTAAACTTCTGTCATCTTTGAAAATATGGACACAGTTAACCAAACACTTCAAATGATTCAGTTTTAGTCTCTTTAGCCTGTTATGCAATAACCATCTATTTTTACCATCTAAACTCACGTCTGCCTACACGCTCTGGATAAAACAAGGCTGTTATATCATTCAGAGACCTGTTTTTGAATAGCACCTTTGCTGACCTTTCACATCTGACCTTTAAATAAAACCTCCCTCAAATAACGTTATCCACTATCTCTATGTTAGCAGCTTTACTTGTTAAATATTTTAGAGAAACCAGAAAATGTGACAGGGCTGTACAACCACATCCTTCATTTTTACCCCTCCAGGTGCAGATCAGACATGAGTAGGAGGCTGAACTGGAAATACAGACCCCTGGTGGTAAAAAGTTAAATTACAGGTTTCCTCTGCTTCAGCCCGTCTCACTCTCATGCAATCTAAAGTCCTTATAAATCATCTTCCTTGGCACTAGTGGGACCTGTCATAGATGCCTGCCTGTCAACTGGTACACACCGTCTGATCATGTTTAAAAATCTATCAGTGGTTCTGGGTACAGCTTTTACACCACTCATGCATCCTCGTACACTTTGAAAGCCCTCAGCAGACTGATTGAATGTCATGGACAAAATCTAACTCTAGACTAAATATATACTGTTGAATGTTGTTGGACAATGCCAGCTTTGTGTAGGTGGAAGTGTCAGTGTGAACATGTTGTCAGAGCCCTCCACCCCACTGACCTGCTGGTAGGCGGTGTTGAGCAGCAGGTACCTCTCAGAACGCCTCATGGGCAGACAGAGGCTGTAGAGAACATGGACAGCAGCCAGGAAGAAGCTGAGGAGGCCCAGCTGTTTCCGGCTCTGCAGCCAGCCCTCCAGCCAGTGCGGGAAATGCCTGTACTTGGTACCATAGTAAAGCTGGTGGGCGGCTGCCAGCTGGCCTGCCAGGTACACCAGGGCCAAGAGAGTGATGGCAACAGTGGGCAGTGTTCGGTTCACCATCTCTATTGGAATCTTGTAGAAGTCACTCTGTTTGTATTTCACATATGGGTGGATGATGTCTCGTACAAAAGAGTAAGCAAAAAAGAAGATGGAGAGGGCCACAGCAGCGAGGACGGGGCCTTTCCAGCCAGGAAATAACTGTATGGGCATGTTTTCAATGTCCCGCGAAGAAGACAGGGTGCCCATATCCACCGGCTGGAAGTTAAGATGGCGGGCGAGTTCCATAATCTGCTGTCGAGCCTCCACTGAGTCACTGCAAATGAACACCTACACAGAGCCAGGAGTGCAGAGACAGACTGGTTAGAGATGCAATGATTTTTTAAATTATACTCTGTATTTGTGAGCTGTTTTTGAAGGTTCACATCTTCAGCTGTTGACAGTAAGAAAAATCTAGAATATTTCCTTTCAAAGCCTTTCAGCAGTGACACATGTGCTCTCTTTATATATGTTAAAACATAATGTACCCTGTATGAAGACTGAGAATTCTGACCTGTCAACTGTCTCTAATAAATAAATCAGAAATGCCCCCCAAAAATAGCTCACATGTTTTATTATCAGTCAGTCAAGTCATCCATTCCAAACCAAGCCTCTTCACTCACACACACTTTTTTTCACTGGTGAATGAATGACTGTTTAACAGATTAAGAGTTCTCCATGAAACTCGTCATTTTAGTTTAGACACTCTTTTTAATACCATGACTGAAGCTGTGACCTGTACTTATATAATCCAATCCACTGATAAGGGCAGCTGACTGGCTGAGGGATTATTTCAGGATTTATTCTACTGCCAGTAGCTCCACTGTTGTGAGTGAATTAGGTTTCTGTGGATGTGAAGGCTCACAGGGCTTTTTTTTATCATCCGTGCCTGAATTATAACAGAATGAATGTGTGGAAAAGAGAAAGCAGTCACACAGACTGTCACATACAATGTACGATATGAAAAAACACAGATCCTAATGAATCACAATGTCTTTGAAATGACTACTGATTTGTTTCAACTTTTATCAAAACAAATCAGTAGTTGGTTGTGTTAAAGCTGAACACTACTTCTCAACTCTTTGAGTCACTCCCCTCTGGCAGGAGGCTGAGGTCCATCAGGACCAGAACCTCACGCCACAAGAACAGTTTCTTCACATCTGCTGCTAGCCTGATCAACAAGGCCCGGAGACCCCCCTGACACTCTTTCACTCTCCACACTCCACCTCTGCCTCTACATGTCACATTGACATTGCATCCACAACTCTATGCGCTACATTAACGCTTAGCTTGGACTAGTTTTGCAATATACTTATACTTGCATATTTAAAATACCCCAGTACTGTGAACATTTGCACATTTGTGAACATTTGACTGGTACTTACTATCATTGTACAGCTGTACCGCTCTGTTTACTTTTAAAACATACTGTGTATATATATTTGTATTGTTATATTTGTAATTTTTAATTGTTTATATTTAGAGAATGTTTGTCATGCATCAACGACACCAGAATAAATTCCTTGTATGTGTAAAATCGTACTTGGCAATAAAGCTTTTTCTGATTCTGATTCTGATTCTGATTCTATAGTAATGGCAACACTTCAGCATGAATGTTTGTGCTCTACCTTTGGAATCAGAACTTCATCTACTATCTTGTTTTGGAGCTTTCAACCATAAGTCATGTCCTTCCTCTCGAGATGGCTCAGGTGTTATCACATGACCTTGTCACCCACTTGTATTCCCTTCACCCATCTTGGTGACAGAATGTTGTTGCATGCTGTGAGAAGCTTTCTGTTGTCTGTGACATTGTACCTGTGTGCTGGCGTCTTTGGGGCTGCTCTGCTGCATGGCCCAGGCTGAGATGACGTTGAAGCCTTTGACCACGATGGAGTCTGGCAGCAGTGAAGCCAGATATTCAGCGTTAGACTCTGGATACTGGTTCACCCTCCTGTTGTTACTCACATCCACTAAGATCTTGCCTAGAGGACAAAAAGACAAAATTTCATCCTGATGCCTCTGTGTGGCCTACATACACAAACAAGACCATCAGAGAGGAGACTGGCTATTTCTGTGTAGTTATTCTTGATGTCTGCCACCAGGTCGGATTCCCTTTGAAATTAACATAAGAGATTGTGTGTGTGTGTGTGTGTGTGTCTGTATGTGTGTGTGTGTTGTTATCTACCTTCCAGTAGATGCTTGAGGTCCCACAGGACAGAGTAGTGCTCACGGCGGATTGCCAGGAACACAATGCCGGCCTTCCCCACAGCGTCTTCATGGTGTGTCACATCCACCACATGCGGGAATGACTGGGCTGCCAGTTTGGGATGGCGGCTACCCACCACCACATGGAAGCCACAGCGCAGCAGGCGTATGGTCAGGCACTTGGAGAAGTCACCTGAGCCCAGGATGGCCACTGTGGGCTGGGCTGGCAGACAGGCACTCCCTGCGTCTCCAACTCCATTCTTTATGCCGTTGGGCAGGAAACAGGTCTGGGTGTGGTGGAGGTGGTGGGAGGAGGAGGCTGTGAGAAACACAGGGCTCCTACTGCCGCCCATCATAGAGATGGAGTCCATCCTTCCTCCCTGTCACTTCCTCTTCTGTGGTTTTCTACTTAGGAGGATTTCAGTGGGTCTAAAGGAGGTAAGAGGAAACTGTTTATGTTTTCTTTTTAAAGGAGTAGTGTGTAGGATTTTGTGCCATCTAGTGGTGTAGTTGCTGATGGCAACTGGCTCACATCAACCCCCTTCCAAGGAAGTATGAGAAACTATGGTGGCTGCAAAATACATCAAAACCACAAAAGACCCCATCTGAAGCCTGTTTAGTCTGTTCTAAACGTGTTCTGTGCTATTGTAGAAACGTGGCAATTCCACATGGTAGAATTTGTGGAAGAAGACCCATTGAGTCTATATATGGTTATATTATATTCCATTTTCTGCCATGTTTTGTAAATAAAGCCCAATAAATCTTACACTCTAGACCTGACAAGTCACGGCTCATAAAGAGTTTATAAGTTGTAACTAATGACTTTAATTCTGTTTAATAAATGATTTACTGATGTTCTATTAATCAGTTCATAACACATTTGGAGAAGCCAGTTTACGGCTGGTCCTGCAGGTCTTTAGCAACTTAACAACTGTTTAACATTTACAGCTGTAGACAATATTACAGCATTAATTGATGACTTATCAACATTTTTAATTACATATGACTTATTAACTTCTGATGGCTTATTGCAAAGTAGTGTTTTTAATAATAACTCAACAACTAGCCAAGCTGGCATCCTGAAAGCTGTTTGTATAACTGATAAATGATCGGGGCTTGGTCTGCATCTTATTATAAAGTAGTAGCAGAACACTTGAAGGCCCAGAGCTGATCACAAACCTCGTTGGTTGCAGGTGAAGTCTGAACGGTTTGATGTGCTGCTTTTCATTTGACAGAGGGCTATTTGATTTATCCTTTTAATGTGTTGAATCAGTGCGTGCGTCCGTGCGTGCGTGCCTGTGTGCGTTTGTGTGTGTGTGTGTGTGTGTGCAGTAGATTTGTAAACGCTGACGAGTCCACCGGTGGAAGCTACCTCTTCTAATGACCTTCTGCGTGGGGAGACGGTGATCTCGTGAAGGACGCGGCCGTGTGCGTGCAGACAGCCTGCGTGCACCTGTAGCGCAGCAGCGCGGTTTGAGCCGCACAACATACATAGCAAGCTGATGACAACACGCGCACATACGCATTTAGATCACGAGCTGAACGACACACACTGTATGAGTGTGACGGTGTATTACCCACCTGTCATCGAGCTTCACGGGTCGCTGATGTTCGTGCAGAGACGCAGACCAGCTGCTAGCTGCCCATCCTGGTCCTGATGCTGCTCAGCCTCCGCTGTTTGAACACATGCTGCATTCACGTGCCTTACGGAAGATCGGAGATATCAGCTTTCATCTGACAGTAACGTTTGTCGTTTTTCCACAGGCAATATACTTTTTTAATATAAACCAATAATATTTAAAAAAGCAAAACAACAACAACATTAATTCAAACAGTCAATATTATGAGCAGCAATAACCTGTACGACACAATGCTATCACAATTATGTAAATGTCATTTGGTAACGGGAATATGATTACATTCACTGATATGTCACTGAAAATTCCACATTTTCCATGAAAACATACAAGAAATTAGTTTAAATAGGACATATTTCAAAATGAATAGGAAATATAGCCATTGACTAGGTTAGAAATAATGTTTTTTAATTGAAATAATAATTGTTTCCTTCAAACTTGGCTTTAACCAAAAGAATCCTCCATTTGCAGCAATTACAGCCTTGCAGACCTTTGTCATTCTACTTGTCAATTTGTGAAAAGATAATCTGAAGCGATTTCCTCCCATGCTTCCTGAAGCACCTACCACAAGTTGGATTGGCTTGATGGGCCCTTCTGATGTACCATACGGTCAAGCTGCTCCCACAACAGCTCAATAGGGTTGAGATCTGGTGACTGTGCTGACCACTCCATTACAGACAGAATACCAGCTGACTGCTTCTTCTCTAAATAGTTCTAATCTTTTCTTTTTATTGGCCAGTCTGAGATGTGGCTTTCTCTTTGCCACTCTGCCTAGAAGGTCAGCATTCCTGAGTCGCCTCTTCACTGTTGATGTTGACACTGGCGTTTTGCAGGTACTATTTAATGAAGCTGCCAGTTAAGGACCTGTGAGGCATCTGTTTCTCAGACTAGATACTCTAATGTACTTGTCCTCTTGTTCAGTTAGGCACCGGTGTCTCCCACTTTTCTTTCTGTCCTGTTTAGAGCCAGTTTGCGCTGATGTGAATAGTGCACAGCATTGTACGAGATCTTCAGATTCTTCACAATTTCTCGCATGGAATAGCCTTCATTTCTCAGAACAAGAATAGATTGACACGTTTCAGAAGAAAGTTCTTTGTTTCTGGCCATTTTGAGCCTGTAATGGAACCCACAACTGCTGATGCTACAGACTCTCACCTAGTCTAAAGAAGGTCAGTTTGTTGCTTCTTTAATCAGCACAACAGTTTTCAGCTATTCAATTCAATTCAATTTTATTTATATAGCGCCATATCATAACAAAAGTTATCTCATGACACTTTTCATACAGAGCAGGTCTAGACCGTACTCTTTATAATATTATTTACAGAGACCCACAGTTCCACCATGAGCAAGCACTTGGCGACGGTGGCGAGGAAAAACTTCCTTTTAACAGACAGAAACCTCGAGCAGACCCAAACTCATTGGTAGACAGTCATCGACCACGACCAGTTGAGTTACAGATAGAGAGGGACAGATAGGAGGGGGGTAGATAGATAAAATAGAGAGAGATAGAGAGAGATAGAGAGACACAGATTCACAGCAGTCAAAAGTGTTGACCGTGTCTGCCTCCAGAACCCAAAATGGCAGTTTGTTCCACAGAAGAGGAGCTTGGTAGCTGAAAGCTCTGGCTCCCAGTCTACTTTTGGAGACTGTAGGAACCACAAGGAACCCCAGCATTCTGAGAGCACAGTGTTCTAGAGGGGTAGTAAGGTACTATGAGCTCTTTTAGATATGATGATGCCTGACCATGAAGAGCTTTGTATGTGAGGGGAAGAATTTTAAATTCTATTCTAGATTTAACAGGTAGAAGAAGAAGAAGGGATACTTTATTAATCCCTCAAGGGGGAAATTCTTTTTTCACTCAGTTTTTTACATGCATTTTAACCATGAAATACAACCACACACACACAAAGGGCTCATAAACATGCAATGCGGAGAGAGATGGTGGAGTGCCAATGCAAAGAAGCCAAAATGGGAGAGATGTGATCTCTGATCTTGGTTCCTGTCAGAACACGGGCAGCAGCATTCTGAATTAGCTGCAAAGTCCTAAGAGACTTATTGGAGCAGCCTGATAATAAAGAGTTACAATAGTCCAGCCTAGAAGTAACAAATGCATGGACTATTTTTTCTGCATCTGCTTGAGATACAATGCGTGTGATTTTTGCAATGTTACGTAAGTGGAAGAAAGCAGTCCTCGAAATTTGTTTCATGTGGACATTAAAGGACAAATCCTGATCAAAAACAACTCCAAGATTCTTTACGGTGGAGCTGGAGGCCAGGGTGATCTCGTCTAAAGTAGCTAAGTCTCTAGAAAAGGTCATCCAACTTTTTATATCCTTAAGGCATGCTTGGAGTTTAGTTAACTGATTGGTTTCATCAGGCTTGATCGATAAATATAATTGGGTGTCATCGGCATAACAATGAAAATTAATGGAGTGATTCCTAATAATGTTCCCTAAAGGAAGCATATATAAACTGAATAGAAGTGGTCCTAGCACAGAACCTTGTGGAACTCCGTGACAAAGTTTGGTATGCATGGAGGATTCATCATTGACATGAACAAACTGAGATCGATCTAAAAAATACGACTTAAACCAGCTTAGGGCAGTTCCTTTGATGCCAATTTGATATACCATGATTGCAAAAGGTGTTTCTAATGACCAGTTAGTCATTTAAAATGATGAAGTTGGATTTGCAAACACAGCATGCAATTGGAACACAGGAGTGACGGCTGCTGATAATGGGCCTCTGTACACCTATGTAGATATTCCAGTACAAATCTGCTGTGTCCAGCTACAATAGTTATTTACACTATTTACAATGTCTACAATGTATTTCTGATCAATTTGATGTTATTTTTATGGAAAAAAATATTGCTTTTCTTTTGAAAACATGGAACTTTCTAAGTGACCCCAAACTTTTGAACAGTAGTGTATATATAGTGGTGGCCAAAATAATTAGAACGCTTGGCATGCTTAAGAGGTTTCAGTTGTTTTTGTTGAACTGATAATTAAAATACCCATAAAATGAATGACATATACAATATCATCATTATGCTCTGTAAACCATAGAATATAGCCATCATAAGGAGATTTAGGTCATTTTACTTAAAAAAAAAAACAAAACAAGCTAGGCCTGTGTCTTGAGATGCAGTCCAAGCACTGTAAAGTCACTTTAGACTGCCATGATGCCACCAAGTCACACCAGAACCAAAAAGGGAGAGGTAGAAAAAAGAAACTTTCAGACAGACAAGTGAAGCATTTCAAATTTCAAAGTCTTAAGGACCGAACAAAGCCCTCACGAGAACTGTGTGACAAGATCAACGCCACAATGACTAATGGTGCAACAGTGTCTTCAAGAACTGTGTCAGAAACTGGGTGAAGAAGGACTTGTTGGCAGAATAGCAGCAAAGAAAGCATTACTGAAAGAGAAACATAGAGTGAAACACCTGAAATCTGCAAGAGAACACAGGAAATGGACAAAGGAAGATTGGTATAAAGTGTGGTGGACTGATGATTCCAAGTTTGAACAGTTTGGCAACAAGTGAAGGGTGTATGTTGGACGAAGGGAGGGGGAGAGATATAAAAATGAGTGTCTCTTGCCAACAGAGGGGGTAGTATTATGGTGTGGGGTGCCATTTCAGCCTCAGGAACAGGTGACTTAGTCATTTATTTTCCAAGAGGACAATGACCATAAACATTCTTCTAACTATTGTCTGAACTACCTGTGACAGAAGGAATCTGCTGAAACATTGAAAATGATGGACTGGCTCCCTCAAAGTCCGGACCTCAACCTCATAGAGCAAATTTGGGGTGAGTTGGAAAATAAAGTGGATAGATGTATTGTACATTCAAAGGAAAGTCTTTGGCTTGAGTTGCAGAAGGCATGGGATAACATTAGTGTTGAAGTTCTCAGGAAATATATTGACACAATGCCAGAGAGGTGTGCTGCTGCAAAAGGTGGACATACTAAATATTAAAGTTAAAAGTGGATGAAATCAGTAGGACTCACTTCATCTGATATTTGTTTTGCTCAGAGTAACCATCTGCATGTTTCATGAACATTATGAAATGAAATCATGTTTTGGAGGTAAAAAAAGGTCAATATTTTCAGATATTTATACAGCATATTCAGCATTACAGTGCTACAGTGTTTCAGTGTTACAGTGTAGTGAATAACTGTCTGACAATAACTGTTTTAACTCAGTTGCGGGCAGTCTATTACTGACACAGGTTATTTTCTTAAAAGGATCATCTACCTGACAGCCTGAACACAGGGAATAAAAAACCTCGTGACGACTTGCTCTGATTTGGTCCTTCAGAGCTGCCGTAGCCGTCATGGCGGTGCTGGTAGGAGCAGTGTTAGTTGTGTTACTTCTGTGTCTGTTATTAATCATTCGGTTCTATGCTGTTCTGAAAACTGGATCCAAATGTCGACCCGGAGCCAAAGGTCCGGTCGCTGTTCTCGTCGTTGCGGGATCAGGTAACGTTAATAACATGAACTCGATGTTACGTCAGTTTCCCGCAGCACATTTACGTTCTGTTCTGTGAACCGCTACGTCATATTCTTCTGACATCACATACGTTGTTCTTTATGACGTGTCAGGCGTTACTTTAAGTTGTAGAGCACGAGGACGAACAAGCAGTATACGTTCCGCCGTTAGCTGACTTCCTTAGCTTCTGCTATTAGCTGCTGGACTGTACCGAAGTGTTCATAACACCGGTGTTCCGGTTTAACGAGCGACCCTGTTAACCGGTGTTCCGTATTAACTTGTGGCCACGTTAACCGGTGACCGTCAGCTCAATGCGTCTGTTAGTTAAGAATAACAAACAAAACAAAGAAGCATTCACGAGGACAGCTACGTATTTTCATGTTTACAACAGCTGACGCTTTCGACTGACGGTCACCAGTTAACAGGGTCACCCGTTAAACCGAAACACCGGGGACGGAGCCATCTATCAAACGAGACCTTTACAAGTGTTTACACTCCCGAATTTCTGGGAAGATACCTAGAAATAAAAAAATTAAAAAAACATAAAAGCAGAGCAAGTCACCAACAGACTGAGACTGTGTGTTCTGATTGGCCCCTGACATTAATATCATCTGAGGCATGGCCCAAACTACTACTGTTTATTCTAGCCATATGATTGTGACACCACGGGCATTAATCTGCTGCTGGAGCTGCCTCCTCTCTTCAGGGGGGACTTTCCACATATTGAACCTGCTTTCAGAGATTCCCATCAGCCTCCAGAGTTTCAGTCAGGTCCAACACTGGTGTTGGGTGATAAGGTCTAACTCACAGTTGGTCTTCCAGTTCATCCCAAAGGTGTTTGATGGGACTGAGGTCAGGACCAGTCAAGTTGTTTCACACAAAAGCATTTCTTTCTTTCACATTTCACTGTATGCTGTGGCATTAACATTTCTCTTCATTGGAACTAAGGCACCCAGACCAAATCATGGAAAACTGGAGCTTGGCCGAAAGTACACAACCGTATGTGGACAGGGGAGTTCTGTTCCTGACAGAGTCGATCTGAAGATGTAGAATGTATGAGATGCTGAAAAATGTGTGACGGAAACTGAAAGAAGGAATTTGTTCCATGCCAGAATCTGACATCAGAGTGTAATCTTAATGTTTAATGAGCTCATTATGTGTTCATCGTGTGTGTCTCATGTGTTTTCCAGGTGGTCACACCTCAGAGATCTTGCGGCTGATGGAGTGCCTCAGTGCAGCCTACACACCTCGACACTATGTTATCGCTGACACGGACAGGATGAGTGAGGAGAAAATCTGCACCTTTGAACGTTCTAAACCTCCCTCAGACTCTGAGTCACAGGTACATTCTGGACTGTATTTGGCTGTTGTCTTTTTTGTTTGTTTAATTTCTAACTTTTCTAACTGATCTGGCAGCCTGCTGTACTGTGTGTACTCTGTGAGCTGCAGCTCCGGCAGACAGACAGACAGACAGATAGCTAGATAGATAGACAGGTGAGCTCTGATCAGTGGGAGTATTTTGTATTCTTTACTTAAATAAAAGTACCAATACAACAATGTAAAAATACTCCATCATAAGCTAAACGTCCTGCATTCAAATAAAGTATTAAAGTACTCGGCCCATAGCGAGTGAGGGCTCCTCCAAAGGGCCGAGTGTTAGCTTTTTAGGAATGTCCTGTCATGACAGTCACCCACGAGAGAAGTACAGAAGGTAAATGACTCTTTGGTGGAACTTCAAACAATTCATAGACAGCTGAACTCTATGATGTTATAAATTATGTAATCTAAATGAACAGAGTGAAAGAAGAGGTTTGAAAATCGTTGACAGTTGGTTCAAACAGAGAAGTCCTGTTTCAGGTTACACTATAAGCAGATCTATGGTGAATGAAGTGAACATTTGGCACAGTCAAGAGCAGTGTTAATATCACCAGCAGGTGTCATGATTACACTGTTCATCTGTACTTCTCTAGAGTTTTTTTTTTTTTATGTACAACTTTATTGTCATCTTCCAGGAAAGAAAAAATAAACATTTATCTGAATGAAAGATTTCAGACTCATTTTTTGATTGGTTAATTGGTTAACAGCTTGATGAAGACACATATTGATAATGAGTCAGTTTTTCA
Organism: Sciaenops ocellatus; assembly: GCA_033000465.1. NCBI lineage: Eukaryota > Metazoa > Chordata > Actinopteri > Sciaenidae > Sciaenops > Sciaenops ocellatus. Next base: position 25,545,333 of record CP136869.1, read on the forward strand.
GGATAATCTGTGATATGTTGCTTTCATTGAACAGCTTCCAGTGCAGATTGAAGCGAGGAGGGGGCTGACGGGAAATTTTAGCCATTTCCACTGTCATGATGTGGAGGCAGAAATCTCACCAAACATCTCTGCATGGCCTGAAATGGGAACATAAGTTTTACAATTTGGGTGATCTGAACTGTTATTGTTGTGTGGCAGTGTAGACTGAACACAGCCGTTAATTTGCTGTGAAATCTGAGAGATGAACTCATCATAAACTCGCCTGCATCTTCGTTCTCCAGTTCACCATCTGTCGGATCCCACGGAGCAGGGAGGTGCATCAGTCCTGGCGTTCCTCTATTGTCAGCACCCTGAATGCCCTGCGGTACTCTCTCCCTCTGGTGTTCAGACTTAAACCTGACATGGTGAGTGCACCCAGCTCTGTACCCTTACACACATGCACACACACACACACACACACAGTACTGACAGAGTATTATGGAATAGGTAGGCAGCATCCAGTGTTTTTGGAGCTTGATACTAGAGTCAGGATGTCTCAGCCTCTCTTGCAGACTGTGAGCACTGCTGTCTTACTCTGTGTCCTGTGAGTTCTCCATCTTTATAGACGTACAGTAGCTTACTGCTTAAAGGAGTCATTTTGTAGCTAGGCTCAAGTGGAACTGCAGTTTTTGGCACCTGTGCGCTGGATTCACTTAACAGTCATGGAGGTTGCTGCTTGTTAGAAACATGGTGAACTCTGTGGAGCTGCTACAGAGGACCTGCTCTCTCTGCAGACATAAAAGGTTCATTCGAAGGTAACAAAACATGATGACACCTGAATGAAAACATAATTCAGAATATTATCTGCCAATAGATAATGAAATTTTACACACTGGTCCTTTAAGTAACACTTTAACGATAGATTCAAACTGTACTAACTACTCTACACTGTACTCTGCACTAACAGGGTCCACAGACATAGAGAAATTGTTCTTTATGAAATGTACAGTGCTGACATTTAACTGGTTGCATAACAACATCAGGCTTATTGAATTACACAACCTCTGTCACATCAATAATCTGGATTTCAAAAGATACTCTCATTCCAGAACATATTTAATAATATCTAACTTAATCCATCCATTTATATTAATAATGTAATTAATAATGTAAAGAATGACATCTTTTCCACAGACCTCAGCACGACTCCTTCTTTTGTGGTTTTCCTCGTACTACAGTATTGTCAGTAGCTGTGGAGAGTTTTTTCACCTCAGGGTTCAAAGTGAGCTAATACTGAAGAGTGGAGTGAAAACACTGCAGATCGCTGATTGGTCAGAGAGAATCAACACCTGACTGCAGATTGAAAACACAATTTTTAAAAATTCAGTCAACCCAGATTTTCATGAAATGGTTTGTTTCGCTGAAGATGAAGTCACTGATGTCTTATCCATCGTCACCATGGCAATCAGCTAAGAATTCCACCAGCTGCAGTCAGCTGCAGTGGAAAACCAAACTGAGAAAGTACAGTTACAGTGTATCATCACACTGATGCAACAATCATACAAAAATCCAAGATTGCAACAGCTTCAGATTTCCCACAGTCGAGGTGTTAAAGGGAAAGATGGTATAAATAGAAATATACATGTTATAGAACATATTCAATCCTGATCCCTTCAACATGACCTTCAACACTATATGACCTCTTCAAAGTGCAGATTTAACACAGTTTGAGGTGAAGTTGTTGTTTACTGCACCTGGATCAGTACCTCTAGACTCACAGCCACACACAAAAAGTCTGAGTAAAGCTGCCATAAAGGTACCAGGTTTAATATGTATGACATGTTTACAGGTAGCGACGTGACTTAACCTGTAGATGAGGTTCAGACTGGATCACACTGTTTGTTTAATGGAGCCTCAGAGACAAAGAGTGACACTGAAATGACACACCAGCTGTCAGAGAGTGACACACACACAGGCAGGTGTTTGTGTTGGACAGCTGTGCAAAGCAGCTGTCCAGCGCTCAACACAAACACCTCAGAGGTGTGGTCAGTGTGGAGGAGGCACGCTGGACTCAGCATCAAAATCATCTTCCTCTTTACATTTCTGCTGTTGAAATGAGGCAGCAGTCACTGTGTTAACTCATCATGGTGATCTGGCAGGGTCAGATGATCACCAGTAAATATTTGTCAAATCTTGAGAGATATCTCTGCTTGTTCCTCTTGTTTTTCAAAGAAGGTTGGAGCCCCAGTCTGCTGTGTGTTTACAACCAACCAGCACGTAATGATTCAGTCAGCTCACACCATCAGACCTCGTAGAATCAACTTTGTGTGTTTAAGGTCCAAGGACCGGCCGATGACCTGTGTCTCTACTCTTCTGTTTGTGTGTGTGTAGCCCGGTGAGTCAGTGTGAGCTGTTGGAAAACCTACTGACAATCTGTCAGCAGGTATGATCAAAATTCATAATTGGGAGTGGTGGATAAGTCCCTGACACATCAAGGTTCATCATCAACATGATGCTAAATGATAGAAAATGCCATAAAGCAGTCTTAATCTGTCACAAAGACCAAATCCACCTAAGATAGTAAAGTAATAGGTAACATGGTATAAAAGTTAACAAATGTCCGTCGTTTGATGCTGTATGTACAGTCTATGGATCTGCAATCACACCTGTTACGGTTGGATTATGAAATGTGTTGTGAATCTGAATTTGTTCAACTCTAAATAATCTCTAGAATCTCTTATCTCCCCGTCATGTATTACTTTAATGTGGTTTAACCACATTTCACACATCTTTTCTCTTCCCTCCAAAAATCCTTCTGGTTTATTTGTCTCTGAGATTTCTGCCTCCACCCAGTACAATGGAGGAGAATGGAATTTCATTTGTGCTCTTCACAACATTTCGAAATGACATTTTAACATCACCATTGAAAAGGAAGTGTCACGTTCCTCCACTGAGGACAGTCTCAGTAAGAATGTTTGAATCAAACTGTGTCAGCTCATCACCTCTGACAAAGTACAGATAGTGCAGCTTGTCTGTCTCTGGTCTGTGTGAAGTGTGTATTGAGAGTGGTGAGAGCAGATTCCAGACCTGTGACCGGTCCCTCTGAATGTGGGTCCAGCAGAATCCTCTGATTATTGGTGGCCGGTTGGAAACAAAGCCAGGACTTAGTGCCGGGGGAGTGATGCCAGGAATGTTCCAGTCAGGCTTATGACTGCAGCATGGCTGAGGGGCAGCTGTAGACCTGCATGGTACTGGTGCTGCCATAAGGGGATTTTACCAGAGTAGCAGATCATCTTTATCCAGCGAGGGCCACCAGAATTCTAAACTATGATACCTCTTTTGATTCCACAGCAAAAAGAAAAAAGTCCTCGACACACAAAATTGATTTTTTTACATTGCTGGGACAGAAAAAGATCTCTACCTGGGTCTCTCATGTTTATGTTGTAAGAAATGAAGTTAAACTTGTTCAGGGTGTACCCTGCCTCTCACCCAGTGCCATCTGGGATAGGCTCCAGCCACCCACGACCCCGATAAGGATAAGTGGTTACAGGAATTGGATGGATGGAAGTGAAGTTACTGTAAAACTGTGAAAGCTGACAATAAGCAGATTGAAGGGGAAATGAGATTTCCATCTCCAGAGTTGTTTCCTGCAGCCAGAGGGAGCTTAAGACCGAGTGGTGAAATCTGCTGGCTTATGTCTAAGTTTATTTATTGCACAGTGACAGTTTGTAAAGGGAGCAATTCATTTTCCCAGTGAACAAGTGAACATGCTGTTAATGAAGTGTTTGATTTCGTGGGTGTACAGTAACTGTTGTGTGTGTGTTATTGGGCTGTAGAGTGATAGAAGTGTGCTGTGTGAAGGCAGAGTGCAGGGCAGCCGTGTGGAGAGGATATTTCAGTGCTGCTGTGTCTGTACCGTGGAGCTGTATGATGACTTCTCCAGACTCCAGTGCAGCTCTCTCTGGTTTCCTGTAAACCCAAACTCCCTCAACTCCCTCAGCCTCCTTCAGCCCTGAGGCCACTTTTTCATCCCCTCCCCCTCTGCCTTTGAATCTCCCTGAGCTGCCTTCACCGCTGCCACTGAGTAACCACAGAACACCAGTTTCTCCTCACACATTTAGCACAGATCTTCACTGAGTGTTGAAGGACAATTAAGCTCCGTCATGTTTGGCTTTAAACACATCACATGACTCTCCAAACCCCAAGATCTCAACAACAAACACACAAACAAAGATTAATTTCCTGCACTGTCCTCTAGCTCAAGCCTTTTTCACTAAAAACCTGTGACCTCCCATCACGTGTGGACATGAACTGTGAGCATCTCTTTCTCTCTTTCTCAGAAAAGAAATATTAGACAGTAGAAATATTTTCTACTTAACTAAAGTCAAGTTTAATATAGGTAGTGAAAAGGCGATCATTTGAAGCAAATCTTATTTAATGCGTAAAAGTAATAAAAAGCACTGCTGTGGTCATCACTATCCTTTTGCAACAGGAGCAGCTGGATGGCCAAACAGTGCTGATTGTACCTCAAAAGTAACTGGAATCAAAAACCATACTATTGACCGTAAAAAGTGTTGAGAAGTAAAGTTTAGAGTGTTGAGGAAAAGGCGGTTCAGTTCTGACTTAACTGACAGAGACACAGTGCACGTCAGCAGCAGTGTGACAGACTGATGGAGGGCATGCAGGAAAGTTTTATTTTTTTTACCAAATCTTGTTCTTCAGATTTCCTGTGGGGAATCTGAAGCTTGTCTTCAAATCTTGTAGCTCTTTACAAAGAATCATAAAATCATTCTTTTCACAGGCACTCTGCTGTGGCTCAGATGTACCACCCCTCCCTGTCAGAGAAAACAAATGTGTTTGCAGTGTGTCTGTACGGGACACAGACATTAAACACATCTTGATCTTAAACGGCAGATTCACATTGCCTTGAATTGTTCCTGTCATGTGACATAAGAATTCATGAGGCTCCTTTCTATGAAGCTTATGAAACCACCAAGTACGTGTCACTTCCTGGAAATGTGCTCATCTCCCTCCTTTCTGTGTGTGTGTGTGTGTGTGTGTGTGTGTGTGTGTGTGTGTGTGTGTGTGTGTGTGTGTGTGTGTGTGTGTGTGTGTGTGTGTGTATTGTTTCAGGTGCTGTGTAATGGCCCGGGGACCTGCGTTCCCCTGTGTGTGGCAGGACTCCTGCTTGGAATTCTGGGAATGAAGAAAGTCCTGATAGTTTACGTTGAGAGTATTTGCCGGGTGCAGACGCTGTCACTCACGGGGAAAATCTTGTACCCAATATCAGACTATTTCTTTGTGCAGTGGTCCTCTCTGAGGGACAAATATCCCAAATCCATTTTCCTTGGAAGAATAGTGTGAAAATCTGTTACATGTACGTATGAATCATGTTTGTAATTTCCATGAAGAAATGCTCTGTTTTTTACTGCTGTTATCATTTAACAATCGTGTATGTGTGACATTTCACTGCCTGATGTTACATTTAAAAAATAAAAAATGATTTTTAAGATGCTTTTCTAATTTTACTCTCTTTCATTCTGCTGCCGGACCAAGCACCGAACGTGGGGTGACAGAGCCTTCTCCATAGCTGCCCCCTCCCTCTGGAACTCACCTGTCTATGTTCCAAACAATTCAAAACTTAAAACTCACCTTTTCAGAACTGCTTATAATGACGCGTGTGGTATATTTCATTGTGTTGTTTGATGATTTTAACTCCTGTAAAGCATCATGAGAAACACTCTATGAATAAAATGTATTATCATGACTGATTATGATTATATACGATTATGAATGATGATTATTATTATATACAGCCTCACAGCTAATGTGGAGTATTGTAAAACAAACGTCTGTCAGCCCACGTTTGGTGCTTGGTCCTTGGTGGTGGAGACAGGAGGTTGGTATCAGAGGAGCAGAGGCTGTGGAACGGAGTGTGGTGGTGGAGCAGGTCTCTGAGGTAGCAGGTCGGCCTGGTTATGAAGGACTTTCACTGTAGTTATGTGTGAAAAACTGAAGAAAATGGACTTGGACTGCTTCAGGTTACGTTTATGCACATATAGCGCGAGCTGTTTCACTCTGTAGACAGCTGGAGTGACTGAAATGGTAAATGGACTGTACTTATATATCTCCTTTCTAGTCTTCTGACCACTCAAAGCTCTTTTACACTACATATCTCATTCACCCATTCATACACATTCATACACTGATGGCATTAGCTGCCATGCAAGGTGCCAACTGCTCATCAGTTTTAGGAGCTAACCATTCACACACATTCACACATCAAGAGCAATTTGGGGTCCAGTATCTTGCTCAAGGACACTTCTACATGCAGACTGGAGGAGCTGGGGATCGAACCACTGATTCTTCTGAGCGCTGCCAAGTTGGGTGACGGATTGACTCAATGAGATAAATCTGAGTTTAAAGTCGAAGTGAATGTGTTAGAATAACAGGCCTGGTTTATAGACTGAACTGAGTTTTAAAGAATTCCCTCCAGTTTAAAAGTAGTTTTAAAGCTTGATACAATGAGATTATAAGAGAACTCAGGGTTTAATCCAGGTTTGATGTTAATCCTAGTTTATAGAATATAGAAGGTCTGCAGAGAAGGTACAACTAACACAGTGACCTCTGTATACAAACATACATGACATGAGCCTGGTTCAAAGTCAGAATGAAACCTCTACAGTTTAACTTTAAAGAGAAAACACACCGACATATTCCACACAGGGAGAGCCAGGATGGACTTTGGAGGACCAAAAAGAATGATTTCATATTATTTCATACTGTGACAGACAACATAAAGAAAATGTCTTTCCTCGCTGGTTTTAATGGTCAGTATTGTTTATCCAGTGGCAATAGGATTGCAGCATGTCAACCCACTTTTCAAGGCAATCCAATAGAAAAAGAATGATCAACTGTTCCAAAATATGAACATAATTATCATACAGGGTTTTTGCCCTATGAGTACAAAATCTAACCCTTCCAGTTTTTCACTATGTCAGACCATGAAGGGGCTCTCCTCTCTTTGGTGTTCTGCTGCTGGTTGCATTGTCACTGCTCTGTTTTGCTTTCTTTGTGCTGTGTTTCCTGTTCCTGGATAGAGTGCTGGACAGGAAGAGAGCTCTGAGATGATTTGTTGAGCTGAACCAAAGAAGAGGAGGGAAGAGAAAGAGCAAACAATTCTTAATACAGCCTGACATCTGGACCCATTTATAGACACACTACATCTCTGAATATCTGTGAGAGGAAACACACACACTGGTCCAATGGCTGAGTGAAGGCCCGAAAACTGATGACTGACTCTGTGACCTGTGAGACAACTCATGATGTCATACAGTAGCTATATACTTTATCAATATATATATATATATATATATATATATATATATATATATATATATATATATATATATATATATATATTCAATCTATTTTATTTAATAACTAACTACAAACTGTAAAATATGCACATCGCTGTAGCAAATATCTTTACAGACAGAAGGCTAAACACAGCTGCAACTAATAGGAGGAATGATGAATAAGTCTGCCTATATATATACAGTATATTCAATATATATCAAAGTGGAAACAGGACAGCTCGTTTCTCGATTATGGGTTAACAAAATGATTTTTGGTACCTACAGGATACTGTAGAGTTCTTCATTCAGTAAACACAGTTCAGTTTCTCTACAATACATTTCTACTTCAGTGTCTGTTTCATTCTCCTGCCGTTCACACAATGTGTATATTAAAGTTTTCATCATATTTAAAAAGATGAAACATACTTCTTAGCTAAACTGATTTAACTGACCAACAAACCTAACGGCGCACACCGCCTGTACCCGCTGTCCATTAGAAGAAGTGACCATCACACAGTGTTGATTTTAATTATATATTATCATTATAATTGCATAATTCAGAATATGAGAGTATAGTGTGGCTCAATCTTGGACACGAGCTCATCAAATGAAGCTCTTTTAGTTTGTTAATATTAATATTTAGAACATTAAAGTTCTGTGGATGAGCAGATGAGTGAACACTGTGTGCTTTGCTTCCATTCATGCAGTCAGCTTCATCAGTCATCAGAAATCACTTCAGCTTTCAAGTTCACAAACTCTCTCAGAGCATCCGGAGAGGTAGTAACCCACGGCTGCTCTGATTGGCTGTCGTGGCTACGTCAACCATTTGACGACATTTTTTTCCCCTGCAATCTGAGCTTGTCCCACAGATAGTGCGGTCTCTGGTCCTCTTCTCCTCTCTGTGTGAAGCCTGTCGGAATACTTTCCCCCTCCTGGTCCGGGTCTTTCGAAGGGGCCGAAACAAACCGCTGCTTGAGAGGAGTGTTCGGCTGTGAGCCTCGAGCTAACCGGGAAAATGACACACTTTAATAAGGGACCAGCCTACGGACTGTCCGCTGAAGTCAGGAGCAAAGTAAGTGTGTGTTTTCCTCCGTGTCTCACCGAGGAAACATCTTTCACACGTTAACAAAGGCTCTCTCTCTCTCTCTCTCTCTCTCTCTCACTCACACACACACACACACACACACACACAGCCCGTTACTTCTCGCTCTTTCTCGTCCTCCCGCCTCACTGAACAAACCTCCAGAAGCCTCTGCAGTCTGCAGCTTCTCTCCGCTCCGCTCTTTGGTACTTTGTTAAACTTCTCATCAGCACAGCAGCTCAGAGGAGTGTGTTCAAGTTCAGGTTTTAGCTCGGTGTTTCTACCTGCGGGGGGGACACAGTCTACACTGCAGTCACAGTCCAGCTCCTAAACTCTGCCTTCATTGTCCAAACAAACGGCTGCCAGCTCACAGACAGTGAACGGAGCCGATAGAGATGAGGCCCACAGCAGACCCTCAGTGATGGGAACCCACTCTCTCCTTCCGTTCCTCTTTGTTTGGATCACACGAGTCCCGGACTTGAAGCTGCTCAGTGAGCTCATGTTGATGCTTTTACATTGTGAAGGAGTGTGTGTGTGTGTGTGTGTGTGTGTGTGTGTGTGTGTGATGGAGACCACGGTCCACACAGTGAGGTCTGTTTGTTTAGAATCAGATTGCCACGTAGCAGCACAGTGATGAGAGGCCACCTTCATGATGAAGCTAACAGTGGAAGAGTGCACTGTGTCATGTTATCAGAGTTATCTCTCTCACTCTCTCTCACACACACACACACACACACACACACACTGACTGTAGGACATGTCTAAAGGATGACCTCATCAGAAGACACTTCCTGTCCTCTGCTCACAGTGCATCAGGTCATCACATGTAGAGAGGACACATCCGGTCTGTGTGTTTTCATCACTGACCACACATGACATCACTGCTCATCATGTGACAGCGTGATGTCGTTATGTTCTCCTCAGTTCACTGCACTGATGTTCGGTGACTTGAAGCTCACACAGTTCAGTTTGTTGTCTGTCAGGAGGAGCAGGATGCCTGCTGGAGTCAAGTGAAGTGGAGTGAGGTGAAGTGAGGTGGATGTGCAGGTTGATTTGTAGTTCCACAACAATAAAGTGCAGACAGTATGATAACAGCATTAAAGGGACTCCGTACTGCAGTATGTATTTCATCGTAGTGATTCTTGTCATGTGTAAGAAGTGTTTCTGCTCAGAACCACCTCGTGTGTGTCTGCTTGGATCGGGCCGTTTGGTTCAGCTGAATTCTCCTCATACTTCATACTGTGTGTTGACACAGTAGGCTGTGGGCTGATATTGGCTTAGTGGCTACACAAGGTACTGCAACTCCCATGTTCATCATGTGACGCTCATTGGCCCAAAAAGTGTTTTTCCCATACACAATCAGTGGAAAAAGAGCGGCCATGAAAATCAGCATCACAAACCCTCTGAACAGAAGTCCTGATCCAACCCGATCTGGTCCAGGAATGTCTGGAAAGTGTTTAAGAGTCGGATGATTAAATAGTTTTATTCACATGTGTATGCACGACCAACAGGAAGTTAACCAGGGATACCAGTATGTGGAGCAAGCATCTGTGCAACTTTTCTCAGAATCTTTGAACACGCTGTCCATTTTCTCCTTCATACGTGTGGGTGCCCTCCACTCCTCTGTTGCATTGGTTAATGTGCTGTGAGGGTTCTGACACAGTATCAGAACTGTACATAAAGAACAAGCTTTAAAAAGCTGAAACATGCACACACACACACACACACACACTGCTGTGGCCTGTACGTTCATGACATGCATGTTCTATGTACAGAGGCTGGGGCAGAAACAGCAGTAATACAGTATAGTGGCCTGTTTGTGGTTTTCCCATTGAAGCCTTTAAACCAGTGTAAGGTCACTGTGGAAAATCTTCTCACAGGAAATGACTCATCTGAACTTTCAGGAGCACAACTGGCATTTTGAGGAATTAGCTGTGGCTCTCTGAACACACATTTGTAATTAGTAAACCTTCTGTAACCCCTGAGTGAAGTTGTTTCTATTCTGTCCTTATAATCTTTGAAACATTTCTTTAGACCCTCGATGCAGCTCCTTACTGCAGTTTGTAATCCATAAACTTAATCTTATGGATCATCATCATTCATCTGTCTGTGTGTTTTCGGCTGGTACACTGGAGCAGATTCTGAGGATCAGTATTGGAGTTGATCCCGCAGATTTGAATGGATTGGTTTTGGCTGAAATAGACCTGATCTCACTGGACTGCTAGTGTTGCAAAGCCCCTCTCCTTCATGGCATCTGTGCTGTACAGTGCAGCATTTCACTGCATATGTGGGTGAAAATTACAGGTTTAATGTGCAAAATGTTTGTGCACAGCAGCAGGCGACTCTGACACCCAGATTGACAAAATCCACAGATTTACTAACAAATGTGTTTGTGAAGGTCAGTGCAGCAAACATCACACCAGCAGACACACAGACAGGTTAGAATAAGAAGTGTCTCATCATTGTTCACTGTGTGACAAACTAAATGAAACATGCCTGTTGCTTTGTATTCAGACACTGTACAATCAGACTGACTTTGAACATGGCATTCTTGGGTTGGGGGTGTATATAAAGTGCTGTGTGTCGGAGACGAGGGCCTCGGCCTCTGATTCTGTGCTATTTTTTCTTGTAGCACAGAGTTGTATCTGGACTAAATGGACATGTAGCATGTTGAAAAAAACAATCTCATGGAAATGAAGGATGTTGGCACTTTAACAACAGGTTGCCTCGATGCTGAGCATCAAACAAAGCCGTGTCATTAGTTGAATTTTGTCCATGAAGGTCCTCACAGAAATCTGCACGTCCACAGTGTTGGATAAACAGAGCCATGTCGGAGCTTTAAGAGAATCTGAACGTAAAGGGAAACAAATGACTGCAAAGAATGTCCAAGTCTGTTCCACAATACGAAACAGCATGGCATGTTTTGACATTGAAGCACATGTGATGCCCCTCAGAAGTTCTTCTTCCCTCCATATGATGTACCACCGACCGGTCAGAGCTGCACACACTCACCTGACAGGGTTCAGATTCCTATGTTCCATTTCCATTCTTCTAAACTTGTCTGTAAGTGACTGATTTTCTTCCATTGCACTCACATAGTTGATTGCAGTGAAAGCTCCTCTGTCAGAGGCTGCACATAAACAAAAGGAGGAGGACAGGCAGGGGCCCATCAGGGTACCATTGCATGAAGTGTGATCAGTAGTCCATGCTCTTCTCTGAGCTGCATACATTACATTCCTGAAATTCTTCAGCCAGAACCTCTTGATGAGGACCCCATCCACCGGGACTGCAGTGCGCTCCGTCTCTCTTTCCACTCTGCTCAGTTGGCATCACAGTGTTTTTCTAGCCGGAGGGGGAGACACGTCTCAGGTACTAGTGAGCTGTGCTGCTCAGTCTGAGTGTTTTCTGAGTGTGTAGCTCACGCTGCTCTTGGCTTATTATTCAATCCAGCGTCATTTTGAAGAGACTGGAAATTATTCATGACGCACAACGTCTCATCTTCTGAAAACAAATAATATGAGGTGCTGTTGGTGCTGTGATTCCTATTTCCACAGGTGGTTTGTCTAATCTGCAGTATTACAGTCATGCAAAATAATCCAAATTACAGCAAAGGGCTTTTCACAACTACGCTTAATATTATTAAATATTTTGGCCAAAATGCAGAATTTATATATTTCAATTGCATAGAAAATCCATCCATCAATTTGAATGACATAGTTTTATTAAATTAACTAATAAATAAAATGTGAAGCAAGTGATAAGATTTATGTTATCGTACTAATAAACTCAAAATGACTGCAGTCATTTTCACTGTTGGGTTTTGTGTTTATTGTATGAACCTGATTATTATGAATATCAAACAAATTGGCTTTATTAATATTGAATGCACACCTGGCTGCTGTGTTGTGGAAGCACACTGAGCAAAGTGTTTGTAGCTCGCTGAAAACATGTCGGCATGGTAAAGGTTTGTTCAGCATCGTATGTCTGCAGTGGAACAGATGTAGTCAGTCTGCCTCACTGTTCCCTCTCCTTAGCTTGCTCTTCACTGAATGGCCACACGTGAAATACTTTGATATTTACAGTGAGATCACCATTTAAGCAGTCAAAAACCAAACACTTTGAAATGTTGCTTGTTGCTTATAGAGGCATTCCCATTATTCCTGCTGATGCTGCCTGTATAGACTTAAAGCCTCAGCTTATTCGCTTCACTTCAGTTTTTTGATCAGCAGCTTAGTAAAACTCAGCTGTGAATCCCACAGCATAGGAGTGACAAACCTTCACAAAAACTCAGTCACATCATTTTTTTTACTGTTGTTATTTGTATCATTACAGTATGTAGAACTACCTTTCATTAAATCTTAATTATGAAGCAGACTTGGAAGAATGAAGCCTGATTTTAGCTTAGTTTAACTTGAGTTTAATTCTTTTAAAGAGGTCACTGACTTGTTACAAGTCTGTCTGGTCTGGCAGCATGAAAGCTCTTTCTCACAAAGCTTGTCCGCTCAGCCCACATCTTTTCACTGGGCTCACAGACTGTGCTGACTGACTCATCGAGTGCCCAAACTGTCCTCAGCCCAGGTGTGCCTTCAGATCTTTCCCATGAATATTACAAACAGGAACAGAGACAAGGGGCAACCCAACACCAACTGAGAATACGGACACAGCTCTCACTCCGGTTATCTAGGACCGGATGGTTCATAACAACAGTACCCCATACTCCCACAGTACCCTACAGGATTCTCTGGTTAGAGACTTCGAAGTCAACAAATCTCAAGTAGACTGGATGGTCAAACTGCCGTTTACCTGTGGAGTGGACGGAGTGTGTGTGTAATGGTTTTTAAAATGTCCTCCTTTAACTAACCACAGCACACAACACTGAGTGAATGTGCGTCTTTAAAAGCTCCATTCTGAAGCGTCTGTTTGTTTTCACCCCCTTTATGTTTAGTTTGTCTGTGGGCGGCGTCTGGCTATCATAGCCAAGCAAACAGATAGTGTTTGTGTGTGCAGAGCTGCTGCCACAATACAAGACTATGAAACAGACCTCCTGAGACATTCATCATCCAGGCCCACCTTATTGTTGTTTATTATCATATTTATGACTCATCATTAAGATGAATTTTCATCTTCAGGATCTCAAATCAGACTGTGCTCTCAGTGGACTGACACACCTGTGACAGCAGAGCCTCTCAAGCTTTTACTTAGATCTAAACAGTTCTTTGTTGAAAATGATTAGTTCTAATAAATATGATGAATAGCTTTAATTCTCAAATTGCACTAAAGGTTAACTAAGTGACCTGCCTAAAGCCAGAGAAGAATCCCTGACTACAGCTGTTTAGATGTTACCTCATATTACAAAGTGCCCTCTGACACCATAGTACCACAAAGTTCAGGATATTTGACTTTCGGGTGAAATTTATGGAAAATGGAAAAGTTCATGCTACAGTGATATTATATCATGAAAGTAGGACATTGAAGTAGAAGCATGCGATGGTAATTTCTTCATCTCAAACAATGTATTGAAACAAAAGCTAACAACAGTGGTGTGTATACCACAACAAAACATGTCAATGTGTCAGTAACTTGTCATGTGACCTTGAGCATCGATTGCAGCTCGACCAGACGTCTCATGCTGTTCACAAGTGGACTTATTCCAACCTGCTGATGACACTCTGTGACACTCAGTGGTAACTTCCTCTGAGTACTTCCTGTTTGAAGCCTCACACTGACCAGGTACTGTTGATGGATGGAAGGTGTCGTCTTGGTGTCATGATATCAACATGATGTCAGCATGATGAAGAGGACTGTTTAAATACAAACTGTCATTGAAGCAGAACATTTAGTGCTCCATTCATGGATCGTACACTTGTTGTGATTTTTAATCACCTTGTTAGAGAACAGCATGTTATGCAATAAATACTGAAACATTGAACAGTTGGACATGTGCATTCAAAAGTTTAGAGAAGGTCAAATGAAGTTCACCTGTAAAGGTTAGAGTGCATCTTAGGTGCACTCTGAAATTTCATCCTGAATTTTTTGTGAGTAGTGTGTGTTGAACCTTTTGCACAGCTTCACTAATGTGACTACATCTGCATCACTGCAGCAAGGTGAGAAGTTATAGGTCTTGCAGAAGGAAAATTATGTTGACTGTTTAAATATTTTAGAACAGCTTCATCTGAAAGTGAAAATGTGATGAAGTCACTATGAACTGTGTTCAAATGTAAAGCTCTGTTCAGAGAAGTTGGAGCCAGCTCTGGAGCTTTGTGCATTGTTAGCTTCTTTCAGCACATTGTTTTGGTTTTCTAAACACTATGAATGACAGGAAAAAGTGCTCCCCCACTCAGTAGAATAAAAAGAGAGACCTTTTGGAGGGAAGATGAAACTGTGTCTACTGTCTGAAGGTCATGTTCATCCCAAAACAGACCACTCCGTTATTTTAATGGAGCCAGTGTGGTTATGGAGCGGTGGTGCCACCACAGAGGGTCATGGCACTTAGGACTTAGTGTGTCAATGCTGCGGTGGCCATTTAAATACATGCAAGCACACCTTTCTGCTGGATTAAACACTGTGCTGGGTCACCTCATGACTGTGGCGATCCTGTCTCACAGTACAAACCTGTTTTAACAGTTTTAACCTCTTCATTTTAGCTCTTAACTTAGATTTGTGAGTTCTCCTGCGATCAGTGTTGCTTTGTTGATGGATAATGCCTGGGTTAATAGCTGGCAAGCTCTGAGCTGGAGGACTAGTAGCTCGAGGGGATGAAGAACGGGTGTGGGGTAGAGGAGTGCATGCGCATACGCGTTCATGTGTGTGTTGGTGTGTGATTGTGTGGGGAACCATGAGCAGAAGGTTCACGAGCGGGACTTAAGGCATCAACATACTGGCAAGGCATATCTAGGCCTTCAGGTGATGGAGGAGTGTCATTTAAAATGGCTGCAAGATCCTTCTCCCTCTTCCTGCGTCTTGCTTTTGCGTTCCTCCATTGCTCACGAAGCTTCTCTTTCTTTTGTTTTGGCAGACAACTTATATTTCTTGCTTTAATTTCCCCTTTTGCCTTCTTTTCATGACATCTGTTGATAAATCAAATGAGACAGTCACATTTTATTTTTCTAACAAAATGTATTCATATTTTTGGAATTAAAAAAGGCCTCACTGACTGCCTGTCCCTGTAATAGCTTATTTACTTTCTGCGTCTATCCCTAAGGATCTCCTCACGCCTGGTTTCATTCTGCTTTAACCTTTCACGGTACCTCTTGTTCTTTCTCTGCTCATTCCTAAGACATAAAAACAGTTTCAAAACAATTCTCAATGACCTATAACTTTCCATACACAACAAACAATAATGACACAGGGGAGCAAATGGCAAGGGACTGAGATGCAAATTAGTGCTGAGTTAACTCTGGTAAAATGAATTAAATTGCAAAATTTATGCTTAATATTGTACATGGTCCCTTTACAAAATAAAATACAATATATTAAAAATAATAAAATGCTTCAAACAGCCTATATTTTAAAAACAACAGGCTTGTAACTAGTAACACAACTGACTTGAGTGTGTCACACCGCAGGACAAACTGTCACACAACAGGACATTTTCACAGCTGAGGCCACTTTGAATCCTTACTATACATTTCTGAGTGTTAGCATTTTACACTCACGTTTCAATCTTCAAATGACAATGCAATATTTGAGGGACTTCCTGATTCCTCTTGACAAAAGGACCCCTATAGTTATCTATGAAATTTCCTGTTTAAAAAAACTTAATCTTTCATGTCACGCCGCAGGACAGCATTTTCATTACAGAAATTAACTTACTGTGATTATTATTATTATGCAAGTCTTGTGCATTTTAAACCTTTCTATTAGTAAAGTAAATATATATAAATGAATGCCAAAAGCCTTTATGAGCATTTATTTTGAGGAATTATTCATATTTCATACTTAATTTATTACAGTCACACCACAGGACCTTTTGCATGTTTACCATGCAATAAAAACAAGATAAAACATATTTTTAATCAAAAGGTAAAACAGTTACATTAAACATCCTATTTTGAATTACTAACATGAGTTATGTGGAGAAAGAAAACATTTTAATAAATATTTTTACTTCATTACGGTAAAATCAGGCGTCATGTCAACCACCCACGTATACACAAACAGACCACTCAGTTATTTTAATGGAGCCAGTGTGGTTATGGAGCGGTGGTGCCACCACAGAGGGTCATGGCACTTAGTCAGGACTTAGTGTGTCAATGCTGCGGTGGCCATTTAAATACATGCAAGCACACCTTTCTGCTGGATTAAACACTGTGCTGGGTCACCTCATGACTGTGGTGATCCTGTCTCACAGTACAAACCTGTTTTAACATCTGATAAACCTTCACAGATCTCTGGATTGTGTTTAATGTCTCACTGGTGCCTGAAACAACCCGTCACCAGCACTGACCCCTGCAGGCCTGTGTCATATGACCAAAATCTCATATCCAGTTACACGTCATCTCATCCACAGTGAACGATAAACATAATCATATAGCACATTTTCTGTAAATTCAGTGAATGAATATGTATAAGTGTAAATTGTATACATATTGTGTGTAACATACCAAATGTCCCCTTGTCTATTCAATAGATAGATTTATATAAAATGACCACATGGACAGGTATATTTCCGTTTCTTATTACTCTTTGTGTTGACATGATTCTTGCATAGAGTTCCTGCATAAAGGCTGCATGAGTTACTGGTGCCTGAGTCCGCTGTGGGGACGTTCTGCAGCCAAATTTGCTGTTTTTTGGTCGGTGTCAGACTTTTCATAGCCAAAGCGTGTCCATGTGACAGAAGTAACCCTTCTTTTGGGTCTGAGTTGGCTGGTTAGAGTTTCTTTTGTATGGAATTATCCCATTCTGTGTCATGATTACTCTCACTTTACTTTAGCACTGGGTGGAGGACAAAATGTTGTTGTTGTCCATGTTTTTAGGAACAAAGCAGGGGTACAGATTGAGAGTAGCCCCACTGTGAAGCAGCATGAAGCTCAGGTGAACTGACAAGGCACAGAGCTCACTCACTCTCAACAAACCTGGCTTGAATGACAACGCCTTGGAATGTTCCAGAGGCTCGTAGGGATCCCACACCAGAGACAGTTCCCACTGAGGGGTGGAGGCACACATCACTGGGCGTAGCCTCCTAACCCCCTGCAGGAAGCACTTCACAAGAAACCTTGTGACAGGAGAAAAAGGCTGCTGCTTCCACTTTAATAGCAGCATGAGGCCGCGTCTTCTCCAGCAGATACTGCTCAAAGGAGAGAATAGATCCTACTGAACAAGTCAAAGTGTCTAACCTCCTTTCCTTTCCCTCCAACCAATTTTCCTTGTAGCAGGCAGTGGTGGATCCTTATGTTTCATGTCTCACTGGTGCCTGGTACAGACAGTCCAGCCCATCAACCATCAACCATTTCGGTCTCACTCTCTCCACCACATCAGGGTGAAGCCTCCACCCATCCATCAGGAGCCCGGCCCTCGACATGAGCTCGGTACCCCTGTTCTCCAGATGTGGAATGTGGAAAGAGCCTACAGAGACAACAATTGCTCTGAGGGCCACAACAGATTTGCCACCTTCAACAGAGATGCAGACTTCATGCTGCCTGTTGATGTAAGTCAGCATGGTACTGTTGTGGTGGAAGAGGGGTAGTTACACAGCAGGAAAGAGTTTACAAAGACAACAGCATACAAAGTGTAGCAGATTCATGTTGGTGAGGGTTACTGTGATGATTTTGTTTGAACACTAAGCTGGTGAACTGCATTTCACCAGTTAAAGGTCGAGTGCCATGGCTCGTGATCGTCAGTTCACCTGCTGTGCTTTGTCTGCTATACTGCAGGTTAGTATGCAGCTCTGCTTTGTTCCATGTCATCTTGTAGGTAGACACGTGAAACACATCCCCCAGCAAAGTCAGCAAAGTTCCCATTAATGCACAGCAGCCTCTCTGATTGTCAGCCTCAGGTCAGTACTCTGCTATGTGTCTGCATTTACAACCACTGCCCATGTGGGTGTGTGTTAACTTCACTATCACTCTATTGGACTACGTGAATTCCTGACTAAACCCAGTTCAGTCTACATAACCTCTGCGTGTGCATTCTTCTGAGTTGTGTTAGACAGCAGAGCCTATTTTCCATATGTGTGCACATTTGTGCTGTCATCAGGAAATGCTTTCGGGTAAAGAGATGAACTGGGGAGGGGATTTGTCTGCTTTTCACTTCATGCTTAAATTGGAACTCTCAAGATTTTTTCCCTCAGCTTAGTTTAATGGTTCCATCACGATAATTGGACTCTGTTTTCCAATGTCTGAACTTTTTTCTCAGAGTTTCGGGGAATCTTGTTCAAAAGTTTCTGGGAGAAGTGAAGAGAGAAAAATCATTCCAGCTCTCCGGCCTGTCAGTGGGGTTCCTCTGTGTTCTCAAACCACACAGACTGAACACTGCACATTAATGACAGCTTTCAACTTTGATATTATGACCAGTTAAAGCTGACCTTTAACTCCAACCTTCCACGGAGTCACAGTTTGGAACACATTCCTCTTTGGCTCTGAACGAGAACTGGGATTAGGAGAGGCCAGATTCCACTCTTTATCTCTTCATTACATGACAGCAAGCCGATGGTTTGACTGCATTACACTGAAGGAACTGTCACGTCTGTTTCCCCACATTTGTTGTTATCAGCACAGCAGTAGTAATGGAGCAGCTCTAGTGTTGATCGAGCTGGCTCACAGCAGGGCAGAGATCTGTTTGTTTCTTCTTGTTACAGATATTTGACAGTATTTTCATTAATGAGGTACAAAACCCTGAAATTGTGGAGGAGTGTCTCCAGGTGAAGCCTGAGCTGACCTCTTCTTTAACAGTAGCTTGTGATGATGCTTCCAGTGGAGCTGGACACAAGTCATGGCTGGATTAAGAAGAAGGTGTCCACATGAAGAGTGAAACAGGTTTTGCTTGTTGTCATTGTTCCTCCTGTTCATAATTCCCTCCATGTGTTTCCTTGGACATCATTTCCTGGTCAAGTGGACTGTGGATTTTGTCCTGCAGTCACTTTCACTGTAATCACATAATGAGGAGTGATTACATAATATGACATTGATATTGCTCTGATATTTCCCCACATTGGAAGTCTTTGCTCTCACTGATGTGATTGTGTGTTCTTGTGATTGTATTGTCTGTCAGACAGTCGAGCTCTGATCTGAGATGGGCAGCAGATGGTGTCTGTTCTTCTCAGACTATAAACTGAAGTGGGCTCGTCAGCCTGCAGTGGATGAGTAGAGTGTCTGTGGGATGTTCGTGCAGTGACAGCCAACACTAATGTACCATGCAGACACAATGCCATTTGCGCTGAGTTGAACACACTCCATGGCCCAAGTTAAGCCTGGTTGAACTTTGGGAGCAGGCACACCAGTGGTGCACTCTGTACTGCTGGATGCAGTGAAAAGTGGCTGTGGTGCAGCACAGGCCATTGAAAATGATGTGTTGCTGTTGTCCTGTTGTTTCTGAGGAGTCCATAATTCAGTTTACAGAGTGTGCAGGATTACTGTGCAGTAAGGTTCAGTGGATTGTGTGTTCTTTAACTTCAGATTAGTACAGAGCTCCATGTTAGTGGCTTTGTTCTGTTTTGTTGTGGCTGTAAAGTTTGTTAGAATTTCATTGTTTCTATCATGTAATACTTCGACTTTAACTCCATGGAACAGTGGATGGTCACTCTTCCCACTCTTCTGCTGTTTACATAGTGACGTCATGCTCCCAAACTATATCTTACATTGTCCATGCAGTCTAGGTATCTTTTGTTGATCTTGAAGAAGACTGATAGCCAGGGGGGCTGTTGGTACAAGCCAACCGGTCCTTATATAACCAAAGTGAGAACTGTGTCTGTTGGCCTACTTTGCTGATCCTGCTGTCACCACGGCCTGTCCTCGGATAAGTGAAGAAAATGGTTCTGAGCCTGAACAGATGAATACTGGACTCACAGATTCATCAGGTGGCACAAACACGACTCAGATGAATGATGTAACTGCTAAATGCAACTAGCAAGTTCAACACATCTACTTCAAATGTGACAATATGTCAAGGTGTGTTCATAACTTGTGTTCGCTGCCCCCAAGTGGTTAAAAAAACAAGTTTAAGTAACTGGCCAGATGTTTTTTTTTTTTTTTCTGTATTTGAGATTGAAGTATTATAACAGCACATATTGTGCAGGTCCATCATTTAACCTCAAACTACAACCTTGTGTTGGGTAGGCAGTGTTCTTGCCCCTGGGCTTGAGCCCCTGGAAAATATATGAATGGATCTTTTAACTTTCAATTGTCCACCACATCTAGATGTCATTGTTAAGACATTGGCGACAGGTGTGTGTGCTTGCATACTGGTCCACATAGAAAGTTAGAAAATCAGGTTAGACTGAGGATAGGTTTATAATCTGTATTACCCTGTTTCAGGACTATCAGGATAGTTGAATCTGTTTTCTTCTGCTCACTCATGCTCATTGCATTATGTCTGTGTGTTAAATTGTTTTAGTCTGAAGTGAATGTATTATGTTGTGAAACTAAAGTAACACCTAGGCAGTGTAGTCAAAGCAATATTAAAAATGTAGTTAGAGCGGGCTGTAACACAAGAGCGTCCTACAGAACAAGACGAATCCAAACTCACTGATGGAATTCTCCAAATGAGCATCCAGGTCCAGCAGCTGCTTTCATAGATCAGGTAGTGGTCTACAGAGTGTTGTCAGTCTTAGAGTTTCACAGTAACAAAGACTTATTCTAAGCTTTAAAGCCAGCCTTCCTCCACCCAGAGACAACTAAGGTCTTCCCTGACAAATCAGAGCCTTAATTAGTGGTTTAATTAGTGGTTGAATTCTATAGCTGCACTCATCACTGAGTTTTCCTAATAAAATATCTTGACTGTTAGACTGTTCTGTTCCAGGTCTTGGACCAGAAAGAACAAAGTTTTGAAGCTGCTCCTTGTTTGTTTTTTCAGTTTGAACAGAGACTGAATGAACCCACAGCACCGGTTTGATCTCCGGCTCCTCCAGTCTGCATGTTGAAGTGTCCTTGAGCAAGATACTGAACCCCAAACTGCTCCTGAAGGCTGCACCATCAGTGTGTGAATGTGTGTGAATGGGTGAATGAGATATGTATTGTAAAAGAGCTTTGAGTGGTCAGAAGACTAGAAAGGAGATTTATAAGTACAGTCCATTTACCATTTATCACAGCAGAGAACATGTTAGACTTTTGCTGCTAATGAGCATTTATCTAAAGTCATGTTCATTAGTCTCACAAACCGTTTCCATGACAGCAGGTCAAATCAGCTTGGTAGAGGTCTGACACATGACCCAGGACCTGAGTCAGGCCAGGTGTGAAGTATACTCAGTCTAATCAGGACTGGTAGGATTCCACTGTACTGTTACAGGCCTCTGATCTGTGTCAATACCGAGCATCTCTTGTCTCTGTGTGAGCTGTTTCTGTCATCTGTCTGTGATTATAGTGGGAGGTCATCATATACCAGCTGTGAGAACAAAAACACATTGTTTACTTGCTCAGACCTGTTAGTTCTATTTCATAAATTCTGATAACATATTCATAGATTTTACATTCAGATTGGAATGCAGCCTTAACATGATGTCTTCTCTTTAAGATTGCTCAGAAATATGACACACAGAAGGAGGAGGAGCTCCGCTTCTGGATTGAGGAGGTGACAGGAATGTCTATTGGAGAGAACTTCCAGAAAGGCCTGAAGGATGGAGTTATCCTCTGCGAGTAAGTTTGTGTGTGTGCGTGTGTGCTGATGGATCACGTTATGTTCTGGCTCATACATGTTGTGTTTTCCTCTCTGCTCTCTTAGACTGATTAATAAGCTGCACCCTGGTTCAGTAAAGAAAATCAACCTTTCACAGCTGAACTGGCACAAGGTAAGACCTGTTCTGAACCGTGCACAGTGCAGGGCTGTTGCTTTGTCTGCTCATAGCTAAAAGTCATTTATAGGACTCAGAAATCAACATCATAAAAAGAACATTGAGCCTCTGTCCCAGCATGTCAGGCTCTGAGGAGAAGTGGACTCATTCATGAAGCTTTATTTGTGCTGTTATCGCTTCCTCCTGGTTTTGTTGGAATCCCCATCTATCACTCTTTTTTCTGTTGCTCTCTGCAGCTGGAAAACCTTGGGAATTTCATCAAAGCTATCTTGGCCTATGGCCTAAAGCCCAATGACATCTTTGAGGCCAATGACCTGTTTGAAAATGGGAACATGACTCAAGTCCAGACCACACTGCTTGCACTGGCCAGCATGGTGAGTGAACACACAGTACAGAGGGTCATTGTCTGCAGAGGAACACATTTTCTGTTGTTACAGGAAACCAATCAAATGTCACATCAGTCCTTTGACCAGCATGCTCTCTCTGTTAGGCCAAGACCAAAGGTATGGACACAAAGATTGATATCGGGGTGAAATATGCAGACAAACAAGCTCGACATTTTGACGATGAGAAGATCAAGGCTGGTCAGTGCGTCATTGGATTGCAGGTAACTGTGATGCTTCTATAGAATCAGCATTTTCCCGTGACAGTTTTGTTTGTCTTGCAGCCAAAAAATCATACTAGTACAACTGTGGCCACTAAACACGTGAAAAACATGAAAGTCCCTAACTAGGGCCAGTATTTAGTTTGTCTGTTCTGGGCTATTGTAAAAACATGGCAGACTCTTATTTTCAGGTGGATTATACACTAATGGAGACACAATTATGAATATTATATTCAATTTCTGCTTAATTCTGTGAATGGAGCCCCCTAAATCTGATATACTGAACCTTTTAATAGTCAGATGCGAGAACACAGTGTAGTAACTGACACAATATGGGAGACATTATTACCTTTTTTCACTTACACTTCCTTCAAAACTGCTGCACTCAAAGTGACAGAGGTTTCTTTAAAATCCGTGTAAAGTAAAAATAAATATGTGTTGGTCAGACTAAAGAGAAAGTGTTATTAATCACCCAGCCAAATTTGAATAATTAAAAATAACGACAAGTTTATGGGGGTGGAGATCTGACTACATATATTCCCTGTCATAGCTACAAGCTGCTGTTGCATATAAGAGACGTCCCGTGTCCCGTTACCGATGTATTTTCCTCTGGATTCCGCTCAGGAAACGAGAGCAGTGTAATGTTACATGCACTGACATTAGGTAACACACATGAAGATGATGAGAAACCCTAATGTGATTATGTTAGTACACGATGTAAAATCACGTTACTGTGCACCACGTCACCTAACGTTATTTCCAGGTCTCCATTAATATGGCCCTTCACAATCCACTTCTTCTTCATCACTTCGTTATTTGTAAATTGAATTAAAGTAATGGAGCTGTTGTGCAAATTCTGGCATCCAGGGAAGATGCATTTTCGGGACGTTCAGGGCATAGCTAGCTAGCAACGGCTGCAATAACTGAGTACGTATAAGTGTTGCAATTCAAAAAATACAATTCTTTTATACCGTTGCACTAGGGGGCGGGGGTATGCTCACCTCAATGCGTCATGCAGTCTCATTTTAGGACCGCCCAAAAAATCCTGGACTGAAAACTGGTGAAAAACTGTTTGAACCTCTAACTCCACATTTCTTTTCCACAAGTCCTTTCACATGTTTTCAGCAACTATTTTCCAACATATTTATTGTGCTTTGAAAGAAAACATGGAATTGCCTTTACACGGACTTTAAACTTCATTTAAAACCTTGATGGTTTCATGTTCGAGTTATTTTAAATAAGTTATATGATTGTGATTTGGTGAGATCCTATTGCTGGTGTTTTGTCCTCAGATGGGAACAAACAAGTGTGCGAGTCAGGCTGGAATGACTGCTTATGGAACCAGAAGACATCTGTACGATCCAAAGACTCAGACTGACAAACCCTACGACCAGACCACCATCAGCCTGCAGATGGGGACCAACAAAGGAGCCAGCCAGGTATCCATTTATCTATTCATTCACATAGTTATGGTGTTGTTTGTCCAGGTTTTGAGAGATGTATGTTTGTGCTGTTGGCAGCATACATACAGTATAGGGTTTCTGTGGACAAGCCAAAGAACATGTTGACAGCTTTTATTGGACTGTTTCCTTAGTAGAAAAAGGAGACAACTTCACAATAAGGGTACAAATCATAATGAAGAAATGCTACTAAAAAGTAATGCAGAGCTCATGATGACTTCATGAACCTTTCTCGAGCTGAAATTAAGTTAATTTGATCTTGAATAATGGATCATTTATTATTGTTCGACCATGAACAAGTGGAGACTTCCTTAAAATGCATTTATGTACAAGACATTCTCTAATCAGCAATATGTGCACTACCTGTAAGTTTCTGCTGCATTCTTGTCTACTGCAGGCGGGCATGTCAGCTCCCGGTACCCGCAGAGACATCTATGACCAGAAGGTGGCGCTGCAGCCGCTGGACAACTCCACCATTTCCCTCCAGATGGGGACCAACAAAGTGGCGTCTCAGAGGGGTATGAGTGTGTACGGTCTGGGTCGACAGGTCTACGACCCCAAATACTGCGCACCCCCAACAGAGCCGGTCATCCACACTAACGGCAGCCAGGGCACTGGCACCAACGGCTCAGAGATCAGCGACAGTGACTATCAGGCTGAGTTCCAGGAGGACGAGTACCATGGAGGTTACCATGACGACTACAACTCCCATTACAATGATCAGGGCATTGACTATTAGTGGAGACCTCCACCTCCAGAGCAGTATTAACGAGTGTATTTTATCAACTACACAACAGAGCAAGTCTTTTGCTATCCTCACTAGTCTTTTTCTTCTCTTGAAACATAAAATGAAATGTTGCCTTGAGTGCTTTCCTTCTTCACCTCGACTCTTTGATCCGAGCAGCAAAGCTTGTGAGAAGCTGTAGTAGCATAGAATAATGAGATACAGAGATAAGTGATGAACATGTTTTTTAAGCTTGAGCATTGTTTTTAATCCCCACTTTTTTAAACATGTCTTCATGATGGAACACTGAAGTAGTGATAACTTTGTGGATCGATGGTGCAGCAGCAGGTCGAGCTGCTGCATTCCAGCGTTTGTATTCCTGGACTGAAACTGTGCTGATGATCCATGTGAAAAGAATCCACATGTGTAGTCTACACAATAGCCTCTCCCCTCTGTGTTCTGTCTGTATTCATACACCCAGCCACAGGTTTTCAGCATTTTTTACTACATTTAATCAATCTTTTTTTTTTTCTTATGATGATGAGCACAATGGCTTCCTCGCTCTGTCATATGACGTATATTTTCATAATGTTCCCCTTGTTATTCTCAAACTGTATTTATTGCAATGACTCTCATTGTAAAACAGTCCACTGTTCTATGGTTCGTGAAGAAAATGGTATGTTATAAATAAAGCCTTACATTCTTTAATTGTGGAAGCCTGTCTGCACGCTGTTGTAACAAACATACATTGGAAGAAGGTGCTACATGCTTCAACACGTTAACATATAAGACATGGAAAGTCATTTTTTACTGAGTGAGGAGTTCAAATTAAATTCTTTGCTACCTGCAGTAACATGGAGCCTGGTACGAAACATCTGTAACTACTGTTATTAGAAACAACAAGGGAATGAACTGTACGATCTGACTCATCTGAAACAAAGTGGAATATACTGTAGATGTAACTCTACTCAGTTATAAAGGCTGATTTTGTTGAGAAAGGCTTAAACAATGTGTGTGTGGTGATGTTCTAGAATATTCAGATTGCCAACAAATCTCATGTGCAGGGCCAAACCAGCAATGAAAAGGACCTACTAATAAACAGTCTGTGTTTCTCCAAAGCCTCATATATCTCATTTCATTGCCTCCATAGATACTTCATTAAAACTGCCCAAAGGCAGACTGCAATGTAAAAACAGGCAACAAAAACACAAATGTAGGTCAAACAGAAAGTGCAATACAAGAACAAAATCAAATATTAGACTCTCTCTGTCTCTCTACATATATCTGTTTAGGTATAGTATGCTAATGTGTCGATGACAAACTGTAAATCTCTGGCCTCTGAGCTGCTGTGAAGTGATTTGATGTCACTGGTTCTTGTGTTTGAAGTCTTCCCTCAGAGGAAGTTGTAGAGATCGTTTGAAAGCAGCTGTCTGACGCTCTCTCACAGGATTTTCTGGAAATGGAAAAAAGAGCTCACTGAGTGAAGAATGAGCTCCGACAACAAACATTACAGCAGGATGCAAGCTGTTCACAGCTGTTGCTTTAAGAGTTGAAGAGGTGGAGACTGTAAAATGCCCTCATTTACATTAAACTAAACAAGCTTTTCATCACGGTGCAAAGAGTGAAAAGACTGAACAAAAGTTCATTTTGACGCACGCTGCATTCCAGACATGTTGGAAAGTCAGACACTCTAACTTTCCACTAGGAAAAATCCAGTGGAATAGCCAAGTAGACACTCAGGTCAGATTTCAGTGCAGAATTTTCCAAGATACAGTTACTGCATCAACATGTTGTAAACATGGACGCTCACAATTGGAACATTGTGTACAATTAATAACACACTGAAATCCCTCAAATACAACTGAGTCTGGTTTAAAAGTGATCATCAGTCACTGTTGTCTGCTGATTGAGTCAGTGTGTCTAACTCCTACTTCAGCAACCCGGTGTTACGACGGGGGTTACATTATGCAACTATGGATGCAAATTTATTGTGTTTATTGTTTATTATGTTTTTCATGTTATCATAGCAGTGCAGTGAAGCAGTGAAGCACCTTTTAAACATGACACACAGTCTACAAACATGGCTGGTCGAACACTGCTGGACTGAACCACTGTCTCCTTACCAAAGAGTCAGTGAGAGTAAAGACAGCTGTGCAGCTGTGCACATTCAAGTAACTCTTGATTCTCTGACGCAGAGTCTTTTCTTGTGTTACCTAACTACACCCAGGTAAAATAGTGAAAGCTAAATGGCCATCAAAATTGATGCAGCTGTACAGTTTGTTGTAAGTTGACTCTTAAATCACAATACTTCTTGGATCATGGTGAAAAATGTTACATTAACTAGCAACCAGTCAACTAAGATTACATCAGCAGGAAAGTGAAAACATGAGACAGATTTACTGTAAAAAAAAAAAAAAGTCTGTGCTGTCCCAGATGTCTTGAGTCTTAGTCCATAGTATGGGTTTGGACTCCAAAAATGCAGGATCCTACATTTCCCATAATGCAACTCAATATCGTCCTTCATTAAACCCTATTTGTCAAGAAAAATCCATTGTCTCTCTAACTCCACACCTCAAATGACTAACGCAGGCTTCATGTTATAAATGAGACATTTAGAGCTGAGTGTTTAAACAGAGCAGAGAGTGATGCTTCCTGTCTGCACATCTCAAACATTTAGATTCATTGAGTACACCAACGTTTTCCTTAAGTGCTTTCAATGGTTTGTTAGTTTTCATGCTGTTAAGCATGTTTGCTGTCAAATGAAATGATGATGTTCTGAAGAGTTGTTTTTAGGCATGCTGTGTCTTTCTAGTTAAATTTAGTCATAGTGTGATGAGTGGATCAAACAAGCTTGTGTCTGTTCTATGGCTTCAGTCAGGCACCCAGTGATTTCAAAAAGTTGAAGACAAAGAGTGTGCAGCCAATGGGCTTCATGAGAATGTGATGGCATTCATTCAAACCCCCCCCCCCAACCCATCCGCTGCTCAGGAATAATCACCGCTTTGTGCAGGACTGCGGAATCCAGGGTGAAAACGCAAGACAGAGTCCAAAAAAGCATGGTAACCACGGCAACCACAGAGGGCCCTTAAAGGGAAGGCATAAAAACACAACCAGTCCTGCAGGCCTGACTTGTTGCAAGCAGAAACCAACCGGTGGTACCCTCCCACTCCACGCATGCTGCTAGAGGCCAGAAACATGTCAGAAAGTTTTTGTGATGAATGGTGCACACTATCATGTCATTGACTGCTACAGCACTGCACTGCTGATACATCTGTGATAACGCTGACTTCTCACCAAAACTGATGAAATGTGTGTTTGAGTTTGGAGATTTATGCTGACAGTGTTTAAGCACAGCAGAGTGAGACAGCTGATCATCTGTCTTTTTCAGACACACTGTAATGAGTGCTCACATTTCACCTTCTCATGTTATCATTTACATTCTGTTTGAACTCCACTGATTTTTGTATTTGCTACGTTTGTCCTGCTTTACTTGGACCCTGATAATAGAATCCAGTGACACATAATGATTGCTGCCTGTCCAGTGCAGCCTGTGGAAACACACAGCCTGAAAGGCCTGGACTTTAATAACATAGAGTTCCAGCTATTCTCCTCCTCAGGCTGTACGTCTGGTACATGGATGACTGGGACCATGAGAAGAGGCAGAGGTGGACGTTTGATTTGAACTCACAGTTCATTGATTGTCAGGAGCTATGGGCCTGATGGCCTGTGCTCTACCTAAGGAGCCTTGAGTTGTGGGAGAACAGTTCCACCTGAAACAAGTGCCACAAGGCTTCCAGGTGCTTCCAGGATAGAGAGGGAGCATAGAGTCTCACAGAGCTACAGGTGTGGCTGTGGACTATCATCTATAATCTTCCTTCAGTACCTTAAATTGTGTCCCTGACAGAGAACCCACATTTAGAATCACAAGACAAAAGCCCAGAGATACACAGAAGGTGTACAGAGATATAGAAAAGAAAGATATATATAGATGTTTGCCTCAAAGTAATGTCTTTTATTTTTGTTCTGTCCCAAACACGAGGTTACAAACATGTACAGAAGAGTCACTGCACTTCTAATGTGACAGTATATACATCAAATTTAATTTGAAGCAATAAATGGAGAAAGACTTCCTTTGTTTAACCTCCAGTTAGTGAGCTCTCTGTCTGCATCGTAAAACTCCATTCCAGTCTACAGTGTAAACATCGAGGACTTCAGAGAGTCGGATTAGATAATGTACTCTTGCTCTTTGATGGTCTGACAGTCTGAACATCAGAGACGTTCTCTGGATCCGTTTTTAGGGACCGCTCCATGTTAACAGGCTGTTCAGACCACCGAGACCAAGTGTATTTGACACTCCGTCCAAAACAGAACAAAGTCACTCCACAGAGGACACATAGACAGAGAACCACCTCAGAAGCATCACAGCACATGGATACATGAAGAAGAAGAAGAAACACACCATAAGAGCAGTCTATGATGTGTGATTTTGTTCATGTACAGCAGTGAATATAATCTCCACTATGAGGACCTGGAGGAGGACAACAAGTGTTGGCTTAGATTCACTGCGACTGAGACAGTGAGACAGACAGAGTTCCATCAATGTTTCACTTATTAAAAAGATTGCAGACACTTATTTTTGATGACCTGTTTCCATGATCTGTGAGGACAGATCATGGAAACAGTCTCTGGATCTTTGAAGACTCTGCTGACCCTGACTCGACCCTGACCAGTCTGTGGTGTACAGTCTCATGATGGAATAATCAGTCACATGTGGATTATCATACATAAGTGGATCAAATCATTATTGAGGTAAAGGCATGTTGGATGAGGGGGAGATGAGCAGGACTGCACATGCTGATGAAATAGAGCTGCAGATACATGAACACATTTGTTTTGTGCTCCTGCTCACTCACGGCAGTATTGGTGCACATCTCCAGCATCCACTCCTACTTTTAACTCCAGTTCCAGATCATTTGAGTTGACTGTTAGTGAAGGCATGCTGTACAGTTTTAGACTTTTGATGAAAAGATGTAGTTGATGCTGTGATGGGTTACACAATAAAGAGTGTGCTCCCTGAGCTTCACATGAGATTCCACGTTTGCAATTCTTAAAATAAACTCTGCATAATATTAAGCTCTTCTGTCTTTGACAGACAAATACACACACACAGAACATGTTATCTTTCATTAGGACAATATTAAAGCTCCTCCTTGATTGACAGGAGTCTCAGCCTATCACAGGCAGCCATGCTGGTAGAGCTTGCCCCGCTTCAGCTCCTATCAGGTTTCCTTTTCTTTGTCAGTGGCACACTGAGCGTGAGCAGTGAGCCTGACTGCAAGGTTCAGAAGTTTGAATGCATTTATGTAAATATGCTGACTGAAGCTGATGATTGGGTTTAGTGGTCTGCATGGAGCTGAACAGCAACATGAGTGAAGCTTCCTAATCGTTTCCTCGTTTTATATTATGCCTGCATCCTTGCACACATGTTGCTGGTGCCTGAACACTGCAGTGAAAAACAGCTGTAGGTCAGATGTTATGTTCTGATGTCTATGTAAGTGTGTTTTTTGTGTTTTGTAAATAATGGAGGCATGTTATGGACAGCAGAGCTCATGTGAATGAAGGATATAACTGTGCAGACCAGACTGAGGACATGGACTAGTCAGGGAGATGAGAAGCAGGTTCAGGGCTGAGATAACACTGACCTCCTGTGGACCTCACTGCACACTGACTGTTTGACTGTAACATGACAAAATGGAAGATGATCTTTCTGACGCTGTTCTGTTGAACGCTCACTGCTCACTCCTGTTTTCAATCCAGAAACTGATACAGAGCCAGTCACTTTAGGTTCAGAAGTGTACGGCTACTTTACTTTCAAAAGTTACTGAGAAAGTTGACAACTTCTCTTTTTAGAGCAGCATTTTAGGTCACGATTACCTCACACCTAACAGAACAAATGAAATCAAGGTTTGATAACGGTGGAACTGTTGTTTTATTTGTAGATTTAATAAAGATACTGCCAAAGACACTGTTGAATACTTATATTCAAACTAGTGCTTTGGAAAGGATCACACAGTGGTTACATCATCACGTCTTAGTGATTATTAGCAAGCTTTTTTCTTTCCATAACAAAGAAGTACATCAAGAGTGAACAGTCATTAAAACACTGACAGTTTTTTATGAAAAGAAAAAAAAATCCTAAACATATATGAAATGTCATCATTTAGGCTTTAAACATAAAGATTCTTCTATCCAATAAAAGAATCCAACGACAAGTGGACACAAGGCTAGACTCAGAGCTGTGAGAGAAAGAGCTCATACCACACTACAGGTGACAATAAAGAAGAAATAAAGTCATTTGTTATTTGTATAAATTATCAGGAAGTTCATATTCTCTAAACCTCTTGTACAGACCATTGACAACATGTGACACTCACACAATGACAATAATCTAAAACAACATTATCAACAGGCAGAATTACAGCAAAAATAAGCTCCCTGCTTCATTATATCCTCACAGAATGTGTCAGAGAAATAAATGAGAAATGCTGCTAACAGCTTTGGTTGTAATTCCAAGTGCACTAAATACAATTAAAATGATTCCAGCAGAGGAATACAAAATTCACTGTCTGCATATGACAGATAACGAAATACAACTTTGAATTTAGTGAAAGGTCTTTGTAAAGGATTATTTTGTTACCTTCCTGTATGACTCTTTTACTGGGATGTGTGGTTATTTTATTCCTGCTAAGCACAGCACAGTCAGCAGATGGCGCTCTGTGCATTAATATGCTGAGGAATCAGTATAAGAAGTCTGGAGAGAAAACCTGTGCGATTAGTATGGAAAGTAAAGTGTACGTGCGCTCACGACATTTTGTATGAGTTGCATTTAAACGTTTATTACTAATTTATGATTATTAATATATTATTGTTATATAATGTAAAAGGTGTAAAAGAACAAGGTAGTACACAGAAAGCATGAGTAGAGAAGGACACGTCAGCAGTTCATGATGAGTGAGTTCATGACAGAGAGCTTAAACATGGATGCTTAGTAACATGGACACACTGATGTTTGAATCAGAAAACAGTTCATACATTTTCAGATATGTGATTGTGTCAAATCAGTGAAAGTGATCCATGATTTGACTGTGGACAGGTTTAAGAATCCAGTTGTAAAGAAAAATTTCATTCACACAGCAATATGGCCTGTGTTGAGGTCCAGTATGGACCAGTATGACAGTATGACGTTCATAAAGACAAAGATCAGGTTTAATTTGATGAGGGATCTGGGTGTTCTTCACTTTGTCGCACAGATTTCTAAAGATGGATTGTCTGGGCATAGTTTCATGGTTCTGTCAGGCGTTTTAGAAAAACACCCAGCAGGCTGCAGTCTTTGAGGAACACAGGACTGAATTTTAAAAACTAAAACAGAAATTCTGTGAGTCATCTCTGATATATTTCTGTTGACTCAAGTAAAGATCTTGCTTTAAAAAAAAGTTCTTAGAGTCATTTCCAAGTCTAATCTGTCAGTTTAATACAGAAATGCTCTGTAGTAATTCAAAGCAGATTAAAGAAGGTTTAAGAGGAACATATAAAGTAATGAATTCACACTTTGACATTTTGGTACTGATCCTCTTTGAAGCCATGACTCTGAGGATTGATTGGTTTTCCATGAGATCACTAACAAGCCACATCCTGTTTGAGTGCTCTATGTTTCCTCTCAGACTCTTTTCCCAACCTCACTGTCTGAATGTGACCACCACTCACAGACATCTTCCTCCATACATGACCACTACATTTCTGACTTAGTGCAAGATTGGAATGAATTACATTTTCAAAGAAAATGAATGAGGAATAAGGTATGAATGAGTAATCAGTCATTCTTTGATTGTAAGTCACTGAACAGTGGAACAGCAGAGGTATGAGAGGATCAACTGAACCTCATCCTGTGCTGCAGACTCAGCTTATACAGTTTCCTCACATAGTCTGACACAGCGAAAATAAATGTACAATAATAAATGTGTACATATAAACCATAAATATTTTACTATAGCTACTAGTCTTTACAGATTGTTTTGCATACAAAACAGACAAATATATATTAATAACAATAATAACAAGACATACAAACAATGAAATCATTTGCACAATACAAAGAAAATATAAAGAGAATAGAAGCATAAATATGATGTCATAAGTTAGTCAAAGACAGGACACAGAGCACTGAAGGCTGCTGAGTGAGTTCAAATAAATGAGTTGTTTGTCAGTTTGAATGTGAGATCATCATTCAGGCAGTGAATCCTCTGCTCCATTCATCCTCTTGTCAGATATCTAATATTATTTTAATATTTAAACAAGTTCACTTTTTCTTTTTTAAAAGGGAAGAGTAAAATTTAATTTGTGTAAAGATGACAGACCTGTTGTTGATTCATATTTCATATTTATCTTATTTTATATGGACTGGATATTATTTCTTGATACCTGTTTGTGAAAAGAATCCAATGACTGCAAGATTCACTGAGCAGGATTCAGAGGCAGAACCTGCTGTTAAACTTTACAATGATAATATACAAATATAAAGTCTGATCTAAAATCAACACAAAGAGGATAAATGATGCTTTATGTGAAGTTTCTCTGAAAGTATGAAGAACTTCTGACTTCACCTCAGAGGAAGTTTATGAAACAACATGAAGCTGATTCTTTGTGACTTAACAGCAACATGAGAATTATGAATAAAACCTACTTACATCACCATTTAATGACCCAAATAATAACTGTTTTATTGTTGTGTTTAATGCTCAACTCTATCAGTACAGCATGAAATAGAATAGAAAAGAATAGAATTATCACTCTGCACAATGAATATAATAATAATGAACATTTGATACTCAAAATAATTCATTCATTTTTAGGATGATACTCAGATTATTATTATTATTATTGTAGCTGTTATTATTATTATTATTATTATTGAGAAGAATACACAGTGAGGCTACAACAGCAACCTGCAGAAAACAGTCACACATCAGCTTACAACAAAGTTCTTATATCGAGATGCCTGACAGGAGAATGAAGAAGATAGAAAGAAACATTTCTATTCAGTGATGAACTAAACTAGAGCACACCACAGAACATAGAATAAAACAGAACTCTGCATAAACACGAGGTTTTAGTAAATGAAGCTCTGACATGAATTCATATTCTCTGCAGATTTCCCGTCATCTCGTTTGAGGCAGGATGCAGCATGTGTGTGAGACTCTGGAGTTTAATGGAGTTTGAATTCCTCTGAATTCCCCCTGCCTCCAGACATGTGTTATGTTTTGACTATGTGATAAATTGTATATGTCTGACAGCAGGGTCCATCCCTCCTGAACCTGCCTCCTGTCCTCTGTATATTCACTGAAACTACCATGAAAGGAGGTGGCAGCGCAGTGACAGAGGGAGGAGTCTTCCCACACTGAAGGCACAGTGCACAGCTTAGATCAAAGTCTCTGATGCTTCAACTCATGCTGTTGACTCAACACAGAGCAAAGTCACTCGATGTAACCGTGACACATCGAACACGTCTGAACGCGCTCACAGTATTTATGAGGGCAGTGTAGTGGGTCATGGCCAATGTCAGAGTCATAATAACACAACAACAATATAAAGATAATAAAGATTACATTTCAGACAAGATTATCTAGCTCCAAATCTTTCTTCCCTTTCAGTTCACATCCAAAGCCTTCTGGGAAGTCTGTCCTAAAGCAGCTTTACTGGTTTTCAGCTCAGCTGCTGCCAGCTGGGCCATCCAGGTCTTTAGTTTTTGTGTTGCTTGGTGCTAGTCACTAAGTGTGTAAAGAATGCAGCAGTGTTGTCAGCAGGTCAGGCTGCCAGTGTGGAGGGAGCTGCTTCATGTTTCTCTCCACCTGATAAAAAAAACTGCATAGAAAGAAGAAGAATCCCAGCCACACACGCAGGATTAACACACTGAAGCATGCATGTCACATGAACCACAACACACAACATGTATGATCACTTTTTCCTGTGGTTAGGTTTGATATTTATGAAGATAATTCTGCAGAGCTAAACAATTAGGTGCACTGTTGTAACTGTTGTCAGTAGAGGGCAGTGTACAGTGAGAACAACCACACTGAATGACAGTGTCATATTCTTGTCTTCATTCTGTTTGATAGTCCTACTTTAACTGTTGACACTGCACTGTGCCAGGGACAGGTGTTAAGGAGGTGTGACTCATTAAAATAGGTGCACTGTGTCACTTTTCACAGGCTGGGTAAAGAAACCAGTGCTGATTTAAAGTGGTTGAACCACTTTCATGTTCCAAATACAATAACAACAATAACAGTTTGTAGCTCTTCACTGTTGCCAGGATAAACAGACACAAAGAAAGAAATATCTGGATTTACCCAAATAAATTAAGAAGTTTCACAAGTTTATAAAGTTTCTCCCAATTCAACAATTCTCCCCCAAAACGCACTAAGGGTAGTCCCCTTCACAAAAATCTAACATCAGGTAAGAGAGACCTAAGGAATGAAATAACCTCGTAATGACCTCAGTCCAACGAGGTCATTACGAGGTCATTTCATCTTTATCGTTAAAGATGTTTGTCAAATATGTAAAAGAAGCTTCCTCACAGTGATCTGAGATCAGCCTGTTTATTCTGCATCTAAATCTTTCCAAAGGTTTCTATGTGAAGTGCAGCATAGAAATGTAGCTTTGGGAATGACACACCATGGCCACAGTGGCCTCTAGGTGAGTGTTGTTTATTCCCTCTGGAAATACTTTGACCTGCTGTCCTTCATTGTCTTGTTGACATCCCGTAAGGGTGGGGATGGGCTGGGAAAGTCTGAGCAAGAAGAAACCTAAGTGGACTTTGCTAATATGACAATTACTGTTAGCAATTCAAAAATCAGACAAGACTGTTCTGGATCAGAGCTCTGACTGAATGTCCTTGTAGTGCAGTTGAACATGAAATGCTCATTTTTGCATCTGGTTTCACTCCATTTCAAACCATCACAGAACTATTCAATGATCCATGAAGAACACAAGATAAGGTCTGGACTCTGGTTCTGGGTTACAGAGTCCAAACACAGCTCTCAACTTCTGTTGTCTCATTTGAATTATCAAACATCTGAAACAACAGACCCCGCTATGACAACTATGTCAGATTACAGGAAATGCTATGCAGAGCTCTCTCGGGGAAAGAGGGTGAGTGCTGAGACTGTTTGCAAATATTTAAGAAAGTTTAGTGACTCTTGCCAGGGGCCAGGTCTGTGGATAAGAGGCGCTGAACGCTAATAAACATAAAGAATGAAAGAGGTCTGTTATGCAACACAACAGTAATGTTGCCAGAGCTATGTTTGGACGGCTGGATGAAATGTTCCCACAGGCAGAGGCTGACCATCAAAATATACTCCCCAATCAGAAACGAGAAACTAAAACATGAACGTAAATATATGTAAAACAACAAACAAACAAAAAAAACAAAAAACGTAGAAGCATAGTTTAGACTAGATTTTTAGACCATTTTTTTTTGGCCTTTCCAAGCTTTATTTTTGACAGAGACAGCTGAAGAGTGACAGGAATGTGGGGAGAGAGAGAGAGAGATGGTGAATGACATGCAGCAAAGGGCCGCAGGTCGGATTTGAACCCTGGGCCTCTGCGGCAAGGACTGAGCCTTTGTACATGGGGCGGATGCTCACACCCCAGGCCATTTAACATTTTAAAGTGCATTGTGTAGTCAAATATGTGATTTTGTGTATCCTGATAAGTGCCTGCCTGTCAGTGAGACAGTAAACTCTGTGTTGAGATAAACTGTTGTACAGTACACACACTGCATTGATGAATAAGCCCTGTCAGTGATAGTCCGGTAGGAAAAGAACTTTGTCTTGTGAGTGGTTGTGAGGAGAGCCCACCCTTACATCAGCCTCCTCCACAATCTCAGCTCTTCCTCTCTTTGGTCTCTTATGTCATTACAAATGTGACTTTAGTAATATTGAAGTTTAAGTTGTCTTATCCAGGAGAGCCCCGATGTCAACTCACCTTCTGGTCGTGTGTTAGCCTCTCCACTCACCCTGTTGGTCACCTCAGACACATATGTGTGTTTTGCATCGTATTGGAGGGTGGCTGTGTAGTAATCGGTGGTTCAATTCTCGGCTCCCCCTGTCCAGTTGAAGTGTCCTTGAGCAAAATATTGATTATTATTAGGTATTCACCTCTGATGTCTCTGTAACAGTTAACACCATAATTCAGGAACAAAATCTGTAAAATAACAAAAACTTGCATTTATTTATTCAGTTTTATAATTTTTTTATAGTGTAGGTATCTGGTCCCAGTCCCACTATTGACAATGTTTGGGACCAGGTAGGAAGCACTTTGTCTGAAAGTTGAAGCCAATCCACAGCAACTATGAGCTGGAAAAACAATCTCAGCTCAGGGTCTGTTCCTGGAGCTTGAACCCCTCCAACAGTCTTTGTGAGGGGACATAATGTGTTCAGTTGTCACGGAGATGGTTTTTATGATTTCATTCATTGTCTGTGTGTTAAAATGGAAGCATCAAAGTCCATTGTTGACTTTGGAAAAAGTAGTCTGAAGATCCATCTGATAAAGACTAACATGACAGATGTGACAGATATGACAGATATCAATAGATGAGCCTTGAAATACAGTCAGAGTCACTAGACACTGGTCAAAGGACATTTAGTGACTGAAATGCACAACAAAATGTTTAAAACCATTTTCAGACCTGAAATCTGGAAATATTCAAATTGTCTTTGTGGAATTAAAAAAAAAGCTCAGCATTATGTAAATGTCCCATAATGACTGAAGTTTTTCTTATTTCTGAAAAATCTAGTTTAGAAAATGTTGTGACTCATTCTCTGACACATTCTATGTGTGCATTACACTTTCCTCTGTACATTTTATGGGAATGTTTGAATGAGTCTGATTGCTGTGTGAAATGATAAAATATCTCAAAGGAACTTTCCACTTGTTACAGTACTGCGGTAACTAGACTGTCCATCTTTAGAGAGATGTCAGGTATCTGTTAACCCTTCCTGGCACATTCTTGCAGCATCCTTCTATGACAGTAATATGGTGCACAGTGTTTACAGTCTTTCAGAGGGAACTCTGAAAATCTTTCAGAGGGAACTCTCTGAGCCCTTACAGTGAATGAGTGGACCTCTCAGCTGGACTGAGCTCTCTGCAGTCCTCTACAGGAGCTAGAGATAACAAACAACACAAGTTTATTTTAACTTTAAACAGCATTTTTATTATCCCAGATGATGAGGCTTAGAGTTCTCAGTTTGAATGATTTATTTATTGGAACACAGAGAGTGATTGAAGAGCAGCACTTTGTAGCTTTGACCTAAATATTTTTCTTTGTTTGCTGCCTCGATTTCCAGACAAACAGGACAGGATAGTAGCCTGTCCGGTAGTTGTAACCGTACATAAAATCCAAGGTACCTTGTTTCTGGGGTGATCATTTGGTACAAATTTGGTACAGCAGTGAGGCGCACTGCCAAAACTACTGTTTCACACATGTGCATACAGTAGCAGAGTAGTAGACATAAATAGTTTTCTGACTATTGGGTCACAGGAAGTAGCATACCATACGTTGTGTAGTGAACAGTTCAGGTTGAATACATAGAATACATATTGTAGTTATCACTTGGGGTGTAATGGTACACAGAAGTCAACGATTGGTTTTCTTTTTAGAATAATAGTAAAAGCACAAACAGTAGTTTAATGTCCCGTCAGACTTTGTGGACATGATGTCACTGGTTTCGACACTGTCAGGTTGCATTTGGGTGGAAATGCTGTTTCTTCATGTGTTAAGAGCAGAATTTACAGGAAGTCAGAGAGCTTACAGTCTGCTACTGTATGTCACCGTCTGGGCATGTAAAGGAACCACAAGACCTCGAAACAGACTGTATTTTGTGCCAACCTACCTTCCATTAAATCATTTGCCATCTGGAGCTGCAATGTGTAGTAAAGTACTTTTACAGAGATTTGTACATTTATAGCGTTGGTGGTCTATGAACAAAAAGCTAATAGCAAACACACTTTTGAATAGAAGGAGAGGTGGTTTTAGTACAAGTCAAGTTATGACTTGTATCTGTCTGTCTGTCCAGAGGCCCAGTAATTGAATTTAATTAAACTGAATTTGTCACTTTCATCAAGTACAATGATAGTCTGAAATCTGAAGAAGATAAGGAAAAACTTCAGGAAAGCATTTAATTATGTGACAGAATAATAAAAGTGAACCTCGGAAAATAAAAAATTCCTCTTACTTGATAATCTATCAAACAAGCGAGGTATTGTTTCAGGTCAATAATATGAATAGTTATTTTCGGAGGAGTCTGTGATGTGTTAGTTTCCATGCACCGACTGATTTCTTAGTCACATCCGCCGTGTTGAGTTCAATGTGAGGTCAAACAGAAGTGGTTTCGCAGCAACTCACAATGTTCCCAACATGAACGTTCAATAAAGATAACAGATTCAAAGAGACACTAAAGCAAATATGACACACCTACTGTAAACTCTTGCTGTATAGGTGCTATCTGTGTTTGTACTGGTGCCCTCATAGTCAGCCAGACATCTCATCATGTGTCTGCATTTACTTCCAGACTCTGATTTGTGCATTGATATGGAAGGAAGTCTAGTGGCAGACAAACCTGAGCTCAAAGTCTGATAAGTTATTTTTCTGTTTAAAGCAACGTGTGCCCATCTTTGACCTGCACACCAAGAAACTGTGAGTCATTTAGCAAGGTCAAAGTTCAGATATAATATCTCCTCTCTCAATTAGAACTTAAGTTTAGAATTAGAGCTGTTTGTTTTCTTCTGCTGGGGAGGAGTGAGATATTTACAACCTGTGACACAGATTTTGGAAATAATGTTGCTGATTGCTGGTGATTCATGTTCTGTGGGTTGCAGCCAGTTCCCATCAGCATGTTGGGCATGTTTTGGCAAATGTTAGTGACATTGCTGCTGGGATACTCCTCAACCCGATGACTCTGCTGGCTTCCAATGAGGAGGTGGTCAATGATTAGGCAATGGTATTGATGCTTCGGGCCCATTGACCAAAACACACACATATACACTGTATATCCAAGACAAACTGCAGATTTTATATTGATTTAAAATACATATATTAAAAGCCCATTCTCATGTTTGTCTTTGCATAAGGCTCACAAATCACGAAGTCCACTACTGATAAAACAACAACACAATGTTCAATGAGAAAGTTAATCTATCTAATCTATCTGAAGAAAGTATACACTGTATTCTACCAGTGGCAGTGTGTGACAGCACAGGTAACACTGTTCACATTCATTTCATTGTTGGGTCATGGTTCTCAACAAAAAGAGTGATGTCTGCAAATAAAATATTCCCTTAATTATGGTTTGAAATATTTTGGTTTGGGTTCAAATGACCTTTGTTCTGGTTAAGAAATGAGAACTAAATGAGAACTGTGGTGTTAAAGTCCCGTAAAGTGTTTTTCTCACCTATCCTATGACACAAGGTCATGTTTTCAGTATGTTCAGGTATTCTTCATGATATTTTAGAGTTTGTCATTTCCTGATAAACCATAAAATGTTGATGACTCATTTTACATCCAATGAAATGCTCTCTCTCTCTCTCTGACATCCTGTTTACAGTCTATGAATGACTCTGATGGCTGCTACAGTCATCTAAGGCCGGGCCTCACTGATTACTGTACAAAAGTGGTGCAGTGGTTAGCATTGTCGCCTCACTGGTTCAAACCTCGGCCTGGGGCCTTTCTGTGTGGAGTTTGCATGTTCTCCTCGTGTCTGCGTGGGTTCTCCCCGGGTACTCTGTCTAAGTACAGTCCACCAAAGACATGCACCTAACAGGTTGATTGGGGACTCTAAATTCCCTGTAGGTGTGAATGTGAGTGTGAATGGTTCTTTGTCTCTGTGTGCCCTGTGATGAGCGTAAGCAGTTACAGGTAATGGATGGATGGGTTTTCCCTCTGATGTCCTCAGCTTCAACTCTGTGTGAGTTACAGAGTTTTCTAATGCACAGATAGCTTTGGACTCACCACCAACTAAAGTAGCTAACTGCTAATTAACTGCTGCTAACTAAATACTGTCATTAGCAGACAACAGAACAGGGTTAAGCAGCCGGACCAGTCTGGGTTCAAGCACAGCCTCTGAGACCAGCAGGGAATAATGCTCCACAAATTTTCTGATGGAAACATTGCTAAGTAGTGAACAGCTAACTGTTGTTAGCTTGGTCAGCTGTGCAGCAGCTAACTAACTAACTATCTAAGGTTATTTATTGATTCTGATTTTGTATCTTTGTGATGAGATATAAATGTAGTCGTATTATTCACAGTATCTCCCAGTGTTGTGTGTCTAGCCAAGATTGTGTTTAGCATACACTGATCTAGGTTCAGCAGTGATATTTGACAATAGGACTGGCACATGGGGTCTTGTTATGTATCACCACTATAATTACCTCTATCCAAGGCAGTGATACAGTTTTTGAATCAAATACATGATGGCATACTTTCAATAAATGGAGAGACAGCAAGTCTTTAAATGTGTTGTAGCATTCATTAATATGTCCTCCTGGCCCTGGGCTTTTGTTTTTGAGTGTTGATCTTCCATTCCTCAACTGCCTCA
The DNA here is from genome assembly GCA_033000465.1 of Sciaenops ocellatus. Lineage (NCBI taxonomy): Eukaryota > Metazoa > Chordata > Actinopteri > Sciaenidae > Sciaenops > Sciaenops ocellatus. Next base: position 25,587,127 of record CP136869.1, read on the forward strand.
TCTATTGAACTTCAGCTGATTTCATGTGATTTAGACACTGCTTTCAATGTAAATGTGAGTTGATGAGTTAATGACAGTTTTAGTTTTTCATTAAAACAAGTCTGCAGGCTCCACTTGTACTTGCGCTTATATGAGCCTTATTCAGTTTAAAGTGGTTCACAGGATCCACTATATTAAGGCTAAGCTAAAGAAATTGTTTCCTGACACAGACGATTCTTGTATCAGATGCTCTCTCTCCCCAGCAGACCACACACACACTCCTGCTCAAAGCTCAGCTCCTTCTGGTCATTATTCTTCAATTCCCTCTCTGAAATTCTGGACATCCCTCTGAACCCATGCCCTTTAACTGCTATCTTTGGTGTGTCTCCTGTGGGCAGGTTTCAATAAATATCAAGCTGACCATGTTGCATTTGCTGCCCTCATAGCCAAGCATCACATATTGGGTCGGTTGGAGGGTGAATCGTGTGTGTGTGACATTGTATTTTGACTGCATGTTCTTTTCCAGACAAACGATCTACCTTTAGAAAAAGAAAACAAGAACATGTCAGACTTCTTACTGACAGGTAATGTGTGTATTGTCTGTAACATGCTTGGAAGTTTGCACAATAAACATATTTAAGAAAAAGAGTGCAGTTTTTTCTGGTGACTTGTAAAAAGTAATGTAGCCTACAACTGGTTATGGGCTGAAAGTGTTCCATTGAATTCCACTTTCAACTTTATTCCTGTTTCCGACATTACACATGCTGTGATGCATTTATAAGCATAAAGGGAAATTAATGGAGGAAGTGGAACTACTAGAGAAACACAACCACTGCTTATTGAGTAAACCTGTTTCTTGTTCTTTTTTTTAAGAATTGATGCATAGAAGATAAAGATATGATAATGGGAAATGGACTGCACTTATGTAACACCTTTCCAGGCACACATTCATACACTGAGGGCACTGGCTGCCATGCAAGGTGCCAACGGAGCTAATCACATTCACTACACTACAAAATGCTGTGCAGCATTGGTTGCTTTTGCATGTATATAGTGTCACAAGCAGCTATGAACATCAAGATACTGTATATGAAAGCGGCCACAGCAACAACACAGACAGGAGCTCAGAACTAATGCATTGAAATCTACGGGTCTACCAAAGCTAATTTATTCAGTGACATACCTGTTCATATGAGACACCTGTTCACAAAGTTACAGCTGTAAATGGAGAATCAAGGCTGGAAGACTGTACTTATATAGCACCTTTCTGGTCTTCCGACCACTCAGTATTCCATTAGTAGGTTCTATAACCAAATAACATTTCCTGTTGTGCTGATGACCTACATACAGTAATTGCAGTTACCGTATGTACTCTAGCTGGCTGAGTTGAACTCCCAATGAGAGTCTAAAATTCAATTCAATTCAGTTTTATTTATATAGCACCATATCATAACTTCAGTTATCTCATGACACTTTTCATACAGAGCAGGTCTAGACCGTACTCTTTATAGTATTATTTACAACAGTTCCACCATGAGCAAGCACTTGGCGACAGTGGCGAGGAAAAACTTCCTTTTAACAGGCAGAAACCTCGAGCAGACCCAAGCTCATTGGTGGACGGTCATCCACCACGACCAGTTGAGTTACAGATAGAGGGGCAGATAGAAAGAGGGGGGTAGATAAATAGAGAGAGATAGAGAGACACAGATGCACAGCAGCAGCAAATCATTAACTAACTATAAACTGTAATAGAGATATGGTAGCAATAATGATAATAATAATAATAATAGTATATGTTAATGTAATAGTATATGTAGTAGATATTAAATTATAATATATTATACATATATGTTGCCCATAAAGTTGGAATCATTTTGTTTTCAGACACATTCCTCTTTTTATTCCTATTTATACACATCAGGTTAATGTGGTTTAATTTTCACTGATATGTTTGGAAGAGAGTGATCGATAAAGCTTTGAGAAGATACACTTTATCTATCAAGAATAAATCACATTATCACAATCATTTCATGAGAAGAGGTCAAAATATTTGAATTCCAACTTTATGGGCAACAGTGTATATATTATTGAAACAATGAAACCTCTACCACATGTACTAGTGTACAACACATATACAGTAAATCTGAGTAAAAAAGGAGAAATATTATAAGTTTAAATGATGGCTTTAATTATGCCTGCAGCCCCCTCAGCACTCCTTCTTCACGTGGATTGTAAAGCTGTATGGATGGAGGACAGCTTGTCTGTTAAGCAGGACTGAGACAGCCACTGAACATACTACTCTGGCTAGTGGATGTGCTGTCAGAGGGTGGTGGTCTGGTCAGTGACATAGCTTCCCTCCTCTTAATGCTGTCTCCCCGGCCGACAAACAACTGGTAAAACATCAGCAGCAGTTTGCTACAGATGTTTAAGATCCCAGCCTCCTCAGGAAACAGAGCTGACTCTACCCTTTCCTGTGAAGAGACTCAGTGTTTGCTGACCAGTCCAGACTATCGTCCAGCTGCAGCCCCCAGGTCCTCGTAGACAAGGTTCCTGTGTATTAGTGGCTTCTCTAATTGTAGCTTCATTGTTAATACAAGTAATTACAGGAGAATTCTGCTGTACATTGCAAGCTGTGATCTTCCTAATCTGATCATCTGACTACTCGTGTCTCGATTCACAACATTAGATATGATTCTTTTCTTTTATCCACGTACTAGAACGAGCTCACTGTTTATCAGCTGAGCTCATCTCAGCTCAGACTGGCTTGTCCTGCCTGCATCCCATCATCCTCCAGGTTTGACGGTACATTGTGTCCTCACTCTGAAGCTCACTCTGAATTCCTGCATGTGGCTCACCACGCTCACCACCATCTCATTATCTCTCAACCGGAACCAGGATCTGCAGGTGCTCCTATTCTGTACAGTCATGCTAACAGACAAACCTATCTTTCCATCTGATCCCAGTCCTGCTTTAATAATTTTCAGTCGTGTTCCAACAGGTGAATGTCCCACCTTTGCTCTTGCAACAACCTGCATACCAACACACCAATCAATCCTTCCCCCACATTCCTGGGCAAGCTGAGGCGTCACGCAGAAACCCAGTGGAAATTCACTGCATACACTGTTTCTTTTTTTTCTACAGTACTTCAGTCCACACCACATGTTATAATTGGGCTGCTGGGCCACGCAGTTAACCTAACAGTTATTGTTTTCCTCACTATGTACTCAGAACTCAAGTAGTTGAGCTGTTTGAACTGGCAGGACAAAGGTACAATGGTTTCCCAAGTATGTTTTCAGTCCACTCTACTAAGTATACTAAGACCAGTGTACAGCACACATGCTGAATAGTAGTGGTGTTGTCAGATATTGTGAAAGTAGAAGTATTATCAGTGCCTGTCCAGTGTCAAAAGTGCAAATGATACAAAGCCTAACAGGAAAGGGACATTTGACTAACACTTCAGTGTTTCTCTATTAATAGACACAAACACAAGAAGGTAAGAAGAAGATGAACTGAAGCCTGGTATGAGTTTACTGTGACTACATTTTAAATCAGGAAACAAAACTTTGACCAATCCTGGAAAATCAAAAGAGTCAAAAACAATTCAGTGAAACTACTGAAACAGCTGTCACTGCCAGACAGCGTGACAAAACGTCACAAATGTGTCACAATGCTGGCTGGAAATAGACCTGAATGACCCCAAAACTGTATACACTGATTCCAGCATGGGAAATGTCAGACTGGAGCTGAGGCCTCTCACTCAGGTCCTCTGCTCTTAAATTACAGCCAGTGGATGCTCTTCATTCAGTCATTGTTCGTGCACGGAATCTAACACCTCAGCACTTCCAGCATCACAGGAACAAGCAGCCATTCCCTGTGGGTAAAGAGGCTGTGGCACCAACACACCTCCCTGTGTTCTGTGGAAGTTAGGTGGGCAGATTTGCTCTGAGCTCTGTTAACCTGTTAAGACAAGCACCAGTCTTTGTCCCTGCAAAATAAGACACATGGAGACATCACTGGATTATTCATTTGTCGTAATCTTAAAACACCAGCTCTCCTTTTACATAAATGTTTTCTTTCTGTCTTTCTCCTAATATGTGCACTACCAGCACCACAAGGCTGTGTTCTAACTCTATTCCTGTCCACTCCCTATACTAATTACTAACACAGCCTCTCTTCTTTACTTACTTGCGCTTTTAAAGGACGATAACTCTGTCGTGGACGATCAGTGCTCCATCTCTCTCTTCACTCATTGGTGCACAGAGACCCACCTACTCCCAAACGTAAATGGACGTTCATACACTGATGACAGAGGCTGAAATGCAAGGAGCCAACTGCTGTCCAAACACACACTAATCCTAAACTCACCCATACACACTCATTCACACACACCACAGATTTTGGGGTTCAGTATTTTGCTTAAGGACACTTGGACTAGACTGTCTGACACTGACTGGACTAGATTCAAACCATCGACCCACTCTATCATCTAAGCACAGCAGCTACCAAAATGAAGGAACTCCTCATTGACATGAGAAGTGGGGATCCTGGTGTTATTACAGGTTCTTAATAAAACCAGTACCCCTACTTCCACACCTCTATCAATAGAATCAAGAGTCAGTTGAGATGGTGGACAGCTTGGAATCACACATCCCTCCCTTATAGAACCGATCCTCCTCCACATGCTACTTCACCATGCCACATGAGACCAACTCCTCCAACTCACACACATTACTCCCTACTCTCAACTTCCCAGTCCACACTGACAGTGTCACACACTTAAAGCATGCATCCTGTCACACGACCACAACCACCTCCTGAATTCATGCTTCACTCTAATCCCACCTGGTTGCAGAGACAGAGCTCTGATCTGTAAAAAAGCGGGAGCTGGCATCTGAACCAGTCTGAACCAGACTTTCTGAGAACCTGCGAGACAAGAAAGCAGTAAAACTCCAGGGAACAAGCTAAGTTAGTAACATGCATTAAAGGGAACTATGAGCTCTATCAAAAAGGAAGAACAGTGGTTGAAGGTAGAATAAGAGACACTTACATTTGGAAAACAATGCAATGAGATGCAAACTATTATTTCTTGCATGAATATTGGATGCTTGTGTGGGTGCTTCTGTTGTCATTGCATTTCACCATAGCCATCTACAAACCAGACCAACATGTATAAGTTTAATCACTCTGGTGCTAGTCCATGTTTCACTAAACCTTTAAATAAACTGTAGATGACTATAAACAGTGTGTGTGACTCTATGAGCAGGTGCTCTATTTGTGTCCAAACTATCTTCTGTCACAGGAATGTAAATCCACTGTTTAATTCTTATCAGTCATCAGCAGACTGTAGACACTCTCTGTGGCTGCTGATTAAGTCCCAGCATGCCTCAGCCCACACTTGGCCTCCATTCGTATCTGAATAGCTGACTGCTCTTATAGCTAATCATTGAAACTAAATCAATGAATGTTTACAAGAGCTCACAAATATTTACTTTGACCTCTATTTTGTCTGGAGGAACCATGTTGAGCAGGCACCTTGTTCCTGTAGGAAGCTTGTTTTAGATCCTGGGCAACAGAACCTGATCCCAACTATGACCAAAAACTAGTATGTTCCTTCCAGACAGGAATCTGGCTGAAATGTGAAGCACTGCCTGTTTTCTCAGGTTTTACAGCACGTTGTGTTTTTGTTTGTGTCTCCTTTTTTTTTTTTTTACACACTATCTTATTTTTCAGGTTTCCTCTCGGTGTGAATGTTGTACCACAATTTGTGGATGAGTGCATGCTCGAATGGATACCTGAACACTGTTCATCTGCACTGCTTTTCAGTTTATGAACCATAAACCTAAAGAACTTTAAGAACTTTCCCTTGTTGGAGGTCACTGAGGGAAGAGACATTATTTCACATTCTTCTGTTTCCCGATATGCATCAGACCTCAAAGACATCTCCGATTTATACAGGTTATACATGTATCATCCAACATATTGCTTAACTTGACCAGTATAGTGATTTAAAGATTCATCTGCAATGTTCACAGGTTCACACTATCTCAGAAAGGATGCTGCCTCTATACATAACTAACATGCGAGCAAAACAGGAAGAGGTGGATGACGCCCACTCCCCTAGGCCTTTGTTTTGAAGGAAGAAATTTCCTTTCTCCTTGGATGTTTAAACAAACATGTGAGATGTGACGATGGCACACTCAACTCTGTGAGAACAACAATTCCTCACAGATATGTGAGACTTATGGTAAAACAGTGTGGTTTGGACACTTTATCAGTGAGTCATGACATACAGTATTGTTAGGTGAAATAAAGAAGTATTAACCTTGACTATTGTCTGTCTGCAAAATGAAGACATCAGGAAAGTGTGCTGCATGTATTTAATCTGACCAGGTCTTGTATTACATTTTGTTTTTTTCTATCATCATATCATAAATCCAAGCACAAATATTCTCAAGAAGCCAGAATAAGACCTCATGTCTTCGTTGGCATGGAGGTGATGTTTTGATGCCTTGCTGCAGTGCTGGCAGTGAGTGAACCTCAGAAACACAAGATCCAATCTGGTGTTGATCTGGCCTTCATTTAACACAGGAGCCAGGAGAGAGAGGTGCATGGTTGGATTTTAAAATATATTAGCTGATGGCAGGATGAGGTGAAAGACTTTAAGATTCTATATTTGAATTCCAAACAGAATTATTCAGAGGCTTACAAGAAGTCCAGAGGAAAAATGTTTTTAAAATTATAAATTGCCCTGATGATTTTTTGAAAATGTGACTCTGGTGTGTGTGTGTGTGTGTGTGTGTGTGTGTACATATGTACACATGTAAAAATTGAGTAAAAAAAGAATTTCCCCATTGAGGAATTGTGAAGTAAATCCTCTTCCTCTTTTTGAAACAGCTCTGTGAGTGAGTGGATTTTTGACTTTGTTTTTTCGTCAATGTTTTTTCATTGTGTGTGCAGTGTGAGGAGCATCAGATTCTGAGAAGATACATCCACAATGCCCCAAGCTTTCAGAAATCAAAGCAGAACTGTCTGCAGGGCTGGCTAACTCCAACAATGTGTCCAGCTGGTGAGGGACAGAGTGAGATAGAAAACGTTAGCAGCCGTGCTGTTAGGCCTCTCATTTCCAGGAATAAGCCTGGGAAAGTAACGCATGACTATAGCTTGGTTTGATACAACCGACAGAGAGGCGTAATGATCTCATGCCATTGTATATTTCTACATAATATAAAGGAGCACAGAGACATGTGAGAGCTGTAGGTGACTTGCTAGAATCCTATTGTTAGAAAAAACCCTGCGATATGTTGAGAGGGATAAATGGGAATGTATCATGAAAGGTAAATCAAACTTCCAGTCACTGGCGCCCAGAAAACATGAAGCTTTATTCCCAGTAGTTTGCTGTAAACTCGTCATCCATCAAGCATGTCTAGACGAGCACTGACCCACTGCTCCATTAGCTTGTCAGTAGAATTTATGAACGGAACAGTTATTTGAGTTTTTGCTCTTTTTCCACGCATCTGCTGTGCTCACTGTTATCTCAGTTCATTTACTATCATTCCATTCCAAATGTGGAAGAAGAGCGACAGAATATGAAGTAAAACATCTTATCAGGTTCTAAAAATGAGCCAAACGTTAGATTGTACAGACTTTTATATCAATAGTCTAACTGTCCTTTGTTCTGTGTATGTGTGTGTGTGTGTGTGTGTGTGTGTACTGAAGCCTCTCACTGTGTTATTATCCACTGGAATGAATTGGTGAAGTGGCTGCATACATTCAGTCCTTCCCGTCAGAGGCTTACTTGGTATTCACAGTGACCTGTGGTACAGCTGGGCCCCTCACTACCAGAGAGGGAGGGGGAGGGATAATGGTAACCAGGGGGATAAAGTCTGGCACGGTGCCAGACAGTTATTCCCAGCCAGCTCCAGAGAGAAAGAAAAGCCACATTAAAGGACTGTACCATTTTCATTACAGTCCACAACATGATGGAGTTTGTGTTTTCTTCCCGTCAGGCTGCGCTCACTTCATTTTACTGTGAAAACAAATGTGACTGCTGCTGTTGTTTCATATGATCTAACATGTTAATGCAGTTTTGAGGTGAACAATAACTTTGACAGACTGATCCAAAGGATTGTGTTAACACAGTGACGTCTTTCTAGAAACACTTTGAGCAGCATTTCTGTGTCTGTGGAGAATTAACATACCTTCAAACAAGACACTATAAATAGACGTGCAGTTCAGCCACTGAAGCTGCCTGATGATTGGATTCTGTGACTCATGCACTGAGTGGTTGGTCAGACCCAGAATGATGCTGACACTGTAATTGGATCCAACCGAAGTTCTGCTAGGTACACTATTTCTCTCCACTGTCACACGTCATACAGTAGTAAATGATGGTCAGCATACCGCTAGAAAGCATGTCATCATTCTTTGAACTATGATTACACCATCCACTACTAGTCAGATTCCATGAATGGAACGTGGGTGGAGGTTTCTAATAAACTCCTGCATGGCTGATTACAAACAGATCAGATCTGTGCCTGGGTCAGGTGTTTCACTAACCAGCTTGTTAATGGTCATGTTGCACAATGGAACTGAAAATCGTTTAGTAATAACTTCAGGAGAGGAGGCTGGAAGCAGGAACACCTGATCCAGCAGCAGCAGCAGCAGGATGGAGCGACACACTGAGCTGTGTTCAGCATTGTTTCCTCCACATTGTTACACAATAAAGGGTTTCGAGTTATTGTATCTGAAAAAACTGAGGGAAAACACATGATTTGTAAGAAGTGAAAATGAAACAAACTTCCATCTTCCACTTTGTCACAACCCGGCTCCAAGGCTGTGCCAAAGTAGGGAGAACAAACACGAGCTGGCTACTAGCAAGCGGTATTTATTTCAAATCAACCAAGGCAAACGTGTAAGGATCAGTATCAGTAATGAAAGCATGTATGGATGTGTGATAATGTATGTGCAGATCAAAACAACCAAGGAAAAAGTGCTGCCATCAGGCCTGCCGGTGAGCAGGAATCAGTTCCCCCAGAGAGCTTTCGCAGAATGAGGAAGGTCTTTATAGGCAGAGAGCACACTGGCCCAGGTGCTACTCATGCAGCTGACGACCCTCCACTCAGCACCTGCAAAACACAACTCAAAAGAAACAGGGACACCTAGTGCCTGGGTGGAGGGATCGTTATTCATCTATTAAAGGCACTGCATCACAGTTGAAACACCTGATGCGTTTCAGAATTAACATATATTTTAATAATGTTTCTTCTCTTTATGTTAAAATGTTTTGTGGAGGCAGAATTCAGAGACTGGCATGTGATGGCTGATGATTGATGGCTGATCAGTCATGATGAAGAAGAGCTGAAAGATAATGAATCACGTGATGACAGGTGATGCTGTAAATGTACAGATGAAAAAGAAACTGTTGGCACATTCCGGGAACTTTTACCACGTGCATGTATTCATGTGTCCTGCCTGGACAAACTAATAATAAAACACACTAATAATAAACTAAATATAATAATGTGAACACATGTGAGGAGATAGCAGTCATGTAAATCTGAAGAATAAAGCAGAGCAGGCTGCATGTGTGAAGTTTTAGAGTGAAACATAACGGGTAAACTGTTGTAATCCAGGAGAATACCGCATGGACCCGCGCGGTGACCTCAGCGGGACAGGCACGCACCGCTGCCCCTGGCTGGTGACGCCAGAGCCGGACGCTCCTTATATGGCCATGCCTCGCGCGGTTACATTGCTGTAACGGGCGCTCTGTAGTCAGATTAAAGCGAGGCGAGGGAGTGGAGACGTACACACGCTGATCCAACACAGCACCATCACAATCTGTTCTGACTGACTACAGAACCGGATACGGATTTAAACCGACATGGAGCCGACACTAAAACCAGGACCCGGAGCAGCAGCAGCCCTCATCATGGTCTTCTTTCTGTCCACACAGGCTGTCTCAGGTGAGCTCAAACTGAATTCATTACAAACTTTCTGATAATAATAATAATAATAATAATAATAATAATAATAATGGATGCCCAGTGCGTAAAGTGTTACATGTATGGAGGGTTGCAGTCCTGAGTGTTTGCTCACTGTCTGGAGAAAGAAATGACTTCCAGCATCAGTCTTATTGTTGGCAGCCTGTTTGAGTGGACACAGCCTCAGACTGAGCACAGCCTCTCATTGTGTTCATAGTGGAAAAATGACAAATAAGTGTTTGTGGTGCAACAGACAGTCCACAGAAAGATGATAAGAACAATGTTTCAGCACTTCATGTCCCCCTGTGAGCCTGATGAAGTGCTCACTTTGTTCATTCTGGTTCTACAGTACACGCCACGGTGTGCAAAATATCCTCTAATAAGTGACTCTAAGGGATCTGTTATAAAGTGTTTATGAAGTGAATTTCCATGATTTGACCTTGCCTTACCTTTGACCAGCTTTTAAAGGTGTGTGTCTTACATGACCTCTTTGACTTTGCAGCGTCGTATCCCATGGCTCAGAACATCACATGGAAATCCACCAACTTTAAAACTATTCTAACCTGGGAGCCAAAACCGTCAGCTGATTACTCATACACGGTGGAGTACTCTGTGTAAGTACCTGCACTTTATTGGATTCTTCTCACAGATAGACCAAGGTGTGTCTCTGAAACACACGCTCGGTGAATAACCTTGAAAGGCAGATTAATGGCTGCAGGGCTTGATAAGGATTCATTACTGAGTCAGGAAAAGCTTTTAAAGGAATGCTGATTTTCAGACAGAGATCTTGAAACAGGAAGATAAGCAGAAGGCTCACAGTGATTCAATTAGAGGAAAATGAAAGACCATTCCAATTCAAACACTCGACATAATTTACAAAGTCCCATTAAGACTTGACGTTATGTATGACAATAATTCTCTTGTTTTTTGTCTTTTATTTTTTTTACATTTTTTATTTTTTAGTCGAGATTCAACAGTTCAGCTATTTTCTGATATTCCTCCACCGTGGTTGGGTTCAGTTTAGATGTGTCTGTCACAGATACCCAATACAAATATCAATCTGTAGGTGGATCATCCAGTTATGATCATCATACGTCATGTGTACTGAATAATGTGATTTGTTTCTGCAGGGTTGGTAAGGACAGACAGAGGAACCCACACTGTATTCGGTCCTCAAGAACAGCTTGTGATCTGTCCATCTCTCTGACTGACCTCAACTCCTACTACATGGCTGACGTCGTGTCTGAACCCCCGCTCGGTGCAAAGTCTGACCTCACTGAGTTCCCCTACAGCAGCTCACCACGATTCTGCCCGTACAAAGACAGTAGGTTCTTCTTTCTATAAATAAAGATGTTGTAAATTATGTTTCACAATCTAATATTGTTCAGATGCAGGAAAAGAGCTGATACACACGTTGAACCATAGATTGCATGAATTATTACTAAACATGGTACATTTGAATATTGTATGTTTTCTAGTAATCATTTCTTTTCTAATGTCCTTTTATTAAAAAATAATTGGCCTGTCTCTCCTCCACAGCTGATATCGGCAGACCGGATTTCAAGCTGGAGGTCAGTGAAGACAAAAAGAAGACCATCTTACATGTGATCGACCCGCTCACCGCCCTGTTTAAAGACGGCCGCCAGCTGAACATCAGGGATATCTTCACTGACGAGCTGCAGTATAAAGTCATCTATCGGAAAAATAAGAGCACCGGCAGGGTGAGTCGCAGCAGACATCACATCAGCCTCAATCACACGTGAATAAGATGATCCAAACTCAACATTTCCCTCCTGTGTTATCTGCAGAAAGAATACACCTCTAAGACCAACAGGATAGAGCTGACCGGTCTGGACCGAGGAGAGAGCTACTGCTTCAACGTCCAGGCCTTCATCCCCAGCCGCAGCTTTGACAAGCAGCTGGGAGAGCTGAGCCACACCCAGTGCTCCAACAAAGAAGTCGAGTCCATCTTTGAAGGTGAGCTGTCCTGATTGTTAGAAAGCTGCACATCCTGCCTCCGTGCACAAATGTCCCAACATTAGACATGCAAGGACAGACCTGTGTGATGATCACAAAGTGACCCAGCAAGTGCATGAAACCAAGCAGGCAGTTACATCTTTGTGTTTGTACCATGAGTTTAACTGCTCTTGTGTCTGTGCATGCACATTATTATTATATTCATGCATTCATTTATGTTTTTGCAGCAGCTTTAATGATGATGTAAAGGATGTAAAACCATACAACGCTGTAGTTTGCTGTTACTTTGTGCATCTACATGCTGTGTGAAAGGCTTGAAAACAAGCCCATGGTGTTTGTGTTGGAGCTCGCTGTCTTATTCTTTGTTATTAATAAGCAAAGATGCAATGAAAACAGGAGGTGACAGGACACTGGGTGTACTGTAGTGTGTCTGTGTGGGTGTGAGGCAGAGCACAGCTGGCAAACAGCAGTCAAGTTCAACATACATACACGGGACAGAAAAACTTGTTTGCTGGTTTGTTTTGTATCTCGTCACGATGTCCGGATCTCTATGAGTCATTTCCCACCATGCACAGGGTCACACTGGACATCAGCTGCCAGCTTTAGATTTGACAGAGGGAATCCATCCCATGTCTCTGTCCAATATTTTAAAGCTCAGTTTAAGTTTGTGTTCTGTCTGCATGAAAACTCATTTAGTCTAAACCCAGGCTGGTTTTTGCTCTGTTGTTTGTGAATTTTTCTTTTATTATTTAATTAATATTAAATTAAATTAAAGGTCATATATTTATAACGACTTTTCTAGTAGTCCCAACACTCTGAGCTTGTTTCGGTGCTTTCCTCTCTCTTACTCCGTTCTATTGATAATGCTGTCTCCAATTTATCTGCTCGGGTAAAGACAGTAAGCTGGGCAGGTCCCTTTTGCAAGAGAATGGAATGTAGGTGGCCTGACTGGATGAATATGATTCATTATTATTTCCCAATAATAATATTCAGAAAGTGTATTTTTGGTTAATGCACCCTAGACAGGCGGCTGTTTAGTGGAGCCTCGGTCATGCTCAGTGGTCTTTTTCAGAACTTTGTAGTGAGGCAGTTTCCCTTGTTACACTCAGCTGAGACATTTACTACCAAATCATGAAAGCAGAAGTACATGGGAGAACAAACTGGGGCTAGACTTGACTGAGGACTGGTGAGAGGGAGCACTGGAGATTCCTCGTCTTCTTGTGCTAGATTTGTTACCAGGTTCAAGTTTGTCCAGAGGAAACACTGTTAGTATTCAGTCCTGATCCTGATTCAGGATGTAACTGTCGTACGACATCAAACCCATTGCACATGCTTTGGACAAATGTACACATAGCTATTTTATTTTAGTTTTCAACATGCTACCACCAAAATGAAATAATGAATGTATATTTTCTGTTTGTCTGTCCCTCTGCTGACTGCTCTGACTCTGGATTCTCTGTTTGGCCACTTTATTTTCTTCTTTCCACATTATAAATATTTTCCATATTTAATAATTGCCAACAAATTTAAAGGATAACTGGGCTGGGTGTAGAAGATGGGTGTTTATTATTTAGGTATTGGGTATTTATTATTTTGTTGTCATTGGTTTGTAAAAAAAACTGCAAATTGCTATGTTGAATTATTAATGGTGTTTCATATGTACAGTATATATAATAAAAAGCTGTGGTGGGATGAAGCAACACACCAGTGTTATTGCATTTGGTGGAAGAAGTCCTGTGCAGGCTGTTGAACACACACAGCCTGAGTATTTGGCATGTTCCTGTATTTGCCTCCTGGGTGGTTCTCGTCACTGTCACTCACTTCTTGTTGTTCACCTCTTGTCTTATAACAGTGTACTCAGTGGGTGTGATCGCCGCCGCAATCTTCCTCATCCTGCTGGTGATCGGCCTCTTCATCGCCGTCACAGTGATCTGCTGCAAGCGCAGGAAGGAAGCTCTGAAAAGTGGAAAAGAAGGAATGCCGCTCCGGGATGTATAGAGTGTGTCGTCCTTCACGCACACACACACACACACACACACACACACTTTGGGATGATGTGGTACAAGTGAACTGGCCTGTGAGGACAGTGGAGGACAGATCTAGTTGAACATTCCACTGTCAAACACTGGAATCAATGGTTGCTTTAGTTTCTGTGAAACTGCCTCTGAATATGTCAGACATATTTCTTTTTTCTTTCTTTCTTTCTGGTTTCATGATGTAAAAAAGGGAAACACTGTTTGAACAATCCTACTGTACACACTAGTCAGAGGGCTGAAGCTGTAATATTCCATTTTTTGTCTGATATTATTTTTATATTTGGTGAATGGTACCTCAGATAACTGTAGATAAACACTACCAGCTGATTTTATTTATTTCATTTATAGTCTGCTGTCTAACTGAAATGATTGTCATGATCAAGATTCTTGGGACACTTTCAAATTTTGGATGATTTTTGATGCTTAATTTATTGTTTAATGAACTTAACATATTTGTATATGATGTCGTTTTTAACTTTTTTACTTTATTTTTAAGAGAATTATTTTTATGTGGTGTAATATTGAAGAATAAATATTTTACAGAGCACGACCGATGTGTTTAAAAGAGTGTTTTCATTTCAAGTCATAACGGATGTTAAATCAGACGAATCATTCATTTACAAATCAAGATATTAAAGAATTCAAAGATGAAAACAGATTCACTGATTTCTGTGGATGCTGAAGAAATGCTTTGAAGGATAATTTCTCCATATAATCAATAAGCAATATAGAAAAACAGATTTGGTTCTATTGCTGTTGAAGCAAAGGCTTTTTTTTGCTTGTTCCCAATTCAAAAACATTTTATGATCTCACTGATCCACTGAATCAAAGATTAATCTAACGAATGAGGATTCATCTCCAAGCTCACAGCGAAGAAATGTGATGCTGTGAGAGAGATGGGACAAATATTGACATTAAAAATGGCCGTGTGACACGAGAACATTTTTTAGTCATTGGATCAGCATTCACAGGCCTGTAGAGCATGTAGAGGCTCGACTGTAGCTCTCGTCTCACAGAAAGTCGATCCTAAAAAAGTAATGAAAGGACCTGAACAGTTCTATTAATTACATAAAATATACCAAAAGTATAGCAGCTACTGTATCACTGACTTCACTGTTAAATGACTTAAAGCTTTGCTCAGTAAAATAATGAATTCTGTGGAGAAACCACAGAAGAGGATCAGTCCAGTGGAACTCTATTCCTCGCACTTATTATGGGATCAAATCATTGTTGGTTTTGTTTTGTCGTGGGATTTGTTGCCAAGAAGGACAATGGACAAACACAGCTGCTCAGCGCTCACACACCACTGTGGCTCTATCACAACAGTCATCTGATACAGTGTTTCATTGTGCTGGAAACAGAGATAAGATACACTAAATATTCTTTAACGACAGGCTCAAGTTTCAAAGCAGCATACTGGCAGGGATGAGTTTGATCTTTGCTGTGTGTTCACTGAATACAGAGCCAGCATAGCAGAGACTGATGACAGTGACACTGTGTGAAGCAGCTGTCCAGCTGCAGCTCTCTGCTGCCCTCTGCTGCTTTGGAGTGTCAAACAAGCCTTCGAGCCTGAAGTAGGACTCTTCCTGTCATCATCACCCTCTCTGATAAACTGGTGGAAGAGGAGAGACAGGCCTGTCTGTCAGCTGTCTGTCTTTCATTTCTGTGGACTATGAATGGAACATGTCATGAAAGCTGCCAGAGCGCCTCCATCTCCCATTTTACAGACAAACAAATCACTTCACAACGTTGAGGCAATGTTAGATGACACATGCAAGAGATGGAAGTCATCAGATACTCTACCACAATGTATGTGTACTCCATTACAGTTCTGTCATCAAAATCACACTGAAACGACGTCCATGATTTCCAAAACCAGTTTGACATGTGGACAGCACTCTTCAACTGAGTCCAACCCAGATGATCTCGGTCCAGAGAAGTCAGCAGTGTCTGTAAGCTGTTGATATCTGTCTTCCTCTTTGTATGGTAGAGTCTTAACTTTGTTTGTAGATGCAGAGATGAATCCACTACAGTGATATCTGAAGTCATTTTGGGAGGGAGTTCCATGTCCACAAAAGAGAAATTGGACATTATATTGCATCAAATGTAAATTTGGATTGTATTGCTCATTTTTACACTGAAGAGGCTAAACATGTTTGTTGCCCATTGAAAAGGATTTACAATGAAGGACCATGAATCCACATCTCCCTTCATATTCGTTCAGTTATTAATGTTTCTGAACTAGATTCTGAGACAAATAACAGATTCAGTTACAGCGGTGGTAAAAACAAGCCAAACCAACTCAAACGTTAGATTGTTTAGGTCGTCAACTCATGATGGGTAGGCACCTCTGGAATTCCAGCTCAGCTGGAAAATCCAGCAAGTCTTTTCCCCATTCAAGAGAACCAGGCGCACTGGTTCTTCACACTTGTTATTGCTCAAGACACTCTGCTGACGGTGGAGCTGTGTAGACTTATAAGGAAGTCGCTTTAAAATGTAAATCACATTCTAAACTGGAGTTTAAAGTTTTGATGTTTTAGGTTAAATTTCTTAATGTTAAGATAGTTTGGTACAACATCATTTAATATGAAACCATGATTTACCTGACTGTATCTGAACAAAGTGAAGGAGGCAACGAGACCATTGAACAGACGTTAGGGCCTCAGCCCCACAGGCCAACACATACCTACCTACCAACCTACCAGCAGGCTACTTAGGTGTGGAGAAGACAACGGAGAGAGTGAGAGGATGAGAACTACTGCTGCAATTGTTCCAGAATCCACAGCCAATACATGAAAATCCATTAAACTGAATATACAGCACAGGGCAAGTACAGAGATGAGAGACAGTGGAGCTACAGTTGTGTTCAAAATGATAGCAATGTGTTTAAGAAAGTGTGTAAAGCCCAAAATCTTTATAATAGCTTTTATTTCCATACACACAAATACATTGGGGACACTGCACATTCTATTCCAAATCAAAACATGAAGACTTTTTAAAAAATCTGGTATTTTACAGAAGGTGAGAAAACTGAGTAAAACGGGTCGTTCCAGACATTGTTCAGTGATTAAAAAGTTGGAGAGGGGAAAACATATAAAGAGGTACAGAAAATGATAGGCTGCGCAGTTCTAAGACACTGATTATACAACTAAATATTAGTTCAGTGATTCCCAGGTCAAACATTTTTCAGTTCATACAGCAAACGTTTGAGTTTGTAAAGAAAAATGCAGATACAATATTCCTTTTTCTTCACTTTCTGTAAAGTAATAAGAAATTTGATCATTTTTCTTCGTGTTTTGATTTGGGATAGAAGGTGCAGTGTACCCAATGCATCTGCATGTATGGAAATAAAGGTTATTATAAGGGTTGTGGGCTTTACACACTAAACACACTGCTATTGTTTTGAACACTGTAACTGTACCTACCATTGTCAGAGGGCTCATGGGGAACAGACTGCTTTAACTGCAGAAGAGTTCTGGCTCTTGTGCAGACTGGAAATGACATTTCTTGTAACACAGGACGAACATTTCATTGAGATGACTGAAAAAGTGGGTGAGGTGAACTACAAGTCAAGTGAACCAAGAGAGGCGAGGAAGGAAGTCCAGACCAGTCCTGGTGGGCCCAGACTTAACAAATAGTTTGTGGTGTTGACTGCCTGATCAAGAGGTAATCCATCTTCCTACAGAGACCTTCAGAGCAGAGTGTGGGATCATGAGAAGGTGTGCCGTGGATGGAGGACACATCCATCACACGAGAGTACCCTTTGACATACAATGTAATCCATTAGGAAGAGGCGGTTACAACACTTCATTCAATTATTGACTCGGTTCTTATCTCAGACACACGTCAAAGAAAAAAGGATCTCTTTATGAATCGATTGACTCCTTCAGTTTATTTTTTTTGAATGCAGAAAACATTAGATCAGAACATTAGAATCAGACATATAAAACTATGGGTAGTGTCGAGGCTGCTTCTTTACATTTCAAAATAAACTTACAGTGTATTAGAATGACACAACAGAGCTGTTGAGTAATGACAGAGGATTCATGTACCAGTGATCAGCTGACAGAAAGCATCATTGCACTTTGGATCCAGAACCCTGTTCATAGAGCTCATATAAAATCAGTTATCAACACAATCATTCAAAATTCAATAAGAATAATTAATCCCACCAGCCAAGAACATATATTAAACTTTTTACAGAATTTCATGAATGGAAATGGTTAATAATGAGATTAGAAAAAAAGTGGAAGAATTCTTTGTTATTTATTATGGACACCATGTGGAATGCTCCAAATGTCAGGCAACATGAGCAACAGGAAGTTGAATGCAGCTGAGTAAATATTGGATGAACAACAACCGCGTGAAAGGAGCTGAAATGTTTTACCTATTTCATGAAGAGAGCGAGCCCATCCCAACAAATACACAACTTAAAATATACAGGAAGGCAAAAACTGATGTTTGGAAGCTAATTCATCAACTGTTAGAAGCCATCAACCCTCTGTATTCAGGCTATGTTTATTTATTAATATAAAATATTATTATCATTAGTCAGTCCAGGTCTTTGGAGCTCAAAGTCCAGCAACATCAGAGAGTGGTACTGCAACATTCTCACAAAAACATGACTTTTTTTTTTATTGACTGACGGCAGACTGTGCTGTATCTCTGTTGTGGAGGAACGTCATATAAAACTGGATGACATTAATATCATACCTTCCCACATTCTGCATGCTCTGTCAGCTGGTTCACCAAAGGTCAGCACTGCCAAAATGGTTTGGTGCCACCGTTTATCACAGTTGAACTTTGAACTACATTTCCCCTGATCGCAGACTCCATTAACATGAACTGATGGAAAATGTCTGCTTCATTACTGCTGTGACGGACCTCAGGCCTCAAATCACACGTTTATGTTACATTTGGGCATTTATAATGTTCCACCACCAGTACTGCAGTAGTTGATGACTTGATATTTTCAAACACTCCTCTCGATGCCTGAGGGACTAACATGTTCCTGTTCCCTCTGACGGGGTCAGTGATATATAGGTAACACACCTTCCACCAGAACACTCCAGAGGTACTGAAGAGGCTTGCTTCCATGTAAAGCACTTCATGTCAAACAGCTGGGTCTGGAGGTGCTCTGAAAAAGTTCCAGGGAGAACTGCTGGTCGTGTACGTACAGCATCAGGGAGCAGCTGTGGTGGACTAGTATTTTTTTTAGGCCCTGTATCATGTGATCACACCTTCATTTCTACGAGTTCTTAAGACAAAGAGGTTGAACTGACTGAATGATTTCCATGTCTCAGCTTTTCTTACTTCATGGTGCCTTCAGGCGGCTTTCATCAACATTTGGCCTCAAGAAAGAGAGCCGGGAATGAACATGAGCAACATGACAGAGGAGGAACCATGAAGGCCTACAGGACAATAAACAGATAACTATGCTGTAATCATATGATAATAGCTTAAGAAAATAATGAGCAGTTTCTATGGACATAACTGTCACAAACTTTCAGTATTACCATTGTTATTTGACGATTTCATGATCGCCAGCCTCGGCTGCTCTCAACTTCTGTCAGCTGTGGAGAGTTGAACTTTAATAAGAACCTACAAGGCAGCCAAGGGCATCACTTATGTAAGTGCACATCTCAGAGGCCTTACACTGTGCATGCATACATGTATTATTCTGTGTAGGACACATGACGCTTCAAAGACCACTGTGGTGCCTAGCTTAGCTCTACAGGCTAACCTGTTACCATTAGGAGCTCTGATCACATGTGCAGAGATGATTCCAACAGTATGGGATGCTCCCAACTTCACTCGAACATTTCTGACATGTGGGAAACAACCTAGAAACTGGCATGTTTATCACACAGAACAAATGAATGATTAGACAAGTGATGCTTTAAATAACAGAAAACATAAAGGAGACACGGTTGAGTTACAAATAATTAAAAACATTATTTTCTAGTTCTAGCTATAACTTCTGTCTGAGTGCAAAGAATTAATGGACTGGTTTCATCAGAGCAGTGTATGTGTGGAGAACATCAGCAGTCAGTTACGAGCCAAACTCCACAGTTTCCTCTGTGATGGGCTTGAACTCGTAGTTCCCTCTCCCATCCATGTGGAGATAATACTTGATGAGAAAGACCAAAACATGAAAACAGTGAGTAAGAAAGAAAGACGACATTTAAAGCACAAGCTGAACAAATTGGTTGATGCAGAAAAATCTGTGTGGCTGTCAAAGGTAACAGAAATGTACCAACATTAGGAGGACAAAAGAAAATATACAGGAGCATTTGAAGAGTGGTTTAGCCGGGCTCACTATCAGTCAGAGGTGACGTGGAGAACAGTGAAATCCTGCTTCCCTGCTAACTACTAATTATTTCATCACCTGTCTCTCTTCTATTACACTTAATGCTTCAAATGAAGAGCTAGACGGATCATCCAACAGCGCCTCAAACCCTGAAACTCCTACAAACTTCACCACTGTCTGCAGTGACTGCTCAAAGCTCTCTTTTTCCTGTGTTGAACTGGATGCCACACCGTTACAGCAACCCCGCCTTCCTTTGACACGCACGCACTTGATGAACTACTTTGCTTCAAGCAACCAGAGGATTATGCTGACAGGCTTGTCATCTTCACACACTCCTGCGTACAACAGGTTAAACTAAAAGCAAAGTCTGCTCAGAGAAGGACACAGCAGATACCTGTGGGAATCTGAGGGTTTCATTTGAAGTCCTAAGAAGTTCTTACCTCGTGGTGCTTCCACAGAGATTTTCGGTGGGACACTGTGAACAAGGTGATGCCCACCTGTGGAACAAAGAAAACATGAGACTCCAGACAGAGTGAGAATGACTGCAATATGACACAGTTCTTACTGCATTAATCTGAATGATGAAACAAAAACTGTTAAACAGTGGCAGCCTCAACTGGCCTCTAACATGACTTATACTGTGTACTGCCAAAGTTGTAGAGCTGGGCGATAAAACAGACTTGATAAAACTGACAGCAACTTTTGAACACTTCTTTCTCGTTCTGCATAGATTCAGGCTATAACTGTACAGAGACTTCTGAGACAGTACGTCAAACAAACAGAACACAAACTTCGGCTGCTCTGCTTACAGTAACTTGCTGCCCTGATCATTGATGTTCTCCAGGGAGGGATGGAGGGCTTAAAAACAGCTTCGTATGGAACACCATGTTTTTCCCTCCATTCCCTTTGTGCTGTCCAACAATGTAGATCGACTTATTGTGTTTTCAACGTATCAGGAAGCATTCACCAGTTTCTCCTTGATGTCCTTTAAATATCTGTCTGACTGTACTCCACAAAAGTGAAATCTTCTTTGACTGTTTGGATTCTTGTATGAACTTTAGCTGACAGAAACTGTCATTGGCTCCATGGACCAATGACAAAGAGAGAACAGCAGAGGAGAACTGCTAACAGTCAAAATGTTTGTGCTCACTTACAAAGTGTTTCCCAGATGAGACCAGTTGTAAATCTGGTTTGTCAAAAATGTGTTGTGTGTGCGTGCATGTGTGTGTATGTGTGTGCATGTGAGTGTAGTTGGGTCGTACCGTCCTGCAGTGGCTGTAGATGTAGTCCTCCACATCCACACTCACTGCACTGGTGCACTCATCCAGGATGGCAAACTGGGGCTTGTGGTAGAACAGCCGGGCCATCTACAGAAACAAACAAAGACACTTGATGACCATGATTTAAGCCTGACCATCAAGATCACAGAGCCTGCACCTGTTATGTTCTCTCAATGTATGTGTAGCTTTCATCGCACAGTCTTGACACATGAAGGTTAAGTGAAGGGTGAGTATGAGTGGGGATAGACTTCCACCACCCGGAGCAGACCATCCGTTCAGAGAAAGGATGGATGGTGTGATGGTGGTTTTTAGTCATGTGAATCCAGCACTGTGGCACGTTTCTTGTACAGCCTGTTGACGAGGAGTGTGTGAGTGCTTACAGCCATCCTCTGCTTCTCTCCTCCGCTGAGCACGTCCATCCAGTCCTGGACTATGTCCCAGCTGCCCTCTCTGTCAAGGATGTGACCCAGCTGAACATTGTCCAGGTATTCCTTCAACACCTGGCCACAAGATACAGTATGTCGTTAAAAACACACACGTACATAGAGGGGTGTGTGTGTGTGTGTGTGTGTGTGTGTGTGTGTGTGTGTGTGCGTTTGTGCGCGTGCGTTTCCCACCTGATCAGAGATGCCTTTCCTCCTCTGTTCTTCATGGGTGTCAGGATAAATGACTTGATCCCTCAAAGAACCCAGAGTCATGTAGGGTCTCTGCACAAACACAACAGGTTTACACGAAGAACTCCAATTTGAAGCAGTTGTTGACACTAAACATTCAGTACAAGAAGAGAAATTACAGCCCATCAATGTTTTACTGGTTCCAGTTCACTTCAGATTTAGTGTGAGTGTCATCTATCTGCAACTAAAATACTCTGCCTAGCTGGGGTAGACTAAGTTGCTGTTAAAAGTTGTGCAGTAACATACAGTAGCTGCTACTGAAGGACCTCCATGTGTTCTGGCTTTGCTGCAGCTGTTGAAGCTGATCGTGTCTGCTCTAGACAATGTTCGTGTTCCACCAGAAGCACTGCAGAGTGTTTCAGAAGCAGCTCTCCGCTCTGGTCCGAGGAGAACACGCGGCTGTTTTATTTTTGACCAAATATGAGCAAGCTATCAAAGTCTCTGCTTCAGAAACGCTCTGGTTTAATGAAGCTGTGGCCATGACATCATGCCGGCATTTTAGGTTTTTACCTGTGGAACATAGAAGAGCTTCCCTCTATCAGGTTTTGTCAGGTGTCCTCCAAACAAAGGCCAGAGCTTTAAAGAAGGACATGTAGAATTGCTTTACATACACACAGAGAAAACAAACACATAGAATGTACTGTAAATGAGTTTACAGAGCAAACTGATGGAAGTGACTCAGCCACTGTAACTTGAAGGTTTCTCACCTCTCCAAGTGCTCTGAACAGAGAGCTCTTTCCACAGCCATTTGGTCCACACACCAGAACATTGGTGCCAGACCTCACCTTCAGGGGATCGAGAAACAAAGACATGTTGGAATAAAATGACAGAAACATCGGATTAATGAAAATCACTGATTAAATAAAATCACAGTTAAGCCTGTCTGTACCTCAAATGTGAGGTCTCTGATCAGGATGTCTCCATTAGGTGTTGCCAGTGGAGTATGTTCAAATCTGCAAAATAAAGAATACAAGTTTATTTGCTTAAATAAATAACTAAATAAAAAGAACAAAAAGAGAAAAGCAGAGTGCAGAATAGGAGACCTACTTGATGATGTTATCTCTGTTGGTGATTTGACCTCTTCCAGGCACGAGCTGGAGTTTCTCCGCAGTGTCTGATATTGAGATGAATGCAATAAACCAAAAATCAATTCAGCTGTTTCACTGCACAGATGCACTCGTCTGAGAGGAGATGAGTTAGTTGAAGGTGACATTAGAATTCATGTGTACCCTTCTCCTGCTGGGAGACCATTGTGCGTTCATATCTGCCAGCGTTCAGCTCCTTAAGGACCTTCATCAGTTCAGTGATACGAGCTGTGAACCTGTAGGGGACATACACACAAATGAAAACATCTGACAGACCTTTGACTTCATCACTACAGATCTTAGCTCTGCTTTATTTGGACGGGGCTATGACTGTTCCCTTTACTATTTCACAACATGTGTGACTCCATTGGCAGTCCACATCTCTGGCACCTGCAGAGTCTTTTTTTAAAAATACAAAAAATCCTCTTCAAATCCCCGAGGGTATACTCAGTTTGAGTTTTGAAACAAAACGTGATGACACCTCCTGAGGATGATGGGAAACAATAACCCAATTCTGTAGAATGTGTCACTAAGAAGTGTGGATGTTTTTGATTTGACGATAACTGTCAGGACTGACTGAACCTCTTTCTCTGGTGAGATGATACACACCATTTTGTGTTGTGTATTGTTATTCCCTAAGCTGATTGGTGGATGTGTTCATGACACAGGTGCATGTGTATCCTACTTAAAAAGGTGCTGATCACTACACTATAGATTTCAAAAATCACTTTACGAATTCATTCTTTGTGCTTATATTCGAGAACACTCACCCTGAGAGGCGAGTCATCTCTCTGCCAGCCAGTACGATCCTGCCCAGGGCCTGGGACATTCTCAGCAGCATCCTCCCACTCTGGTAGTAGTCCTGCAGGCCACACAGGTCTAACTGCATCAGTTAAAGCTCACAGCCCAAAAACATGACTGCAAAGCATTTTTAAATTGTGTTCTACGCGGATGTTAAGGTGGAATCACTGATTCACTGGAATCAGATTAAGTTTACTAATGTCAAAATAACCTTATTGCTGTGTTCTGGTTTGGCTGAATAAATGGTTAAATGGAAGCTTTCCATACATTTCAATACAGTATGAAAATCAAAGGCGTGTCTACCAATTGGGAAAAAGCTGATCTGATTTTTGGGTCAATGTTACGGGGTTGGGTTATTCATAGTGTTTAGGACATTAATGGAATGCTGAATTCATGCGTGTGTGTGTTTGTGTGTGTGTGTGACTTCCTGACCTCCAGCAGCTCAGAGTGTGAGCTGTGCATGTGTCGTGGGTGCGACAGATTTAGGAATGGCCGGCTAACCACCAAGTAGCCCACCACAGTGGCCAAGTCTGCAGAGGAACAGCATGTGAACAAGGAACAGAGAATAAACACACAACCTTGTGTTCTTTTATTGAAATGCTTCAGACAAACATTGCATTGCCTGTATTTATACAGATTCTACAGAACCTGACCTGAGATTGGACATTGTCTCTCTCTACTTTTACTTAGTGCAACAAGGCAAGCAATAAATATCAGAAATATGACCTGAATATTAAAGCAAGAAATATATTTACTTACACTTGGCAATGATACTGTCCACAAACCCCATGGAGAAGCGAAAGAAGATGAAGTTATGCAAGTGGTCCACCTGGAACATAAGATTGTTTCGTTCACACTCTGAGGTTGGAAAACACACAGTAATGGTGACTTGCACAAATAAATGTCAACACAGCATTTGTGGTGCAATTCACCTCCAGTGTTTTAACTTCTCACCTGCTCTATTAATGAATAGGTGTACTCCAGAACACCATGACATTGGGTGTGGTTACAGGTGCAATAAAAGACATGACTGACCCCACCCCATCAAAACAATCAGAGCTGACACAGATCCCAGTCATTCCACTGAAAAGGACTAAACTGTTACCCACCAGTTTCTTGAATGTGCTGTAAATGGTCTGTTTTTCCCTCATGTTCCCGTTGTAGAAGGCAATCTCCTCACTGAAGATAAAAAAACATCAGTACAGTATTGGAGTAAAGAGCTGGACAGTCAGTTTCAACAGTCGCTGGTGTGTTAACCTGTTGGTGATGAGGCGAGAGTTGACGTAGCGGTACTCTCCCTCGTAGCGCTGCTCTGTGACTGTCATCTTGCCTATGGGTCTCCTCAGTCTGGTCAGGAACAAACCTGAGATCAGCAGGTAGGCCATCATGATAGCTGGACCCTGTGGCAGACAAAATTCATTTGAACAAATATGGAACAGCCAATAACATACGAGTGTGTGAAAACAGTCTGTGTGTGTGTGTGTGATTTTCAGCATAGTATGTGAATGAGTGAATGTATGTGAATATGTGTATGTGAGAGGAAAAGTATGTATACTCTATATGCATGGTAACTTTGACTAATATCCCTAATGGCCCTTCATAAGCATATATGCCTGTTGGCTCGTTTTTTTCCAGCTTCTAAACATTTCAGATCACAAGAAGTCACTTGTCACCTTCTTCACAACATTTTAACACACGTAAGTCCGCTTGGAGCTGCTGCACTTACACAAAAGTGTGTTTCTTTCTCTGTGATACTACTCTAATGGACATGTTTCTGAAGATGATTCATAAAGTCAAAAACATCAACATTTCAATCCTGTTTGTTTTTAACAATATCTAGTTTATTATTACACTCTAATGGTTAAATGTACAATATGTATCCACTGAAGAGGTGTGAGTCTGTTGGACAGTAAACTTTACTTGTCACTATGTTTATCTAACGTGTTAGAGATTAAGCAGTTTGTTTGCTTCTTGTATGCTCCAGTCATTTATCACAATCACAATACTAATCATTATCTTACAAATCTGGGAGATAAAGCTTGTCTTGCATGCTGATTAGTGCTCAAATGTGTTTGATGCTGTCATTAATAAACTTCCATACACACACTCCTGTTGTATTTCCATAGAAAACATGCATGAGATAATCCCTTACCTGAGCACCAATGGCACTTGTCAGCTTGAAGATGTACAGACCAATATCCAACAGAGGCTGCAGGGAACACAGGGAACATGAAGATTTATAAATAATACTCAATATTTTGTTAATATTTTGTTGTTTGTAACTGTTTGAACTCAGTTTAGTGCATATTGCTCATAATATCACTGATATGACACTTTTTCAACACAAAAACTTGAATGAATAGCTCTGGTATCTAGAGATTTTTGTTTCATTTGTTTCAACTGTATGGGTTTGCATCAATGTTTAACACAGTCAGTTGGGCTTAAGGTCCCCAGGTCGTTAACATTTTGTGCAACACCCTGGATCAGTTTGTGACAAAAGTGCTATTTGTGTCTGTAATAAAGTGCATCTGTGGTACCAAATCAGCAGCTCAGGAGGTGAAGGGTCAGAGAGCACAGATGACAGCATATTAGCCGTGGGAACAAACAAAGAGTAACTGTTATTATTGTTCAAAAGTTAACTTTATTATGCTTGATGCAACAAAATTGCAAAGCTGATTCTAAACTAGTCATATTTGTCATCCGTCACTGTTGCAGCAGCTTCTAAACTGAAATAACGAGTGGATTAACGATGCTGCTTTAATCAGCGAGACGAGGAACAGAAAACAGGATGTATTTTATTGACTTTTACGGGCCGGAGCGTGGATTATATGCATCAAAGCCAGGCACAGGACACTATTCTTACATTAGGTAAGACATATAGTGTTCTTCTGACTGTAAAATTATAAATGATCATTAACTTGTTAAAAGCAATCAGCGGTGAAAACTGTGTGATTCAGTCCGTGTCTCCTGTTCAGGTATTGTGTCCAACATTTCCTGGTTCTGCATGGGTCCAGGTTCAGGCTTTCAAATAATAGACGGGTCAGGCTTGGTACAGAGTAGTACATTTCTGGGCACAAGTTTTTGGGCCTGTCAAGGCATATGAGGTTACCATATGTGATGTAGGAGGACGGTGTTATAAATGAAGGTGTCATTGATGCCCCTGAAACACAAACCCCTTCAATGAGAAGGACCTGCACAGCACTCCAGTCAATGAATCTTAAATGTCTCATTCACTTTGTGAGCTAGAACACTGCAGAACTCAGTTGCGAGCAAACAAAGTTTGGTACCTTGCTGAGATTGGAGTAAAGGTCCACGACACTGTTACAGAATTTCTCCACATCCTGTGTCAGCAGCTGGTCTGCATTAGCTATCCGGTTGTCCAGGTTTCCCATTTTGTAGTAGGTGAAACCTCTGCAGAGTGAAGACAGGAAGAAATCACCACACATGCTTCAACTTATCACCACGGAAAGTGAGAGAACCAGATCATGTCCAGGTGTGTGAATATGTCAGAAACATGACGTCAAGGACATCTCTACGGTCAGCGAAGTTCAGCGGTAAAACATGAGTATAGTTCAACTATATTATATATAGTTCTCTTGTTTTTTTTTTCCACAATTAATGTTTTAGTCAGATCCTAATTTCCCAGAGCTCACTGTAATGTCTTTAAACCAAACATATTCATGTTACAATCAAACTGAGAAGCTGGACCCAGAGAACGTCAGGTAGTTCTGTTTGATCAATGATGTAAAAGATTCACTGATAATCAGAGGATCCAATCTGATGGGTAAGCAGCTTTAATACTGCTCGAGTACTTACTGCAGGTACTGGTCGTACAAGTTCTTTGTGAGCCTCTCACGAAACCTCAGCTTCAGTTCGTTTAGACCCAACTTCAGGAAGTTGTTCACCAAGGCTATCTGGAATGAGCCGGTCACACATAACACACATGTATCATCTGTACAAGTCACACAGGTTTCACATCTTTTCTGCATGCTTCATGTTTTTGCTTGTTTTCTTCTAACTAGAAGCAAAGGACAGAGAGTGAAGAAACATGCAAAGCAGAATATTTAGTATGACTTTGTTAGTTAGATAATCTATGTTTTCCTTATTGTCAACAAAACAACAAATGTATCCTCATATATCTGATTTATTATTGTTGTCCAAAAACTATTAAAAACACATGAGTGAGTCACACCGTGGCACTGGGTGACATGTTCCTTCATTATAATGAACACACACTGTAGTTTACTTTGATTCAATCACACACACAGCATCCTGCTGCCACGTGAATCTTTTGATGAGATTTGTTGACAATAATAAAAATAGAATCATTCTGACCTCGTCATTAAACACTGAAACATACAGATGTGCATTTGCACAACAGTGATAGACTGCTCATGTTAGTCCAAAAGAATGTTCATGCTAAATTTTCGTTTTTCTAAGTGCATGAAATGATTGAATGATTGAATGAAATGAGTAATTAGACAGTAGAAGGCAGAAATGTCAGTGTTTTTCATACCAGGTTTCCTCAGGACACTTTTCAGTAAGTGAAACTGTCCATAACTATGTGCAGGAGTACGAACTGACACTGAACTATACATGTTACAGAATCATATATAGCAGTTACTATCACACTGGAGTGTGACAAAGATAAAAAGTTAACAAATATACAGACTTACAATTGGCATGAATTTCATAAAGCTGAACAAGAAGGTCTTGAAATCTTTTGTTGAGCGGCCGATAATTGCACTGCAAACCACAACATGCACAAAGATGAGCAAACATGACCAAAAGAGTCAGACAGAGAAATTCTGAGGCTGCTGCTGAAGTTTCCTTTTCCTGTGGAACCAATTCAGCTTAATAAACTGCTAAAAAACGAATTCTGTTTGAACCTGAGCAAAGTGTGAATTATTTTACTGATATGAAACCAACCAACAGTGGAGTCCTGACATAGATTACCATTCAATGTATGCATTTCAATATTATTTTGTCATTTTCATAGAGCACAATGACTTTTGGATTTCTCCTGAGATTTGCAACAGTTGTGGAGAGATGTACTGCCTTGAAAAAATATTTTCATGTTAAGCTAAAATCAATGTCAGGGCTTTATACAAGACAGGGCTTTATTTTTAATGTCAGCCATTTAAACATACTATATATGTTTCTAGTCTTCCATGAAGAATCCTCTCTGTTCTCTCTGAGGTTTTATTAAGCATGTATGTTCAAATCAAATACAGCTGTATTGTATATTCATTTTTTATTCAAGGCTTTGAAGTGATGAATTAAATCGTGACTGAAGTGACCAATGAGCTGACTCAATGTCAGAAAAGTTGTGATGTCACATTTTCTTACCTGCTAGGAAGGCCTATGTGATGGACACAAACGTTTTTTCCCTTTACTAAAATTTAATATTCTTTTGTTCTGAACTATTTCATTAACTACATTAAAAAACAAGGAAAAGTCCATTAGACAAATAGAAATATACATTTCTTTAAAGTCATAAACACATAAATTGAATGGTAGTTGATGTAAAAATGTTTTTGTTCCTGTTATTGGTGTATGCCAACAATATTCAGGTCAGTGTTATGCTTGGAAGGAAATGTAGACCTCAGACAGTAAGCGATGAAAGAGCACAACACAAAGCAGGATGTTAAAACCACAGCGTTAGTGGTTTGAACCTAGAACCTTGTGTGGACAGTTACCCCTGGTATGACTGATATGTAGGAATAAAAGTGCCTCTTGAATAGATTGATGTCTCTGCTTATAATACCGCTGTGGAGAATCAAAACAAAGTGATCAGTTTATTTGAATGTAGCCTTACACAGAGAAGAGAACAGCAGCAGTCTGCTTCAGGTGTCAACATTTTTAAACCTGCATAAGCACAAAGACAGTTATACGAGCTTTCCAAAGACCAACATCTTTAACTGATGAAAGCAACCATGTGCTAACAAAATGTAGAGACCAGGAAACAGGCTCATGTTATTGAATCTGTATCAGCACTAATATAATCTATTATTTGGCGTCATTTTACCTTTTTAATGAGACACATAGCTTATTTAATAGTAATATTTAATGCTACTTATATATAGTTATTTTCAAAAAGACCTCCATCACAACAACATTTAATAAACAAACTAACAGATTCTAAATTTATTAGGCCATGAAGAGAGAGAAAAGATGGAGGTACTTACTGTGCGGTAACTTTTCATGTCAACACTCAAAGCAGATGGATATATGTACGTGTAGTAAAATGCTACACACCGTGTGCACAGCATATTTATTTCTGTAAAATGATCCATGCATTACATTATTCTTGAAAGGTATTTTTATTCATGTGTACTGTGAGCTGCAGTAAGTGAATTTCTCTCGGTGGGATGAATAAAGTCGATTTTATCTTTGAATTTTTACTTCCTGCTGCCACTTGCTTCCCTCATACAACGTGTCTCCTGGAAATAACATGTGTATATTACTAAACAGCTTTTGTAATTGTGTTCTGATGACAGATGTAATCCCTCAAAATGGATTTGCTGTTGCAAATTAGTTGTACGTAAACAGAATTTCTAGGACACATGGCTGCCCCGTTACATTAGCTGCTGCTGGCTGTTAAGTGTTATCAGTATTAATCGCTTGTCCTCCATCCTCCTCTGATCAATCCCTCTTTTTTCAAATTGTTTATCAACACATCACAGTGACACTTTGGGCTATGTAGCGATGCAGCCAACCAATTTGATGCTAAATCAAACTAGGGATCGAACCGCCGATCATCTGACTCATCCGCTCTACCTCCTGAGCCACAGAAGACAAGACTACTAAAAAATGGCTAATAATTCATTTGCACCCGCACCACCAACTAGACTTTATTACAGGCAGTCTACATGTGGTTATTGACAGTGCTGCATGTGAATTATCATTAAGTTATTGTGGATCACCCTCAGTGTTC
This sequence comes from Sciaenops ocellatus, assembly GCA_033000465.1. Taxonomy (NCBI): domain Eukaryota; kingdom Metazoa; phylum Chordata; class Actinopteri; family Sciaenidae; genus Sciaenops; species Sciaenops ocellatus. Next base: position 25,618,186 of record CP136869.1, read on the forward strand.
AGTCAATGACGGAAACCATTCAATTAGTGTGACTGCTGTTTGCAGTGAGTGTCTAATGGCAAGTAAAGTCTAGCAGTGACTAACATGAAGTGATCAGATTTTAATCTGTATCTCTACATTCTTTACAAAAGCAGACTGATTGTGACTGAACACAGCTGAACACACTCAGCACATTCAAACTGTAACCTGAATGTGTATCATGTAATCATCAGCCTCACGGTTTCCCAACACTGCTCACCAGAGCAGGTGAACTGTACAGTGTGGTCACTCATTAGCAGCACAGTGACACATTTGAGTTTTCACTGGACATACTTTCACTTTTCGCTTCCACAGAGCCAGAGGCACGCCTGGTCATGAGATGTGGTGATCAACGCTTAGGCAGAAAAACTTGTACATACATTTAATTATCTTCTGCTGCTTGTTCTATAGCACTACCCTCCTCGATGGTCTGCCTAGAAACACGAGGCGATCATATTACACCCATTCTCAGATCTCTGCAACAGCGTTTGTTGAGTTTTCACAACTGAATAAAAGTTTTACATACACAAATTTGTTTGACCTGCTCATCTAATATGGACCAGTCTCTAAGGTCATGTGACTCCTGCCTTCTGGATGTTACAATGATTAATCTAAATTTGGCAACACGGCTTTCGGTTTGTATAGACGTTGAGTGACACAGCATTCTATGTGCCATGAAAACAGTTGTGTTTGAGTAGCACAAAAAAGTTCTGTTCACCTCATATCATCATATTCAGGTGGAGGTAAAACTTTTAGGATGGAAAACTAAAAAACTTTGGACACAAAAAGAGGAAATATTTGATATTACAACAGGAAATTTTAAAGTATTTTGATCTGCTTGTTATTTTTGTGAACTGACTCTTTAAAGTCATACTCATACACTGTGTTGTACTGTGTACAGCTCCCCTGTCAGTCAGATGTGCATTTATTCAAGTGTGACAGGGTGCATTGTGACAATATCAATTTAACACTTTAATTATGAATCAAAGTGTGAAGCCAGACTCTGACCTTTCAATCATGGTGCCGTTCTGGATCATCCATACGTCACAGTAGGTCCTGGCCACCAACATGGCGGCGATAAAGATAAGGTACCCGGTCTATGGTGAGGACAAAAAGCAGAAAGAAAAGTTAAACACTGCACATCATAAAGTCCTTTATCGTCCTGTCCTTCAATCTGCTCATATCTACTCAACTGATCGGATAAGAGTGGAAACACAGCAGCCATGTGGCTGTGACCCTGGCTTATGGAGCTGAAGTATCTGTGTCAAAGGACTCTGCTGTGTGCTGCTAGCCTACACTATCAAACTGACCCTCAGAGTATCTTTAACAGCACAACACGACTGAGCGCATTTTATCAGATGACACTTACTTATCACATATATAAAAAAAAAAAAAATAAAAAAAAAAATATATATATAGTAAATAATGTAATGCGAACAAATACTCAAGTACAGCTGAACCACACTTTACCACAGTGGGATTACACAACTGAGAATGTGAAATCACACAAATGCAACACAGTGTTGCTTTAATTTCAGATGAAGTTAAAATAAAAGAATATTTGTTCAAGTTCAATAAATTATCACAACTGTCTTTGGAAAGTGTCACACGGGTCAGAAACATTGGTGTCAATCTGGACGATGACCTCACTCTCCAGAGACACATTAACAGCATAGTTAAGACTGGATTTTATTATTCAAGCAACACTGAGGAGGGCTCCAGTTCATTTTAGAACTGATTTTAAAAATTGTAATGTTTGTTTTTAAAGGCCCTGGGGCCCCAGTATCTTTCTGATATGCAGCTGTACTCCTCAGGTCATCATGAACAGGCCATTACAGGTTATTCATTGGGTCTTCACAAAAACTGGTTAGAATGCCGTTAGGTTTTCCGTTAGGTGTGGCCCAGAGCTGTAAGAACATTCCTTTTAACAGCACATTGGTCTGGTTTGTTAGTCTGGTCCAACCATTTTATTTTATTTTATTCTTACTTGTTTTATTGGTTTTAACTTGCGTGTCTTGTTATTTTATTGTCTTTTTTCATTCTCACTTTTTAACTGTTTTAATTTTACATCTTTTTCTCATTTTTTCTGCTCGTCTGTAAAAATGTCTCTAACGTTCCAAAAGGGTTTAATGTGTATTATTTGTTTGAAGTAGCAGTAGTCATTGACTGATTATAGTCACCACCAGTCAATGTGTGCATCTCTACTGCTTAAAACATCTGGATGACTGCTGGAAACATAAACAAGCAACTGGATGTCATACCTCCATGCAGAAAACTCGAGGTACCATGATCCCCACAATCCTGAGAATTCGGAGCAGGAACACCTTGTCCACTGCTGCACGGTCTTTCCTGCCATCTTTCTGTATGAAGAAATATAAGAACGGTGCGCTCGAATACAGCTACAACTATATATGAACACTTTATACACTCAAACATGAAAGATGGCGTACCTCAGTGTTCAGCAATAGATCCGAGTCTCCCTTTTTACTGCAAAGAAAGAGCAATAACAAAACATGAGTATTCATAGACCATCCTCTAAATGTTACACACTGGAACTATGCAAGCATTTTATTCAACACACTGCATTATGATAAGCAACACTGAATGTGAAAACTCCAGAGAGCAACTTTAACAGATGTGTCAACATCTGTGAGTAGAATTACGGTTCAGTTTAGACTGATGAGGTCGTGGTGAGGTCATGGTTGACATCCACGATGATGCTGCAGGGCGCTTAATATCCAGGGACCCAGGAAGTAAACTCATAACCAGGGTCAGACACTAAAAACATCTACCAACCACTGACAGACAGATGTTCAAATCCCCCCATCACTCAGCAGTAAATCATTTGTGTCTGAAACCTACCAGATGAGTTCAGATCTGACCAGCATGTGGCTGCTGCTAATCTCCCACCCTGCCTCGAACACATGATCCACGTCAGAACAGTGGCTGTTGTCTTTTCTAAATGAATATATTCACTCTCTAATGTCCACTGATAGATCCACAGACATCCTCAGTACTTTTCAAACTATATCCCTGCACATAGTAATTAGTGCTGATACATTTGAAGAACTGATTCACTAAACACACAGTGAATAGAAGCAACAGCAGGAGAAGCACACCAATCACATGTGATGGAATGAATCTGTCCACAGTGTGTTCACCTCTCCTGTGTGACTGCAGTGACATTTGTTGAAAGCAGAAATTCTTTTGATACTTCAGCTGAAGACAATCTAACTCTTTTAAACGGATTCTATAGAACTGACTTATTTATTCACATATTGATCATATTATTTATCATGTTACGTTCATCTTTATTAATGCCGGATTTACAAGTGGCTCATAACCACAGTGAACACTTTGTTGTGTCTGCTGTACAGAGGATTCTTCAGAACAGTCAGGTCAGAATAACTGACAAGCGTCGACAGCTCCACAGAAAGACGTGACAATGAAGTTTTGACCGAGTTAGCTAAAGTTACACTGACGTGAGGCTGCTGGGTGTGCACGGAGCACCGTGAGAACGTGAGACGGTTTGTGCGGACAAAGACTGCCGTTGTTTCTCTCCGTGACGTTCCCGGTATGTGAGCTGGTCGGGTCAGAGGCAGCATGGCGTCTGCGCAGAACACGAAGCTGAGAGTCTCTCATGAAACACACGGAGCTCAGCAGCAGCTCACCTCACCTGTCAGTGTGAGCAGCTAGCTGCTAACTAGCATCCTGAGTCTCTAACTCACCTCAAAGTCCCGTTAAACGTCACCACACGGGGCTGCTGCGCACTTACCCGTACTGTCTGGGAGAGCGTCTTCTGTGTCTGAGCAGGTACAGAACCAGCAGCACCCCGCCTGCTATGGACGAGTTTTTGGCTGTCAGGTATCTACTGAAGGCCGCCATGTTTCTGACACAACGACCGGTTCTGTCTACTCCGGTTCATCAATGCATTCTGGGAGGCTCGCTCCATTCTTCTTCTGCTGCTTCAAAGCGGGCTGCAGCCGTTACAGATCAGGTCTCTACTGCCCCCTGCTGCCCGTTCAACGCCGCATCCTGTTCCTCTTTGTCTTCACAAGAAGCCTTCATACAAAGTTTTTGACACGTGAAGGTCATCCAGTCTGTGTCAGTATCACTGACCGTGTAAAGAACATACTTATTATATTATTGTGTTTAAAATATTCGGGAGGCTGAATACAGGGACCTGGTCGACCGCTTGATGTGAAGTGGTGTGGGTAACCACCGGCAGCTGAACGTGGCAAAGACAAAGGAGATGGTGGTGGACTTCAGGAGGAACAAGTCCCTGCCCTCTCCTGTCAGCATTGGTGGGACGGATGTGGAGATGGTACAAGCATACAGGTACCTGGGTGTCACACTGGACAATAAACTGGACTGGTACACCAACACAGAGGCCGTTTATAAGAAGGGCCTGAGCTGGCTTTACTTCCTGAGGAGGCTCAGGTCCTTTAATGTCTGCAACAATATGCTGCAGATGTTCTATCAGTCTGTTGTGGCGAGCACCATCTTCTTTGCTGCAGTGTCCTCGGGAGCAGGCATCAAGGCAAAGGACGCCAACAGACTGAACAAACTGATCAGGAAAGCAGAGTCTGTTGTTGGCTCTAAGCTTGTCACCCTGGAGGAGGTGGTGGAGGACAGGATGCTGGCAAAACTGCTGGCAATCATGGACAATCCCTCTCACCTCCTCCACAAAACACTGGACAAACTAAAGAGCAGCTTCAGCAACACTCATTCAACCCCGCTGCTCTAAGGAACGATACAGGAAATCATTCCTCCCTACTGCAATAAGACTCTATCTATCTATCACTGACAGCATGAAAAAATACTTCAGAAATATTTTTGAGATTTAAATAGGCCTACATTTAAAATACTAACCATGTGACCTGCTGTATACTGAGTGAGTGTAAAACAGCCAGTAAAGTGAAGACATATCTCAAGCTGTGTTCACCACAAAAATAATGTCCATATAATAATGTGTCCACACAGTGTCGCTGGATGTCAGCTGTCACAAGAACCGAAGCAACACTCACGCATGTATGAACTCTGTTTAATTTTAATTGACTGATTATTCATTGATACAACTTGTACTGCAGCCTGCACCCTGCACAGTGCAGGTTCACTGTAGGTCTGTGGAGATACTTCATACACTAAAAGTGACATATGTCCACCAGCAGGTGGCGATATAATTAAGGTAAACGCGTTTTGGCCGCCCTCATTCAAAACCTTTGTGAAGTTTTGGGAACTTCTTTACTATTGAATTTAAAGATGATCAAAACTCTCCTTAAAAATAAAGCACTTTATATTTGAGGAAATGGAAATGATATTAAAGACATAACTTTTTATTTAACTGTCCAGAAGATGTGCTCTGTCAAGGTCTGGTTCTGGTTTTCTTAAGGTTTTGCTGGTAATGAAGTTTTCAGGTCACTGACACTTCTTCCTGTGGATACCCAAACTATCCTGATGCTGCTGGCCACTGTTCAGCTTGTCTCTTGACTGAGTGAGTCTGTGGGTCAATGCGGCCTGTTGCAGGTTAACTGCAGTGAGGTCACACCAACATCATCTCACATGTGTAGACAAACAAAGCTAATGTTTTGTTCTGACTCTGTCTTGCAGCACTGCAGTATAAATACAAGTTTAAACCCAGAAAGAGCAGACTAGTTTAATATAGGACAATTTTTATAACTTGCATGATTTTCTAATTATTAGGTAAATAAAGGAGAAAATCAACGCAGCAGGGCGCACACTCTCCCAGGACGCCCCCAAATCTGATTATTTGAATCAGAATGAACTGTGCATATAAAATAAAAAATGTCTAGCCTCATTATTTATTTTAAGTTTAAGTTTATTTGGCACATGAAATCATGTACGATTCAGTTCCCTTCAGTTTGTAAAAAAAAAAATGAAATAGAACAGGAGTAGTAATAAATGATTATGAAATTAATATGAAACAGTGTACTTCATGTTAATTTTACTTATCCATGTCTTATTTTTTTTTTTGCTCTTAATAAAGGAATGACTAAGAGTTTTTTTTTTTTTAAATGGCATTGCAGGTGAATAATGACTGAAACAAGCTACGAGACTTTTTTCCACAAGATGAATGATTTTTCAGCAGAATAATTAACTTAATTAACAAATTTGCATGCATATTCATCAAGCCACTGAAGTCGCTCCAGCAGCAGCATGATGAACACTGCTCTAATAAAGACCTCATTTACATCTTCACCACCATTTGTAAATGAACTGGAAAAAAAAGTAAAGAGAAACGGGTTAGCCAGTGTCTCTGTCCATGGATTCATTATATAGAATATAGAAATATCAAATCTGTCACAGGACCACATGATGACCAGGCTCCTTCTCTCCCTCAGCCACACACGTTATTTATGATGCTTCCCAGCCTGTGAGATCCTAGGTGGGGTAAGTGCATGTTCAGGGGAATCACCTGCACCCAGTTTAAGATCACAGTCAGGTTCAATGTTAGAAAGGCAGAAGCCCACAGGCCCACCAGGGAGCAGCATCCTGGGGGAGAAAAATTACAGGTTGCAAAATTACATTTTTTTTCCTGTAATAAGACAAAATCTATGTAAACACAGTCATCAGTGAACCGTTTAATATTATTTGAATAGAATATTTTAGAAGGACATGTTTTAATAATTTGGTTTAACATGTGGGTGGTTCCGAGCCTCTCCTGTTTATGTCCACCCCAAATGATAAACTATCAATCTCAAGGCTGTCCTACATGTTTCCACAGAGCACGAAACACTCTAAACACAATCTAAACAATCGAAGCATGACCCAGGCTACTGGCCATCTGACTGCCTGCATAGTGATGAGGGGGTATAATGCACACTCACACAATATAACAACAAAACAGGTCCCTCCTTTTTTGCCTGTTCTTAGAGGAAACATAAATATAAAATGAAGAAACAAACATGGTAACGTCCATGTCAGGGAAACATGTGATCAATGAAACAAACATTGTCTGTTTGGGACACGTATGTTGGCCAAGACATTTGTGTTAAATAGTTACCCAGTAAACCTTGTTCTGATTCCATTGTTGTGTGATACAGCAGAGCTCCACCCGTAAGAGGAAGGATGTTTTTTGACATCCTGTAGTGTTTTTCAGCACTTCTTCCAAATGGTGTGCTCTCTCACAGTAGGCTCCAGACCAAAGATCTATGGCTGCCAACAAACCATTTGGTCTTTGTGTAGGCTGCACAGATAGTGGGTGTGTTCATTTGGACACCAAGAGACAAACACACACACACACACACACACACACACACACACACACACACACATCCTCCAGTTCCAACTGACAGAATAGTGGCAAGGAAAGAAGAAGAAAAAGAACAGCTCACTCACTTACAAGTCTGGTTATTCTGCTCTACTACATCTACAACTCAACCCAGAGTCAAATGACTACGTCATCATCAGTTTCAGCTCAGTGAAGCCAGCAGTAGGTCAAGAACACTTGGGTAACAATTAATAAGTTGGACCTTGTAGTGACTGTCCAAACTCTAAACTCAGTCACTTCGTAGGTGATGCATGTTCCTGAAGAATCACACTTCGACGTGGTTTTCTTTGGGTCAGGTTCCCGTTTATTGAATAGTTCCAAAGATATTTTTTTGGTCTTTTTGAGCTTTATTTGACAGAGACAGCTGAAGAGTGACAGGAATGTGGGGAGAGAGAGATGGGGAATGACATGCAAGAAAGAGCCAGAGGTCAGATTTGAACCCTGGGCTGCCACGGCAAAGACTGAGCCTTTGTACACGGGGCGGTTGCTCTACCAACTGAGCTAAACGACACCCCACCGTTCATTGAATAGTTGAATGAATACTTTTTCTTACTTGTCTTGTTTGGTATGCGGTAAGAATTGTGTGTTCCCTTCTCATACAAACCTGGAACTAACCTTGCATAATCTGGTGCCCATCTGTAATTAATAAACACAAAGAAAAAAAACTATCTCTGGTGGTTAAATCAAAAATGTACACACAAGTGGTTCCTACAGACCTTACGCTGACTTTTTTTTTTTTCCAAAAAACTGCTGTTTCCAAAGTCAAGAATGAACCTTCATGTTTGTTATTATATTTTCTAATCTGATGCCCCTATAACAGGTTTGCTTCTAAACTCATTAGAAACCACTACAAAAATTGCTTTGTCATTTGCCATCACTATGATTAAGGTATAAAAGTCATGTGCTTTGTTGACTTCGTCCACCACCAGGTCACATATTACACGTTCAAACTAATGGAAAATGCGAGGCAGTTTTCTTTTAGGGCTGAGAACAGATTGAGTACAGAAGTCATGAGATTTGCTGAACAAGAGCAAAATATAGACTATCACCAGCCTCATTTTAATCACTATAATTTGTCATTTTGATTTAATGCTTTTGCCATTTTTAATGTGGCCATTTCACCAATCTATAATGTCATCTACACCCAGTTAATTCGTATATTCTAAGTATTGTAGAAAAAGACATTTTCTAAAAGCAGAGTTCTTTGACTTCAAACTTAAATACTTCTTTTTATGGTAAATGGAGAGGAAGAAACTAATGGTATTTTTAGGGACTTTGATGGGGTCATTAGCACTTAGTGGTTGTCAGTATTAGCTGGTAATATAAATGGCCTCATTGTCTGACATGCCGTTCCAAATGGACCTTAATGTGGCCATGATTAGCCCGAGTCAAAAACAGACAAACTTCATGTAATTTGTCCAGATAGGATCAGGTCATACATATTTAACATGTATGAACTGATATTTATTATTCATAGCTTCTAGATAGATGAGCTCAATTGTTCTCATTCCACAAGGCACAAGTGCACTTGTTGGAGTGCAGGCCTTAGGATGGACACTGAAACACGATTTTAGGAAAGACCTGCAAAGATTCAAGAGTGTTTTTAGAATATCTAAGGTTGCTAATATCAGTTGCTGGTCAGTGTATTGTCTGTACATGATCAACTAGAGTGTAGATGATAAATGTGTAAGTTGTTTTACTGATTTCACTTTTTCACAGCAGCTTGAAATAAGAAACACTCTTCTTTGTGTGCTTTCTGTGCTCTCTCGTCCAGCAGGTTCTCATGGATCGTGGCTGCTGCTGTGGTCCTGCACGACGTCCACTACATATATTATTACTGTCATTATTATCATATCTCCATTACAGTTTATAGTTAGTTGATGACTAGCTGCTGCTGTGCATCTGTGCATCTGTGTCTCTCTATCTCTATCACAGGTTCCACTGCTACTGTAATCACTCTATCATTCCTTGTAATTCGTTGTCATTTTATCATTCATTGTAATTGTACAATATGTCTCTGTTGATTTGTTCTGTACATGTGACATCTATTGCACGTCTGCCCGTCCTGGGAGAGGGATCCCTCCTCTGTGGCTCTTCCTGAGGTTTCTTCCACCTTTTTTCCCTGTTAAAAGGGTTTTTGTGGGCAAGTTTTTCCTCACTCGAACCGAGGGTCTAAGGACAGAGGGTGTCACTCCCTGTACAGATTGTAAAGCCCTCTGAGGCAAATGTGTTTTGTGAATTTGGGCTATACAAATAAAATTTGATTTGATTTGATTTGATTCTTTTGATTTGATTTTTCTAAACACACAAAGCATATAGTCATACTCACCCCCTAATCATTTCCCTGTGTCTTCTACAGGACAGCCGAACAGCTGACATCCCTGCCAAAACAAAACGTGGGACAGTGCCAAATGCAGAAATAGGGGGAGTTCTCCAGGGGCCATTGGAGAGCAGGATGAATGCCAAAGTGACTCCATTCTAAAATGCAAATGACTTGTTGGCTGGTACGATGGTGGGACTTCAGATTTGGAGCATCACCTGCACCTAGCTCTCCTGAGGGCAACTGTTCTGAGGGGCTTAGCATCTTTAACACTCTAATTATAACTAGAATCCCTCCATCAGGCACCAAAGCACCCTCCTCATCCAAAAGCAGATTACTTAGAATTTAAATGGAGGAAATTCTCTGTCCCACACCATCTGTGACACAGAAACATGGTGGCAAATAACACTGAGTGTGTTTTTTATATACATGCAGATATAACCACACACAAAAAAGGCTTTTCGAAAAGAGGGGATCATTTAACCGAATTGGTAGAAAGTAACAGCAGAATTATTATTATTTTTTTTAAAGTGTGTTTAACTATAGACAGAACTCATTAGAGCAGACAGCATCAGACAGTGGCCTACTTCTGCTCCTCCGTCGGCGGACCGGCCGACTCCAGCAGTTCCAGCTTTGCAGCACCCTCCAGTTCAGTGAATATTTGGAAATGAGGTCATCCAAAAGTAATCGAGTATTGTTACTTTAATATGGTTGGATTAGGTTACTAACTATATGTTTAGTAAGTAATTAGTAATTTCATTAGAATCTATTTTTAAAGTAACCCTCCCAATCTTGATTAATGGTGTGTGGTTTGCCTTCTCTGCAGACACTCTTTGTAGTGCTGTTGTTGAAGCGGTAACATCAGAGGGTGAAGTCAATAGTTAAAAAACCTACTTTTATATTTACATCTGCATATTATGAGAAAACGTCAGCGTAAACACACACACACACACACACACACACACACACACTGGCCTGATTAAAGTTAATTATTACCTGACATAAACATGACATTTAACTGTTACAGTCATACAACATCAGAAACTGTTCACAACACTGAACACACCGATTGATGCCAGTCATACATGATTTACAACAAGCCTCCTCCACACAAATAGGGTTTTAGGATTTCTACATGACATACATGTTTTGGGCACAGCTGTGGCTCAGGAGGTAGAGCGGGGTGTCCACTAATCAGATGATCAGCAGTTCAATCCCCAGCTCCTCCTGTCTGAATGTCGAAGTGTCCTTGGGCAAGATACTGTGTGAATGTGTATGAATTGTTAGCTCCTGGCTCCTAAAACTGATGAGCAGTTGGCACCTTCCATGGCAGCTAATGCCTTCAGTGTATGTATGAGTATGTGTATACTTTGAGTGGTCAGACTGAAAAGGTGTTATACAGTCCGAGCCATCTTCTTCTGGACTTTCTAATGTCCTCTAGAAACACGTCCATTGTCTTTGTAGTATGTTTCTGGACTGAATTTGCAGCTGCCCTCTAAATGCTGTGAATGTTTTGTACAGGTTGATGAGGTCTTCCTAATGTGCTTGTGTTTTGTGTATTTGCTTGTGTTTTCTGAAGTTTCAGTGCATTGAGCTCGCTTTCAGGTTTTTATCACTCTTAAAGCTAAATTCCTGCACTAAAAATAGACAGACCTTTATGATGCTAGAGCCTCATTAAAAACAAAAAGGGATGTGAGTTTTTGAGCAGCTGTAAACATGCCCTGCGTGTAAAACACATAGTCAGTATTGCTCTGCCAAAATTAGGTCTGTAAGGATACAGAAAAGACTCAGGGAGTCAGAGTCTCCTTTAATTATACAGTTTTACCTGGTTCAAAATGGCCATAATGTCAGCAGTCTTTTTGGTGTGTTGCTCCTCCTCAGAGGACTGATCAGCTGACTGGACTGCTGTCAAACTGGGCTATGAACTTCTCCAGAAGAGGAGCAGCCATGCTGTTGTGATCTAAAACAACAACAGCAACAAAAAACACCCCAATGTGAATCCTGAATAAAAGGGACTGCAACCTCCTCTGCCTCTGTACAATCTGCTCTGTACAATAACCACTGAAGCTGCAAGTGGCCAAAATATCAAGTCAGTCAGCAATGTTATAGTTAACCATACCACATTATGACCAATTCATAAAGTCTCACTACAGCAAAACCAAGACACTTCAGTTCCATTGTTACCTCTCTCTGGGTTCTTGGTTTACCACTTCCTGTCACCTGTGGGTGAACATGTGAGTTGTGCTGTCTGTGATGACGAATTAATTGTTCTTTGTCCTGATCTCTGTCATAAGGTTGTGTCTCTTTTTAAGTTTATGAATAATGACGGATCAATCAATCAAGTTACCTGCAAATAACTCCTTTTTTTTCGTAAAGGATGGTCTGGTGTATCCTATGCTAAAGGAGATAAGAAAAGAAGCACTGAAGAGAATTAGAGAATTCAAACAGCTCTTATCATGGCAGCTACATGAATACTTCCAGGTCATTTCACTCAGTTAGAAACCTCGTAAGCAAAATAGACTTTTTGACTGGACCCCTGGAGTCCACTGGTTCCCAGCATCTTCTGTCATCCTGTAAACTGATGACCCCCTATGAAACATTTTATGAATCTATATTATTCTCAAAGTATAAAAAGAGAACAGGTTGGGAACCTGTGCTGTAGTTTCCTATTTTGTTCTTAATTTAGCTTCGTTACAACCATAGCAGCCACTGAATGAGTCAAAGGTGCTTTCAGATGAAGGCATCTGAAACTGTACGCGCAAATGTGTGTTCTGCCAGTGGGTATGCATCATGTAGTTTCAACGTTTTCATATCATACAGTGTTCAATATAAACTCCCACTGAGCTTCTCCACAATAAGGATGAACTTGTCCTGCAGTGTAACCATTCTGGATGATTTTACTAAACTCTGACAGTCCTCCCAGTGAGCCATGGATCATGATCAGCCCACATTATACACATATTCATATCTGTGCCACTCTTTTAGCCTAGCACACATATTTGAAGGCTTCTGTCTCAGAGCATTTGAGATTTCCTTGTTAAGAGCAGTAGTAAGTAGAAACACTTCCAACAGAGGTACATGTGTGCAGTCTGATGCACATGTTTGAAGCCCCTCAGCTTCCTTCGCAGCTCTTTCAAGCTATTTTTCAAAATCTCCTCAAATCGAATTCTGTGCTCAGAGATGTTAAAACCAAGACATACAATTGAGCCCTCGGTATGCAGTGGACCAATAAGACTGACAAAGTCCTACAGTCTGTTAAGATCAGCCACACTGGCTCTTCACAGAGAACTTTCCAGCGGATCAACAAAGACAAAAAAATAATTTGACTCTATTTTGGATCAAAAACTAATAGTTATGGGATGAGGTTGATTCGTCTGTCAGCCCACCTACAATTAAAAGATGATGTTTTTTCATTCAGTGTAAATAACATGAAACACTGTTCCTTCAAAGAGCCAAATCATATGTGGAGGAAGCACTGTGGTAAGATAAAGCTGCTTTTGCAAAATACAACAACAACAACAATAATAATAATAATAATTCAAATAAAGCATATCTTTGTTACAAGTGTCACACTGAGGTTATTAGTTACAGGTTCTTTCTCATACTCACAGCACTCCACATGATTACATTTGATTAAAGCAGCAAAATAAATTTAGGACAAAGTAAAGTTACATCCTGGAGGCAAGATTCATCTAAGATTGTCTGCCAGAACAGACTACAAAGCAGTCAATCAATTGACCTCCTGCATAAGCTCATTACAGCTGCATTAGACACAATGTAGATGTTTTATAAAAGGCCTGAAGCTATTTTAATCTCAGCACCCATCTCCAAGTGTTCATGATGACTCTTTTCTGTATTTATGAGTTCTCATGTTGAGTTTATATTCACACTTTTGGAACATGCATGTTAGATGTTATGTTTACAGTTGAAAACTTTCCCTGTCTGTGGAGAGATGATGATGACGCAGACATGAGTGAACAGTGCTTTCAATGTACAATGCATCTAAAAAATGTGAACCTGTTGTTTAAGCATAGAACGGATGCAACAGAAACTGCAAGGTTTGATGGTAACCAGGAGAAAAAGAAATATTTTAATGCTGTTTCCATGTCAGCTCACATTTTAGTTCAATGTTATTCATATAGTGCCAGATCATAATAGAAGTCATCTCATGACACTTTCCATAAAGAGCTCTATATTATTTACAGATACCCAACAATTCTCACCATGAGCAAACACATTTCAGGGCCTTAATGTGCTTTTTACAATAAATATATCTGAATCAAAAAGTTTTTTTTTTTATTTTATCACTACATAATTTAATGTTCATGTTTACCTGTGCAGCTTGCTGTCCTTGTTTTCAGCTGCATTTCTGTCTTTATCTGTAAAAAGAACAACGTCACACTCCAATTCAACCTGCCATGCCTTACTCATCTCTACATTTTTATTTCTGCATTAACAAAACAAACAGTCACGTCAACACTGCATCAACTTCACTGGAACCTCATCATCAGTCCACAGACGTGAAGAACTCTGTAGAACTCTGAAGAACTCTGAAGAACGTACCTGAGAGTCCGATGAGTCATCAGTCCGATGTGGAACAAATCCTGATGTCCGTTCATATTTAAGGACGACTGAAGAGCTGAAGGACGCAGTGAGCATACAGTCTGCAGCAGTTGAAGTTGAAGTTGAGCTTCGTCACACCGTCACCTCCACAATGCACAACGGAGACAAGCAGCCGTCACTATGCCGGCGGCCGGACGGTCTGCCGCTATGCTTTGCTATTATTGCTCGGTAACCGGACAGCCTCACCCTCTCTCTCTCTTTCTCTCTCTCTCCCTCGTACTTTCGGAGGTGCATCTCGCTTTGCGACACACCTTCTTACCACATAATCAACCAATCAGTTGTCAGATACAGTCAGGTACCTCACTGATGGATTTTAATACATGTAATGTAATGTAACATGGACTGAAAGGTTCATGGATTTGTCTTGTTTTTCTTGGTTTTTCATAATGGATGAAACGAAGCTCGTGTGCACATGTTGATAATTCTCATTATTATTAATAACGATATTGATTATTCATCCTCAGATTGATTTTGAGTTTCCAGACAGAATTTTTTGAAAAATGGTCCCAAAAAAAGACATATCTAAAACGAAAACTATCTAAAATCTGAGATTTCAACACACACACACACACACACACACACACACACACACACACACACACAGGCACACACACACATACACACCATCATCATCATCATTATCATTATCATAAATTACTAAAATAATTAGAACAGAATTTATTGAAAATTTTTGATGTTCTGGTCAGGAGCACACCGCCTCGCGCGCACACAGGCCTGCAGACATCATGTTTTTCTTTTTCATCAAGTAAAAATAAATATAAGGTCAAATAATATGATATAATATAATATAATATAATATAATATAATATAATATAATATAATATAATATAATACAATAATGCTGCGGTATACTTGGATCATTTCTTTGTCTTTTATTGATTGTATAAATCAGATGTGACTGTGCAGATGATCGTTACAGACAAACATGTCGGCAGTTGCATCAGAATCCGGTCTGCAGTATAAACGAACACACCGTGCAAGGTGACACACGCGTCACGTCACATTTCAGCAGCACAATCTGTCGGCACAAACACACACACACACACACACACACACGTTTGATTTGTTTCACCGTGAACTCCTCCAGCATTTCAAGGCCTGAGTCTAACTCCACATTAATAATACAATATGAACAGCAGAGAGGGCCGAAGGTCTGCACAGATCCATAAAACACCTCAATACACACGGAAATAATAATTCTACTTCACCTCTGTACAAATCATTTGTACATTATTTACATATTTTCAATCAAAGTTTCAGTCAGACACCGAAACAAAAATAATCATCAGACGTGGATTATTTCTTACAGAAATCAACCAAATGAATTATAATAATTAAGAATAATAAGAAAGATCCAATAACAACAACAACAATAATAATGATGATAATAATAATAATAATAATAACAATAATAATATTAATAATAATGATAATGATAAGAAGTGTGTGTGTGTGTGTGTGTGTGTGCGTGTGTGTTTCATTGCATAGTACCTGGTTCTTTCTTTGTTGTCGGAGAATAAAAATCAAAACAAATGAAAAATTAAACGAGCAAATCAAAAATGATCAATCATTGGCGCGCGCCCACCTGTGTGTGTGTGTGTGTCGCCTTCCACGTGTGTAGTCCTTTTTTTTTTTTTTTTTAAAGATATTTTTTGGCCGTCTTTTGAGCTTTATTTGACAGAGACAGCTGAAGAGTGACAGGAATGTGGAGAGAGAGATGGGGAATGACATGCAGCAAAGGGCCGCAGGTCGGATTCCAACCCTGGGCCGCCACGGCAAGGACTGAGCCTTTGTACACGGGGCGGATGCTCTACCAACTGAGCTAAACAACACCCCACGTGTGTAGTCCTTTGAGTGACACAACATTCTTCCACAGGACGCACGTGGTATTCAGACAATTAACACTGAATTGGGAAAGCTTGCGTCATCAGAATCACATTGTGATGTTGTTTTCTATGATTGATTGCGCTTTAATTGTGATTGTGTTTAATCGCCGCCTGTGTGGCTCTGGAAAGGTTTGTTTGATTTCTCCTGGACCTGGTAGAACTGGTCCCGGAGGTGGACCTCATACGGGCCCAGTTCAGCGGAGGAGCCTTGGCTGATGGAACAGTAGCGGAGGCCATAGTGACAGCTCCGGTAGTCCACCGAGTCCTCGTGTTTGAGGGAGAAAATCCCGTTGAAGTTGATGGGTGGACTGAGGGTCCCTGCGTCCTGAGGGCTGGAGCAGCCTGGAGAGGGACTGTCATACAGTGCCTTGTAAGGGCCACAGAAGGAGCCAAAGGGCCGCAGGGGCCTGCCGCTGTCCGCCGAGCTCGAGCCCACTCCCTCGGGTCCGTGGTGATACTGATAGGCCGGGTAGAGGGAGAAAGATTCCCCTCCTGGCTCCGACATGAAGCTGCGGACGTTGAGCTGCAGACAGCTGGCCACCAGGTTAGTGGTGGGCTGGGAGAGACCCTTGCACAGAGTCTGAACGAACGTGAGGAGGTCCGGTCTTTTTCCGGTCCTCAGGATCTCACTGAGGGCCCAGATGTAGTTCTTGGCCAGGCGGAGGGTCTCTATTTTGGACAGCTTCTGCGTCTTGGAGTAGCAGGGAACCACTTTCCTCAGGCTGTCTAGCGCGTTGTTGAGACCGTGCATCCGGTTCCGTTCGCGCGCATTGGCCTCAATGCGCCGAAGTCGAACCCGGTCCAGTCGAGCCTGGCTTAGCTTCTTTTTATGAGAGCCTCTTATCTTCAGACCTTCCGCTTGTTCCTCTTCGTCCTCCTCTTCCTCGCCATCCCTCTCCTCATCCTCCCTCTCGGACTCCTCCGGGGCTCTGCCGGGCTCTGGCTTCACTGATTGGACTAATTGGTTGGCAGCCCAGCTGGTCCTGAAGGGACTGCTGCTCCGGGTGGAGGGCGGCTCGTCAAATGGCAAAGTTAACATGTTGTCCTGCAGCATGTTTGGAGGAAGTGACATGAAAGATAGACAGAAAACAGTGTGTCTGACGGAGAGCTGACCTGAGAGCAGATAAAACTGCTCATCTTTAATCACATTATCTGTCTGTAAAACACAGAGGTTTCAAATAACGATGATGATGATACATAAATCTACATGAAATGAAAGATGGCTTATACAAACATGAGCAGCCCACCTCTGATTATTCTTCTTCAGTTAGTCGGCTCGGCCTCACACAGACACAGATTTGGTCCATTTGAATGGAATTGTCCTCCTGTCAGTGGATGGTGAACTTCTCACCCAGGTTTGGCGTAAAATTTCCGAGTGCATCTTCCTGAAGCTTCCAGACGTTAAAAACCAGTCCTCCTCCCTTCCTCTCTTCCTCCTCTCCTCTCCTCTCCCTCCTCTCCACTCCTCTGCTTCTCTTATTCTTCCAGCAGTAAAGACATTGATGCCATCTGCTGCTGCTGACGTCATTGTCGGGTAGCTTTGCTCTCCAGGGATGCTCTCTCTCTCTCTCTCTCTCTCATTGCTTCTGTGTATCTTTCTCAGTCCCCTGCTGCAGAGGGATTCAGTGCCAGTCTCTTCCCTGCAGACAGATTTGAGTTGAGTTGAGATCAGAGTCTGACAGTGAACGATGTTGTGAAGTGATCGTTCTTCTTCCCACTGAATCAGCTCACAGTGCTGTCAGCATGCACACAGAGAGCAGTCCAGACGGCCATGTTTGCATCAGATCCTCTCACTGTATGAAGGTTGGACAGCAACACCTGTTCAATATATTTCAGTTAAAAAGCTTTGAGGGGATTATTTGCAGTCGTCTATTGCCACTCAACACTGAAGTACTTTTTATTGCTGGGTCATGATATTGAATTATTTTACATTTTGACTTGGCCTCTTGTTTCCTCACTGTTTGCAACATTAAAATCTAAAATGACTGCATAATTAGCATGCTTCAAAGTGTTACTGTTTTAATTGAACAAATTGTTGATAATAAAGAATGTCTTTAATAAGTGACAGTAAAATTTAGTTTAAACACATGACCAGATCTGAGTTCAGTTGGAAACAAGCTGTATTTATCACACCTAGTCTGCCTCTTACATTCCATTTAAGACCAGCATCAGTGTTAAATGTCAGTACAACTTGATTTATCACTGTATGGGTCATTGAATTCAGCAAGCTGGTCACTCAGATCACCAAATATAGAAAGAAAGAAAGAAAAGAAAGAAAAATGATTAAAAATATAGAATTAGTAGTAATAAATGCCTTAAATAAATAAATAAATCTAAAATAATAATGAGGACAGACAAAAGCATAAAAACATTTAAAAAAAAAACAACCCACCACCTCACTGTGTGAAGGTGTTTTTCATAGCAGTTATTATAAATCATAAATAAATACAGCTGTACAAGCAGCATACTTATTATTATAACACTTCACATAAATAGCTTTCTAGTGGTTCTAAAATTCAATCAGATGAATGATG
The DNA here is from genome assembly GCA_033000465.1 of Sciaenops ocellatus. Lineage (NCBI taxonomy): Eukaryota > Metazoa > Chordata > Actinopteri > Sciaenidae > Sciaenops > Sciaenops ocellatus. Next base: position 25,636,879 of record CP136869.1, read on the forward strand.
ATATTAATGAATGTCACAGAAGGATTCAGAAATGCACTTATGATTTATATAATATACATATGCATACTACATACTATGTTTATATATAACAAACTTGTAATAAAAAAGGTTCTCTCTCTCTCTCTCTCTCTCTCTCTCTCACACACACACACACACACACACACACACACACACACTTCTCATTGTATATACATGTAATAAATAATAAATAGTGCATTTACCATGTGAGCCCGTACCAGTATGTGTTCTTGTTGTGGAAACACAAGGCCGAGCAGGACACAGAATCACGGGTCACCTCCGTGTCCTTTACTGTTCCACTTCACATCCACACACACACACACACAGAGCTGCTGTAGTCCACCCCTGTTCCCTGGATGCCTCAGCTGGCTGTGGTCTTTCTGATCCAGTACACACACACCGACATCTGACTCCCCATCTCAAACTAATCACTTCACTGCACTAATTGCAAATGCAAATATGCAAATTTATATTAATTAATTACTCTGTTAATTAGTTATCTGGGCTTCTGGGGGCAATAAATCATTGTGCAGCAGATAAAAGACAAAGAGGAGGCACCATCCCATTGTGACATTAAAAATTGAACACACACATACGTATGAAAAGCTGAAAATAGTCCGTGTGCTCACAGTGTGGGTGAAAAAAGGCCCCTGACCCACTGACACTGCTGAAAGCTGCGATGGGGGGAGAGAGCAAGCCTGTTTTTAGCCGTCACACACAGGCTGACTTCATTATCACATTCCCTGCTCTTAAAGACAAAGTGATGGGAGGCCATTCTGTAAATGACGCCACATGGAGTTCACACCATGTGGCTGGGCTCACACTCTGTGGTATTAGAGGCAGCAGGGGCGTTTCAGACAATGGTAATTAGCTGAATCTGGAGCTCTTTGTAGCATCTGAGTTTCTGAGAGCCGTCAGTCTGTTCGTAGATACTCTGATATTTCCTTCAGAGGAAAGTAACTCAGCATCCATTCAGCATTTACAGATTCTAACACTCTCTCTACTGTACACTCCTGCACTATTTACATAGACTAAATTAATATGGGTTACTACATTATAAAAATATGATTTTGCAAACTCATATCAGCACACTCTCCTTCTTGGAGTGACACAGTGGACCAATAAGTACCACCGATGGTACATATTGGACCAATAGAGTTGTGATAAAGGAAAAAACTTAAATACTAACAATTCCAGGACCTGTACGCCTCCAGGACTCTGAGGCATGCAGGAAAGATTGTGGCTGATCCCTCCCACCCCAGACACAAACTCTTTGAGTCACTCCCCTCTGGCAGGAGGTCCATCAGGACCAGAACCTCACGCCACAAGAACAGTTTTTTTCCTGTCTGCTGCTAGCCTTATCAACAAGGCACAGAGCCCCCTCTGACACTCTCTCACCCTCCACCCTGGCCTCTACGCGTCACATTGACATTAAATCCACAAACTCAACACATTACATTAATGCTCAGCCTTTATTTAGCATCTTTTGGACTTCTTTGTCTGTTTTTTTTTCAATGCCTGCACATTTAAAATATTCCGCACGCTGTGAACTTTTACACATTACCTGGTACTTGCAATTCTTGCACAGCTGTACTGCATTTTTCATTTTAAAACATATTGTTTATATATATTTACATCCATCCATCCATTATCTGTAACCACTTCTCCTCATCAGGGTCACAGTGGGCTTTGGGCAAGAGGCTGGGTACACCCTGGAGTCACCAGCTCATTGCAGGACACATAGAGACAAACAGCCATTCACACTCACATTCACACCTACGGGCACTTTAGAGTTGTATATATATTTATATTGTTTATATTTTTTAATACTTGATTTTCTTTATTTTCCTTATGTTATAGAGAATGTTTGTTATGCAGTAATTACACCAAAACAAATTCCTTGTAAGTAAAAACCTACTTGGCAATAAACCTTTTTCTGATTCTGAACTAGTAAAGTGAACATGAACATGAACAACAAGGGTCATATATCATAGACAGAAGGTAAAAGTACAGTCCAATACAAGACAACACATCTCATTTGAAGGTAATGTGGCACACAAGTAAGAATCACACTTAATGTTTGTTATAAAATATTCTGATTCTGCTTCTGATGCTGAACTTGGGTAAGTCGGTGCCTTGCATATCCATACACAGATAGGACACATACGTGTGTCATATGAGCGGTTAAGCCAGTGAAACAGTAGAATCAGCTGTGTGTCCTGTGTCCCCTTCCACCTTGAATATTACCAGTAGAGATGGAACACTTTATAAATACTTCTCTCGCCATGTCACTGTGTTATGGTAGAAGGTCATGGCCAAACTTTATTTTCTTATTTTATTTTTTTTAAAGATATTTTTTTGGCCTTTTTGAAGCTTTATTGTATAGAGACAGCTGAAGATTGACAGGAATGTGGGGAGAGAGAGAGATGGGGAATGACATGTGGGAAAGAGCCACTGTTACACAGCACGGACACAGGACTCAAATGCAGGACTCGGGAGGCAGATACAGGAGGTAACCAGTCTTTAATCACAGGCAAAGGTTCGGTACACAGGTAAGGCAGGCAAACAATCCAAAGGGGTAAGGCAAAAGCAGGGTCCAAAAACAGGCAAGGGTCGAAACCGAAAAGCACACTAGGAAAACGCTGGAAAGTAGGACGCATGGTACACTAACAGTCTGGCACAGGGGACAGACAGACAGAAGATCTTGGTTCTTGTAGGGACAGTTCAGGACAGCCGTCCTCCTCAGTCCCGGTTTCTCCGTGGGAGTGGAGGGTAAAGGAAAGTAAATAAATAAATAAAATCAATCATGGTGACACAATCACAAACTGTTCACTCTGCTCTCTCTCTCTCTCTCTCTCTCTCTCTCTCTCTCTCTCTCTATATATATATATATATATATATATATATATATAAATATATTACCCTTTTCTTCTATTCTACTAAATATCAACAGTTAAAAAACAGTAAGACATGATTGTAAAGGACATGATCTTAAAGCATGGTAATAAAATACATAATAATGAAGAAAAGTCCAACATAAAAGTATTGCCCTATTTTATATGGTCTAGAGTAGCTGAAATGTGTTTCGATTATATTAAGATGAATTTCTATATCAGTATTTCAATAAAAAAGACAGAGGTGTGGTGCAAATGGTCCGGAGTGGGTTTGTTCTTTCTTCTTCGATGATTGGTTGAAGTGATGGATTATTTTGAGCCCTGTGCAGATATTTTTTTCCCAGAGTGACCATTCTTTCTTGCAATGTCATGAAACCAGAAAGTAGGTGGGTGTATTTACTTGCTTGTGTATTTAGGTATCCTATAGCACATCTTTATGGCAGTATTTTGTATGACTTGGAGTTTATTGAGTTGAGCTCTACCTAGTACACCAAGCAGGGGCTGCATATTCGAACAGGGGTCGAATGTATGACTGGTACACCTTCGAAGCAGTTTCTGGATTTGCTCCTCCCTTTTTTTTGCAGAGCACTTTCAGATGGTTTAATCTGCACTGGCACTGGGGAAGGGGAAACAAAGCGTTTAAATACACAGGTGAAGGTGATTAGGGGCGTGGCAGACACAAGGCGGGAAACTGGGAGGCTGGAGTAGACGGAGTGGGGACTGATTATGACAGCCACAGGTCGGATTGGAATCCTGGGCTGCTGCGGCAAGGACTGAGCCTTAGTACATGGGCGGATGCTCTACCAACTGAGCTAAACGACACCCCCAAATTTTATTTTCTGTTTAGAAATCTTTCCTCTTTTACGTCTGCTGCCAAATACAAGATTATTAAAATGACTCTATTCCTTGTTTGACTATGGGGATATAATTTATAGATGGGCTTCAAACGTTATTCTGCTGTTTTATTTGTTACGAATGCTCCCTTCAAAACATACCACCGTTCTTTGTATTCTCTGGCCAAATTCTTCAAAAAAGGTTAAATCTGAGGCAACTGGACATGGACCCAGAAAAGCAATCTGGTATGTGAGACAACTGCAGCGAGGAGACCACAGACCTATACACGAAACCAAAACAAATCAAACAGCTACTCACTAAATGCACGGAGAACTCATCAGGACTAGACTCTGCAGTTTTCTTACATCTTAAGGGAAATGGACACAATCACGTTTGCATTTTGGACATGGGAGACAGGTGGTTTGAAAGACGGATCCCACAACAAGGGAGGCCTCAATTTAGACTCAATTTAATCCTCACCTACAATGCTGTGATTTCATCCCTTCCCAGGAGACTGAACAACAATCCATACTTGGCCTCGTGACTCCAATGACCGTAATCCACACTAGGGGGCAGGTGACCTCGTTCACACCAGACCTCATGTGAGTCAACGGCTCTGATGACAGTTGTCACAGCAACAATAAGCACTAACGAACCAAGTGGAACAATGGGCGAATCTGCGATCCTGCCTAGTATAAATACTCAGATACAAATTTTATTTGTATAGCCCAAATTCATAAAACACATTTTGCCTCAGAGGGCTTTACAATCTGTACAGGGAGTGACACCCTCTGTCCTTAGACCCTCGGTTCGAGTGAGGAAAAACTTGCCCACAAAAACCCTTTTAACAGGGAAAAAAGGTGGAAGAAACCTCAGGAAGAGCCACAGAGGAGGGATCCCTCTCCCAGGACGGACAGACGTGCAATAGATGTCACATGTACAGAACAAATCAACAGAGACATATTGTACAATTACAATGAATGATAAAATGACAACAAATTACAAGGAATGATAGAATGATTACAGTATACAGAGTACACAGAGATATGGTAACAATAATGACAGTAATAATATAAGTAGTGGACGTCGTGCAGGACCACAGCAGCAGCCACGATCCATGAGAACCTGCTGGACGAGAGAGCACAGAAACTCTGGGGAAGAAGTTTAGTTAGTAACATGCATTAACATGCATTAATGAGACATGCATGTTTACAGATGGTGATGGTGATGGGGAGAGAGAGAGAGAGATTTGAGTAGAGTTTTCAGTAAAGGGAGATGTGACTACATCTTCAACCAGTACTGTGCCTGGCTAGGCATAACCCTGAGAGAGAGAGACAGACAGAGAAAGGAGGGAGAGGGAGTCCCCCCGCAGTCTAGTCCTATAGCAGCATAACTAAGGGATGACCTGAGCCAGCCCTAACTATAAGCTCTATCAAAAAGGAAAGTCTTAAGTCTACTCTTAAAAGTGTTGACCGTGTCTGCCTCCCGAACCCAAAATGGTAGTTTGTTCCACAGAAGAGGAGCTTGGTAGCTGAAAGCTCTGGCTCCCAGTCTACTTTTGGAAACTATAGGAACCACAAGGAACCCAGCATTCTGAGAGCACAGTGTTCTAGAGGGGTAGTAAGGTACTATGAGCTCTTTTAGATATGATGGTGCCTGACCATGAAGAGCTTTGTATGTAAGGAGAAGAATTTTAAATTCTGTTCTAGATTTAACAGATAGCCAATGCAAAGAAGCCAAAATGGGAGAGATATGATCTCTGATCTTGGTTCCTGTCAGAACACGTGCAGCAGCATTCTGAATTAGCTGCAAAGTCCTAAGAGACTTATTGGAGCAGCCTGATAACAGAGTTACAATACTCCAGCCTAGAAGTAACAAATGCATGGACTAGTTTTTCCGCATCCGCTTGAGATTCAATGCGTCTGATTTTGGCGATGTTACGTAAGTGGAAGAAAGCAGTCCTTGAAATTTGTTTTATGTGGACATTAAAGGACAAATCCTGATCAAAAACAACTCCAAGATTCTTTACGGTGGAGCTGGAGGCCAATGTGATCCTGTCTAAAGTAACTAAGTCTCTAGAAAGAGAATTTCTGAGGTTCTTGGGTCCAATTACAAGAACTTCAGTTTTGTCTGAATTTAACATCAGAAAATTGTATGTCATCCAACTTTTTATATCCTTAAGGCATGCTTGGAGTTTAGTTAACTGATTGGTTTCATCAGGCTTGATCAATAAATATAATTGGGTGTCATCGGCATAACAATGAAAATTAATGGAGTGATTCCTAATAATGTTCCCTAGAGGAAGCATATATAAACTGAATAGAAGTGGTCCTAGTACAGAACCTTGTAGAACTCCATGACAAACCTTGGTATGCATGGAGGATTCATCACTGACATGAACAAACTGAGATCGATCTAAAAAATATGATTTAAACCAGCTTAGGGCGGTTCCTTTGATGCCAATTTGATGTTCCAGTCTCTGTAAAAGAATTTGATGGTCAATGGTGTCAAATGCGGCACTAAGATCTAACAGGACAAGTACAGAGATGAGTCCTTTGTCTGAAGCCATTAGGAGGTCATTTGTAACTTTGACTAGTGTGGTCTCTGTGCTATGATGCACTCTAAATCCTGACTGAAAATCCTCAAATCCTCATGCGAGGTGAAACGTTATCACGGATCTACAAACAAGTCCTGTTGCTCCAGATTTAACCTTCTTGAAGAAAGATGACCTGGATGACTGAGGACCTCCACAGACCTCTGCCCTGTATGGTAAAATACAGGAAAACAGTCTTACTGTTGATTATCTTACCACCGGGCACAGCTAGTAGAGCTGATCACAACAAAGAGTGTGTATCAACAGAAGCGGGTCACCATTCTGCTCTGTGGAGAATACAAGGTCTTTTTTGACACAGAGCAGATCAAGCTGGCACTGACTGGTTAAAGTCATTGGCTGGTGTGTAAAGGCATGCCATAATGGAGTCAGTCTAGGTTACGGATAGTCTTGAGTAGCCAGACCAGATGTCCACACTTTGATGGAGTGTTGGAGAAATGTCTGTCTGGACCCATAATGCCGTTAAAGCCCTGGCATTAAAATGGCTAAATCCCAAGAAAAAAGTAAAAAGTGATAGACTTATTACTTTCAGGGTTAGCATGACCTGTCATTTAGGCTGCCAGCTCAGAGGCCGTTTAAAGACAGTAACGTGCAGATAGCAGGAAGGGAGGAAAATGCAAATTGAAACTGTTGGCCAATAGCAGGCTTATCAACAGCAGCAGTCTGTAAGCCAGACTAGCTTAGTCTGCACACACAAACACACGCACGCACACGCACACACACACACACACACACACACACACACACACACACACACACACGTAGACCAGAGATGAAGAAGCAGTGTAGGCAGCCCCAACACACAGCCCATCTTCATGTCAACTCAATTTATTTGTCACATGTAATCAGGAAGCACAAATTTATCATGAGCTTCCACTTAATGTAACTAAACTACTACTACTACTACTACTACTACTACTACTACTGCTACTACTACTAATAATAATAATAATTCTGAGGGTAGAAGCTCTGCCCGAGTCTCTCAGTGCTGATCTCTTGTATCCAGAACCTTCTTCAACAAAAAAAAAGGTGACTCTACCACATGTGTTTGAGCCACTAGAGCCAGAATTTGACTTTAAAGTTACTAACTTAAATTCTTCTAGCTGTATTTTTGCTATGTTTGGTATGGATGTCTGGACGGAGTAGAGGACCATCTATTGTATGTTATGTGAATGATCCACTCTTTACAGGGCCTTGCAGTCTGCTTTGTTGCTGTTTCTGTAACACACAATGGTGTTCCCTGTCAGGATGCTCTTGATGGTCAGGAGTAGAAATTCTTCAGTGTTTGAGGAGGTACCTAGAATTTTTTTGTAGTGTCTCTGGTGAAACAGTCTCTGCCTTGTCTTTCTCACCACAGAGTCAGTATGCAGTGCTCAGGTGAAGCTCTTGGCGATGTGGACACCAAGGTACTTAAAGCTGTGCTCTGTCTCAACATTAGTATTTAGGGGGTGTAATTCCTTCATTGCTTCTTCTAGAGTCCAGTCAGTCAGTTCCTCTACATTGTTTTTAGTGATCAGGCCCACCACAGCTGTGTCATCAATGGTGTTGGAGTCAAAAGTGGCTGAGCTGTACCAGAAGTACAACAGAGGACTGAAACAAAGTCCTGGGGTGTCCAATGTTGAGAATGAGGGCGAATGAGGTGTGTCCACCTACCCTCATCACCTGGGGTCTGCCTGCCAGGATGTCAAGGGTCCACATGCACAGTGAGGTGTTTAGTACCAGGTCCTTAAGCTTTGTAACCAGTCTGGAGCTGAACATGATGTCAGCTTGTTGCTTGTTCATTTTATCCAACCAGCAGTCAGAGAGAAAGAAAAGGAGCAAATCCACATAACTGAGAGAATGACACTAGTTCGAACTATTATATATCGAAATATATATCAAATGTCAAAATACTTGTTGATTCATTTTCTGATGACTGATGTATAAAATAATAATGTCAGTTCTAGTACAGTGCTTTCCCAGGTTCTTTACAAAGACAGGGCATCTTCAGTCCACTGGACATTTGGGCTTCTAATTTAACTGTGACAAAGAAAATAAGAATATAAGTTTTCATTGTGAGACCAGGAGAAACCAATTCTCAGGATCGACCCAATGTAAATTTTAAGTTCACTTTGTGTGGCTTATCTTATGCACACAGCATCAACTTTTTCTTTAAGTGAAAGCCAGAAAAAATGATTCTAATAAAAAGTGACACTTTTATCAATATAAGGCACATTCCACAGCACGACTCTGTGGCTCGACATCTGTTTGTATGTCATATGTAAGTGTCATAAAATCAATGATTGTTTCAACTCAGTTTTCTCAGACGTCCGTCTCACTCACATCCACCTCACCTCTCATGTACTACTATTACACACATCCAGCTGTGTACACAGGCCACTCACACTTCACTTGCACTATACACATGTAAATGCAACCCAGAGCATATTTATGTAGACACACTGCTCATGTGCTGCTCATGTGACGCCTTTTGTGTACACACAGTAAAAGGAACATATTGTTGATTGTTGAAATTGTTGACAGTAATATCAAATAAAGACTTTTAACATGCAGAACTATTCATATCATCTTCATTTCTGAAGTAACCTTGACTGCAAACTCAGTTTTAACAATTTTATTTGTTAAACTTTTTTTCAATTAAACAACCACAAATGCATGTAATAAAAAATAAAAAAGTTGTCCACGCTTTTCCATTTGTTGTTCTGTGATCTGATTGGTTGGCCACTGACTATCTTCCTGAGCCATAGATGATCCAAAAGGCCCATCTGGCAGCCTGCTCAGGGTGCTGATTAGTCATGGACTCGGCCCCCCTGCACCCGGCCCACTCCCCTCCTGACTCCCTTGGGTGTCTGTACATGCCACCCACATACAAGCTGTGCACATGACAGCCTCCTCTGAAAAGCCTTTGGCCCCAGTTTTGAACAATGTGAAACAGGGAAGAGGTTCAGGGACTGAATTCATTCAAAGTCAGCTGTACTGGCATGAATTCACAGCCGTGGAGTGGAACACACTGCTATATTTACATTTTGTCCTTTCATTTTCTGTCTCTGGAAGCAGAGCTCCTTCAGGATGAGTGGGAACTATAAAAAGATTATTTGACAATTTCAAGGTTATCCAAAATTTAGAAATTGCACAAACTGTTTGAAAAACTACAGACAGACATAACCAACTTTAACTTCAATATTAATATGAATTCATATTAATTCAGCTTATGCTGCACACATCATACCACTACAGAAACCAAGAACAGTAATCCAGAGTGATCTAGGAGGACCTCCCAGAATGGGACATCCATCACCTCCTTTGTCACTATTTCAAATATAAAATATAACTGATGATGATATGAAAATTATGAATTACTGTAAAAGCCCCACAGCTAACCAGGTGACAGACAGACAGTTTGGTTTAAACAGAGTATGGGTTTCTGGCACAACATCAGCTTCTTCCAACATGTATGAAGAAAGAGGAAATAACACATTTATCGTTACATCCCAACAATAAGTTGTTCTTTATACTACACATCTTACTTCAGTTTATCCAGCTCACTTTTGTGGTTGTAACACTTCTCCCTTTATTTAGAGTGATTATTGTGAATGCTCTGACTAACAATTGTAGATAAATAATACTTTATTTCTGATGACAACAGTGTGTTCCAGGCCATGTGATAGATAATATTCAGATCAATTTTTATTACTATTGACTACAGCTTCACAGGCAACTGCACTTCAATGACAAAGGACTTGACGAAATATCTTGTTAACTTGAGATAATGAGATTAATTTTTGATGGGATAACAACATACAAAATATTTGTAAGCACAGCCGATCTCTTAGCTTCCATATGACTGTAATTAAATCAAAATGTTAATTTTATTTATCCAGAACATCTTTTTCTTTACAAACATTTTATGTTCAGATTTGCCTCTAAATGCACGTTCATGGCCATTATTTGAGCTACTGTGGGCAGTGGGCCAGACTCATTTTATGTCACATGAGCAAAAAGTTCATATTTGACACGTAACCAACATTTGTAAATATTTTTGCTCATTTTCATTTCTATGTTGGACAGAGACAACAAAGAAAAATGTATTTAAAAAACATAAATCCAAATACTGTGTAGCAAACAGTACATCAATAGTACTAATTATGTTTGGATGTGTGTGTGTGTGAGAGAGAGACAGACAGACAGACAGACACACAAGCAGAGACCTGCAGGGACCCGAGTGCCAAGATGTAGTTCTTTGAAGTACTACAGGGTGTTTATCATTGTTAGAGTTATTTGGTGGTGGGTAATAAAATTAGGGTTGCAACTAATCAGCCCAACTAATTGATAGTATAGATTATATAGACAATAGATTTAGGTCAATAAAACATCAGAAAAATGTAAAATAAAAACTTCCATCACAATTTCCCAAATCCCTAGCTGACATCTTCAAACAATTTGTTCTGTCAGACTGTCCAGAGCCCTGAATTCTAGATGTTTTATGATGGAAGAGTCAGAAATGCAGCACATTCTTCTATTTTACCTAAAAAAAATACTCCTAGTCCTATGATGTAAATAGTTGTTGAAAAACACAAACCACCACATAAAACCACATGTCTTAATAACTTGGGGTCTGGCTAACTGATTGTGGAAACATGTATAATAAAAAATATATAATAATATCACAGATCAAATAAATACAATAAAAGCATGAATTAATGACTAATGTGTTCTTTGACCACAGGCCGACTAGTTTCAGTTGCTGATGATCATTTCCAAGAATTGAACTTCTTTTTCTTCCTCATTCATTCACACACCGACATGCACTGTCTATGTGTACTCTGAAATGCACTGCAGAGACACTTGTCTTGGGGGGGTGTGGAAACAAAACCACTTCAGGTATGGGCACCGCCCGCAAGGTCCACACACAGAGAGAAAGCGAGCACACCTCCGCGTCGAGCCATCAACACAACCTCTGAGCAAACAGCCCGCAGAGACAGACAGACAGCGCTCTTCTCTCTTGCTTCTGAAGCTCCCCTTGGTTCCGTGAGGCCAGGTAAGAGTTTTCACTGGAACTGTGTGTTGCTGTAAATGTGCTGGTTTGAGCAACTTTAGTGAAAGAAGCTCTGTAAGTTACTTAACTGATGTCAATGGCGTCTGTCTTTAGCCTCCAGTAACGTTATCCCGAGGCTGTGTGCTGCTCATGTTTGTCGTCACAGTCACAGTGGACTAACACTAGCCACACAACCGTTAGCACATCTAGCTTTAAAGACAGTTAATCTCTCTATCTCTCTCTAACTAGCTCCTTGTCATTACATAATCACAATTTTTAGCCAAAATTAATTAATTTCAGTTAGCCAAAATAAATAATTATTACACACACAGATTAATGAAAAAAAAAAAAAATAGGGGAAACATTTTTTCAACATGAATTCAAATAAAATGCAAATAAAACGAAGAAAATACCCGTTTTTTTTTTATTTTTTTTTTTTAAGTTAATTTCAGTTATGGTACCATAAATGCTGGCGCACCGTTGGAGCTCGTTTGCAGGTCTTCCTGGAGATTTTATATCGGATCCAAATGTAATTTGTTTCATTCAAACCCACTAACTAGTGGCGGCTGAAAAAAAATTGAAAAAAAAAAAAAAACTACTGAAGAAAAACTCGGTCCAACGTAGGAAAAATCCCGGCTCCTTACACGCTCGTGATCGTCGTCCTCCTGTTGCCTAGTAACGCTGACGCTGAACTGCCAACAGTCAATGCTAAAGCTAATTAGCGGTCTGTCCACAGCAATCACACCCAAAAATTAACTTCTCCTCGTCCTCCCAGCAGAGTCCGAATGATCACAAAACCTCGGTTTGTTTTAATTAAAGAAATGAAATTAAAAAAAATATTTTCTGAACTTCAAAACTGCACCAAACCGGTTTTCCCTATCCCTCTCGTCTCTCGTATCTCCCCGCCCCTCTCGTTCTAATCCCGCCCCCTCCAAAATCCGGTAGGCCACAACGTTCATCCACAATAACCACTGATTGGCCAAAAAAATAGATTGACACCTGAACATCCAAACAAACAACAAAATAGGAAAAGAGATGTTCAAGGACCCTAAAAACACAGGAAAACTCAATTCAGTCATATAAGAAAGAAAAAAATGTAAAAATGTAAACAAAGGTAACAGGGTACTACATATATATATATATATAAAATATTGAACAATAGATTTACAAACAAACAGGCAGGTCAAGCCTAAGAATAATGTAAGACTAAACAACCAAATACACAAACAGTCTGGATGAGTACACACAGGGTCATACATCAGCTTCTGTGAAGACTGCTGTGTGCTAATCATGCACCTGAACGAGTTTTACAGTCCTGTAACCATCCCCCATGACACCAGTTTCAGCTCCAGTGCATCAGCTCCACCTCCTCACCCACCTCAGTGACGACTCTCTCCATCCAGAAAAGGGACATCAACAAACTCTTCAGGAGACAGAACCCCTGGAGAGCTGCTGGACCGGATTCTGTCTCCTCATCCACCTTGTAGCACTGCGCTGATCAGCTGTCTCCAGTGTTCATGGACATTTTCACTGCAGACATGTCACGTGCTAGCCTGTTTCAAGATCTTAACAATCATTCCTGTTCTCAAGAAGCCAAGGACCACAGGACTGAATGACTTCAGACACGTCGCCCTGACCTCTGTGGTTATGAAGTTCTTTGAGCGCCTTGTGCTTTCACACCTGAAAGACATTGGCGACCCCCTCCTGGACCCCCTACAGTTTGCCAACATGTCAACATGGCCCTCCACTACATCCTCCAGCACCTGGACTCCACAGGAACCTACGCTAGGATCCTGTTTGTGGATTTCAGCTCTGCCTTCTGCTACAGGACAAGCTCTCCCAGCTGAGCGTGCCTGACTCCACCTGCAAGTGGATCACGGTTGTGGCTCGGAGGTAGAGCGGGTCGTCCACTAATCAGAAGATTGGCGGTTCGATCCCTGGTTCGATCCCCTCCAGTCTGCATGTCGAAGTGTCCTTGGGCAAGATACTGAACCCCAAATTGCTCCCGAAGGCTGTGCCATCGGTGTGTGAATGTGTATGAATGGTTAGCTCCTCAAACTGATGAGCAGTTGGCACCTTGCATGGCAGCCAATGCCATCAGTGTATGAATGTGTGTGAATGGGTGAATGAGATACGTACTGTAAAAGCGCTTTGAGTGGTCGGAAGACTAGAAAGGCGCTATATAAGTACAAGTCCATTTACCATTTACCATTTACCATCACAGACTTCCTGCCTGACACGAAGCAGTACGTGAAGCTGGGGAAACATGTCTCCGACTCACAGACCATCAGCACCAGATCCCCCCAGGGCTCAATTCTTTCTCTTCTCCCTGTACGCGAACAACTGCACCTCCAGTCATCAGTCCGTCAAGTTCCTGAAGTTCGCGGACGACACCACCCTCATCGGACTCATCTCTGACAGTGACGAGTCTGCCTACAGGTGGGAGGTTGACCATCTGGTGACCTGGTGCAGCCAGAACAACTCAGAGCTCAATGCTCTAAAGACAGTGAAGATGGTTGTGGACTTCAGGAAGAACTCAGCCTCACCGCCCCCATCACCTTCTGTGACTCCACAATTGACACTGTGGAGTATTTCCGCTTCCTGGGAACTATCACTGGTCAGGACCTCCAATAAGAGCTGAACATCAGCTCCCTCATCAAGAAAGCACAGCAGAGGATGTACTTCCTGCGGCAGCTGAAGAAATTCAACCTGCCAAGGACAATGATGGTGCACTTCTACTCCTCCATCATTGAGTCCATCCTCACCTCCATCACCATCTGGTACGCTGCTGCCACCGCCAAGGACAAGGGCAGACTGCAGCGTGTCATTCGGTCTGCAGAGAAGGTGATTGGCTGCAATCTGCCGTCGCTCCAGGACCTGTACACCTCCAGGACTCTGAGGCATGCAGGAAAGATTGTGGCTGATCCCTCCCACCCCATTTATATTGTTTATATTTTAATACTTCTTTTTTTATCTTCCTATATTTTTTATATTTTTTACTTAATGTTTTACTTGGCATTTATTCTGTAATAAAACGTCCAACTTCACAGCCCAAATAAACAGCCTGGTTCAAAAAACAGTTTTGGTCTCTATAGATCATTTTACCATTAGCTTCCTTGGCAGGACGTGGACCATGCAGACCTGAGGCGGGCTGAATGACGCCTGGGTGCTCAAGTGAGCCATCAGGCAGCACTTACCTGTCAACCAAAGCGGCTGTGCTGTTAATTTTGCATAACTTTAAGCTTTAATATTATTTGAAGGGGTGAGTTAAAAAAAAACTCACAGTTTGTACCAGGCTGTAAACATGTTTATTTCTGCTGTGAAGTTGGACATTTTAACATGGGGACTAATGGAGGCTGGAATGTTCTGTAGCCAGCCTCAAGCAGCCACTTGGTCTGCACATGCACAGAAGATTAAAAGATTCCTGACAGACCTTTATGGCACAACTGATTAGATTTGTGTATACATTTTCAACATTGTCAATGACTCCATGGATTTAAAGATTTCAACATTTTCACTTGATATTTGTCCTCATTAGATGCTCAGTAGCCTCTCATCCTCACCATCTCAACATATCAACAATCATGTCTCTGAAATCAACATTCAGTCCTAGCTCTAACCAATATAACACCCTAGGCAAGATTGGAGGTGGTGACCCCTTACATCGCAGTAAATTCCACTGCCAATTTACATTCACACAAGAAACTGAATAGCTTTGCCTTTGACATTTTGTTTTATTTTTAGAAAACAATTTGCCCAATCAAAACAGTAAAGAAGAAGATAATAAATTAAAATTACAAAAAAATTTAAACTACCCACAAAATAAAAACTGTAACCAAGAGGTTGAGGCGACAGGATGCTGGATGTTGCTGAAGTGGAGGTAAACGTAGATCTGCAGGGGTGGCATTCAGATATGTCAACATCACATCTGCAGAGGCAAGAGGAGTATGTGACACCATTGGGTATTACAGTCTAATAATAAAAAAGATGATTCCAAGAATCAAATCAGTTCAAATGAAATGAAACCTAAGAGATGCATGATTTTCACGATACTGTACATGTATCATATACAATGCAATTATTATTAGATTCATTAGGAAAGTATTATTATTATTTAATATGCTTTGCTATGCAGTTTACTGTGAGCTTTTTCATATTAAGAAATAATAGTACCAACTAGTTTTAGAAAAGAAAAGTGAAAGTTACTCGCCCCCTGGATGGACAGCAACCTTAGCATTTGCCTATACTGCCTATGCAATGGGCCGGCTCTGTCAACACTGAACATCTTTTGAACTGCTTTCAAATATTCTTACTATCTGTCAATTTTCTTGTCAAGTTTAAAGAATTTCTTTCTGAACATCTTGAGACCATGAGATTTCTGACAGTTTTAGCAGAATGTCTAACATTTCTGCTGACCAGATAAATAGAACAGGTGTGTAACATTGTGTAATTATATTTGTATAGTGTATATGTTTATATTTATGTTATATACACATTTTGGCCCATAGCCATAATGTTGTAGTGTCTGGGATGTTCTATAATATTAAATTCTTTCTTAAAGTCCTAATTAACCCTTTTTAGGGCACTCATTGAAATACTACCCTGGAGTATTATACTATATACGGTCACTTGCCTACCAAGGGTTAAAACCCCCCCCCAAAATATGTAGATAGAATATTGTAATAAATACACATATAAAGTTGAAGGAACATTTATTATCAAATTAACAATCAGACATATGTCTTACAGAACATGACACTTATGTCAAAACATCACGTACGTGACTCCTTATGTAAACATTGGCAAGAAAACAAATAGTGTACTTTCCAAAATATCCACTTATGTTGCAACTTATAAACATCAACCTCAGTAACATAAGAATGTAATTCTAAATGTTAAAACCTGTTTTCGAACAAGACGACTTTGATCACCTGTCATAGTCCATTATAGTGTCATCCTCACTGATGGATGGGTGGGCTGGCACAACAACACATAGAACTCTGCACATAGAAGCACCGAGCAGACTGCTGCTGCAAAAGAAATATACCATAGTATACCATAGTATATATCAATATACTATGAAAATATGTAATGAATAAGACAGAAGCAAATCAAGATCGAGCCCACTTTGAGTTATTTGTGAAAGAAGTTTGTGATAGGAAGTGAAAATATCATTATAAGTGATAGTTATATATACTTATTATATAGTCATGATTGGTTACTGTAGGAACATGTCTACAGACTGGCAGAGGAAATGCTGTGTCCAGGACCTGCTAACTGTGAGAGCCTTACCGCTCTTCTCCCAGTACTGTCTTGATGAAGGTGTCATAAACATTCACAGGCAGTACCGGGAGAAGATTATGGTGTTAGTTGGATGATCAACAAATGTACATGCTGTATTTATTTCAATGATTTACATATAAACATGTACTTTACAAGTACTTTCCAGCAGTGTCATTATGTTATCATTACTACTTCAGGTTATAGTGACTTGTATTATATATGTGTATTTACATAACGGGACAGCTGCAGCCTAATTTACAAGTTCAACTTACAAAAGCTAATGTGAAAAACATTAACAAGACTTTCTGGTGCTGGTGTTCAGGGCACCACACTGAGCCCTCTGCAGTCATCTGTTTTTTCAGGTTTCAGGGTGTATACGCTGCATCTTCTGGCATTTCTCTTGTACAGCCTTCTGAAACTGTAATTACACAAATTTCAATCATTGATTATCAGTTATTCATTATAACTAATAACCTAGACTGCACATGTAAATAATACATCCGATTGTAAGAGGATTTATATGACACTACTGTAAATGGGAATATGTCAGTTGATCAAAGTGAATCCAACCTTTTGTTTTTAATATGTATTGAACTCACTGACAGTATAAATATATATGTATATATAAACTTATTGTAACGTTAATGTATTCTGACCACGTCAGAGTAGTATAGCAGCTCTGTGCTTTACATTACAATGTTACTGTAACGTTACTCTGTAGTTTGATGCATTGCTATAAAGTGTCATTGCCTAGGAAACATCAGCAATGTTACTAATTAATTATATAAATATCAGACATCATGTAGTGACTTTTTCATGTCTGTAGACATGTTGATCAGACACTGGTCAGCCTACAAACTAATCTACAGTAATACGTATGTGACAGTAGAAAAAGCACTAAAACAAATACACTGCACGTTTCTGTAAAAGAGTTGAGAAAGCAAACAATGCTGTGCACTGCACAGCGTTTACATTTCATCATTTAGTTACACTAAATAAACATTTTCCACCAGGACTGTAAAATATCATCTGTGTCTGGCTGACTTCACCTTCAAAACTTTTTTTCTATCACGTTACACTTTGTTTGAGATCATCTGATCTCGGGAATGCTGCGACATAATTTCTGTCCAAATAAAAAAGCTAAATTCTATTTTTTGGAGTAAAATGTTACATGAATCCTGCAGCAGTTACAACACTGACACAGTGAAAACACCACTCTTGTTGGTGATTATGCTCTGACTAAAGCTATCAAACAGTTTTCAATTACATTTGTAACTTTAGGCTGAATTATCTTTCCAAAAGAAAACAGGAAACTTTGGCGTAACATTGAAAACATTAATCCATGATCAGTGATATCCATCAGAGAAAGTCATGTTTTCTCTTCTTTGATGCAGACTCCTGCTCTCTTAGCTCTTTTTCTGCTAAATAATGAGTGTGTTCCTCCATTTGTCTAAATATAACTTCACAAACTACGAACAAAACACAACAAAGTTAGCCATTAGCAACTAGCAAACACACACCCTCCTCCTCCTCTACGTCACATCCGCCTTCTTCTTCTTCTTCTTCTTCTACTATTTCTTTTCCTGCTACTTTGGCAAAGTGGTGAATCACGTTTGCACCCCCGTTTGTCCGTTCTGGGCTACTGTAACAAACATGGCGGCACAAGATGGCGGTCGCTGTGTGGGGCTAAATAAAAAGGCTAAATCTGAAGTAATAAAAACAACGACTTGTTTCATAGGGTGACTATATACCACTAACAACATATATTATATTCCATTTCTGCCAATAAATCACACGTTATGATATTATTAAAGGTCGAGTGTGTACCTTTAATAATATCTGTCATGTATGTTATCATGAACTGATCTCATTCTTAACATAACATGTTAGTTTTGATTTAATATGAGGATATAGATGCATCGTCTCAGTCAACTTAAAATGAATCTCAACAAATTTGCTAATTGATCATATTAAGTTTGAGTCAGTCATTTTCACTGTTTATTGAAATTCTGTAACTGAATTCACTCAGAATAATTGGATTCATTTACATGAAGAGATTTTTTGTGGCTCTAATATGAATTCCTGCCATTGAATATGCAATATGAATGTAATCAGAGTTTTGTTTTTTGGTTAAGCAGAGTACACTTGGTGATGTTTCCCTTTGGCTGGAGAGAAATGACTACTACTGTTGGTGAGTTTTTTCTTTTTTTTTCTTTACTGAACATCAGAGCAACAGAATATAATAATATACTAAGTATACTAGAGACCATCCTGTGATGCGATCATACCAGCTGCGATGCCTGTCAACATGTTGATCAGTCACTAGCCATTACTACATTATGACATGACTTGTGGATTGGACTGCACTCATCTTTAGACTCATAATAATAATAATAATAATTGGCAGATTAAATTGTATAAGTGTTTCCAGTCTTTCTTTGGGGTACCTTAATGAGTAAGGGTGAAGTTAGGTGAAGAATATATTATTGTATTTGACAGTTATTCAGAAACAGTTATACAGAAACCAGTTGGGTCCACAAAGAACCTCATTGAAAATGGTTCTCTAAAGAACCTTTTTTTTTTTTCATTATTTGGAGAACCATTTATGGTGCCTTAAGGACTCATTTTGATGGTTCTTTAAAGAACCTCAAACTAAAAATGGTACCTCTGTTCACCCCAAAGGACCTTTTACCTTGCTAATGTCAGACCATCTCTGTCTCAGGCGCTCTGGTTTGATCTGTCACTGCTTCTTAAAGTTTTGTTTTTATTTTTTCCTCTGTTAAACACTTTGGCTGCTGCTATAGATACACAAAGTTTGAGTTTTGAGGTCACTAATCAACCAAAATATTATGAGAATTACAATTTTATTTGAATGTTTGATAATGGAGTTTTTTTAAGCTTCATGACTGATTTTGGTAGAAAAGAGATCTCAGACCAATTGCATATGTTGTAAATCGTCTCACTGTGTCTCACTCAATGTGATGAGAAAGAGATACAGACGAGAGACTGTCAGAGAAATAAGTGAGTCAGAACAAAGATCATTCACATAATGTAGAAAAGTAGAGCTTTGAGTTCAGAATGGACAGACTCTCATTGCTCATTGTTCTCACAGGCAGTTTAAACTGTCAGTCTGTCTCATATGTTCAGAGCAGGTAAGGGAGTAAAAGGGAAAGTTTTGAATTTCATTGCTCTAAATTCAAGCAGACTTTATTTGACTTAAAAAATGAAAGAACATTAATTTAACATGAAGAGTTCTTATTTATACATTTTTAGAATATACTTTATTAGCCAATTTCTCTAACCGAATTATTAAGCCTGGTGTAGCATTTGAAGTGTTTTGGCGCCCCATAGTGGTAGAATCAGAAAAGACAGCAGTTACACAGACAACACACACAGTAGCCATTTCTTCCTGTTTCTGCTCATTTATTTCTTCTTTTGACTTATTCCACTTCTAGAACACACATGGCTTCATCTCATAAAACCATTGAAAGAGGAACACTTTGCATTTTTAAGGCAAAGGGTTGTTAATCTTCTTACTGGTTTTAACAGACGACAGCACATTACACCGATTTTAGCTTCCCTTCACTGGCTCCCTGTTCATTTTAGAATTGATTTTAAGATTTTACTGATCACTTTTAAAGCACGTCAGGGTCTGGCTCCATGTTACATATCAGAGATGTTGACACCTTATGAGCCGGCCAGCAGCCTCAGGTCCTCGGGTGGGTCCCTTCTGGCTGTTCCGAAGTCGAGGCTCAAAACTAAAGGTGACCGGGCGTTTGTCATCAGGGCCCCTCGACTTTGGAATGCCCTGCCTGAGGACTTAAGGCTTGCAGAATCAGTGAATTCTTTTAAGTCACTTCTTAAAACATATTTTTATAGACTTGCTTTTATGTGACGTTTGTCTTTTTAACTTTTTTGACTTTTAACTTGAATTAAATTATTCTATTTCACGGCGTTTTATTTTATTTTATTTTTGTTATGTGGTTGTTTATGTAATTTATGCATTTCTTAACTTCAAAAAAAAGTTGTCTTCTAAATGTTGTTGGTTCTTCATATTTTGCCTGAGTATTTTGTTCATGCCTGTCTGTCAAAGCACTTTGTAAACACTGTTTTTAAAGGTGCTATATAAATAAAAGTATTATTATTATTATTATTATTACTCAACTTTCTGGCTCCAAAATCCTCCTCCGCTTCAGGCCCACAAGGTTTTAGCTGGTCCTGAGAGTGTGACCCATGTTGCCATTCATCAGACCAATAATCAGTGTCTCTTAAAGTAAACAGAAAGTACTGTTCTTATCACAGACACATTGCAGAAAAGGCAGTGACACGGGCTTATGTCAGTGACAGTTTAACACCATCAAACCACACAATTTGCATTGATATAAACAGACACACAGGACAAAACAAATGTTCTTGTTGGTGATGGAAACAGCGTGTTACTGCAGCACTGCTATGGAAATAATAAGACAAAACACTGACATGAGTACATAAACTGCTTTGGACATACAGCATTTGAAATAAAGCTATCAGATCACTTTAACCTTAGTAGGAAGCTCATCAGAATAAGGCGATATTCTCTCTGCTTAAAAACAACCTCTTTTTGATCATCCAATAATATGTGCTTAGAGAACTGTAATTAAAGCTACCATTCTAGAAACATGACAACATTTCCGGAAACAAGCATGAGCGTCTGGGGCAGCTGTGGCTTGAGCAGTAGACCAGGTCGTCCACCAATCAGAAGATCTGCGGTCCGATCCCCGGTTCGATCCCCTCCAGTCTGCATGTCGAAGTGTCCTTGGGCAAGATACTGAACCCCAAATTGCTCCTGAAGGCTGCGCCATCGGTGTGTGAATGTGTATGAATGGTTAGCTCCTAAAACTGATGAGCAGTTGGCACCTTGCATGGCAGCTAATGCCATCAGTGTATGAATGTGTGTGAATGGGTGAATGAGATATGTAGTGTAAAAGAGCTTTGAGTGGTCGGAAGACTAGAAAGGTGCTATATAAATGCAGTCCATTTACCATTTACCAATATCTGTGACCATGTACATGCTGTTGTGGAGAAATTGCTGAAAGTCAGTGGCACCAGGTCAGGAGAGAAGAAAGTGTTCAGGAGCCTCTGATGTCTTATGCTGTAATATTTATTGAAGCTTGGCCAAGGAGAGATAGAGACATTCACACATACAATCAGGTATGCATATGAGTCGGTCTCTATTCTGCCCAACTCATGCTGGTGGTCAGACTTTAAACCCTTACAAATGATGCCACAAATTCTATATGCCCAAAATAGTCAAAGGGGATGTATTTACCCATGTTAGTGTTACCTTCAACACATTCTAGTCTGGAGACACTGTTGTCTGTTCATGCTAATAGAACGTCAACAGTTGGCTATCTATTATGTCTAGGAGGCCAACATTCAGTTTCTTTTACCCTGGTCACCAGGCAACTCTGAGATAGGCTGGCACCTGAACTCCTCCCGCACTCCAAACGACAGCCTTACATGCCAAAGAGAGAGCGTCTTCTCTGATCTGGCTTAATGCCGTCACCGTCTATGACCCCAAGGCCCATGCGCGGCCCTGTGTACCCAAAGGATAGAAAATTCCATAACACATGCATACATCCAAGGGCATGCATACGTACACACACCCTCACAAACACTATACTTCCATGGCAAATTTCTGTCTCCTCAGTGTTATGTGATTTTCTGTCCTTAGGTTACACGAGGTCTCGTGTGGGCCTTGAGGTCCTCGGAAGTATTAATTGTTTTGCTTTGATTGGGAACAGGAGGTGCCAGCCTATCTCAACACTGTGGTGGGCAGGGTCAAAGAGACCTATTGCTGCCTTCTTAGACATAATAGAAAGCTTGCCGTTGACGTGTTCCAATCTACGTAAACAGACAACAGTGTCTCCAGACTATGCTGACAATATCACCTGCATGGGTAAAAACATTCTCTTTGGCTAATTCTGGGCGTATAGTATTTGCGGTGTTATCTGTAGGAGTTTAAAGTCTATCCAATCCAATGTGAGACCGACTCAGGCACTTCTGATGTACTTTGAGAGTGTCTCTAATTCTCCTTGGCCAAGCATCAATAAGTATTACAGCATAAGACATCAGAGGCTCCTGAACACTTTCTTCCCTCCTGACCTCACCATTGACCTTTGATTTCAGCAATTTCTCCACAACACTCAGATGAAAACTGTGGCCACCAAAGGTGTGATCAACCAACAGAGTGAGCTCTAGAGCTGCTGGCTGTGGCTAAAAATATATTCTCCTCTGGCTGCAGGCAGGCCCGGCAGAAGCTGATAAAAGAGGAGCAGGAATAATGGAAGGCATTAAGTCAGCCAGGAAGCAGTACTTCCTTGTGTGGCTCAGACGTCTAACCAAGTCATTTGCATGTCCCTCCTTTTCTCTAACATGTTTACTGAGCAGGACAGGAGCTGAATGAGAACAGCTGTCGGTGTTGCTCTGCCTTCGGGCTCCTGCTCTGGAGGAATTTCAGCTCATTCTGTTGCATTTTCACACAGGTTGCTCACTGCTGGGATCAGCTCAGCTGCTGCTGTTCACGGCCATGTAAAACCAGGAATTACCTGTCAGTCACATTACACAGGTAAGTGCTGTGTTGAGAGGTGACTCTGGTGTTTTTTTTTTTTTTGGTAAACTGTTGCTAAGCATTTAATGAGATGTTCATCCTTTCTGTGGTTTCCACCATTCAAGTTTCATTTCATGGCATGTGAGGAAGCTGTGGCCAAGAGGGCCAATCTGATGGTATCCAGGGTCCACTGGAGCCACATGGACCTACATGAGTCCATTGCAGCTCAGGACCAGGAGGCTCATGGTATGGAAATTATCAAAATTTCAGCCCACAATACATACTTTTGCACAAATTTACTCTAATTTACTTTAAATCACAGATTACTGATGGAGAATTATTATAATAATATAAATAATAATATTATAAAGAGATCTGCTCTGTATAGAAAGTGTCATAAGAAACTTCTGTTCTGTAACTAACTTCTGTTATATAAACAAAATTTAAGTGAACTAATGTAAAGTTAAATAAATATAAATAAATGTTCAATCATATGCTATTAAAGGTTTTAATAAAATCATGTGCAGTCAAATGTAGTGGCTTTATGCTGAGCTGCTCTGCTGAGCCTACCCGTACAGTACAGAGTGAGTACAGTGTTGTTGTGTTCAGTGGTCAGTTCTGTGGAAGTTTCTGTCACTTTGTTTTGCTATCAGTGGCTGCTTGTCACAGGCCTCATTATAATTTGTTGCATCATGCCAACCACAGGAAGTTCGAGGAAGGACAGTGTCAGGAAATGGCTCACCACCACTGTCCCTGAGTGAGTATCAACACACAGGCATGTATGTCAACAGTCAGATTGATCTGGTGCTGATCTTCTCACACAGAGTCCGCCATGGTGCACTGACATGTTTCTATAGCTCAGAATGGACAAACCAAACGCTGGCTTGTTTTTTGTAGGTTCTGCAGCCACCATAGATTCTCCTACACACCTGGAAGGAGAGAGTGTTGCAATGTATAATCTTACTGCTAGATTCCACTAAATCCTACACACTCTGAATCTTTGAAATAACAAAACATGCTGTCGAGCTTTACACAGCTTTTAACTCTTCATCAGAAAATAGAACTTATCTGAAATGACTTGTACTGAAAGAATTTTTTCTTTGTGATTATTATTATTATTGTTGTTATTTTAAATCTATCAATTTGAGAAATTTTGCACCAATAATTGCATCTCTTCTTTGAAGTGTCATAATGCAGAATGCACATTGTCACACACACACTTTCCAGTCCTGTCCGTCAGTAAATAGATGTAGTGTTTTTAAAATCCCTGCCATGTTAATCAAATATTGACTTCTTCTTCAGTATTGGATAGACCACAGTAGTGCAATATCACAAAACAGTGGTCAAGTATTTAACAAACAACCAGTAAATGATACAATAAATACATGATACAAAACAGTTTCACATTTCACTTTTCTAAAAAGGCCTATAGCAACAGGAACCAATTCATTTTTATATCTACTTGTTCTGAATTTTAACATAAAACAGCAGTTCAGGGGATGACCTGGTGACCTACACTCAAAAAAAAAATTTGGCCAAAATGCAGGACTTACATATTACATAGAAAATTTCCACCCATTTGAATTACATAGGTGTAATATAAATGAACTAAAACACTTAATGTGAAGCAAATAATACAATTTATGTAATAGTACTAATAAATTCAATGTACTTCCACTACACAGTAGTGTAGCAGTAGCCAGGTTTATGCATTTAATATTAATAAAGTCAATTTGTTTGTCCAAACCCAACAGTGAAAATGAATGCAGTCATTTTGAGTTTATTTACAAGCCTCCACCGAGTGATTTGCTCGTCACTGTAGAGTCTCTGTCAAGACAGACAGGTTCACCAAAGCCATCTAACTCAAAATCGCTGACCAGATGATCTCTGCTGGAGGGTCCACGATGCCCACATCAGAGTTGTGCAAGAATAGGAGAGTATATATTTGCGAGACTCCTTGTGTTCACATAGTATGCCCGAAAGTTTGCATAAGAGTGTAAAACAACCTGTCAAACTGAGGTGAGTCATTGTTATGACAATCACATGCAGATCAGTTAAAATCCATGTTAGTAGAGATGATAAAAATGGGTTAAAAACATTAAAGACAGTACTGTCACTCTCACACTGCTGATTTCTGAGGTCTTACACAACCTTAACCGTCAACTTCTGCTTTAATGTTTAACATTTCTAGAAGACACCTTATATGGGTTGCACGCTCCCTAAACCATACTGTTCTGTGTGTGTGTGTAGTGTGTGTGTGTGTGTGTATGTGTGTGTGTGTGTTTTCTTGTACACGTCCCTCCTTCTAATAAAATGTGACCTGTGTTTGCAGGGAAGATGCAAAGCATGAGCCACAGCAGGAAGCTGCAGGTACGACCGATGGAAATCTTGTCTTTCTGTTTTAACAGTGGAGAGATGTCTGTCGTCTTTACTCTCTATCAACTCTACATTGTCTTCTTCCTTTGTGTGATTCAGTGGTACATGGTGGTGAGTACAATATCTGTTTGTTTCAGAGCACCTCTGTAGTCTAGTGAGTCTTTTTGGTGCATGGGGAAATGACTTCAAGTCTTGAGATTTGGTCAGATTGTGTGGCAGAGAGCTCCGCCTGTACAGTGTAGAGAGCAGAAACTGAATATTTGGGTTGTATGTTTTATGTCACAGAGGTCACTAGTGAGGAAAGAACAATGCAGATGTACAGGAGCTGTTGTGCGGTGAACTACATAACAGTGGTTAACAGAACAAGTTCCTGCTGCTGTAGCGTTGGAATTATTTTTTTATATATCCGTTTTTAACCATTTTAATCAATCACTTGCTATAATTATCGGTTGAATGAATGTTTTACACTTTCTCTTCCATAACACTGAATATAAAATCTTCCTTCTGTATTAATGTAACTGAAAATGAATCTGGTGGCGTAAAATCAAATTTCGGCATGTTGTTGTTGAGCAGTGTGTATTATCTAACCTACACATCTCCCTCCACCCCTCCCTGAGGTCAGCCCATTCAAACAGCATGCAAATGGTGGTTGAGAAAACCATGGGAACGGCAAATTGCTTCTTGTGACTCTGACCACTGCCCCCCTCCACCCTTCAAGTAAAGCCCTGCTTGGCTGTTTGTCACTCAGGCTACCTTTGTCAGCTCTGCTGGGTTTGTTTGAGGTTTGAGGTGAAATAATTGTGTGTATCACCAAAGTCAGCCAGACCACAGTGATGGTGGGTTGTACAAAATGACGAACACAAATCATTTGGCCGTTACGCCTACCGGATGAAGATTTAAATGTCAGCAATTTGAGGGTTTGATCATTGAAAAGAACCATGGCTGACCGACCATTCTGCTGCCCCACACTCAGTCAGCAATAAGAATGAAAGGCAGTGAATGTTATTCATGTGATTTTATTCCCTAATGTTATCGTGTTAGTCTGTGTCTGAATTACTTAATAATACTGATCAGATGAAAGCATGTTTGTTGTTGTCACTATTGTAAACATGAAATAGAGCTGAGGATGACGGAAGACTGACAGTTTTTCTGGCCATAGACAGAATTGGGTCTACAAGTGATTACAATTTATGACACAAATATGGATTTCTGTTCCAAATTTTATGGCAATCCATCCAACAATGTCAAAACATTTCACTCAAAGCCACACATGTGAACCTCATGGTAAGACTAGAGAAGTCTGGGGATCAGTGAAGTGTTTTGTCTGCTGAAGCATACATGCATTTGAGGAAAAGGAAATAGCAAAAGGATTCGCTATTGAGCAGCAGCTCTTGTAACATGCTGCACAAAGGGATGAAAGGAAAGCTGCCATTTGACAAGACAGACAGGTGACTGTGGCTCAGGAGGTAGAGTGGGTCGTCCACTAATCACATGATTGGCAGTTCGATCCCTGCATGTTTAAGTGTCCTTGGGCAAGATACTGAACCCCAAACTCCCGAAGGCCATTGCTGCCATCAGTGTGTGAATGTGTATGAATGGTTAGCTCCTCAAACTGATGAACAGTTGGCACCTTGCATGGCAGCTAATGCCATCAGTGTATGAATGTGTAAATGGGTGAATGAGATATGTAGTGTAAAAGAGCTTTGAGTGGTCAGAAGACTAGAAAGGATATATATAAAACATACACTACTACTACTACCACTAATAATAATAATAATAACAATAATAATGATAATGGTGGTCGGACTAGATCAAAGTCATCGTGGAAAAGCCATCTCACCCTCTTTATGACGAGGTATGGCGGATGGGCAGGTCATTCAGCCTGCTGCCATTAGACTGTACAACAATGGAGGCCACAGTTTATCTGCTGGACTGATTACATAGTTTACTATATTTGCTGATATGTATGTTTTACAATGCACTAGACTATAGATGTACATGTATACAAACATTCTATCTTATGCTTTTTTTCATTTTTTTACTATACCATTTAATGTTAATTTGACTTAATTTATATTTTACAGGTATAATATACTTTTATTACATCTCCATATTAATACGGACAAAACTAGGTTCCATTATTTGATCATGTCATATATTAATCTGGTGTTTGCTGTTGACATTGACTTAACTCTGTTGTCACTTTAATTCAATTCAGTTTCATTTATATAGCACAAAATAATAACAAAAGTTATCTCACAAAACTTTCCACACAGAGCAGGTTCATAATATTATTTATAGAGACCAGCAATTCCACCATAAGCAAGGATTTGGTGACAGATGGAACAAAAGCTTTCTTTTAATAGGCTTATACCTCGAGCAGATCCTGGCTCATGGTGGATGGCCATTGAGTCAACTGCACCACTGTCACTTTACTTGGAATTTTAGTTCCAAATGGAATGGTTAGTACTGTCACCTCACAGCAAGAAGGTTCCTGGTTTGAACCTCGGCTGGAGCCTTTCTGTGTGGAGTTTGCAAGTTCTCCCGGTGTCTGTGTGGGTTGTCTTCAGGTACCCCCACAGTCCAAAGACATGACCTTAACAGGTTAATTAGTGACTGTAAATTGTGAGTGTGAATGGTTGTTGTAGTCAGCATTAGTGATTTGAAATTAATATGGGCTGCAACAGGTAGCCAGTGGAGCTCGATGAGCAGCGGTAACATGTGGGTTGATTAAAGATCAGGCTTTTGTGCCTCTATTATTTCTTTCTTTTACTTTCTATATTTCTACTTCTTTCTATACTACAGTATTTATTTCTGTCTGTCTGTTTCTTAATACGGTGATGTTAAACCAAGTTCCCCACTACACATCAATAAAGGTATCTTATCATCCCCTCATTTCTTCCCACAGTACTTCAGGACATGCTTTAATATGAATAATAATAATATAAATTCAAATCAGATCAAATCAAACTTTATTTGTATGGCACTTTTCATACTTAAAAGCAACACAAAGTGCCTCACAGAGGCTAAGAACAACATTGACAGAAAAAAAACCCCCAACCCTCCCACCCCCATAGATACCCAGAGAGACACGTAGACATACAGATACACACACCCACACACACACACCCTCACACACACACACCCACACACACACACACACACACACACACACACACACACACACACACACACCCGCTGCACACACTAGAGAGAGACATGGCCAGGCACCGAGACCTACGGCAATGAAAACGCCACCTTTGGGGGGCCGACCATGTCGGGAGGGCCCGGCCCACGACTACAGGGAGCGCCGCCACAAAAACAGCCCCGACCCGGGCAGACAAGAGGCCCCACACCTAAAGTGCAGAGTTCTCCACCCACCCAGGCCAGAGCAGTCCACAGGACAGCACCCCCGTCAGTAGGCCGAAAGCAGCTCCCAGTGTGGTGTGCCCCCATGAGGAAACACTGGAGCTAAAAACTAAGAGAGACTAACACAGTAAAGAAGATACAATGGTATAAAATGAACAAAATAGATAAAATCTAGTTAAAACATGTAGTTAAAATATATAACTAAGACATGTAGCTAAAACACATAACTAAAACATGTAGTTAAAATATATAACTGAAACATGTAGTAAAAACATAACTAAAACATGTAGTTAAAATATATAACTAAAACATGTAGTTAAAATATATAACTGACACATGTAGTAAAAACATAACTAAAACATGTAGTTAAGACATAACTAAAATAGTATAGAATAAAAATTGATTATGATAAGAGTTAGATAGAAAAGAATAAAGGAAATCAGTAAAATCAAATAAAACCCTGAGTAAAAAGGTGAGTCTTCAGCCTCTTTTTAAAAACATCAACAGTCTCTGCGGCCCTGAGGTTCTCCGGCAGGCTGTTCCGCAATCGGGGGCCATAATAACTAAAAGCTGCCTCCCCGTGTGTTTTTGATCTAACTTGTGGTATGGTTAAAAG
The DNA here is from genome assembly GCA_033000465.1 of Sciaenops ocellatus. NCBI lineage: Eukaryota > Metazoa > Chordata > Actinopteri > Sciaenidae > Sciaenops > Sciaenops ocellatus. The sequence goes on from CP136869.1 coordinate 25,666,504, forward strand.
GCCAGAGCCGGAAGACCTCAGGGTCCGTGAGGGTTGATATGGTAAAAAGTAAGTCCGATAAATAAGGAGGCCCAAGACCGTTAAGACATCTAAAAATGAGTAAGAGAACCTTAAAATTGATCCTGAAGTGTACGTGGAGCCAGTGCAGCGATTTTAAAACTGGTGTAATGTGCTCCCGCCCTCTGGTCCTCGTCAACACTCGTGCAGCTGAGGAACATGTATCCATACTTACAAAGAAGTGTCGATCTGTGAGGTAGGAGACAAACCAGTTAAGAACAGTACCAGAAAGGCCGACCAGGTTCTTCAGTCTGTTTAATAAAATGTGATGGTCTACTGTATCGAAGGCAGCGGTAAGATCCAGTAGTACCAGGACTGTGAGTTTATGGTTATCTAAGTTGCACCTGGCATCATTTAAAATCTTTAAAAGGGCTGTCTCTGTACTGTGGTTCATCCTAAAACCAGACTGATGCTTCTCTAAGACGCTGTTTGTGTTTAAAAAATCATTTACTTGGTTAAAAACCAGTTTTTCTAAAATTTTACTTAAAAATGGTAAATTGGATACAGGCCGGTAATTGTTAAGAATATTTGGGTCTAAATTGCTCTTCTTCAGAAGGGGCTTCACCACCGCTGTTTTAAAGGAGGTGGGGAAGACACCCGTCTGGAGAGAACAATTCACAATGTTTAAAAGCTGTTCCTCAAAGAATCCATAAAATGTTTTAAAAAACGGTGTGGGAATTGGGTCTAAAAGGCAGGTTGTAGGGTTTACCTGGGAGAAAACTCGACCAAGTGTCCTCACATCAACCAGGGCAAAACTCTCCAGTGTTTCCTCAGGTAAAAGCAATGATCCAGGTGTGGTGACAGCTAAAATCTGTTGAGATAAAAGACTGGATCTGATGTCATCTATTTTACTTCTGAAGTGGTCTGCAAAGTCCCTACAGAGAGTATCTGTTGTTGTTTTATGGGATCCTTTAAAATGAATGTTTGTTAAAAGCTCAGTGGTGGAGAAGAGGAATTTGTGGTTGTTTTTATGGTCAGAGATTAGTTTTTTGAAATGGGTAGTTCTTGCCTGTTTGATTGCATTATTGTAGGTTTTGAGTTGTTGACGCAAAATTTTGTGGTGAACTGTTACTTTTGATTTTCTCCATCTCCTTTCAGCACTCCTGCAGTTTCTTTTCAGTTTCTTCGTTTCCTCATTTCTCCACAGGGGTGTAGGTTTTATCTTGATGGTTTTGGTTAAAAGAGAAGCCACTGAGTCCAGCGTTGACTTCAGTTTATTGTTAAAATTGTCAACGATAAAATCACAAGGTGCTGGTAAAATCTCTGCAGGAGTGCTCTGTAAAATCTGGATAAAATTTGCAGCCACTTCAGAAGCTAGGTAGCGTTTCCTCACCGTTCTCACCGGGGCCTCCCATTGATTAAAACTGGTGATGTTAAAAAACACACAGTAGTGGTCAGACACAGCCAGGTCCACAACAGAGGACACACCCACGGACAGGCCATAAGTTATGACCAGGTCCAGGGTGTGTCCTCTGCTGTGGGTCGGCTGCGTGACATGCTGTTTAAAATCCAAACAGTTTAAAAGGTTTAAAAATTCTCTGGACATTGGGTCCAAGGTGTTGTCAACGTGTAGATTAAAGTCACCAGTTATTAAAATCCTGTTGTGGGTGGTGTGAATGATTGATAAGAGATCAGAGAATTCACTGATAAAAGAAGTGGAGTACTGGTGTGGTCTGTAGACCGTTATGCAAAGAATAGGAGGGCTGCTAAAAACAAAGGCATGATGCTCAAATGATGAGTAACTGTTAAAAGGAACTTCATTTGAGGACATTGTGGTTCGTGTTATTGATGCAGTTCCTCCCCCTTTCTTGCCTCCCCTAGTAGAAAATAGAAAGTTAAAATTTGGTGGGGAAGCCTCAGTGAGAACAACAGGTGCATCGGTGCCAAGCCATGTTTCTGTAAGGAGAATACTGTCTAAGTGTTTATCCAAAATTAAATCGTTTATGATAAAAGATTTGTTTAAAAGAGAGCGCACATTCAGCACAGCCATTTTGATCTCAGTGCTGAACGTGCGCTCATCATGGCATTCTATGGGAATAAAAACACTCTTTCGTCTAAAAACATTCCTGGGCTTTAGCTGTCTATGTGAAATGATAGTTTTGATGGTGTGAATGTCCTGAGATTCTGGTGGCAGAGAAGGGTCTACTAATGGAGAGGGGTGTATGGTGCGGGTGAAACGTGTAGTGGGGAAGGGTGGATGTGAATGAGGGGGTGCGTGAGGGGCAAAGTGACTACGTGCATGTGTTTTAACGGTGAGTCAGGAGGTGGCTGTGGTGCAGGACCGGACAGTCAGGTTGAAGTTAATTCCACTGAGAAATGTTGTCCCTCTCGGTCACTGTATTTTCTGGTTCTCATGTTGCTGTGTCCTGTGTCCCCTGCAGAGCCTCTAAGGAGAAACCCTAGCAGTGATGATGACCTGGTCCTCGGTGTAGAAGGTAACAGCCTCCTCTCCTTGACTTGTAAGCTTCAATCCTCAGCAGGGAATCTTTCCAGGCACACTCTGGCAAACAGACTCCGGAATAGATTAGTGTGTAAAAGAAAGACAGGCTTGTTTAAACCTCTTGTGTATTTACACTGAGGTTGCTGAGGCGTGTAGGGAAGGGCAGTGTTGTATTGCCTTGGTATAACAAGAGTGCAAGGCACACTAACTTGCAATATACTGTCGTTATCCTAAAAATATTAACATGTAGGCTACATAAATCTCATAACACATGAGATTAAAAAGTTTTACTTATTGTGATAATGCTGTTTTATAGCAACAACAGCAACATAATAATTAACAGTAAAAATGATTTACAAGATCAAATAAGAAAACACAATCAACAAGCAACACATATCATTAACAAAATAAATCCAACTAATGTGCATGTACTGTATGTTTTAAAAAAGTAATGATCTGTTGATAATGAAAGTATTAAAATCAATATGCAAAATAGTTGTTGACATGAACAGGCAAAAAATGTAGATCTGCTTTATGCGACATACTCTGCCCAACACAGACCCAGATTCTATGACCTGTTATAGTTCATAAAGCCAAGATTATTCCAGATCCTGGACCGCCATGTGAGCACTCAAATGAAAATCACTACCAGAACAGATCTCCCTGAATGTAAGAAAACCTTTACTGCAAGACCAGAGAAAAGGGAGCCAGTTTAGAAAGCACCTGTGTAGTCAATATGAAAGCTGCTTTTGTCCACCGTGTCTTTTCTGTGAGGAGATCATGTAATGGAATCATGGCATGGAATGTCAGAGACTCTCCACAAGGGGAATGAAGACTCTGCTTTGCCTGTTTAATCAATGCATGTAAACAAAACACAGAAGAAGAAGCACTGTACCTGTTGTCTGGGTAATAAACATCAAACTGTCACTACCTGAAGAAGTTCAGCTTATGAAATATGGTTAGATGCACTTCTACACCATGATAATTGAGTCTATCCTCCCCTCCTCCATCACCATCTGGTATTCTGCAGCCACTGTCAAAGACAAAGGCAGACTGCAGTCTATCATTGGCTCCCCCCTCAAGAATATCCACTGAAAGGTGTCTTAACTTGAGAGAGAAGTAGAATCCTCTGCTAATTCCTTTGTAAATTCAGCAGATCAAATTCAACTTGCTCACGATTAGTTTACATAAATGGCCGCATTACCTTCACAGTTTGGCTACAGAGTGTAATGCCACTGTGGTAAATATGTTCAGCTGTACTCGAGTATTTGTTCTGATTACATTACTTCTGATCAAAAACTAGTGAGTCGACAACTTTGCAGCCAAACATCAACAAGGTCAACAACAGCAGACATAGCAGCCAGCTAATATTACTGACTAGTCCAACAGCAGTCAGCCCAGCTCAGAGTCTGTCTTTCAGCATTTTATTTCACCAAGCTCTCACCAACCACTAAAAGTCAATGCCCCTTTCAGTCTCTTCTTCTCTGCCATTATGTCCATAGAGGCTGCTTGCCCAGCTCTGGTTCAGCATTCCTCCACATCCTGGGCCTGAAAACCTCCAGCTATTTCAAAACAGTCCAAAATGCCTGTGGTACAAACACTAACACTCCCCTGGTGCTCCAAGCTCACAGTCCGTACAGCCCGGCTAACAAACTGAGCTAACATTAGCTGCAGCAGCTACAGTTTACTTTACTGTCCGTCAGGTAACTCTGTGGGCTGGAGGACATTAGCGGGAAAATCTGAAAACATTTTTGCCATAAAATCAGTCAAATAGTTGGTAGGTTCTGTGTGCCGTTAAGAGTTATGTACTTCTTGCCAGTGTTTGTACCCGGAGCACAAAGTTACAAAGTGTGAGAACGAATATACAGGGTGCAGAGTGGGAATGACAGAGACACCGTGATGTCAGCGTAGCATCAACATGATATAAATCTGTTATTTTATGTTAGAAAAGTTACTCAGTGGGGCTTTGAAGGAAACAGACGGCTCTCTCCCAAATGCCTGCATGTTAAGTGGACATAGGACTATTTTTTGACAGAACTATTAAGGTATGATAGTACAGAGGGAGAAGAACTACTTGACACCATGCCAGTGTCAAATGGAGTCCTAGTCTGGGAGAGGGAGGGAGACACGACTGCCAAAATCCAGACACCCTCTGGAGGAAAAAAGAAGGAAGGGAGGGTGAGACACAGCCAGAGAGAAACACTTTCCTAATATAGCTCGAGGAGCCCCGACACCAGACCTGGACAGGATGTACTGACATTCACCCAGCAGAAAATCAAGAATATGTTTCCCTGTGTTCTACCTTTTCATTTCGTGATGTTTCCCTCTCTGCTTGTGTAATTTATGGCTCCACGTGCCCTGTTAGCTTCACCGTCCAGATAACATGACCTTTCTTCCCTGCAGCGTCTTTATATGGTAACCAGGGAGTGAGGACAGTCCAGGAATTTCTGCGGTAAGGATGCCTCCCTTCTTGTTGTTTTTGTCTCCTGTCAGATGTACAGAGCCACACAGCTAGCAGTGTAGAGTGAGGTTGAACTCATCACAGCGGTGCTGGAATGGAATGAGTTGCCGCTATGAAAGTGACTTCAGGAGTCTAACTCGTCAGTCAGTTTAAATCGTTCATGGATAAACAGGATCTTGGATACAATTTGAAAAGATGTAAGGTTAAATCTAGGTTTGTGTTACAATTTAAACTACCACTGGAACTGAATCAGGCTGGTACGCTATTGTAGTTATATTAAACACAAAGACTGCACTGAGTCAGAGGTCTGTGAAACTCTGGACATTTCCTTCATCCAGTAAGATTATACAGATCTTAGATCAACAAATCTACATTATCCCAAATTTCAGTGTAATGCTTTATTGTTGACATATTCCACGTCAAAAACACATTGCTTATGTTAACCCTGTGATGGGACCTTTTCTCTCTCTACTGCTGCTGGTTCCCTTCACACCATGCAAATCTGTGGTAGGAGGTTCTCTCAGGTTTTGAGGTTTTTACATTGCTTTGCCTGTAACATAGCTTTTAAAGCCCAGTGTGCCGTGGTGGTTTCTGAATACCACTGAAGGCTATTTGCAGTAACAACAAGCCCAGATCTAACACATGTTTAGCATACCTTCATAACACACTGTGATGGGTAAAATATTCTCATTCTTTAGTAGAATCTCATAGCAGTTTGACTATGATGTCATGCTCATGACCCTGTTTTGCAGGCAAGGTTTTAAGGTGTTCATCAGAGAACATCAGAGTGTTTTCTTTAACCACAAGGGATAGAACATATTTGTGTATTCTTATAAACAGTCAGGAGTCTGCTCATTATTTGATGTCATTTAATCTTTAATAATATCTTGTACCTTGAAAATACCAGGGCAAACAAGCAAAAACTATGAGCAGAGTTAGCCTGACCTTGTTTCCTTGCATGTCATCAGTTTGGCTGTTGGCCTGGTAATTTTGTTTATAACTCAAACAGATAAAAACCAAAAAGTTAAGAGGCAGATATATGGAACACATGCAAACAAGTAAGAGGGAAAGAGAGAGAGAGAGAAAGAGAGGGAGAGAGAGAGAGAGGGAGAGGAAGAGAGAGAGAGAGAGAGAGAGAGAGAGAGAGAGAGAGAGAGGGAGAGAGAGAGAGGGCACATTACATAACATTCACTTGAAGCAGACAGTGAGCTGTCATAAAGGCATGAACTATAATGTGGTTACAGGAAGCTCCATTATGTTGAGAGGAGCTGATAACCTTATGCAAAATGGACCGAGTGATTAGAAGAATTTTAATAGCAGTTTTAATATCTGTAACGTGTTACCAGTCTGAGCTTCATAGAAAGTCTGAAGAGGATGTGGTATTCATTTCTTTAATCATCTTTTTGAGGTCATTAGCAAACAAATGTTTCGTGGTCAGTTTAAACACTATTAAAAGGTCATCTGCTACTGCAGTGTGTCTTTGACTCACAGTTGGTTCAGACATGATAACCGCATCTGGACCTGAACAGATAGTTAGACACGTAACTACAAGTCATATTTACCAGGCAAATAGGCCTCACCTCTCCCCTCTGCACAGCACACAGCAGAGTTTGCATAGAAAGCGAAAGGATCAGGGAAAAGTTATTACAATGCTTGACAGCTGCACAGAAAATATGAATCAGCAAAAAGCAGAGGGGATAAGTATACAGAATCAAAGTCAGCAGATCAGCAAAGACCAGCAGCAAGATGTGAGTATGCAGCAGCTGTTATTCCCTGTATGTATGCATTGTTTCTGTTATGTATTGTAGAGGACTCATTCAAATCTTACAGTTATTCAACTATGTGTTTATATATTCAGGCTCTTCATTCATGTGTCTGTAGAGACATACACAGAGGATAGGTTGCAGTTTGGTTGACATTTGGTTTTGAACAATAGAAGCAGCCCCACAGGATGTGTCAGTGTCCAAATAAGGTAATGTCAGAACCGTCTATAACGAGTGATCAATCAGGCCACTGATTATCGAATGATAACCCACAATTCATCAAGTCTATGTATGACTTACTACTTTACTTTAACATGCTCTGTTCATTTACTCAAACAGCTGGGCACTAGCTGTTCCATGTTGCATGTGTCGGATGTTAATCCTACAGGCAGTGTTTGGGGCTGCAAGTGTGTGTGATGTGTGATGAGTCAAAATAAATTACAGTGTTTGTTGATGGTGATGAGGAACATGTGACCCAGTGCAACAGTGTGACTCACTGACATGTTCTTAACAGTGGACACATAACACTTAGTATTAGTTTAGTAGCTAGTTTGTAGCATCAGTTCATTGTTGGTTTGGGATTTAATGACAAAAATAAATAGAATGTCATTTAATCTGAATATACTTAAACTGGATTTAAAATATGCAGCTCATAATTTGAATGTTATTATTAGTTTATCAATAAAAATGCAATGTTACACATCTTGAAGTGCATCAGCAATTCATAATTAAATACACACATCTAACTTTGTTGTTTACTGTACCAATTCAGGTGGAGCAGGTCAAGTCCAGCTCTCAGCAGGTGGAACAGCGTCAGCTCAGCAACTTCAGCTCGCTCTGGACCTCTCAGGTTGGCACTGGCTCACACACACACGGACTCACTTCATATGGAACTGTTTAATAGTGTACATTAATGACCGAGTTCTGTGCAATGCTCCTTTGGCAGTGTGATGGACATACTCAACCTGTGGAATGATGATCCCGAGGAGCTTCTTTTGGACCTTGGCTTCGGTTGTGATGAACCTGACCTCTCTGGACGCATCCCAGCTCGATTTATCAATTATCAGTCTCAAGCAAGGGGAATAAACCTCCAGGTGTTTCTAGAGGCCCAGAAGAGCCGGTTGGATCTTGAAAATCCAGATGTCAGCAGTAAGTCTAACTTTCAGCACTGATGACATCAGTGATGTATGTAGTGTGAAATACTGTATTTTCAGCAACTGCTACATGTATGACAATTTTTAATCATGTTATCCTAAAACAGCCCAGAGCAGCCCAGATGAAAAGTGCACTTAAGTGTTATATAGAGTCACATGCAAGAACAAATATCCGAGCACACACAGATTGACTGAATTCATGTCCTGAGTCAGATGTAACCGTCTCTTTCTACTTGATACTTCTTCCTCAGTGACCCTCAGGACATGATTACACATTCAAAGATGTTTGGTGCAACCATTATGATTAGTCTAGTTAATTAGAGGTAATGTGGCAAAAATATCCACTTTTTTAATTCAATTGAAATAATATAATAATATAATATACATAAATACCTACAATAACAAAACAGTATACAAAGTTCCAACAGATACACAGAAACATAGCAATGAAAGGTACAGCCAGGTATAATCAGACATGGTGTCACGGAGGTAGAGGGGAGGTACAAGGACGGACCCAAATGCAGGGAATAACACAAGTGATAATTTAATGAAAACCAAAACTATAGAGAAAAAACAAAGAAACGCAGGAGCAGAATACCAAAAAACCAAAGGACACAAAAAAGACAGATGAACCAAAAGGCAAAAATCAGGGCAAACAAAACCAGGAACAGGAACACAGGGAACGAACACCGAGGGAACACCGAGAGAACACAGAGAAACTGGGAAAACCAACAGTCAACGGACAGACAAGGAAACAAAGGAAACACAGGAACTAAATAGACAGGCAAGACTAATTAGAGACAGGTGAACCAAATCAGGGGCAGGTGCAAAATCAAAAAAGGCGGGAAACAAGCCAGGAAGTAGGACAGACAGGGTGGAACTTACAAAATAAAACAGGTGGAACTACAAAATAAAACAGGAAGTACAGAAACAAACTCAAAACTGTGACAGAACCCCCTCTTCAAGGGACGGCTCCCAGACGTCCCTAAAACAAAAACAAGTCCATGCCAAAAAGTTCAAGACGAACTGGGTGGGTGGAGGGGGTCTGGAGGAGGGGTTCAGGGACAGGAGGCTCAGGGGCAGCAGAGGCACCCCTCTGGAAGCCGGCGGAGACGAGGGCGGAGACGAGGGCGGAGCCCCTCTGGAGGCCGGCGGAGAGGCCGGCAGAGACGAGGGCGGAGCCCCTCTGGAGGCCGGCGGAGACGAGGGCGGAGCCCCTCTGGAGGCCGGCGGAGAGGCCGGCGGAGACGAGGGCAGAGCCCCTCTGGAGGCCGGCGGAGAGGCCGGCGGAGCCCCTCTGGAGGCCGGCGGAGAGGCCGGCAGAGCCCCTCTGGAGGCCGGCGGAGAGGCCGGCGGAGACGAGGGCAGAGCCCCTCTGGAGGCCGGCGGAGAGGCGGGCGGAGCCCCTCTGGAGGCCGGCGGAGAGGCCGGCAGAGCCCCTCTGGAGGCCGGCGGAGAGGCCGGCGGAGACGAGGGCAGAGCCCCTCTGGAGGCCGGCGGAGACGAGGGCGGAGCCCCTCTGGAGGCCGGCGGAGACGAGGGCGGAGACGAGGGCAGAGCCCCTCTGGAGGCCGGCGGAGAGGCCGGCAGAGCCCCTCTGGAGGCCGGCGGAGAGGCCGGCGGAGACGAGGGCAGAGCCCCTCTGGAGGCCGGCGGAGAGGCCGGCGGAGCCCCTCTGGAGGCCGGCGGAGAGGCCGGCAGAGCCCCTCTGGAGGCCGGCGGAGAGGCCGGCAGAGCCCCTCTGGAGGCCGGCGGAGAGGCCGGCGGAGACGAGGGCAGAGCCCCTCTGGAGGCCGGCGGAGAGGCCGGCGGAGCCCCTCTGGAGGCCGGCGGAGAGGCCGGCGGAGACGAGGGCAGAGCCCCTCTGGAGGCCGGCGGAGACGAGGGCGGAGCCCCTCTGGAGGCCGGCGGAGAGGCCGGCGGAGACGAGGGCAGAGCCCCTCTGGAGGCCGGCGGAGAGGCCGGCGGAGCCCCTCTGGAGGCCGGCGGAGAGGCCGGCAGAGCCCCTCTGGAGGCCGGCGGAGAGGCCGGCGGAGACGAGGGCAGAGCCCCTCTGGAGGCCGGCGGAGAGGCGGGCGGATCCCCTCTGGAGGCCGGCGGAGAGGCCGGCAGAGCCCCTCTGGAGGCCGGCGGAGAGGCCGGCGGAGACGAGGGCAGAGCCCCTCTGGAGGCCGGCGGAGAGGCCGGCGGAGACGAGGGCAGAGCCCCTCTGGAGGCCGGCGGAGAGGCCGGCGGCTCAAAACTGTGACAGAACCCCCTCTTCAAGGGACGGCTCCCAGACGTCCCTAAAACAAAAACAAGTTCCCAGAGGGGCGCCAGGAGTCGGCCGGGCTGCCGACAGAGGAGCCAGAGCCGCCACCGGAAGAACAGGGGCAGGAGTCGGCCGGACCGCTGACAGAAGAGCAGGAGGGGCAGGAATCGGCCGGGCCGCCAACAGAGGAACAGGAAGTAGTGCCGGCCAAGTCACCGACGGAAGAGCAGGAACTGGAGTTGGCTGGGCCACCGATGGAAGAGCAGGAGTCGGTCGGGCCGCCGACAGATCCACGGGGGCAAGGGTCGGTCGGGCCACCGACGGAGGAACAGGGAGTAGTGTCGGCCAGGCCACCGACAGAAGAGAAGGAGTTGGTTGGGCCGCCGACAGAAGAGCAACGGGGGCAGGAGTCGGTCGGGCCACCGACGCAGGAACAGGGGCTGGAGTCGGTCGGGCCACCGACGCAGGAACAGGGACAGGAGTCGGTCGGCCCACCGATGCCGGAACAGGGGCTGGAGTCGGTCGGGCCGCCGACGCAGGAACAGGGGCTGGAGTTGGTCGGGCTGCTGACGCAGGAACAGGGGCTGGAGTCGGTCGGGCCGCCGACGCAGGAACAGGGACATGAGTCGGCCGGGCCACCGACGCAGGTACAGGAGTCGGCCAGGCCACTGACGGAGGAACAGGAGTTGGCCAGGCCGCTGACGGAGGAACAGGGGCTGGAGTCAGTTGGGCCGCAGGAACAGGGGCTGGAGTGGGTCGGGCCACAGACGCAGGAACAGGGGCTGGAGTGGGTCGGGCCACAGACGCAGGAACAGGGGCTGGAGTGGGTCGGGCCACAGACGCAGGAACAGGGGCTGGAGTCGGTCGGGCCACCGATGCAGGAACAGGGGCTGGAGTCGGTCGGGCCACCGATGCAGGAACAGGAGTCGGCCGGTCCGGCGACATTGGTGCGGCGGCCCGCCGATTCAGCACGGCAGCCAAATGCTCCAACTGGGTCGCCAGTATGCTGCACCGTACCAGTACGTCTTCTCTGATTGAGGCCAGACTCTGGTCAGTGTGGGAGAAGTTGGCGGTGATGCACTCCTGGCGCTTCAGGAGTGGCTCCCCAAGCCGTCCCAGATCCATTTCTGGCCACAAAAATTCCCGCTGGGTCCAGAACTGGTCTGTCCGTTCTGTCACGGAGGTAGAGGGGAGGTACAAGGACGGACCCAAATGCAGGGAATAACACAAGTGATAATTTAATGAAAACCAAAACTATAGAGAAAAAACAAAGAAACGCAGGAGCAGAATACCAAAAAACCAAAGGACACAAAAAAGACAGATGAACCAAAAGGCAAAAATCAGGGCAAACAAAACCAGGAACAGGAACACAGGGAACGAACACCGAGGGAACACCGAGAGAACACAGAGAAACTGGGAAAACCAACAGTCAACGGACAGACAAGGAAACAAAGGAAACACAGGAACTAAATAGACAGGCAAGACTAATTAGGGACAGGTGAACCAAATCAGGGGCAGGTGCAAAATCAAAAAAGGCGGGAAACAAGCCAGGAAGTAGGACAGACAGGGTGGAACTTACAAAATAAAACAGGTGGAACTACAAAATAAAACAGGAAGTACAGAAACAAACTCAAAACTGTGACACATGGTAGTGTTTAGCAAACACACTACTGTTACTATAGATTTGGTACAGTCACATGGTTGAGAGGATTGCTGTATATGTTTGAATGGTTTTGCTATTGTTAATGGTGTTTGTTATTGTTTCAGTGATATCAGTTGATATGAGTTTAGAAATGTCACATCTGGTATAATACTGATTTTTCCTTCTCCTCTGTGTCCTTTAGATCGTTTTCGAGAGCTTGAGGTTCTCCAGCAGGTGACTACAGCATTCTCTACTTTAGTGGGCTCTTCCCCCTCCCCTCTCAGCGCACCCCAGGGGAAAGACCTGCCTCCCGAGGCCCGGGAAAAGAGGAGGCGTATGGGCCAGCTGTTCAGACGAGTATCAAAGAAGTCACTCAGCAAAATGCACAACCAGGACCTAACCACACCTGCTGCACCTGATTCACTTCAATACACAGCTGGCCTCGGAGACAAGAAAGTCCTCTTAAAAAGAGTCAAACATGTACCTCAGGAGATTGTGTGTCTGAGTCCTCTGGCAGAGGAGCAAGGACCAGGTCCAGACCCTCAGGCATTGCCTCATGTGCCTTCTTTTATAGCCCAGGAAGGAGCAGTCACACCCTGGTCCCAGAGCCAAGCCAAGGCTTTTTTACAGAGGAAGAAGAGCCCAGGACAAGTCAAGGAATCATTTGAAATGGAAGAGGCAAGTCAAACTGCAACTGCAACAGTTCATTGAAGGCATCACTAACTATTAGGATTATTAAGAGGCTGGGTTGTCAGTAGGACATGAAGCCCATGCACATGTGTGGGTCATTCTAGTAGTAATAAAAGTAATAATATAGTAATAATAGTGATAATAATGAAGTAATAGCCCAAATCTACACACACTCTGTAGGCATAAAAAAACATTTGTACTCTGTCAGATGATTAACAGATTCTCCAAACTGTCCATACTTCTCATTCCAGGACTAATGTGCTTCTGTCTTAGCTTTAACATATTGTATTTATTCATTATATGATTATACAGAAAAAATGCTTTATGCAGAAACAGGCGTATGGGGCGCACAGTGGGAATAACAAGGACACCACTGATTACACATCAGTGCAGCATCAAGTTATTATAAGAGTTATTTAATAGTTGAAAAGTTACGCAATGTTGCTTTAAGTGTAGGTGTATGTTATTTTCAAAATATTATTTTCATATATTTTCCTGCTGTCATATTACTTAACCACTTGTCTGCAAAGTTTATTATTGTTTGTCTGCTTTCATGTCTCATTCCAGATCCACAGTTTTGATGAAAGTAGTGTAACAGGGAGCTACACGGGAGGACCAGTAACTTCAGGTGGGTCATAAATTTGTTACAAGCAAACACGTTCATCACTAAACTGAATAAGTGAGAGTTGAATGAAACGTTTGCAACACAAGCAACTTGTTCTGCTTTGGAGTTTGTTTTAGATATGCAGTTCATGGGCACATAAATTTATAAGTCATTTGCATACATCATGGGACTGTCTCACCAGTCATGATGCAGAAATGCAAAGTCATTAAAGGCTTCTGTCATTTTCATATGGGGATCATTGATGGTTATAGTTCATGTCACGGCTCTCCTGTCAAGCCAAAATATTAGGGAGGTGAGTTTCACCAGTTGCACACTTTCTGTTGTGTCTGTCTGAATGATATCATCGAGTGCAGTACCAATGTGTGACAGAAAAAGCTCATGTAGTTTGCCCTTTCTTTACCTCTCTCTCTGTCCCTCAGGTACAGGGACTACAGTATAAGTAACAGAGTAGGAGAAATTCAGTATTCAAATTTATTATGTAAGAGCCTGCAATAGTAATTATTATGTGGAAGACTTTGGAAGCCATCTTAAAAGATAGTTAGCCTCTAAGAGTTAGGCGAGACCAGCAGTCTTCTGGTCTTTGTTCTATCTCTGTCATGAAATTGATGCCCTCTCTTATGCATCTGTGAAAGAAGAAATACAGCCACATTTCTCAAAATATTGGACTGCTGTCATTTCAGACTGGAAATACTGAGTATTACTAAGTTATGATCTGAATGCACTGCCCTCCCTCCTTTTGCTTTAACTTTCCTCCCTTGTGTGTGTGAAAGCAGTGCAGGGTGTAATACGGACCAACAGCTGCCAGTCAGACAGCAGTGGTTTTCTAGAGGAGCCCCTCATCCCCTCCCACTCTCAGCAGGCGTCACCACCATCTGATCTCATCAAGGTCTCCTCACTCATTTCTACATACTCACCTCTGTCATAAGTGCAATGCTAAATGACTGTACCCTTTAAGTAACTAACACTGACTGGATGACAGATTGTGCTAAACCACTAAAATATAATGTACAGTGTTACACAGTATAACAGTTAATGTTTGACTGTATTGTCTGCTTGATTGCAGGCTCTGTCAGGACTGTCAAAAGAGGACATGGACAGCCAAAGCAGTGACAGGCCACACTCCTCAACACTCTTTTCCTCACTATGTCCTTCATCGCAGCATTCATTACTCTCTGACTCTTCCCCGTCTCCTGACTCATTGTGTCTCCCAGAATCTGACCTGCAAATGTCAGAGACAGTGAAAGCACCAGATCAGGATCAGTCTCCACCTGCTTCACTGCCTTTAATGGTATGCAAGTACTTTCGTGTTTGCTCTTCCTTACCTCAGTTACACAACATCATTTCCCTCTACCCTTCTCCTGGCTGTTTAACCCCCCCCCCCCCCATTTACACCCTACCTGGTTTTCATTATCCTTCTGCTTTAGTGTCTTTAGTGTCTTTCCCATTATGACTGTATTCCATCACTCTCTGTCTCACAGAGTCCAGAAAACAATCAAAAAGATCCACCTTTAAAGGGCTCAGGTGGGAGCAGCCTTTCTGATCCACCTATGAATACACACAAGAAAGACGAAGGAACAACCTCCTCTCTCTCAGTTCAGTTGGACGTAACGCCAACCTCTCTCAATTTGGATTCCTCGAAGAGTAAGAACGGTTGTTCCACACTGCCCTGCCCATCTCCTCACCCTTCCATTCCAGTTTGTCAGCCTGCATGCTCATTACCATCACATGATCCAGATTATGACCCTGTTGGAAGAATTTCAGAGCTGATAGAGCAGTCCATTTCCCAACAGGATGGATCATTTTCTCATGAAGGTAACACAGACCCTTCTCCAGCCTCTCCCGTCCAAGATGTTATTTGTGTTAAGATGGATCACCTCTCTTTGGACTCAGAGGATACCCTTCAAATGAATGGAAAGGGAGAGGTAGAGGGTGAGAGACATACTGACACTGTGCAGACTCAAGAGGCCGTTGTTTACAACTCAGATACAGAGAGTTCTGCTGGGCTGTCAGAAGATTCTAGATTAGTCTCTAAGGAAGTATCTAACCAAACAGAAGAAGATCCACAGGTCCCCTCCTGTAGCTCGCAGGAGATTTCAAATGAAACCAAACCATCAGAGTTACGAAAAGTCTGTCAAATGGAAAGTGGTGGCAGAGAAAGTGAATCCGTCAGAGGTTCTTTAGTTTTACATGATGATGTTCCAGAGGCACAGAGCAGAACTGAAGTAAAACCTAGAGAGCTAATCGAGGTTGACAGTTTAGATCTGGTATTTCAAACCTCTGTGGATGGCTCAGAAAGTGAAAATGGAGATGTGGATGCCTTTTTTCAGCAGCTTGATAATGAAGGTCGTGTCTATTGGGCAGAACCCATCCAGATTTCCAGTTCCACCTCTGTGCTCGAAGAGTCGGGCAGCTTTGAATCCTCAGAGGGGTTTCCTGGGAATTCTCTGTTGTCTGGAGGCAGTGATGCTCTGGATTCATTTTCATCTACAGACAAAGACACACCTTCATCTTTGTCATCCCCAACAACAATGGACAATAAACAGAACTCAACAACAATGGACACTGAACAGAACTCAAGAAATGCAACTGCCTCCTCAGATACAACCTCCTCCTTGACTCAAGCCTCCTCCCAATCCCCGTCTGCAGTCTCAGACCTCAAGCCATCAAGCCGCTCTGTTTCTGTCCAGATGTCTTCATCTGTGTCTTCTCACATTGTCAACAGGAAGGATATTCCATACACGACTGACTCAAAACGCACCCCTCTTACTAGTATTCTCCCTTTGGACACTTCTACCCCTTTCCGTGCTGTCCAGTCATGGACAGACCTGCAGATTCAACGCAACACTGTCACCAGGCAGTTATCATATGGGGCTCTTCATAAGGTCCCAAACAAAGTGACTATGTGCATGAGTGCTTCAGAATTGACACAAAGACCTACACTGATCTTCTCTTCATCTCCATCCCTCCCTCTGCTGTCTAATGATCAATCACACAACTATCTCCCTGGAATAGCTAGAAATTACCATCCTACATCAGTCTCTATGGATAAAGGGCTGTGGCCTAATGAGGAGGAAGAGGTGGACCGAAATAGAAATGAAGATGAAGAGCATCTTTGGGGGGGTAATCAGACAGCCACCATATCATGCTACTGCAGCTGTGATCATAGAAAGAATAACAACAAGCAACACACTGTGGGAAACATTCCTGTAAGTAACACTGCACTCTTAATGATCCTTTCCATCAAAAACAATCCTCATATGAAACATAGATAGCTTTAGTGTGTGATATTCCAGTGAGGATCCAGTTCAGTCATGGACCACAGAAAACATTTGATTTGGAACTGAGTCACATTTCTCCTTGTTTTGCTGACCTTTTGTGATTTCTAGCATGAATACATGTCTGCAGCTCAGTTAGATGTGGGGACAGATGCTTTGTGGCTGTACAGGAATATGGCAACCCTTTGTTGCAAGTTTTTATGTTTTTAAGGCATGTGAGATTGATAAATAGCATAATCCTAACTCCTGACTGAAAATCCTCAAATAAGCTGATTATTGTCTAGAACCTCTGGATCAAGAGTGTTTTTTTTTTAAGAAAAAGTGCTACTTTACATGACTGTTAGGGGCTGTTTTTCGGCTCCTTTGAGGACAGGGGGTGTTCTCCAGCTTCATAAAATCCAGCTGGTCTCTGCTGCTCTTCTTTTTTCTTCCACCAGGTGTCACAAAGGCCTGTCCTCACCTCTGCTGCATATGTATGTAGTAAGGAGTCTCAGGGCAGCTCATTTGTCTTAGTGTTTTTCACTTCATGTATGAAATGCATGAAACAGATATTTAGTCAAAAAAAATTGTATGTGTTTACAAACACCAAACCACTTATAGGTTCTCTATAACATTCAGAAATCACTTAATTACCATCCCAATCATTGCACATTTCGCACAAGTTAGCTGCAGTCAGCATCCTGTTGCTCACACTCATCGTAGGCATGATCGATCCTGGGCATTACTACACCTACTGAGAGTCACTGCTGCCCAAATAAGGTCATTCTTAAGCCATGTGTGATGATCCTATTGGGTATCGGAAACCAAACATACCTAAGATATCCTAAGTTACATTGTGTGTCACTTTGGGTCACACATGGTACCTTCTACACAGATACAGTTTGTTTGTTCTTTTTTTTGTCTTAATACATAATTAGTATGATTATGTTGGTGAAGTGCCAAATCTGGCAAACTAGAAATGCACAAACACCCACGTAGTGATTTGCTAACATCGTGTAAGCAAGCTAAGGTAAGCTGGCTAGCTGCTAACAAAGTAACAAATTAACTTTCAAACAGCAAGATAGCTAATTGGCCAGCCAGTAGCATACTAGAATGCTCATATGCTTTTACAAACTGCATCTAATGAGCACAGTATTAAAAACACATACATGTGAATTTACTTTCTGTATATTGTGATATGTCCTTGAACAGGTGTTATGACCAGTGGTAGAAAGGTACTGAAGTTATTGTACTCAATTAGAAGTACTATCACATTTATGAAATACTACTGGACTACTAAATGAAACTACTGGTGTTAAAATAAGTCAAAAAGTAAAAGTACATTTTCGTCTCAAAAACTACTTAGAGTATTAGTTACTTTTAACAACTGATGTTTAATGCATAATCATCATCAGGTATTCAATCCAAACTGGAGATCCATGTAGATCTACTGTCATCAAAGCACATTTCTCTGATTAATAATAAAACATATGGATCAAACCAAGACAATTAGTTTTCTAAAAAAAATCTGCAGATAAAGCTGGAATGTAAAAAGCAATGATGACAACAAATGATCAATGATCACAAATAATGTTAGAGAGACAACAGAAGGTTTTCTTCTTAACTCCAGACATTTAGAAAACGTTAATAATAAAACTATTACTACATTACAGTCTGAATGAATGAATGCGTATTGTTTGTGTTCCCCAATATTAGAAACATGAGTGAGCAGTGAGTCATGATGAGTCCATGTTCCAATGAGTCACGATGTTTGCACTTTCATAGAACAACATATTTGTTGTCATGTTACCATAGTTCTTGAGATGGAGGCCTTTCAAAGCATCATATTAACATATGAATATCTCATTTGCATGTGGAGCCTGTAGAGCTCTCTCTTTATTCAGTCTTCTTGTGTTTTCTCTCTTTAAATTTATCAATGCGTTTCATTAACATCCATAAATGACAAATTTACTGTGTGCTGAATTTACATTGAAATATAGGAAAGACAAAAGCTTATCTCACTTATATTGAAATGCCTCTTCAAGTTATATGCACATCAAAAATGAATGCTAATGCTTTGTTTTAACATTTATCCTGTATTACTGATAAGTCTTACTCATCGTATAAACGTCTTTGTGGAGAACAGGAAGATATCTAGGATCAGGTATACAGTCCATCGAATACAGTAATGTTACCAACTGAATATGAAAATAATTTGTTTTAATATAATAAACAAAAGTTATAATGGAAATAAACAAAATGGACAGAAAAATCAAAAATTGTTACAGTGCTTGCTGCATATACAGTGAACTGAAACACCGCAGCAGTAAATATGCACAGTTGTGCACAACTGTTTGTTACCATAATTACTTATGATCAAAAACTAGTGAGTCGACAACTTTGCTAACAGGCAAATCTGTGGCCTCCTTTAGGTTTTAGGGCTGACTTCAGGTCAGATTTACTCTTGTCCTGGGGCTTCTTGGTAGCCATGTTGATTAAGTGTGCCTTGAATTTTGAGGTCACCAACAGTGTCACCAGCAAAGCACCCTGACACCATCATACCTCCTCCTCCATTCTTCGTGGTGGGAATCACACATATAGATATCATCTGTTCACCTTCTCTGCAACTTACAAAGAACCAAAAATCTCAAATTTGACTCACTGGACAGGATGTCACTGGTCTAATGTCCATTCTTTGTGTTGTATTTCATGAGCTTCAAGTAAGTCTACGCCTTTTCCACTTTATTAATAATATTTCTTTTGTTTTTGTATTTCTGGAGCAATGTTCTGTAACTTTGAAAGAAGAGAAAGAGAAATACAAGCTTGAAAATGTTCTTGGTAATCCATTCATTCCATCTGTAGTTGACAGGTAATTCTTACACTTACAAAATGACTTGTATCTTCACCACAGTACTCTCTGGATGAGTTGGAGGAGATGATGCTGTGTCTGCAGCAGTTCTGCTCTGTGCTCAGCAACATGGAGGAGCAGCTCTCTGAAGACCAGGCAGCAGTTTACAGTGTTCTCTCTGACCAGGATAGGTACACACTCAAGTTTATGAAGCTTACTTTGTTTAATTCTAAAAGAAATGCCATTTCATCCTTTAAAATTTATTAACTTAACTTGTTCATGAGCCAGTCTGTTCTCTGTCTCTGTCTAAGATGCTTAAAATACCTAAAAATACTACATCTCTGACTGTGTGTGTGTATATGTGTATGTGTGTGTGTGTGTGTGTGTGTAGGGAGAACGTTCGGGACATAGAGGAGCTGAGGCGAGCAGTCAAACAAGAGGCTGAAGAGCTGGAGATGCAGTTGAATGAACTTGCCCATCACTATGATGATAGCTTGAAAATGGTAACACACTCACACATACAACACAGTCACAGTCACACCATCACACTCATGTCTGTCTGATGGGCCTAAAAAGTGATTTTACCACTTTTAAATGTCAGTTATCAAATCATGTTTCATTTCTCTAATACTACAGTAATAGGCCTTAGTCCAATCATTACCTTATTACGTCCTACAATATAGCGTTGAGCAGAGCATATTGAGGACTTTGGCTGGAGTTAGAAATGTAAAGTTTGTGGCTCTCCTAGTGGCCTGACATTTTGTCCTGAAAGCTAATAGAATGACCAAAATGAAGAGGGCTCATCCTCCTCATTTGAGCTGCACAAACCAACACACACATCACTGATAAAGACTATTGTCACCTTCTCTTTGGTATCCATTTTGTCATCTAGTCCAGATTGAAATGACATAGCATGAAGGTTCTGGGTTCTAACCTGCTGGCTAACTTGGCCTCTTCTGTCTGAAGTTTTTATGTTGTCCTCTCAAGGGTTTCCTCCAGGTGCTCTGGTTTCCTCCCACAGTCCAAAAATATGTTGGTTAGGTTGATTGCAGATTCTAAATTGTGTCAATGTGTGTGTGGTCCGTCTGTATGTGACAACCCTGTGACTGAATAGGGTATACCACCTCTGCCCAATACCAGCCACCCACGACCCTGTGAATGATAAATAGAACACACTGTTTATGTTTATGTGCTCATCCTGTACTAGGCTGGATTAAAGTCACTCTGTGCAAACCTAAAACTGGAATTTAGCAACATCTAATAGGATACTAAGATATGTGGAACTTTTTTGTTTAAGAAATTATTCGTATTGTTGAGCATTCCAGTGATTGTTTGTGCTGTGTTTCCTGATTATAACTCTCTGTTTTTGAGTAGAAGATGCACAGACTGTTGGACGAACAGTCTCTGCTCTGCTCTCAACTCAGAGTCTTTGTACCTGGAACGGTGTCCACAACATTGAGCCCCACCCCCAGCAGGACAGTAGCCACTCAGTGCTGTTTGGTGCCCTGGATCCCTCAGACTGACGTGCAGACTGGCCACGCCTCTTCCTGGAGCGCCTGGAATGTGGACTCCCCCAGACAGTCACCTCCTGGATCAGAAAACATCTGTGAGGGCCAAGGCCGTTCTCCCACAAAGGCAGACAAGCTGGACATAATGGGCCTTCTTCAAAGAGTAAGAACATCACATTATGATCTGCAGGAGGAAACGTCCACTGTGGCCTGAAGATTTTACTATCAATTATTCTGAACCATTATACTTTAATATGTCAGGGCTGCTTTACATGACACAATAATACATACGCATTTATAATTCACTACAATGTGTGTATTATTTGTCTGTAATTAATCACAGAGCCCATAATTAATTATATTAATGTTTTTGATTGCTTGACGGCCTTAATATATATATATATATATATATGTGTGTGTGTGTGTGTGTGTGTGTGTGTGTGTGTGTGTGTACGCATTTGATTCCTGGCTCCCCCGATACAGTCAAAGTGTGCTTGAGCATATTACTGAACCCCAAATTGCAACTGATGGCTGTGACGTTGGTGTGTCAATGTGTCTAATTGGCCTTGGTATCAGTGTGAGTGCTTGATGACAGCCCCTGTCATCAGTGTATGAATATGAAGAGAGCTCTGAGTCGTTGGTAGATGCATTCAGGCTAACCTAAAGATAGACTGCACCACAAGAGGGACAGACTCTCTCAATCTCTGCTACATGCCATTCAATCATGGTTACAGAGCAGAGTGACACCAGATGTCTGTTCTTATTACACTATTTTGAATTGAATACATTGTAGGAGCTTAAGGAAATACATCTCACTATGAGTGAGCACTGGTATGATTATATGCATTAAATAAAAATAATTGATATCATGCAACATATAATTCTATGATGAAGTCATACTACTTTTTAAATGTGTGTCCTGTTTTTCAGTTGAAAGAGTCTCTGCGTCATTCTGTGAACACAGACTCATTGGAATGAAAGGTGAGTGAACAACTGTTTGTTTCACTTTTGACATTCTTAATTCAAATTTTCATCTATTTTCTCCACAATGAAAGCTCATGACAAAACGCTTTATAAAACTTTATAATTATCGTATTATAGTATGCCAGATACATATGTGGACTATATGTTTTAATGTTTATCAAACTCTGTTCATTCACAAAGACAGAGAGATGCAGTTGGAAATATGATTTTCACATCGTCCTGTGTTATAAATCTCAATTATTGTCAAACTGTCTTCTCATTGAATCACTCTGAGATCAGACCAGAAATCCATGCGTCGTCATGTCTGAAGTGTGTGAGCTGTGCACATTTTTAGCACACCAGCATGTAACTATCTCTACTGGTTTGATGAAAACATTTTGAAAATATGCTTCACATGTGCCAGCATAACTCCAGGATGTGTTTAGCCTAGCTAGCACAAATACATCACCCACTGGTCTATAGACAACCATTTTGAAGACTTGACTTTGGCATTGTGGATCTTGCCATCTTGGTTTTGTGGAGCCAGGAGTGACCATATTTGGATGGGTAGCACTAGTGGGTGACATACTGCGTGTTGGCCTGCGCTTGGTTTCGACTCCTGCCTGGTTATAAATGATAATCATAATCATAATCCGGCTCCACGGACATGACAAATACAGATGGACACAATGGGTGACAGTAAACTGATGTTATTAATTAATGTAAACATTACATAATATTAAAGTTAAACAACAAAAGACACAACTGCAAACATGGAGTGTGTCAGTCTTTGGGATCAGTTGTGTAGATGTGTCTGTAGTAAATGTGCTGGTGCTGGCAGGGATGAGTCAAAGTGAGAGAGAGAGAGAGCAAAGTCGGGCTCAGGGTTTTATCCTGAGAAGCACTCGTCCAGGTGTTCCACATCTGGCTGCTGTTACCTTCAAGGACACATGGGAAAAACAGTAACTCATCTCCACAGATTAGTCACACTGAAGTATGTTTCTGAAAACATTTGATGAGAGAAATCAGCAATGTAGTAACACAGTCTTGATTCATATTTAATCAGCACTGTCTGACAGTTTGATATGAATTTGTGTTGCGTAGGAATGAGAAGAATGACTCGTCAGTCTATTTTACTCTAAATGGGACATAATTGACAAAATGATGCTGTGTGGAAGAAGGCTTGAAACTAAAGACTGAGAGCATGAACTCATGAGGAAACAGTTGAGGGAATAAATCAAGTGAGAGTGAGTTGTTGTGACTCAGTTTGATCAGACCTTTTTGTTGCAGCCAGTGATTTTGTCCCCTGCTGGCCATTAAAAAGAATGCAGGATAAAGACACTCCACATCGGCTTCACTTTACAGAAGCCCAAGCTCAGTCAACTAATTATACTGTCATTGATTAGAAGGAGGGAAAATCTGGGCAATACTTCATTTTGATTGGCTCGATCCTCATCAAATATTTGGCTCTGACATAGTGCATGTGTGTTCTAAAGGAGTTCCATAATGTAAGGTGGATAATCTGCAATGACTCCAGTGGTGGTTATCAACACACTCAGCAGATAAAAGTGCTTAAATGTAGCATGGGGAAAGATTGTCAGTCATGACTTAAGTGTTTAGACTCAAACATCTCATTTTTATTAGCACAGATCAATCTAGAAAACACTGTGGTATTTTTAGTTGGAGCTGATCATCACTGAACACTGAGGCCTGTTTCACAAAGATTATTTTATGCTGGCCAATTTTCCTTTTGTTCTTTTTTTGTTAATCAAATCCAGATTAGTTTGACATAAATAAATACTGAAAAATCTAACACCCACCCAAAGCTAAGAACCTCTCAGCATGTCAACTCCTCTACAGCTTTGTACTGCACTGCGTTTTTTGTATTTGTAGAACTGTTGAATTCTTCCAGATAATAACTCTTTTACACCAACAAAGATACTTGCAAATGCTGAAAGCTGAGACCTAAATGAGACCAGATGTGTCTTTTCTGACCTGTGGGATCTCTTTTCACTCTCTGTTGAACATAAATGTGAGTTTTTGATTTTTGCTTCCCACACAACTTTGATCTCCTGGTGTGTTTCAGGTGCTGCATGAGACTGCATCAGACTGATGAAAATCTCCTGATGATTTCCATTCACTGTGATATGGCATTCACAATATGATTTACACTTTAGCTTTTACATGATAATCATCACATTTTGTGATACATTTTTTACATTTCACAGTCAAATTTTTACATGAGATACAAACTTTTATTTTTCTTTGTCACAAAACTGAGTGACTGAGAAAGAGAATGTTTAATGTTAGGATCTAAAATAAAAGTCTAATCACATAGGACAGACTGTTGTTAAATGATTTAAGTTAAGTTAGATTTCTTTTGACACATTTTACCTTGTAAATAAAAAGCACAATTTATGTATGAATATTTAATGAAGATGTTATTTCACACTAGTCCTCTGCTCAGTGCACGGTGCTTCAAATGAATAATACTTCTTCAATAAACCTTAAAAGAGTTGAACATGTTTTACTTTGTTTTTTTTATGTTTGTTCTGTCTGAGTTTTATTGTATGAGAACACATGGAGGCTGTCGTGCTGCAGAGGAGGTTTGGAACAATAGCTCCAGTGAAGAACAGCAAACACTTGAGAGCAGGATGTGCAAATGAGCAGAGTACAGTCCCTCATCGACACTTCAGAAGGCTCTGGTCTGATTGCAGCATCACAAGTGTTTTATTTGTAGAGAACAGAGCTTATATAACTCACTGCTGATACCCTCTGTGAGCTATATGAGCTGTAAGCTTTAGAACAATAATCATGACATTTAGGTCTGTCAAAATAACTTTCATGTATAACTTTATATGTATATATTCATGTAATGTATTCATTTATTAATTATTGAAAAAAACAAACACACATTAACCATGTTAATGACTGTCACTGAAAATACAACCATCCACAGTAGAGATGATGGAGGCAGGGTTGAATGGAACATTATGTAAAATATGTCCAGAAAAACTATTCAAACCTTAAATGTCACCTCACAACACAAAGCTCGAGGTCAGACCTGTACAGGCCTGATGCTGCTGTGTGCAGCCAGTCTGATCCAGCCACACTGTGACGGATTTAACCACTAAATATTAATACATGTAGTTCATTAGATTTTTAAAATTGTTTGACAGCAAATAAATGAAGCATTTCATGAATTCAAATGGACTACAGTGACTTATCAGATATTATAATAGTTCATAATTGCTGCAACCTCACTGCCTTTTTAAAGGATCATCATTGTTGTAGCTATGATATAATAACCTTTTTATAATTTATTATAATCAATATAATAATTTGGTTAGTGGTCATTGGGTGCTTTAAGTAAATAATACAGACACTTCTTGAGGTACAGAGAGATATGATATTATAGCAGACTTTTATTTTGTTAGCAGATGTCTACAATCTGTCTCAGGAACTCATGATTTGGTCTTGGAGGTATCAGGTATTAACAGACAGTAAAGCTCACGTACAATGATGGTTCATACTGTGTCCATACCAAGAACCCGTTCTTGATTAAACATCATGTCATGTAACACAATAGATGCCATGAAGTGCTTTACAATAAGTGACAGCAACATATTTATAAAATATCAAATGGAGGTAAAAATGAAGCTGATGCTGCGTTTACATGGACAACAAAGCCAGACACACATGAGATACTGCTATGTTGTTTACAAAGAATGGAATAAAACATGAAATAAAATGATTTTGTGTTTATTCTACCCACAGTGCACTTCAGATGATACACAGAGCCTGTTTCATCAGCATGAAGCATTTCAAAGTTGTCAGCCTCCAGTTTTTATGAACATTTAGGCATTCTGCAATGTTTTGACGGTTCAAATAGATTCATAATTAAATATTAGCTGTAGCTGCTAGTATTTATTACGTGCTCAAAACGAAAGAGTGTATAAAGCGAATGAAAAGATTAGACGTTGTTGTGTTCTAAAGGAAGCAGCATGTTGAAAGATAAATAACCATGTCTTCTCCGTCTCAGTCAAAATGTAATTCTATCTTCAGCAGCTCATTCATGGGGGAGGGGATGGGAGAGGAGGGTGAGGATGAGGATGAGGGGAGGGGAGGGTGAGGATGAGGGGAGGGGATGTCTGTGGCAGATAATGGATGCAGAGGAAAGCGGATGCTCCTCCTCCGAGCTTCATAACTCAAACTCCCACCGCTCCAGTCTGTCTGTGTCACACTGCTGAGCCTGAGGTAAGACACTGATTCTTTATTCATTGCCACTGCTCGATTCTTTCTTCTCTTCTCTTCTCTTTTTAGTTTTTAGTTCTGTGAATTCTTTCTCTTCTTTCTGTTTTCCTCTCTGTGTGCCATGCTAACTGATGAAGATATATTATAGCTAATTTCTGCAGCTAATGTGACAAGTGCTTTACAGCACTCATTCACATTCATCCACCGTTGACCCACTAAAAACTGTTTGAGTGTGGTGCTTTGGTTGAAGCTTGTGTTGATGCAGTTTGTCTGAACATGAAGCCAGTGAGGGAGTTTCACACACACACACACACACACACACACACACACACACACACACACAAACACACACACACACACACACACACATACACACACACAAACACACACACACACACACACACATACACACACACACACACACACACAGACACACACACACACACAAACACACACATACACACACACACACACACACACACACACACACACACACACACACACAAACACACACACACACACACACACACACACACACACACACACACACACAGAGAGAGCACTGAAGTGCTTTATCCTTTGTTAGTGTCATAAGGTCCACTAATTAATAATGAAGTGTGTGTGTGTGTGTGTGTGTGTGTGTGTGTGTGTGTGTGTGTGTGTGTCATGTGATCTGTGTAGACAGCCCAGAGGGCCTCAAAGATGACGACTGGCTGTGTGAGGTCAACCCTGGAGCCTGAACATCGACTGATGACACAGGAGAGCTCACACTGTAAGCACATATGTCTGTCTTGTTTTGTTCTAATGAGAATAATGTGACAGTCCTCACAGTGAGATCTGTGGAGAGAACAGTCCAGGAAGCTAAATCTAAAAACAGCTCTGTGTGTGGACAGATACAGAGGGGGACGATGTAGTTTGTGTTTCTTTTGGATGAACTTGTCATCATCTCTGTTTTAGAACAAACACATGATGATCTGTCATCTTCATCTTCAAGTCTCAGTATCATTGGATCATTTTTCTTCCACATGAGGTGTAACTGTGTGACTGAAAACAGGGCTCTTATCTTATTGGGTTTTTTGTATAAGTCTGTTTCTATGGAGACCAGAATGGTGAAGTTGGTTGACGATGTAACAGTTTGACTGACTGTGTGACAGACCAGGATATGCTGGAGAACTTTATGGATGGGAAGTCAGAGATGAAGGATGATGATGAGGAGGAGGTTCTCTGCACAGACAGTCAGGGAGAAGACCAGGTGAAGAAACCTCGCAGAAAAGACACACCTGTCCTCAACTCTCCTCCTCATATACCAGGTCAGTACACACACACACACACACACACACACACCTTGTAAAGCTGGTTACATTTAAGAATTATATGTTTATTTCAAATTGTAGAAATTATAATCATCTGAGCTCAAATTTCCCCTAAGCCAGGATAATGCCTTCCAACCCACAGGAGACCCCAAAACAATTCAGTTATTTTCTGATACAGACCACCAATGTTAGGAAAGAGCATGTTTGGGTTACTTTGGGTACTTAATCAACTTTCATGCACTGACCGTGAGACTCAAACTTTTTCACAAGTGAAAAACACATTTATAACATTTAGAAGCTGTGGCACGAAAAGATGACACTGACAGTGTACGTACAGAGCATCACGTCTCTCTGTCTCTTCTCCTGCCGTGCGCACAGTGACATGAGTTACCATGGTTACAGGCAGGCTGAAGTGGGCCTACACCCATCTGTCACCATGTCTTTGGTTAGTGTTCCAGGGTTCAGACCACAGGCTTGTCTCATCTTGTTATATTTGATTTATAGATCAATCAGATTTTGTAGTCTATGCACACACATGTGCACATGAGCTGTGTGGTATTAAGTCAACATGTCTTCATGAATTCAAACAGCAGGTAGAAGTCTCCCAGTCATTTCCCCAGATCCCGTCTGGAGGTTAGCAAGTACTGATGAACTGTACTTCTTCATTGTCGATGATCTCTGACTTGGCGTTTCATCTATAAATAAAAAAGTATAGCTGCTGATTTTTGAAATGAATTTCCTGGAGGTTGAGGAATGATGACCATTATCACTGTAGTGACAGTGTCACTCATAAAATGCACCAATTTCACCAACCAATGTCACTCCAAACTAAAGAGAAAAGTACTAATGTTAGCAGACACCTCCACTAAGTACAGTAGGTAAACTGATGAATGTTTTAGATTGTTTCCTTCCCGTCTGCTTGTCTGGCTTGTTTTTTGACTCTTCTCGTCTCAGTTAGTGTTATTGTAACTGTCGGATGTTGGACTGGATCTTAGAAAATCAAAGTTATCAAACTTGTACAACTTGTCCTATATGTGAAGCTTCTCCAACCAAACATCACAGTGAACTGGTTTATTGGTTTAAAGCTGACGGTGCACATTTTTCTTCCCTTTAGGAGTCAGACTGCTAAAGACCGAGAAGCAGATGGTCCACTTAGAGGATGAGGAAAAGGATGTGAAGGATTAAAGCCTTCTTCAATTTGTGTTTTGTTGTCAATAAATGCTTTTCTGTTCATGGTCTCATTAAATGTTGCTTTGACCAAACATTATATGTCACAGTGTCTCTGCTGCTCTTTACTGGGTACAATGAGTACTTCATGTAATGAGTTCACCGACCACACACATCTTGTTAGTCACATTGAACTGGCCATTAGCTCCAGAAATGTTCAAATAAGCAGGCTGTATAATAATGAAGACATATTTAAGGCTTTGTATGACTGCAGGATAAATCCTACAAGTTTTTCATTTTCAGCACACACTGATTCACATTTTATTCTAGTCATTGACAGCAAGTAATGGTTCGTCCCACATCTATCAGTCAGAAACACTCGTCTTTAAAATAGTGATTGTGACAGGTACTACCCTCAAATAAAGTCCCTTTCAACACCCTTCGTGCCAAAAATGTCCACGTCCAAAAGAAAACTCTAAAATCCTCATACATCAATATTTTTTTCTACTTTTTTTTAAATAAATCTCCTAAACAACTTCAGACTTGCTCAAAACTACCAAACATTCAATCTCATTCCGGATTTTAACCCTTTAAATGCCAGTTTAACTATCTGAAGGATTCATTATTTTTACAAAAAAGAAAAAAACACACAAAAAATGAATTATTTTCCATATAATAAATAGTAGGGGGATGGGGTTGTGGTGGTGATTAAAGTCTTGGATATGTCAAAGATGTGTGTGTGGGTGTGTTTAGTTAGTTTCCAGCGGCAGACCAGCAGCAATCGAAGAAGAGGAGCATGAGAGAGCGTGTGTCTGTAAGCACACCTGGATCATTTCAGGGCTGATCAAAGGTCATCTTGTGTTTCATGTGTCTTTGAAGAGGTGTTTTAGTAAAAACATGGCCTTCTGTCTTTGCTGTACTCAAAAACAAAAATAAAAACAACAGTTAGTGTGTTCATGCACCTGGCTGCTTTCACAGCTGAAGATGAACATGCAGCTTGGCTGAGGGAGCAGAGAAGGGGAAAGACCTGACAAACACACACACACTCTACCTCTCAATCCATTTATGTTTCTTTCAAACACACACACACACACACACACACACACACACACACACACACACACACACTCTACCTCTCAATCCATTTATGTTTCTTTCAAACACACACACACACACACACACAAAACACTCTTGGGAAAATGGTTGAATCTGGTGGAATACAGTGAAAATGTCAAATATCAATACTTTTCTTCAGAATGAAATGCTGACATCCCAGAATGCATGGTTTTATACTGCAATAACAGTGAGATTAAAAAATGTGGTTTGAATGGAAGTCAATGGGGCATTTTTGACACAAAGGGTGTTGAAAGGGAGTATTTGATACTACATGAAAAATACTAATGCAATCAAATCAATTTTGTTGCTGATCTTTGACATATACAAGACTCTAATCACCACCAAAACCCCATCCCCCTACTATTTATTATATGGAAAATAATTTATTTTTTGTTTTGTTTTTTGTAAAAAATAATGAATCCTTCAAATAATTAAACTGGCATTTAAAGGGTTAAAATTTTTGGTAGTTTTGAGCAAGTCTGAAGTTGTTTGAGATTTATGAAAAAAAAGTAGAAAAAAATATTGATGTATGAGGATTTTGATTTGATTGTTTCAGGGTGTGTTTTTGGACGTGGACACTTTTGGCATGAAGGGTGTTGAAAGGGTGCAAAATGCACCAACAGAGTATAAAAGACGTGTGAGAGTAAAAGACATTGGATTTCAAAAGTTTTACTAAAAAGAAAATTTACTGCAAAAATTTATGCCACAAGCTGTAACACAGCCAAAATGATCACCAAATCAAAATGGAAAATGGTCACAAATGGTCAAATGGCCAAAGGTGGTACAAGGGGTAAGGTCAGTGTGGCTTTCAGTCCCACACTGTGTTCACTGTGAGAGGAAAGCATCACCATGTGAAGCACTGAATCGTCCAATCAGCATCAGTCCTGTCCACACACTTTAGTGTACCTCTGGTCTGAGTCAGTTCTTTCCTTTTAGTTCCAGTGAAACAATGTGTTAATGCTCCACATACAGTCATATTTAAGACAATATTCCAACTATGCCAACATGACAATGCCTCCGTAAAAAACAGCTCCAGAAAGAAATTGTTTTCCTAGTTTGGTGTGGAAGAACTTGAGAGGTCTGCAGAGCCTTGAATTCAACCTCATCCAACATCTCTGGGACGAAGTGGAGCACTGACTGTGAGCCAGATCTACCGACCAGCTAACATCAGTGTTCAACTCACTGATTCTAATATGCTTTACTTCCTGAATGTGTCCTGCTTAAATTGAACTGAATTGATTGAACTGCTCTTGAGGCTGCAGCCAGTTCAACATGTGGAAAGCCTGAAACCAGAAGAGTACCCTAAAACATCCAGATGATGACCAAATGATGGCCTGTAGGAAATGTTGTGAATGTCTCTCAGATGAAAGTCTTCCGTTCTTTTCGGTGTTTGTGCTTTTTCATCAAGGATCTGCCATGACGGCCTCATCTCTTGTTCTGTGCTTCTTCTGCTGGTGGTTCTGAGTCTTCCTCTGGTTCTCTTGCCTTCCATGTGAATGTCTGCTTGGACATTGATTTATTTTGTCTTCTGAGAATGTGAGAATTTTATCCATTTTACAGAATAGATTAAAAATGTTTAGTTTGCTTTTAAGTGCTATAGGGTTATTGTTTTTTAGACGTTCTTTAGGTTTCTGAATGTTTTTGCTTTGACATCTTCCTTCGTTACATCCTCACTAATTATGCACCTAAGGTGTGTAAACCTGTCTGCCTCCTCTGGTTGGTTTTCGATGTGTTGAAGTGTAGTTGTCAATGTCAAAGATGATAAATGTTTTCACAGGTCAAATCATCAGCTCAGGTATCCTCAATCTCTCTCTCTTTCACTATTGCAGAAAGCACACAAACCTACAGCTCTACATAGATAACACTGTGAGGAGTTAAAATGACAAGATGATTTGAGATTAGCAAAAAGGTTTGAAGGGACCATTAAACACACACTGAGAATGAGCTGTAAAACTCGAGTACAACTAAGAACAGAATCTTCAGGCTGGACAAGCAGGAGGACGAATGCAGAAACCACAAATATAAAGTCAAATCATAAAACTACTGTTTAACACTTTTAACAATGGACCTTTAAATGAAAATAAAACAAAAAATAATTAGAAAAATGTATTTTGCAAAAAGAAAAAAGTAAAGTAAAAGGAGATAAAATGAAATAAATAAAAAATAAGATAATAAAAATGATAAAGTCTACACAAAGCAGGTGTTGGCAGTGTTAAAGGGGAGGCAGCACAGTGACCACCTGGAATAAAAGGCTGCAAATCTGAACAAAGACTGATCATTGTGTCATGACGTTACACTCTATACTATGAGATCACTTTCGGCGACGCAGCGAGATGCGCTGCAGTTTCCTGGCTTTTCCTCTGGCATCGATGGGTCGCATCTCCGTGACCTTTGACCTGAGCAGTCGGTAGGAGCTGGCACAGTAGCTGGGTCTCTTGTAGTAATGGATGAGAGGGCAGTCAGGCTGAGGCTCTGTAGAGACAGCAACATTTAAGTTAGCTGAAGTCACATTCTACCCTTTCAGCTTCCTGTGTCCTGTGTCTGTGTGTCTTTATTGACTGTGGCAACTTCCTGCAACTTGTGGAGACTTTCTAAAAGACTACAAAATATCAAAAAGTCAACATGATGCCATTTACACTTTACATTTGATTAGAGAAAAAGTATGCAAGGCACATCAGTGATAGATTTTGACATCAGGTCATCAGGTCAGGTTTCCCCCTGGTTATCAGTCCTGTTAAGTTCTGGCTTCACTGATCGAGGTGATATCGTTCACTGAGAAAGCAGCTTTACTAGTAGAAAAACTTGTATGTGAGGTAGCCAGAAAAACTAGCAACACCACATTTAAATCATTAAAAGTAAAGTACCTTCAAATTGTATGTAAGTAGTAGTAGTCGTAGAAGTTTTGAAGTGAGTGTACTTCGTTCCATTTACACTGTACTGGTCAATTTTTGGGGTGCGTACCATTCTGACACTGCCGCTGCTGCGTTCCTGTGTTCTTCTTGTCTGTGACATTTGGACCTGATCTCAGCAGGGAGCCTGCAGCCGGTCCATCCTCCTCTTTAGGGTGTTGCTCCTCCTGCTGCTTCCTGTCCTCCACCTCTTCCTGTCCCTTGACGTCTGTGTTCATCTCCTCCTGTCCTGCGCTCAGTCTGTCGACAGTTCTCTTTGACTCCTTTTTCTCTTCTGGCTCATTCTCTTCCTGGTCACCCTCCTCTGCCTCCTTCTTTGCCTCCAGGTCTACAATACGCACACAAGAGCATCAGCATTCATTAACTGCATTAATGTTCCCAGAACGTTACTGTTGTGCGACAGACAATGTTTGAACCCTGAAATAATCCTCAAACGTATTTTCTGTCTGTTTAGTGAGAATTGTCCTTCCATTTGTCATTGCTATTAGTATATGTATGTGTATCTTTATTTAATACATTTATAATTATTTTATATTATTGTAATGTATTCATCATTTTTTTATATACACATTAAATACTATGAGTGTTTTTCCAAGTATTTCAGTTTTTAAGGGTCATATTGCAGTTTTGGTTGGTTTTGGTTTGAGTTCATTTAAAGCGTGCTGAAGTGTTCTATCTTTTGTCATGTTGGTCATTTTCAGCCATTTCACTTTAACTTAAACCTGCAATAACCAACCTTTTTACCATTTGGGGGCAGTGAACACAACATCAACATATATTTTAATTGATATGATGAACTTAGTTGCTTATTTACACATCCAGCAGTTACAGAGCAACATGATCATTTATTTGAAACGTGTTTGTGTCATCTGATAAATCTACAGTATGAGCCCAATCTTCACCTCTCTTAGCTCTGTTTATGGTCTGTTTATCTGTCTCTAGCTGCTAAATGCTCCTCTATGTTCACCAGCTTGTCTCAAAGTGTGTAGTAAAACTATTGAAGTGTTGGCCTGGACAATTGATAATTATAATTATAATAACAGTAGCAGTACCAACATTAGCTGCAGGTTGCAGGATGACCACTACTCACATAGCCTTCAATTGACTTATCTGAGTTTGAATAATGAAGAGATCAGTAAATTACCGTTGGCTGCCTGGGCCTTCCATGTGTCCTTGTTGTGACGGATCTCTTGGTTCCATGTGACCTTGAAGCTCTTGAAGTCCACTGTGGTCAAAGAGCAGCTGCCCTCTGACCCTGTGCTCTTCACGCTGGAATGTTTTCCATCACTGCCACTAATACTGTTGACACTGTGGACGGTGGAGACGTGCACATCACAAACACACATATACACAGTCATTCAGTCACACATGTACACACACATGTATGTGACAGTCTTGGTCACATGTTGTAGTGTAACTATTTAAAGGGATCTAATTATGAACCATGGCTCATGCACAAAAGTAGTCAGCTGTACAAACATTAGTTTAATGACAAAGACTACACGGTCTGTTGTCACTGTATTACAGTCATACAGTAATGACAGCTGGTTGTCTGTAAAGAGTAAATGTCATGTTGTTCCAACTCATCTCATGGCACCACACTGACATCTAGTGTTGAAATCAAATATAGAAATTTGATGTTTTTTGTGTCCCTTTCTGATTTTTAATTCTCACACATGAACATTCATTTTGGGCAGATACATTTATAATATCCACATTTAGATGTTCAAGAAGAATCTATCCAAGTTTTTTTTTTTTTATGTGCAGTTAAAGTAGTTATATATTTTTTAATCTGCATACTGAGAAGGTCTTATTATTGGAAAACGTGATGTGAAGTGTTCTTAAGCACACAGAGATATACTTCTAATTCTATTTTACATATAAATTATACTTGTATTGCATATAATAATTGTCTTACTCTTACATTAATCAAAGTACATGACTTGTCAGGTGACCTTTTTGGGCAGGTACTTGTGAGTCTGTCTCCTTGAATAGTCTTTTTCTTTCATGAAGGTTTCTCAGTGGTGTGAAATGATATGATGATAAAGTATTTTGGTGGCAGCCGTTGGAATTCTCTGAATGTTAAGGAAAGGTGCTTTAGTGCTTCACCTCTTTTTTTTTCATGTCTTTCTGACTGTTCCACAATTCTTTGTGGCAGCAACAAAAAAGCGGCACACCTCACATGAAGTCTAATGCATCTAGTCTCAGTGCTTTTGATCCATTTATTTCAATCAAATCACAGCAAAATGTTTCATTTGTTTTCTTAACGCTAACATTAGTTCATTCAGTTCAATAGACGTGTGTCTAACAGTCTTGAACATCTTGAACAGGAATGACACATTGCCCCTTTAAAATGACACGGTGACTTTGTGATTGAGTCGTAGGGAAACAGTGAAGATAACAGATGTGTCACGTGAGGTTTGTGGGATCTTTTTTTAAGATGATGTCAGTATTATTTAACAACATGAGTGTTGCATGTCTCACAGGACATGAGGGTCTTGTGTGTGTCACCTAGAGCGTGTGAAGCCAGCCAGTCCAGAGCGAGATGCCTCTTCAATCAGTGGTGTCACAATTCGTTCGATCATTTCTGTCAACACGGTGAATGTCGGCTCCACGATGAAGTCAATGAATCCTGCAGGAAACAGTAACAGAGTCAAATCTGTAACCTCTGCTTGCTCTTGTTAAGACCAGGAAATGATGTCACACACACACACGCACACGCACACACGCACACACGCACACACACACAAACAGGATATTGGATAACTAATTACACCTGCAGCTTTTACTACTGCTAAAACAGTCTCCAACCAATGAGACCCAGACCTCCGTCACTGCTTCAGCATACAGAGTGGTATGTGTTTCAGGACAACATTAACACTGCTTCACATCATTGAGGACCTGAGTCAGACAATGACTCTTCTTCCCCCGTAGGCTGAGGAAGCTCTGCAACAAAAAGCTGCCCTGCACACCCCTATGTCTAGACCCAGTGAGGAGGAGCATTAGTTCAGTAGTTTTACTAGCAGCAGTATTTGTGTACCTTACCGAT
This sequence comes from Sciaenops ocellatus, assembly GCA_033000465.1. Classification (NCBI taxonomy): domain Eukaryota; kingdom Metazoa; phylum Chordata; class Actinopteri; family Sciaenidae; genus Sciaenops; species Sciaenops ocellatus. Next base: position 25,701,968 of record CP136869.1, read on the forward strand.
CTGGGACTGGGCCACCATGGTGGATTTGCGGTCACAAAGAGGAGAGAAAGGGAGGCCCAGCTCTGCTTCTTTATCACCCTGAAAATCAGAATCAGGTTTATTGTCAAGTAGGTTTCATATAAAAGGAATTTCCTTTTTTTATTGGTGGATAGCAATAACCAATGACAATAAACATAATACAAGATAAATAAGATAATAAGAACATAAAAAGGGAGAAAATTAAAAGAGAAAATGATTAATATGAGCATTAAAGGAAGAGCTGCACCTTTTCAGTGGCAACTCTCTCATGAACTTTACCTTCTAAAACAAACATACAATTTATCCCACCACTGTCACTAACAGTATACACAGTTAAAAGAAGCCATGAAAGAGAAAACTGATGATGGAACTATGTTCACTGACATCCAACAACACATTCTGAGTGACATACAAATCAAAAATTCAACTTCTTGTTTCAACTACTCAACAATTTCAATATAAGGTACACACCACCACTAAACGTATCTACACACACAGCAACACCTGCACACACTGTGCCATGGCAGCAAACAAAGATGATGAAACCATCATCATCAACGTCCAACTCAGGACTTGAAAGCCACTCGTTGCTGCCTTTTTTTTTTTATATATATCAAAATGTAAGTACATGATTGCATTGACCTGTCCTTTTTGTATACAATAAACTTACAAATGGAACATTTAGTTGCCCTTGAACAGAACAACAGGATACAATAGGTAAGATCTACCAAAGACTGCCGCAAATAACGGCAGCTGAGATTAGGTCAGTTTTGAAAGTCTAGGAAATACATATTTCTAAAAGAAATCTAGCACTGGTAACATCTGGTCAGGACATCTGGTTGTGCTAAACATGTTTAAACCTTAGCTATATATATATATATATATATATATATATATATATATATATATATATATCGTCACAAAAAAGAAGATGATCAAACTGATCTGCAAACTGCCCTACTCTGCTTGTCATTACCTGTCATTTGATTTGTATCCTGATCTGGAAATAATGACTCAATTGTGAATTCATTGGTCAGTAGAATCTACTGGTGACTACCTGTCTGAAGAACTCCTCCAGTAGAGATGTGGTCCAGCGGTGATGAAGGTTCCAATGTTTGGCAGGATGGCTGATGTCAGCGGTGTGCAGCAGCAGTGATAAGGCCTTTGGTTTGTCTATCCTGAAGATACAGTGGGATGAGACGCTGCTGTCAATGACACAACCTGCTGCTGCTGTCCAAATGATCAACAGAAGGATTTTCCTCTGCCAAAGTTTGGAAGGTCATGTGACGTCTTTAAAGGAAGTCTTTAGTAGACTGTAGTGCTTTTTTAGTCTCACTCAGGGCGCTTTTACTTAATTCGGTTCAATTCAACAGATTCATACAGAGCAGGTCTAGACCGTACTCTCTATAATATCTTGTCCAAAGACACTCTGACACCCAGACCAGAGGAGCCATGGACCAGCCATCTTCTGATCAGGACAACCCTGTGCTGTTTTTATACAAATGCTGTATTCACATGGATTCATGCATGTGCAGGGTAGATGGCAAACCGAGTCTTTTACTTTTCAGCAGAAAATAGCAGACTGCCATGATGGTGCATTTTAGAGTAGAGATGTGTTTCCTGATTCACCATTTAATCAACAAAGAACTCAGTGCAAGTCAAATCATAAAAATAACATAAAAATAACATCCCAAACATGATTTTTTTAAGTGTCAGCATTCCCACTAAGAGATTTATGAAGGAGCTGAGGCAAAGCTGACCCTGACTCAAAAGTGGAATCCAGTACTGACCCCTCAGGCTGCTGCAGGAGGCTTTTCATGGCTTTGATCTGCTGGAAATGGCAGGACATGTCAGTGGCCAACACCATCTCCACCACCAAAGTCCGCAGCTCTCTGAAAGAATGAATGAGTGAAATGAGTCAATCTATTAGATGGACTGCTGTGAACCTTGATTGAAATAACTTCATCAACTTCATCTAGCACAGATTTCGGTTTTGGTTCATTTGGAGCCTGGGAGGTGTCACTGAGAAAATAAAATGTGTGCTCTTGATTTAAAATTTGTTTGCATGGATTACTTAATTCATACTGTCATTTTAAAAACAAGCTCTGTCTATTGCTCTCTCACTGCCCAATCAAAGCCACAAAGCCACTGCTTAATAATATGCTCAGTGACTAGCATTATGACAGAAGAATTAACATTAGCTCTTAATACAAACTGCACCACACATTACCTCTCCAACACAAGTCTCCAACAAGCCTGGTTATGTGATTCAGGGATAATGTAAATGGTTTATGTAGCCTGTATGACATTCAGATGTCATACAGGCTACATCATCATCTGTGTGTACATGTATACTTCCACCAACTAAAGTTGTGGCCAAGACAAATAGTTTTTCTTTAGTTTTACTTTGGCCTGCGTGCAGTCACGAGGAGTGGCTTTGAGGCTTTGTTTGGCGGGGATGCACTGATCTGATGCGTGCAATGATCTCAACAGGCTCATTACAAACACTAACAAAAATAAGATTTAGATTTTGGAACATAAAATACCAAACTACTCAGTCGAGTACACACCTGGGAGAGAGCAGCTGAGGCCAGCCTTGGTTTGGAGTTGAATTGGTAGGCTCCATTTTGAAATGTTTGAAAGATGATTTTAATATCAAAACTATTGGACCATGAAATATTTATTTAGCTCATTATTTGTTGCATGAATTGTTTTATTTATAGACTTTCCATGTTGGTGAGGGACTATATCTGGGAATGATTGTTTAAATACATCAGCCAGGGAAGGGATTATGTTCCAGTTTAGAAAGGTACATGATGTACTTTGACATTGCATATGTCTTGTAAAGTTTCTTTGGTATATTAATGTGTTTCAGTTTCTTTTAGTTTCCAACAAAGATACATTTAAAGTAGCCAACCACTGTTTGATTCAAGTTTGTTCTTAACCTTTCACTTGAATGGACCATTTCTCTATTTTGGGGGAGTTTTCTGCCATCATAAAGGAGGACTGAGTGGTATGCAGCCATTTTGCATGTGTGCTTTAATGCGTGGTTTAAGTCACCTTAGCTTGCTGTGTATAGGCAATTTGAGTGTTGGACAATATTCTTCTATTCCAGTTATTATTTTGATAATAAATAAAAATAATAATATATCAGTTTATTACATTTTGTTTTACGAAACTAATATTACTTATTAGTCCAACAGCAGTCAGCCCAGCTCGGCGTCTGTCTTTCAGCCTTTTATTTCACCAAGCTCTCACCAACCACTAAAAGTCAGTCCCACATTTACTTTTGTCCAGCGGCTTCTTGTTCGCTCACTCTCTCTTTTTCTCTTTCTAGCTTCCTCCGTCAACGTCCTCTTCTGTCTTTTTGTTTCTGTCATTATGTCTATAGTTAAGTTGCCCACTCGCCTAGCTCCGGTTCTATCACCGGCTCCACTCCCTGTCTGCATTCTCACACCCCGGGCCTGTGGTACAAATACTAACACTCCCTGGTGCTCTAAGCTCACAGTCCTGGCAGCCCAGCTAACAAACTGAGCTAGGATAGCACCTACAGTTGGCAGTAGTTCACTTTAGACCATCAAATGATCGAGTTCACCAGAATCAGTGAAATAGCTGGTGGTGTGTGTAACATCAAAGTAATTTAAAATCTGTTATTTAATGCTAGAAAAGTTACACAATGTTGCTTTAAGAATAAAGTCATTGGATCTGACAAAATTATTAAACAAGAATACAATTACTAATTTGAGAGCACAAATTCTTATTTAGTTTTTGTTTGTTCTCTTGGGCATCAGAGGTTTATTAACAAATCCCTGTGACCAAGTTTGACATATTTATTTAGCACACTAAGATGATGGCAAAAATGACATGCTAATGTTTAGCATGTTAACATTGTAACATATTAGCATGCTGCTATGGTGACTCTGTAATCATGTTGTTATATAGAAAGTAAAAAAGCCAAAAGATGGAGATTGTTTCCTCTCACCTCCAGTCGTCTTTGGAAAGATTAGAGAGGATGTTCATTTCGTCATCATCCTGTAGAAGGCGATAGGCAGCGCTGACATGGTGGTTCTCCAGAACAGCTCGATCATTGTACAACATTGCTGTGTCTGACCTGCAAATCCACACAGCTACATTCATCACACGGCTCATAGTTTGACAAAAACCTTTTCATTTTCTCAGAATGCTGAGTGCAACACTACCTGGTCTGAATATGGAAGTTATTGGTGGTCCCTGTATGTTCAAAGTCGTGGATGGCAGCTGCAAAAATGATGGCAAAGATTTCCAACTCAGTTAGCCAGTGCTAAAAGAGAGAAAGAGAGGGGGGGCAGTTTGGTTAAAGGCATAAACAGAACAAAAAAAATGGGAGTTCACTGGCTACTTTGAAGAATCTAAAATATAAACCATATTTTACTTTACACTTTGTCTACCACATAGTTCTGTATGTGCAATTCCATATGTTCATAGTTTTGATGATCTACAATGTGGGAAATAATGGAAATAAAGAAGGTGAATGAGAAGGTGGGTCCAAACTTTGGACTGGTTCTGTAAGCCAGCAGTTCAAAGGCCTTCAAATGATTTTTAGGAAAAGACCTTAAATTTGGTACGAGGAAGGTACAGCATTACATCCACTGTGAGGTCATTAAAGTGAAACAAATGAACAAATACCATCATGATTGTATTGATTCAAATTATGAAAAACATTTACAACTTTTATCAGATGCAGCAGTTAATGATGGTCAGATGTCTAACTGCTACAGTGTCTGCTGATGCTCTGGATGATTGCCAGTAATATAACAGACACATGCACATCCCCTTATTGTTTCATCACAGAAAAATTGTGTTCCCCCCTGGGGAGGATTTTAGAACTGCTGCCTCCCTTTCCAGCTGTTGACTGGCTTCATTCTGCCAGCCGCAGTGGGTCCACTAAAACACATCTGCAGCTGGCTTCATCCACAAAGCTTACTGATGCTGATTCTACTCTCTCTACCTCACCAAGTTTAAAAGATGAAGTGATGAGCACAACAATAAGTTTTCTCCGTTTGAACATTTGATAAGTTGTCTTTGTGCCATTTTCAATAAAATATGGGGTTTTAGTGTGCCAACTTTATTGGAAATGGTTGATTTTATATGTGTGATGTATGATATATGATTCTGATTTTATTAATTATCATTTTCTTTTTTTTTTTTTTGGTCTTTTTGAGCTTTATTTGACAGAGACAGCTTGAAGAGTGACAGGAAATGTGGAGGAAGAGAGATGTGGAATGACATGCGGGAAAGAGCCACAGGTCAGATTCGAACCCTCGGATGCTCTACCAACTACGCAAAACGACACCCCATTATTTTCTATTTTTAACAAATGATCTTAATAAATATTTAAAAGGCAGAAATTTCTTTGATTTCTCACTGAAACGGTAATCTGGTCAACACTGATTTTTAAGTGTTTTATTTAACTTTTAGTAATTAATAAATAGTACTCATTAGTATTAAACATTGTTTCAACAACTGACATCATTTTAATCATATTTCAAGACTAAATGTTTGCCACATGCAAGATTCAAGGTTTTATCAAAAAGTGTTTTACATTCATGATTTTGTATTACTGGTGAAGTACTGAAAAGTCTCTGAAATCTGCTGCTTTACATAATATAATATAATATAATATATTATAATATAATATAATATAATATAATATAATATAATATAATATAATATGCATTCTTTCTCCTCTGAAAAAAGTTTCTACTTTGCATTAACTAACAAAGACTTACCACCATGCCAGTCTTAAGGAGTAGGTAATGGATGGTCTGTGTGACATCAGCAGCATGCATCAGGTTGTGGTATGGGTTCTTGTATTTGCTGTAGCCAACCTCCAATGAGTCCACAAATGATATGAGAGCAGAAACAGGGACCTGATATAGAGACAACACAATAACAAATACTACAGCTTTTATAGGAGTTAATTAAGGCCAATCCAGATTAAACTAAAAAAAAGATGCAATTCAACAATAGGTTGAAGTAGGATGCATTCTTCAAAATCCTGCTCTACATTACCCACAATGTAAGTGAACCCCTGCACTCAAAAAAAGTTTTGGCCAAAATGCATGACAGAAATTTCCATCCATTTGAATTACATAGGTTTAATATAATTCAACTAATAAACTCAATGTGAAGCAAGTAATAAGATTTATGTAATAGTACTAATAAACTCAATGTACTTCCACTACACAGTAGTGTAGTAATAACCAGGTTTATGTATTCAATATTAATAAAGCCAATTTGTTTGTCCAAACCCAACAGTGAAAATGAATGCAGTCATTTTGAGTTTATTAGTACTATTACATAAAACTTATTACTTGCTTCACATTAAGTTTGTTAGTTAATTTAAATTAAAACTGTGTAATTGAAGTGGCCTAAACATTTTTTTTGAGTGTAGAGTGAAGAGTATGCTCTTCAAATGTTTGTCATCTGCTTGAACAAGAATCTTGCTGTTTGGCATATTAAACTGAATGTATTCAAACTCTTTCTTTGACCCATTTTTATCAATGACTAATAATAATAATACACAATGATGGCACACAATCACATATTATCCAATGGGAAGTAATTAATGGAAGTTTGTTGGCATACCTTGAAGCGATTAATCAAATCATATCTGGTGAGCAACTCATAGAAGACAAACTTCAGAGCGTGGTCTCCACTAGCTTCATTCAGTGCAAACACATCAAATGACCACATGTCAACTTGCTGGAAAAGAAACATACAAACAAGTTTCATTAACATGACATTAACACGAATATCAATATACCCATTCATTAATGTGCTATCTTTCATAGATAAGAACATACCGGTGACATTCCAGTCTAAATGTTGACACATGAAAGAACCCTGCACCCACCCTACAGTGCTCATCATTACTGCTTTGTTCTTTCACAGCAGTTTCTCCCAGCTAATGTCAAAAAGTCATTTTATCTCACTCAGGGATGTCCAAAGTACGGCCCGGGGTCCAGTCATGGCCCGCGTTTAGATTTCATGTGGCCCGAAGCTTCATTTTTATAATATATATCATTTATGGCCTGCTAGGATTGTCAGATACTGTATGACTGGAAGATTTGTCTTTTTTGGTTGACATAATGAAGCATTTGAACCTTTAAGGAGATAACTGCTGCTGTTATATATCTGTAGATGTAACACAAAATATTACTTTCTGAATGATTTTGTTAAAGACAGGAGCAAGAGTGTTATGTTTAAAACTTAAATGTTAACAGACTTTGCATTACTCATAATAAGTCATGTTTAGAATGAACATGAGGTTCAGATTTGTATCAACTTCATGCAAGTTTAACGTATTCCATACAATTTATTCTTTGTTATCTGACTCCAGATGTGAAAGAAAGGAAGAACTAGGTTTTAGATTTGTTCACGCCTGATTGGATTAGATTTGGTGACATTGTCATTTAAAAAAAAAAAAAAGATAATTGTGACAATGAAAACAAAATTGTTACAGAACAGTGCATTTGTATGTAACTTTTATTGGTAATTTTTTCATTTTTAAAATGTTAGTAGCTATTGGCTCCTGGGCATCTTCACATTGTCAAATCTGGCCCTCTTTAAAAAAAGTTTGGACACCCCTGATCTAACTCTTCAACCTTATCCTCATGTCATACCTCAGTTCTAAACCTCACTGTGTTATTGAACCTACAATTCAATCATGGATTGATGGATGAATTAAGATATTTAAAACTCAGCATGCTGGCCATTAAAACCTTTTGTACAAAATAAAACATTCAATGCTATTTGCATGTCCATCTATTACAAGTGTTTCACAATACACAAATAAACATACAGATACATAAATACCTTGAGCACTGTGATGACATTTGAGGGATAACTGAGACCAGCCATGTTGGATGTTCGTCTGTACATCCTGTCAAAACAAACCAACATTCACTGAATACACAGGCTCTTTGAAAAAAAAAATCTTTTCCATCTCTTAAACATGCAAAAAGGAATTAGAACATATAATATTTACAAAATCCATAAAATGAGTCTGAAAGTCTGAAAAGTTTCATCAAGCAAATTCAACCCACTACCTCCTCTCTCCGTTCATTAGCAATAGCTTATGCAGTTGACAGGGACCCTAGCTATTGTCACCATAACATAAAAAGGGAAGATACTACACACCATACCTAACAGGACAAACACACCCTCAAACAAAATCAGAGAAACCTTTTGGAACTTGACAGAAATAAAGCTGCTTTAGGACTCTGTGAAGGTTCCCAGTTATCCAAGTCATCTTTCTTTGAGAAGTGTTAAATCTGGGCCAGTTGGACATAGTTGTGGATCCATGGTGGCATTTCACCTCTCATACATACTACTTTAGGACTGCATGTTGTGTTGACTGTGTGCTGTTAATGTTGAATAAAACTCTCCCTACCTAAAATCTATGGTGCAAAGCATGACTGTTCCAAGAAAATTGACAAAAAGCTGAACAAACTACTATGATCTATGTTTAACTGACAAGCAACCTATAGCATCCACATGAGTTATCACTCTATCACTTCATGGTGATACAGATGTCAGGTTGTATGGAAGGGTTATGAAAGGGTCCAACTTTGGCACAGTAAATATAAGGAAATACAGCTGGTGTGTGTCGCTCCCCCCTGCAAATAAATCAAACCTTGGATATGACATAAAAAACAGTGCAAGTTGCCATGTCATGGCACTAGTAATATAATGATACCACATTAGTTTATACACACCCAAAAAAGGTCAGTCATGTCTACCATGGTTGCTAGTTGGTTGATTCCAAGTACATGTCACTGTCACTGTCACTAACTACCACAGTTTTCCCTCTTTAAAAATAATGTTCCTCTGGTGGACACCCGGCTTTACTCGGTCAAAGAAGCATTAGGAGCTGAAGCGCACGCTAGCAGCTATTTATTAACATCAGAGGTCAGGTAGAGGTTCGTCCAGCTTGAATCATCATTTGGTCAGATGCAGGTTCTAAGCATGGAACGTGGAAGGCAATGACAAACAATGTATTTTAGTTTGGAGGAATTGTTTACGAGGACAACTGTGTGTTGGATGGATCAATACCACTTTGATACTATGATGCTCACTTGTTCTTATGCAGATGACTGATAACCGAATGAAATAGCAATGACACCTGTATTGTATAATCGGCTACTACAAACTAATAAGTGGCAAAATGAGGCAAAAAATGAATGTCTAATTTTACTGTAAGCTAATATGAAAACCAGATTCATTTATAATAACTCATAATCAAATTATTATTGACCAACAATTTCACAGGACTTGTTAAGACCCAATAAAGCCAAACTAAAGTAAAGCAAACAAATCAAACCTCTCCACAAAGATGCCGGCCTGCACTGCATGGACAATGCTGCGGAAGCGTGGTTTGTCTTCACTACGCCGTAGCATCAGGCCCCTTTGCCGGGTAAAAGTGGAAGCCAGCCAGTCACGGACCTCTGAGGGCACAGAGTCTGACTGAATGTCACTCAGTTCATCCTCTGGATCCACCAGTCGCCTGCAGGGAGAGACACATTCACAAAAAAACAAAACTTCATACAATGTACAGATATGGAAGAGATATCTCTGATATGATTGGTGTTCTCATTTGTAACCATTTCTGTGTATGTCTGCATCTAAATTGTGCACAACTGCTACTATTTGTCAGCCAAAAAGAAACAGTCACAGACAGTCTACTGTGTCTGCTGTTTCATCTTAAAGTTGGACAATAATGCTGTCAGGAACCAAAGACAAACATCATTTCTCATACATCATCTGGTTTGAGCTTAGTGGGACCATCATTTGTTTTTTCAACAGGACAATGACCTGTGACAGGACAAGACACAACTTTCAGCTCCAATCAGTCAAATTGTATAAGTCTTCAAGAAAAGACGCAGGATTCATCAAAGTTGGCTGTAAATGAGCTTTATTATCTTTACAGACAAACAAAGCCCGAGTCTCCCATGGATAGACTGATTTGTCTGTCTCCAAACATCTCCTTTTATACCCTCAAATGTTGTACACCCATGGCATAAATCCAGCCCATTTTGCATAAATTTCCTGGCCTTCTCTCAGGATGACACCATTAGAACCCCGCTTGCTTTGCCTATGTTTTTCTTACACACCCACTACTTTCATTTTTACTTACACCATTAAATCATAGTTGCTCCAACTGCATTTTTAAAAAACACTCAGTGCTTTAATAAGTGTCGTAAAAGTGTTACTACAGTCCTAGATACTACTTACTTCTTGACTAACATGTTTTTGCTTGGTTCATACTTCTTCACACACTGTTTTAAACTCAACTCAGAATAAAATACTTCTCACTCTTCAAAGCATTATTGAATCAACTTTAACTATTACCATTGATAGTGCTCATTACAAAAATTATTAGATCAAACCAAACTTTATCTGTGCAGTCTTGTGCTCAAATCATACATAACAATGTGTTCTCAGTTCCCACACCCCTCTTCTAAACTACTTCAAACCAGATATGTATCAAAATAAGGATTATATATGTATAAAGATAAGAATCACTCCAAAGCACAAAGGATTATATGTGAGTTTAAAATAGGAATCAAACTTAAAAGCACAAAGATCAAAAGATCAATATTTTGATCTTTCCAGATATGTTATATAACCAATTTGATTAGGTCAAAATGAAAATATAAAAAGAGAAAAGAAAAGAAAATGTATCCACATGAAAATATGGTTGGTTTACATAGATTTGGCTGCACTGACTGACTTCAAAAGGCCAAAAGATAAAATAGTTATTAACTGACCACATGGCAGTGGTGTTGAATACATGTTTCAATATGAGCATATCTCTATGGGGCAAAAATCTGAATACTACTTTATCACTGCTCAATCAATCATAATGGGACCAAACAGCAGTCATTATTTATAAGATATATATGATATATGTTCATGTTGATAGTAGTCTGATAGAAGCAGAACTGAGCTGAAAGCTCCTTGCCTGGTTTCCTCCATGTATAGAGATTCAAGGACTGAGGCGGCATACTCCAGGTTTTTCTTCAGATCCATCACTGATGCCTCCCCCCTCTCCAGCTGTTTTACAAGACATCTCAACCTGCAACACATAGTTGCCACACCAACATGACATCAGCACTTCATGTAAACAAGTTTGATTAGGGCTGTAGAATAAGAAGTTGTAGAGAAGGAAACAAACCGCTTATTATTCAACTGTCTGTTACATTGACACATTGATTTAAGATTAGGCACTCAAGATGGCCTAATCTTAGAACACTATGATCTGTGTTTTATCATCACAGATATTGCTAAATACAGTCCAAGATAATATTTAAAAAGCAGCCTTAATCAAAAACAGACTTGAATAATCAATATTTTTAATCACAGCAAAAGATATGGATATTATAAGACAGAGTAATAACTAAGTTCAACAGTATTCTAGGATTGAGAGTTATTAACTCTTTATTATCTTTTAAAATGCAACTAATTGTTCTACCTGTCAGTAAACACACATCTAACACACACATCTCCACTGTAAGTGTAACTTAGATGATACATTTACATTGGAGATACAAAAGCTGGTAAGGAGTTTGTACTTTGTGTTTCTGACATGTATTGTTTCTGTATGACGTTTGACCTGATTGCAGTCTTCTCCATGGCGTCAGGCTCTTCAGGGACTGGCAGCTCATCAGCCAGGATCTCCTCAGTGCTGCGTGGGTCCATCAGAATTCCTCTGCGGTCAGTGATGCCAGTGCTGGGTGTGACAGCTGTGCAGAGCGCATTCTGGGACCTTGAGCCTAGACAGTTTTCACACAAACAAACATCCTTTGCTTGCTTTAACATCTATCTTCAACCACAGCACCACAACATATCTACCTCTATTACACACTGCATGATAATAACCTGAAAATGGTCAACTTTGGTGAACTCACGTGCAAAGCGGGCCAGAGGACGGTGATGGCTTTCCCCCGCCTCATTGGCAACTGTAAAGAGAGGAATTAGAAAATGGTTTTATACTAATATACACTGACTGGCCACTTCAGCAGGTACACCTGAACAATCCAGGGTGAGCTAATACAACAGCTCTGCCAGAGAGAGAGAGAGAATGGTTGATTGGGGGAGTACAGCTGAAATCAGGCAGAGAAGGAGATAAAATGCAGCCAGATTACAGTCTGTGACAGAGGCCACTTCATTAGTGATAATGATTCCCTGAGCTCAGCACCCTAACAACTGACAACACACACATTTACTTGCTCCAGTCAAAATGATGTCACAGTCATTTCCTATCTCTTCTGGTTCCCATAGAGACAGCAGTCAGTAAACACACACACACTGTAAAAGTAAATGGCCTTCTGTTCTACTAATGTGAAAAACAGACATGTAGTGTTTATTTTCTGTCAAACAAAGATGTACACAGGTAGCAGCAAATAATCTTAATAAGAATTTGGCATGAACAGCAGCTGGGGTGTTGAAGCTAAAAGAAGATTTATGGGTCATTTTGGATGACAATGACAAAGATCCATTTTGTTATGTTGTTACTGGCTCAGGTCTTATATTTATGGAGGATTCGTGGCTCTATCCATGCCCCTGCAGAGGAAAATTCTGGGAGAGCAGGTGCAAAACTGTTCTGTAAAGAGAGGTGGACCTGATTTATACCTATGTATAAAAATATGTATTTGAATATGTTGTCTGGATTATGACATCTGATTGTGCCTTTGCATCCTAACCTGCTGAATGACATTACCAGGGATCTAACTCAGACAAGCCACTTGCTGGCTAGGAAGTATAGCATGAGTTGCATTATTAAATGTGTTCAGGGAGCCAACAAACTACCACTGCTGTCTATGTTACTGTGCAACATGTCTGATGAGCTGTGTAACACACGTTGAGGCCTGCTACAAGTGTTGTGAGAGCTTTTTGGTTTTTACAGAAACCTGGTTTTAAAACAATACACAAACTGATCCTACATTTGTTGTGACACTGACAAGAACTCAATAAAACTGAATGACAACTCATTTTGCGATTAAAGACAATATCCTTAACAGAGAATTTAAGGGAATTTACCATGCGGCATAAGGTGAAACCAATCACCTTATGCTTATGGCAGAAATGCCAAAAACCTCCTTGGCTTCATTTAGCCCCACTTTAGCTCCACCCACCTCTGTCAAGAAGCGGGAAGTTGGATTAACATAGAGACTGACATCAGGAGTCAGCAATGGCCATAGCCACCACACTGAGATGAGTGACATCATGGAGACTACTTCTATGTTTTATACTGTCTATGGCATTTAACAACATATTTGTGTGAGCTGTTTCTTTTCCAGCCAAAACCACCACAGCAGAGTCAAATCGCCAATGTGTTCACCATCTACTAAACAAGTCTTTTCTTTTTGCAGAGCCTAAAAAGTCCCTGCAAAAACCAGTCAGCAGTCCCTTACACAATAATACCACAGTTCAAGGTTCAATTTTCTATTGTCGTATGGGCTGGGTCCAGGTCAGGTCTTCACTGATATGAACCCAGGGAACTTGAAGCTGCTGACTCTCTTCATTGTTGTCCTGTTTGTAGTGATGGAGGTGTATCCCTCTCATGTTCACTTCCAGTAGTCCACTTTTTTTTTCTTTTTTTTTGTTACTGACGTGGAGATGGAAGTCCTGGCTGTTGGGTGTTTTGGAGTGTCCTATGGGCATCGTTGATTTTATCATCACGCTTGCTAGTTAGTTGCTAATATTAATGAGCCAACTAATGGCAATAGTGGCCCAAGAAATGTGCTTTTTTAATGATCATTATCCATCTTCTCCAGCCATCTTCTATACTTTTGTGTTTTTGTTCTTTTCTTTCTTTCTTCATTCTGACCGTCCCATGAGAGGCGTTGAGGTGGGACCAGTCTTTCTGCTCAGGCCATGCTCTCTAAATCTGCCATTAAGCAGTATGAAATTGCAGTATTTTAATATTATCTTGTTGAATGCATCTCCTATCTTAAATACATTTGAAGGTACGTGATTTTAATTCAGAATTAGAATTGGCTTTCAACCAAGTCTGATGGTATTAAGTGTCTCATGACAGCCCACACATCCTTTTCCCATGACTCGTCCGATCTTTAATTTTACTAGCAAGCCGCATAAATATTTTGCGTGAGGGATTTTGGTGATGATAATTGTGTGGTTGGTGCTATAAAGTCCTCCATACTGATTATGTAATCAGCAATCTTGAGAGAGAGGGCTACAATTCCAGTTACAAATCCAGTACCTGTAGGTCGTAGTCTGCATTTCCCTAGAACACAGTATAATAGTACAATGACCTTAAGTAAAGAATGCCATCTGTTCTCATACACACACACACACACACACTGTAACATAAGAGTCTCTTACCGATGGTGAAGCTGAAGCCATCAATGCTGAAAGTGGCACTCCGACACTTTTTAAATCCCTGTTTTTTAGATGTCCGTTCTGTCATTGTGGCTCTTGATGTGCTCTCCTCTGCTCTCTGTCAGTCAGAGGATGAGTGTGGAAAGTAGAGCACTGTTTCCCAGGAGAGGAATGAACCCAGAGGCTGTTCCCCCCTGAGTGCTTGTAACCCTGGCAGTGCTTTCAGTCCCGCTGGAGGCTGGAGGAGCTTTCAGTCGTCGTGTTCAGGAGGAATGCGTACTCCCCCCTCCTCCTCCTCCTCCCTGCTCTTCATCCCTCAAGGCCACCGTGATCATGCAGGAGTCTCACAATAGCCGCTCCCTCACTCGGTCTCTTTTCTGCTTCTCTCTTACCTCCATCATTCACACCTGACTCAGCAACAGTCTCTCTGCATCTCTTTCTCCCCGGTGGTCTGTTACGTGGCCATCCTCACTATGTTAAAGCCAGTTGATTAGTCTCCTCCTCCTTTACAGCCTCCTTGTTCACACCCCCCTACCTCCCTGCCTCCCTCCCCGCCTCCCTCCCTTCATCTCCAAAGAACTCTCTGTGTTTCCTCATATCTGTTTCTCTGGTGATCTATATGACACACAAATCTAACTGTATTTACACTGGGATAAGCTGTATATGGTCCTCACTTGACTGTCTTTTTCCTACTCACATTGTATGGTAGTAAACCTAAGAAAGGTACATTTAGATTCTTCATCTGGATTAGCTAATACAATCTAGTGTATCACATAGAATGTTCACGGTTTAAGGACCTCAGCGGTGAAACTATGAGGTTCAGACACAGATTCTGTCCAAGTTACCCTCTAAGTGCAGTCCTGAAGAAGAATGTGAAGACGGAGAGTGCAAAGCCTAAGACTCCCAATTCTTGGAGGGTGGAAAGGAAGATCTGGTACATGATAGTGTCCTCCCACCCACAAAGACAATCAAAATGCCAAATAACAGGCTGTAACCTGGAAATGAAAAACATAAAGCCAGTCTCAAGAAATACACCTGTTCAGTAGATGGGTCAGTTTACTAGTTACTTCATGTGATTACAAATGTAACACCTTGTAACACTGCAGTGAGTGACCTGATGAATCCTGTGTTTGATGGGGCATTCAAGGACCCATCAGACCTTCAGAGAAGGGGGTCATCTATTGGAGGATTCATTTCAGTTCATTCAGCGAGAATAAAAAGCAACTTAATTATGAACCAGGTTTCAACTTGTGGCTTCCATCAGGGTCAGTGTTTTTTCATGTTCATTCTATGTAAAATGGTCTTTATATTATTTATGATTCATGAGTATTAAAAGTATAGCTGTTTATGTTCCAGAATGTTCCAACTAGCCTCTAGGCCACAGGTAGTACTAGTTAGTTTGTTCTTACCTGCAAACTGGTGGTAGTCAGTCTAGTCTTTTCCACTTCCTGTTGGAATTTAAAATTCATAATTTTTAGATGCAGACAAACAAACCTTAAAATTAGGCAGTCTGAGTGTGAGAGAGAAATTCTATGTTTCTTCATACACATTCTGCAGAGCTTTGGAGGACTATGGCCACTTTAGGAACTGCTTGCCAAAGCTCTGCTGGCATCTAGAATATGGTGCAATATTTAATGTAAAATATATATAAGGCATCAGCTGTTTCACAAATGTAGAACAATGCATTTTACAACACAATCACCACAGTAGAAGAGCAGAATGCAAATACTTACATGAGAAAGCATGCTGAAGTGAAAGAGATCCTCAATGAGGCTGATTGGAAGTGAAGATGAAAATGGGGACTGTTGTCAGGGATGAATGATTCAAGAAACAAACAGTATGCCTGATGGAGTCACAACAGATGACTCTCGGGGATCGGAGCCTTCAGCAGCATCAAATTATCAAAGACCACAAGGTTAGATGAAAGGAAGGATATTTGATAGGGTGGAAGAGAAAATGAGAAACGTCTTGAGTGCAGCCATCACTGTGGTCAATAAGGCTATAGATATTTAAACAATGAAGTGGAAGTGAGAGCAAGTGAGAAAACAAAAAGGCAGAAAGCAGATATAATACATGAACAGTCTTTCAGGCCTTCAGTATGTGAGCAAGCAGCAAAAATGAGACCTTCAGTTGGGAGCTTAACATGCAAAAACAATCAATTATTTTGTTAAGAAAAAAGAAGCCTGGGGTGTCGTTTAGCTCAGTTGGTAGACCATCTGCCCCATGTCCAAAGGCTCAGTCCTTGCCACGGCGGCCCAGGGTTCCAATCCGACCTGTGGCCATGTGGCATGTCTTTCCCCATCTCTCTCTCTCCACATTCCTGTCACTCTTCAGCTGTCTCTATCAAATAAAGCTCAAAAAGGCCAAAAACATATCTTTAAAAAAAAAGAAAAAAGAAGCCTCGCCCGTTAAATGAGCATCAGGAAAAGTCCAATGAATTTCAATAAATACACTAGAAAGAGACAAGACAAGACGCTGCATACAGTCCACAAGGTCAGACATGTTGTCAGGAGTACATCTCACACACACAGGACAAACTTAAAATATATACATGAGCTGTTTTATACACATTATGTAGAGAGCTGAAGGCCATGCACTGACCCACGCAGGTTCAATGTACGGAGTGTAGACTAAGTAACTTTTTCTCATCTTGCACAGGTCTGACATCAGTTTTTACACTTCTCTGACTGCCCTACTGCTGAGTTATTCTGATGTTGAAAAATAATCCTAACCCCAAATCTACTCGGGGTGTCTTTTTTTAATTTGTGTGCCCACCATGTACAGAGTGTGCTGCAGCAGGTGTGACACCAGTGGCGTCGGTATCATAACGCACGTTACGCGCTGCACGTAGAGCACCGAGTGCTGGAGGGGGCACCGCAATGACACTATTAGTATCATGTTAGAAGAGTAGCATAATTTCCTTTGGGAATACAGCTGTGCGTAACATGTGTGTGTATAAGGTGGACGAGTGAGAGAGCGAGCGAGCGGCAGAAGAAGAGCAAGTGAGTGTGTGTGTATGGATGGAGGAGCTGCAGGAATAATACAGTGTGAGCTAGTGTGTGGTCAAAGAGCTGGCTCAATTCATGGCAGCGGCAGCTAGCCTATTTATTGATATATATAACTTACACAGAGTATAAGATTTAACTACCCACAAAAAAACAAAAAAAACAAGAGGAGTGTGGAGGAGAGGAGTAAACAAGAGGTGGAGGCGACAGGAGGATCGCTTGATGTTGCTGAAGTGGTGACTGGGTGGGATTCAGATATCTCAACAGCACATCTGATGAGAGAAGGGAGTGTCTGAAACCATTGGGTGTTACAATCAAATCATAAAAAAACATGATACCAAGAATAAAATGAGATGAAATAATAAAAATGAAAACCTAAGAGAGGCATGATTTCCCCTATTCTGTACATGTGTAACAGAGTTAAAAATGCACTTTATTAATTATTATTTCCAACTTGTATTTGTAAGTTTTATTTATCATTTTGGGATTATTTTGAGTATTTATGAATTTCATCTCTATGAGTTATTTTCATTTACCATTATTTTATAAATTTTCCCAGTGGAAATGACCTTCCTGCACTCTGCCCTTTCCGTACCTCCTGGGCTTCTGTAGCTCCCCTCTGCCCTCAGTCCCGTTTTGTGTTGCTGAGGGTAGGTTGTGTGGGAAAATGCAACGGTAATATTGGATTATTTTCTTTGGAAATCAAGTCATTTATGTTGAAATCGTCTGTGCATATTGTTCTCTGATGCATACTTTATGTCACCAAGCTGTTTTGTGTTGTTTTGACCGCTAATATAAGTTTTATGGATGTCTTTAGTTTCATGTTTTTGGCGCGATTTGTTTCCATGTCGTCGTGTAACCTATGCAGCATTAGCTTGCACTCTCTGATGTTAACACTGAATGTTCGCATGTTTAGGAGCAGAGGTGCAGAGGAAAAGACAGAAGGCTTATAGTGTGTGTTATGTCTTCTGCAGGTATGTGTTTTCTTTTGTTGGGTTATGGATTTTGTTACTCCACTCCACGCTCTGTGGTCCTTTCGCCACCAGGTGGCATTGTTTTCTTGTATATGTTTTTTTTATAAAACGTTTTTCTGTGAAATTTAAAGCTCTGCCAGGTCAGTCCCGTTTTGTGTTGCTGAGGGAGCAGAGGTGCAGAGGAAGAGACAGAAGGGTTATGGTGTGTGTTAATGTCTTCTGCAGGAATAAATAAATGCAGGAAACAGTGTCTTGAGTCCTCCTCCTTCATGCCCCAACCACACCCGTTACACATGTATCATATACAAGCAATTATGTCTGATATGCAAATTAGATTAGATTCAATTTTATTGTCATTACAGTGAAATGCTGATTAGCAGAATGCAAAGAAGCAGTAAACTGCAGTATAATGGGAATGCTAAGTTATGTATTAATGTAACATTAATGATGTGCACTTTAACACTGATGTAAGGTTTAACACTATAAACACACTTTAGACAACATGAACTGTAACACAACAAACAACCAGCCTTACATCTCTGATATATGAAGGTGTGGAAAAGGAATAACATTTTCACTGACTATTACAAGCAGAGCAAACGTTAGCTAACCAACAATAAATAAAAAAAAAAGTGTAGACAGATGTAAACTCCTGCTGAACATCTAATCTTTACAAATGTCCCTGAGAAATATAAGGTGAGAGTATCACTTTTTTCCATAACTGTTAGGCCCCTCCATCACATGAACTGACGTTAAAACAAGCTAACACTCTTTATTGATTATCAAACCATGTTAGGCTAAAGATTACTATCGTTCAGCAACAGACATATCATTTCATGACATCATCTTCACTGTACCTCTGTTGAGTTTTTCCTCCTCTTCTTTTCTTTTCTTCCTTCCCCCGAGCACCAGAGAGTTTTGGTGTTTTCGCATTATTATTGTCAATAACGAAAACTGAGAGCAGGTACAGTCTAATCAGTCAGGGGGGGGGGGGGGGGGGGGGGGGGGGGGGGGGGGGTGTGTGCTTAGGAAAGTATTATTGTTATTATTTAATAGGCTTTGCTATTCAGTTAAATTAACAAGGGCTTATTTTGTCATATCAAGAAATAATAGTTCCAACTAGTTTTACTAAAAGTGAAAGTTACTTTTCTTCCCCCATTTGTGGCGCCCCTTGGATGGACAGCGCCCTTAGCATTTGCTTATACTGCCTATGCCACTGGGTGCATCTGCCACTGAGAGTGAGATAACTTAGTTTTAGTGTAGGTGTGGATGTGAGTGTTTGTCTCTATGTGCCCTGTGATGAACTGGTGACTTGTCCAGGGTGTACCCCGCCTCTCGTCCAGTGTCAGCTGGGATAGGCTCCAGCTCCACCGTGACCCTGATGAGGAGAAGTGGTTACAGATAATGGATGAGTAATGGATAGATGAAACAATCTGATGATTAACTGGCTTTATTGAAGCCAGCGCTCGCTCACTCTCAGAGAAAGGGCTAGCTCAATTCGTGGCAGCAACAGTTTGCTTCAGAATGGCACCCATACCAAACTCCTGTTAACCATTAACTTTCATAAACCAAAAACTAGGTTATCTCACTTGCAGATGTCCGTAACAGCAGCATCTGCCGTGGCAGGTCAGTGGCAGCTGAACCACACAGAGGCAGCAGATGGGACAGATGTTGAGAGATTAATTAAGAAAACCGTGCAAATTAATGCAGAAATCACATGATGGAAATGATACTTCCAACGACACACACTGACAACTGTTTTGTAAAATAAAAACACAAGCCCATAACAGCAGCAGTTGCCGTGGGCAGGTCAGTGGCAGCTGCAGCACACTGCACCACTGGTGCTGAGAAAAGGAAAAAGAAGAAACAAAGGGATGTGGAAAATGACTTAATAATATAAAAAAAGTACACACTACACTAAGTACACCTTTTAAGTACAGATATGCAGCTTCCAGTTGCCGAGGTATAAATGTGAGACTAGCTGTAAATGAGGAGGATGTGAGGAGTGATGAGCAGCCAAGCAGAAATGAAGCTGTGTGCTGAGAGCGTAGAGCGTAGAACAAACAAAATGAATTGTGCGTAAATGTTCTTTGTATTTCCTGTGTTCTTTGATCAACAGGATGTTCTTTTGACATGCTGCCAACAGTGGTCAGTATTAGTATTAGTGGATGCACAGACAGAGGCTGACAGCAGTGTATGTCTCTATCCAGTACTGCCTCTAGGTGTCTCTGTAAACCAAACATCTGTGCACATTCTCTTTATTGGCTTTTCCTCAGAAGTAAATTGAATTTAGGCTGATAGGCACATGATCATCCTGTGATTTTTGCCTTCCTCCTCCTCTTATGTCTTTCACTTACTGTGGCTGTTGTCAGTGTAGTGGAGTATTAAGTCCAGACTGAATTTTGCTGAAGCACTTTGGAGCAGAATGAATCCAGTTTGCTGGTTCTTTGCGGTTCTCCTGGCAGCTGGCACCTCTGAGCTTTGTTGTGGTGGTCCTCTCCATGCACAGTGCAAAGTGGAATGGTACGATTTATTTATTTTGTATGTACAGAAGTGTTGTTTACTTTTCATTCAACATTTTTGTCTTTGCTTAATATTCCATAATTCTGCACAAAATGGCTATATTAGAAAATGTTGGAGGTTACCACAGTCATTAATACTAAGCTATGTGTTTGACTGACCGTATCTGTTACAGATAACTGTTTATTAAATGTCCAAACAAGTCATTTTATATTAACTATACTAAAGCCTGAACATTCTAGTATACTATATAAATTAATGTGCTAGTATTTGAGAGGATCTGCATATAATCATTCTTACTGTGTTTATGTGCTGTGGTTGATGCATCATAAATACAGACATGCTGAGAAAACTCACTGTGAATTCCTGATTATCAGACCTGTGTAGCGAGCATGTCACTCAGATTGTATTCAGTTTAATGATCTGCATGGTCACTTTTATAATTGCAATTACAAGTATGACTGTGTGGACAACAGAAAGGCAAAAAAGGGGATCCAGTTGGAGAACCTACAGAGGTCATCTAAACGCATGCTGACTATTGCTGCATGCAATTACAGCCTGTTTGTCCAGTGTGTGGCACCACAGGAGAGACCATGAGATAACTTCACCCTCTGAAGTCCCATCAATCGCCCACGATTGCAAAAGCAATTTATAGGACTAATGATGGGACCCCAGAGGGTTAAAGCAAGGATTGTGTCAGAAAACTCGGAACATGGTAATCTGCCCATTAGATTTGGATATTTACTGTTGCAGCCGGAAGTGGTGGTCTGAAAAAGGCTCTTGAGGCCATGAACATTAGATATTGAAATTATTACAAGATGAACCACGTTAGAGTCAAGTTAACTATTACTGAATTAAAAATATTTTGACATTTCAGATTTCTCTCCATCAAAGCAACAATGTATGCATCCAAGAGTCTGTTGGGAAATAAAATGTTATCATATGATCATCTCATTAGCAGTAATGAGTTAAACTAATCAGTCTAATCACAGACACTAAGCTACTGAGACATCATTTTCATGTTTCTACAGTAGCCCAGAATGGACAAACTAAACACTGGCTCCAGATAGAGACTTGCAGCCAGTCACTGAAGTTTGACACCAGGAAGAGTGAGGTTCAAGGCAAGGGGGTCGCAGTCAGTGACTACGTAATTTAGATGCCACTAAATCCTACAAACTGGTCCATTAAGTGAAAGCCAAATTTCCATTAGAAATGAACTGATATAACTATTTTTTTCTGAATTTGATCTTTATTTTATTCATAAAATAAAATAAAATATTAAAAAAAATAACAATGGAGAAAGTGCATTTTACACTAAAAGGATAAGTATGGTTGCAGCTTGCATACTGCTGTAATACAAGTAGTAATATAGTCTTCCTTTCAGAGGCTCCTTTATAAAGACAAGCAATTGTCATACAGTCAAAGAACAGCACAGCACTTACAACTAACGTCCACTAGATGCCACTACTGCATTTACAATAATTTCAGATCCACATGAACGTCAGGGTACTCTTGTGGACTCATGTGGACCTGAAGCAACCAATGAGTGTGCTTGTTTGGTTTTTCTTCATACAGGTACTTTGGGATACCATGCCAAGCTGTTTATGAATCGCTGGTCTCACAGATAAAGAAGTGGAGAACCATAACTGGATGCACCATGGGAGGACAGAGGTGCCTCTATAAGGTGTGTGTGTGTGTGTGTGTGTGTGTGTGTGTGTGTGTGTGTGTGTGTGTGGGTGTTTCCCTCTGTCAAACAGGCAGAGTTTAAGTAGACTAGAGGACAGCTGATCATTTTTAGCTGCATGTTTCAGAGTTCTTTTCCAAGTTCCTCAGAACTTGTGTAGAAAGAAAGAAAGCCCATGTGTAGTCAAAACAGTGATATTGTGGTTGATTTCCAACGTCCAAAGGTGCAAATATTTACACACACACCCCAAAATATTATAAAATGAAATACTCGACTTTACTCTAAGCACATGAAAAAAGGAGTTCTTCATTAACTCAAACTCAAGCAACAAAACATACAGTAGAATCTCTTTGTCAAAGCTGTTGGCTTGTTTCAAAGTTCAACAGCTGTTACCGCCACTGTAATCACTCCAGACTCTCTCCAGTCACTGTAAGGCCCAGGCAGCACCTTTTTATCCCCGTAGCTCCTCCCACTAGGCCTAAGAAAATGAATGAACATATTTTCCATTACTTAAACACCAATATATCTTAACATTTATCTATATTTGATTTTCCTTCAGTGGAAACACACTAGTGACGGCACAAATTAACATTAGAAAAAAAAAATCCTATTAGTCACATGACCATTAAAAGTGCTCATATTACGCCCCTCTTCTGTCACCTGAACACTGGAAGTGAGTGGACAGGGTGACTTTGTGTAGTAAGTCATGATGATCTGCATGAATGCATGCATGAGTAAATACAGAGCTGCTCAGTGTGCACGTTACTAACCAGTGAAGGAAAGTGTGTGTGTGTGTGTGTGTGTGTGTGTGTGTGTGTGTGTGTGCGTGTGCGTGCGTGTGTGTGTGTGTGTGTGAGTGTGTGTGTGTACGTGTGAGTGTGTGTGTGTGTGTGTGTGTGTGTGTGTGTGTGTGTGTGTGTGTGTGTATGTGTGTGTGTGCGAGTGTTTAGTGAAGAACAGAAGGGAACACACACACACTGAGTGGTGTGTGTGTGTTCCCTTCAGTGTGTGCGCTGTGTCTGTCTGAATCTGAATGCGGCCTATACAGTATGTGTGTGTGCACTGGCTGCAGTCAGTGAGGGAGCCGCTTCACTGATCTCAATCTGCTGGATTGAATTGTTTAGAAATGTATCATATTAAAATGAGTGATCTTCACCAGCTGGTTGACATTTTTGGTTGTAAAACCTTCACAACTGGATTGTCATGACATTTGACTGACTTTTAAATAGTGGAGTTCACTCTTTGACATGTGGGCACGAGAAAGTTGAGATCGAAGCCACTCTTATGTTCATCAGAGGATGATTTACCTTAACTTTGATCGAGGTCATCATCAGGTCACAGTTTCAGAGTCAAAAGCGCTTATCCTGTCCTGTGTAGGTGTCAGAGTCCTCACATGGTAGAAGTGGTCACTGACCATTTGAGAAGGTGTTCTCATCGGCCAGGGGTGCTGCAAGGTGACCATAACAAAATCCCTCCTAGTCTGGGTTGTTTGGGGTCATTGGGACCCCAGTGACAGACACAACAAGGGAGACATGTAAATCTCTTCACAATGGGGCAGGGCTTCCTCCCAGTTATGCTGGGAAGGCTGGTGATGGGGGGGTCATGGCTGGTTGAAGTCACCGCAACCTCCTGCACTTCAGACAAGCTTTTTGTGTCACACATGGGAAAACAGCATCTGTCCGACTGGTTTTATGGGTTGAACCTGCTGTCCTCTACTCACAGTATATGCTTGAGTTGTTTGGTTTGTTCGTTTCCTGTCTAGTCCCTCTGGTTTACATTTCATTTGAGCAGCATGGACTCGTGCTCCAGGATGTTTGCTTGTTTTCACATTAACCTGAGGAAACTTTTTAGATATCTTTTAGTTCCTGATGATAAAATACATGATCTAAGTTGATTGTGTTCAGTTCTTCACACAAGATGTGAATAATCACAGGTGTGATTCATCTGTTCTAATGTTCCTGACCTGAGGTTGATGTTCTCTTTCTGTTTACACACACATTCATCATCTGCCACCTGTTTGATCATTTTCTGACACTAAACCAACATGTTTGCACAAAGAGGAGAACAGGCGTCACCTCAGCTGTTTACACTGATTATCTGGCACAGTGAAATTTTGGTTCTTCTTTTGGCATTCAAACCTGAAGAGGGGCACGCACAAACCTCTCTTAAGTCTGCTTCATTCTATCCATGTGCTGCATATTGATATGCATCAAAACACAAAGATTTAATGACAATTTAATGTCATTGAGGAGTCTTACCAATAATATCATCGACATGAGTGACCAACAGTTCAATGAAATGTTCCGGTTGATGAGTGAGTTTATCAAAACAACTTGTGGAATGTTGGATCTCTTCTGTACAGCTAATTAGACATGTAGTGATGCAGACTCAGAGCATCAGCAGCAGGAATGTTGTTTTTGCTTCATGTACAGTCTCTGATTTGAGAGAGAGGCTGCGTGTAATCTTATGAGATGGCAAAGCAGTGCTGACTTCATTAATTATTGAAACCTCTAGTCATGGCAGCAATATTTGTCAATCTGATCAGATTAAATAACTGGTACTGACAGATTCCAAATTTAACAGTGAAATGATCTGGACTAATGCGGCTGTCCTCAGACTCCTGAGCTCCATCAAGTCTGTTGGGACATTTTGATTAGAAGAAAAACTCCCAACTCCGTTTGAAGAGTCTTTTATTTCCATCATGTCAAGTTGATTATTATATTGAGTTTTCTATTATGTTGCTTATATGCTGCTAACACATACAGAATGTTAGTGAAAACATTTCACGCTTGGGTCCAGTTTGCAAATCTGTTACCTGCCCCGCATCTGCACTTTTCAACACAGTCTGGACTGCATGGTAGCTAATGAGAGCAAACATGCTACAACACATTACCATTAGGAGAAACATGCTGCAGCTTGATAAATGATGCCCATTCAAAAACGCATACAAAGAATCAAGTGCAGCTAAATAACAGAGAAGGGGGAAGAACGAGAAAGTGAACGAGAAAGTGAACAAGAGGGACTAAGAAAATGACAGGAAGCAAAGAAAGGTCATTAAGACAAAATAAAGTGACGAGGAAAGGAAAAGAGAGCATTAGACTGTATAACTCTGCTGCATGTCTGCTCACCCACACCCGCACCCGTGATCACATCACTCCTGTCCTCCAGAGCCTCCACTGGCTCCCAGTTCCACAGCGTATCCAGCTGAAAATCCTCCTCCTCACACACAAAGCCCTCCATAACCAGGCCCCTTCCTACCTCACTGACTTGCTCCATCGCCACAATCCATCCCGCAGCCTCCGTTCATCTGATGCAAACCTCCTGACTCCAGCTGCCCCCTCCCTCTGGAACTCTCCCCCCAAACATATCCGTGACTGTACTGACTTGCCCACCTTCAAATCTCTGACAAAAACACACCTTTTTAAAATTGCTTTTAATGTTTAGCTCAGTCTAATGTGTTATTAGTGTACTTAGTAATACTTAATTAGTATTTTATATTGTTTTGCTGATTTGATGTTCTGTTTATGTACAATGTCTTTCAGTATCTAGAAAAGCGCTTTTAAATAAAATGTATTATTATTATTATTATTATTATTATTATTATTATTATTATTATTATGATTAATATTATTGTATACCACTTATTAAAAAACAAATATTCGTACCACATGACCAACATCAAAATGCAAAAACATAGGTCTACTCTATTTAATCCATGGACAGTTCACACAGGAGCCATGTTTATTCCTCATAAAAAGATTTACTGTCGTCAGATGAAGCCACTGTGCAAAGCACATACACCACAAGGTGTAACTAATCATGGATGTATTTTCCTTTGATACTGTGTACTATATTAATAGTGTTATGTTTTTAAATTAATTTATTTCATTTTAAATAAATATTTCTGACTTCCTCAACATACCACTAGAGGGACCTTGTGTACTACCCAGAGCATTGTGTGGCTGGATATGAATTTTCTTCAGTTTACAACAAATATAATTTAAAAAGAATTACATTAGAATAATTAATAGAATAACAATTTATTATAAGATTGTAAAGCGCAAGTAATATTAAACTGAGCAAAGCGCAATCAGTGAATCAACAGTACTGTCACAAAGAGAACCATGTTTCATTAAGTTGGTGAAAACCTGGTACATATATATGTATATATATGGCTCGACCGGTTAGTGACTCTAACATGAATTCCTGAATAAATGTTCATCTTCAGTTTTCTGTAGGGGCCTCACTAATATTTGTTCTCAAGTGTACTGAAGTGGCATATGACATGACATGGTTAAATGAGTCAGTACCTTTACCTTTGAGTCAATATTTTAAATGCAGTTGCAAGAACAATATTTTCCCCTCATATTCCAATTATAGCATTTCTAATGATCTGCTAACTCCCACTGCTCTTTCATTTGTTTCTATCTCATTTTTCTATGACTCCCTCTGTATTGAGTGTTTTGTCAGACTGATTTAGCTGTGCACTGTCCTACATCCCTTATGGCACACGGAGAGCTGTTTTTCTTTACTGCTCTCCTCTACACTGGACTGTCACACTCTCTAACCATTGTTTCCATTTTTCACAGCAGTAGGTTTTATGTTTTATAGTTTAACTTTCCTCATGGTGAATATCAGGTATTTTACTTTATCTGTGACATCTGTGTGAGTATGATATAATGTAATACGCTGTTGTGCTGTGATGCATTGATGAGCTATAGACTGGTTGTGGGTGTGTATCATGTGTACAGACCCAGTGGGTCATGGACCATATCTTGCTTCACCCTTCTTCCACTAGCAATAGCTTTAGAGGGTGAAGTATATATGAAAGATAACATCCAAGGTAATATTCATTCAACTCCAGTCTATAGTTTAAGTAAGGGCAATAGATTTTCCTTTTTTAAGTCTGTTGCCAGGGAGTCTGTTGCAAGTGATGTGCTTTTCCGCTTCCACCTCTCTGTAGTGACTTGCGGCTGTGGGCAGAACACAGCCGCAAGACTGACCACAGACCACAGTTTGGTCTGTATGCAGACTAAATATGTAGTGCGACTGGGTGGTAGTTGTTTAAACAGGTGGTAACTGGTATCTTTGGTACAGTACAATAGTGGATGTCTTAAAACGTGTGGGGACCCCAGAATAACTCAGGAAGAGGTTGAAGATTTTGGTCATCACCACTGGGAAACCATCTGGCCCTGGTGCTTTACGGTTAACCTTTTTATAAGGACGTCTCACATTGGCCATTTCTAGGATCACTGTGGTAGTCTCCCTGCTGACAAGTGGACTCATGCTGGGCATTGTGTTGTGTGCATCCAACCAAGTGTAAGTGATTTAGAACAAATTTGTTTAAACTTTTATCCCAAGACAAGAAAGACTTGTTGGCTTTTTTACCAACGGATGATGGGAAAAGTTTGGTCTATCAAGCCCGGCTAACTACCTAAAACCAAAGAAAAGTTCAAATTTGGGTTTAAACAGTAAAACAATGAAGTAAATCAATAAATAAAGACTTTTCATGGTTTGTTCATTCTGCAGCTGCAGTCTGCCTCTGTGCACTTCATAGTGGCCAAACACACCACTCCCTTTAAGAGGTACGTGGAAGACATCAACTTCCGGCTGGTCTCGTATCACTTCTTCACTTCCTGTCACGTTTCGGTAGGTTTTTTTACTCTGCCCTAATTCATTATCTGGTAGACTCTGTAAAGCCAAACTAGCTAAATGTCCAGCGTCATCCTCACTATCTCAGTCACCATGTTTCTGTCTGTTCTGTTTGTCCTTTCATGGTATCTGTCATTATTCCTCTTACTGTCTACGTATGATTCTGTACAGCCTTATTTCTTAAATTACACATAGTTTTAACTTTGTCTATAGGCCATGTCCATCTCTGAGAGCTGGTATGCAGTCAAAGACCATGGCACCAACTACTGCAATCTCTACAACCTTATGGAAGGTGAGATCAAACAACAGTATGGTGATGAAACCACTGACACCCTTTTACTAACCATTCACTGATTGTTTGTCCTGGAGCCTGGGATGGATGATGATGGCTCTGTCAGTTACAGCACAGCTTTACTGTGAGACAGGAATGATTACATTTACAGTAATTCCATCCTCTGTCTTGATGGCCACAAGCAGTAGAATCACAGTTACATTACATGCTACTCTACCTGAAGTATATAATTGCACTTTAGAATGGCCAACATAGTGTGTTGGATACCGGCACTTTGCATTGTTGCTAAGGTTGGCTGAAGGGTGGCAAAGTGTGCGACAAAGGGTTCTTAATTATTTAATAGCTCTTAACTAATGTTAAGTCAATTTCTGTCCATTCTGTTTAGCCCACCCTGATGAGAAAATGTGATAAGAGATTCACTTGAAAGAAGTCCCTAACACTTCAGTCCCTAAGGCTTCAAGGGTAAAATTAGTTTCCATTATACATTATTAATGGACATCTGAGATAACATAAAGCCGTATTCTTCATTAAATTCAATTAATTAAACTTTTAAAGTCATGTGATCATGTGAATATGTAGCTCTTTCTGTAAATGTGCACTCATATCTGATTAAAGCCATGACTAACATTTACACAAGATTCACTGTCTTGATAACAAAAGCCGTTATTTTAACAGGCTGATGAAGCCAGCAGTTTATATATATACATTTTATATAAATATAAATATATAAATATTATATAATCCATGTACACAATATTGACCACCAAACGTATCATATGTTGCTCATTCCTATGCAGTTCTACAAGTTCATATCTTTTTCTGTGGACAAACTCTCCTCATACTACTTATCTGTTCAACAGGAAGTGGTCTAACTGAAGCCAGAGGTTATAAAGAGGTCACCAGTGACTTCCTGTGTACCCAACGCTCATCAGCTGACTGCACAGTCTACTGACCTGTCTACTGACAGAATATGGTGGATGACCAGAGACAATCACAGTATCATTTTCTTCTTCTTTGCGTGGCTAGAAAAATCATGTATATGCACTAATGCAATTAGAATAGCTTGTCAGTACCTGCTTACTTCTGTTGTATTTTGGGGTTCACTGCATTCTAATTTCCATTATGCAATAAATGCACAATGTATCCATGAAAACATTATACAGTTTAGTCTGAACAGAGTTTAAAATGTATTTCTCAATCAGTTCATATATATCAAATAAAACATACAACCCCTAATCCAAAGAAGTTAGGACGCTGTGTAAAAATATACTTAGACCAGAGGACAAGATGTCCATAATTGAAGTTTGAACTCATCAGACAACGGCACGCTTTTCCAATTCCATCAGTCCATCCCAGATGATCTCGGTCTAGAGAAGTCTGCAGTTTTTCTGGATGTTGTTGATATCTATTGTGTGGCACAAGTCTGAGCTTCATTTGTAGACACAGTGATGAACTGTGTTCACTGACAACAGTTCTGTAAAAGGTTTGTAAAACCATGTAGTAATATCCTTTATACAATCATGTGGGTATTTGATGCAGCACTGCAGAGGGGTCAGAGGTCATGGATATTCTATACAGAACAAAGAAATTTTGCTGTTAGACTATTTGCAATTCTTCACTAAGTGTTGAACCTCACCTCATTCTTGCTTGTGAACAACTGAGCTTTTTCTTTTAACCCTTTCAGACCCAATCATGATACTATCACCTGGTATCGGTTCTTAACTCTTACCTGTTTACCTGTGGAAACTTCCAACATTTTAGTATTGTCCCAATACAAAGGCAGTTTGAACATTAAAAATACTGTCTTGTATTCACTGAATATAGCTTGAAACAGATTTTCTTATCATAACGTCCTGTTGTCATTTATGCTCTACACAGTGGCCCAACGTTTTTGGAATCTGGGTTGTTTATTTTGATACTTTATCCAATGAAATCTGATCTCATTTTTAAATATGAAATATAAATAAATAAATATAAAACAATATGACTAATAATTCCTATTTTCATTCAATACAAACAAAAGTCCAGTTTTGGTTCTTGGTTCTTTGGGTGCAGTTGAAGGGCTGCTATTTAAATTCTGAATTAAGATATCTTAATATAGCACTGCTGCCTCACAACAGCAAGAAAGTTCCTGCTTTGAACCTCAGCTGGGGACTTTTTGTGTGGAGTTTGTATGTTCTCGCCATGTCTGTGTTGGTTCTCTGGCTACTCTGGCTTCCTCCCACAGTCCATGCACAGACATGCACTTAATAGCTTAATTGGTGACTCTGATGTTGCTTTTACACCAGGATAGCCTGGGGGACTCAGTTTGATTGGGTGGGGAATGCCGAAAAATTTCACACCTTCATTTGATTTGAATTCAATTCAATTTGGTTCACTTTCACACTGCACTTTTGAAAACGGACCAAACCGCCTGGACAACGTCAAGCAGTTACAACAGCTGCTTGTTTGGGGGCGGTATTGCCCAAAACAAGCACTGACTAGAAGAAAAAAAGCACCAGGAAGAAGAAAACCAGGCTCATCGATTGTTGCGGTTCTCTTAGAGTGGGAAAGCAAATGGACTATCCAGCGAACCAAACAGAGGTGCCTGTGTAACATGTCGTAGACTCTCGTTCTCCGCCATCTCTTTTGATACTGCTGCATTTGTCTCATGGCACGTGAGGCTGCTGGCCCTGATGGCATCCCTTGTGCTCAGGGCCTGTGCTGGACAGTTGACTGAAGTTCTGACTGACATCTTCAACCTGTCACTGGCCCAAGCAGTTGTCCCCACATGCTTCAAAACTACATCCATTGTGCCGGTGCCGAAACACTCAACCGCAGTGAGCCTTAATGATTTCTGCCTTGTTGCACTGACCCCCACCATCATGAAGTGCTTTGAGAGGCTGGTCCTGGCTCACATCAAAACCAGCCTACCACCCACACTAGACCCTCACCAGTTCACCTACCGCCAGAACAGGAGTACGGAAGATGCTGTCTCTACAACGCTTCACTCCGCCCTCTCCCACCTGGACAACAACAACACCTATGCGAGAATGCTGTTCATTGACTTAAGTTCAGCATTCAACACCATTATAGCCTCCAGTCTCCTCACCAAACTCTGCAACCTTGGCATCAACACCTCCCTCTGCAACTGGATACTGGACTTCCTAACCAACAGTCTGTTAGGTTGGACAACCACACCTCCTCCCCCCTCACCCTGAACACTGATGTCCCACAGGGCTGTGTGCTGAGCCCTCTCCTTGACTCCCTCTTCACCCATGACTGCGAACCCGTGCATGGTTCAAACACCATCATCAAGTACATGGTTCCAATGCCGTCATCAAGTTTGCAGACATCACAGCGGTGATTGGCCTCATCACCAACAACGATGAGACAAACTACAGGGAGGAGGTCCAGCACCTGGCATCCTGGTGCGGCAGCAACAACCTCACTATTAACACCAAGAAGACCAAGGACATCATCGTGGACTTTAGGAGAACCGAAGGAGGCAGACACACACCCCCATCCAGATCAATGGAGCAGAGGTTGAGCGTGTCTCCAGCTTCAAGTTCCTGGGGGTCCACATCTCTGAGGACCTTTCTTACATTTACATTTACATTTACATTTAGTCATTTAGCTGACATTTTTATCCAAAGCGAGTTACAGAGAAGAGAACAGTCAAGGTATCGCACTGACAGGAAAGTGTGAGTGCAGCAGTAAGTGCTATGACAATTCTTAAAGGGGTAGATTTATCATGTCCAGTTGTTGGTAGTGCTAGGAGAGAAGGTACTCTCTGAAGAGCTGGAGGTCTTCAGGAGGTAAAGAAGGCTCACCAGTGCCTCTTCTTCTTGAGGAGACTAAAGAAGGCCCACCTGTCTCCTCAGATCCTGGTGAACTTCTACTGCTGCACTATTGAGAGCATCCTTACCAGCTGTATAACAGTCTGGTACGGAAACTGCTCCATCTCGGACCGGAAGGCGCTGCAGAGGGTGGTGAAAACTGCCCAACGCATCACCGGTTCACCACTCCCCACCATCGAGGATGTCCAGATTAAGCGGTGTCTGCGGAGGTCGCGCAGCATTGCCAGAGACAGCTCTCACCCAGGCCACAGACTGTTTACCCTCCTTCCCTCCAGGAGGCGATACAGGTTCCTCCGTTGCAGAACCAGCAGGGTCAGGAACAGCTTCTTCCCTTCAGCTGTAACCCTGCTAAACTCTGCACGGAGGTGACTCCCACCTACCCTGGACTGACTGAAACCTCCCCTTACCCCCCATATTTATGATTATTTACTCCCCCACCCAGCACCCTCCACTGACCATCAACAATGCTGCTGTGGAGAGAGTGAGCAACACCAAGTTCCTGGGTGTGCACCTCACTGAGAACCTCTCCTGGAGCAGCAACACCGCATCACTGACCAGGAAAGCTCAGCAGCACCTCTACTTCCTCCGCAGAATGAGAAGAGCCAGAGCACCAGTGTCCACCATGTGCACCATCTACCGTGGAACCACCGAGAGCATCCTGACCACCTGCATCACTGTGTGGTATGGTGGCTTCACTGCATCCTGCCGGAACACCCTGCAGCACATAGTGAGAGCAGCTGAGAGGATCATCAGTGCCCCACTTCCCTCCCTCCAGGACATCTACAACACACGCCTGGCCTGCAAAGCACTCAGCATTGCGGGCAACTCCACCCATCCCAACCACTGCTTCTTCAGCCTCCTGCCCTCTGGGAGGAGAATGAGGAGCTTCTGGGCGACAACCAGCAGACTGAGAGACTGATAAAGAAAATATACTGTTTATATCTTTTAGATTTGCCATATTTTTCTTAGATATCTTTTAACTTGTATATATTTTATATTTTATATTTCATGTATATTGTTGTTTGCACCAGGGATATGAGGGAAACACTATTTCAATTCTCTGTATGTCCTGTACATATGGCAGCATTGACAATAAAGTGACTTGACTTGACTTGACTTTGCCACCACACTTACTCGGATTTTTCAGATCTGGTTGTTTATTTTGTATATAATGCTGACCACATGCACTATTTAATGTTACTGTAACTGTTCATACTATACATAATATATGTTAGTATATTCATCTACCTGTCCATGCTGCTTATACTGTACATATTCATATACTGTATATATTCTATAATATATTCACATACTGTATATATCCTATAGCATATTCAATCTATACCTGCACTAAATTTATATATCCTGTTCATATGTACATACTCTGCACTTTACTACTCTGCACTTCTGGTTAGATGCTAACTGCATTTGGTTGTCTAAGTACCTGTTACTTTGTTCATTGATAATAAAGTTGAATCTAATCTAATCTAATTGAACGACATTGTCTAGACCAGGGGTGTCCAAACTTCTTTTAAAGAGGGCCAGATTGGACAATATGAAGATGCCTGGGGCCCAATAATAACATTTTCAAAAAATGTACATACAAATGCACTGTTCTGCAACAATTTTATTTTCATTGTCACAATTATCACTTCTTAATGGCAATATAACCAAATCAAAGCCAATCATGAACAAATCTAATAACCAGTTCTGCCTATCTGAAGTCAGATGACACAGAATAAATTGTATGGAATACATTAAACTTGCATGAAGTTGATACAAATCTGAACCTCATGTTCATTTTAAACATGACTTATTATGAGTAATGCAAAGTCTGTTAACATTTAAGTTTAAAACGTGTCACTCTTGCTCTTGTCTTTAACAAAATCATTCAGAAAGTAATATTTTGTGTTACATCTACAGATACATAACACCAGTATGTACAGATATCTCCTTAGCAAATTCAAATGCTTCATTATGGTAAATGGACTTGTACTTATATAGCGCCTTTCTAGTCTTCCGACCACTCAAAGCGCTTTTACACTACATATCTCATTCAACCATTCACGCACATTCATACACTGATGGCATTGACTGCCATGCAAGGTGCCAACTGCTCATCAGTTTTAGGAGCTAATCATTCACAGGGTTCAGTATCTTGCCCAAGGACACTTCGACATGCAGACTGGAAGGGATCGAACCGGGGATCGAACGGCCGATCTTCTGATTAGTGGACAACCCGCTCTACCTCCGAGCCACAGCCGCCCCATGTCAACCAAACAGCCAAATCTGTCAGCCATACAGTATCTGACAATCCTAGCAGGCCATAAATGATATATTATAAAAATAAAAAGCTGTGGGCCACATGTAATCTGACCGCGGGCCATGATTGGCTCCTGGGCCAAACGTGCAATGTGAAAGTGAAACCAAGGGTGAAATTTTTGGTATTCCCCGCCCAATCGAACTGAGTCCCCTGGACTATCCTGGTGTGAAAGCGCCCTAAATTGCCCATAGGTGTGAATGGTTGTTTGTCTCTATGTGCCCTGTGATAAATGGTTGACTTGTCCAGGGTGTACCCCGCCTCACGCCTAACGTCAGCTGGGATAGGCTCCAGCCCCACCTTGATCCTAATGAGGATAAGTGGTTAAAGAAAATGGATGGATGAATATCTAAATAACACTGAAGTCTTGATTAGAGACTTGAAATCAAATAGCAGCAACCTAATGACTGGTATATTGTCGTTTCAAGCTACAGGACTTAGAGAACATACTTAACTTAAACATGAATGTTTATCTTTTTTTGCTTTTAATTTGATTAATCCAGAAGATCTTGATGATTTCTGTAGCAAGCTGGATGGTCAAGAGACAAGAAGCAGTTTCTGACAGCGTCAACAACAGGAAATACTGATTCAATTCATATTCAAAACCAACTGTTGTGAAAAACAAAACAAACAAAAAAAACAGCAACTTTTAAATTGTGTAACAGTTAAGAATTGTAAATGCATCCAGCTAGTCAGTTCAAGCCAAAGCATGTTTGGAACCAAGGATCGTTGCTACAGTATGTTGAGCGTTTACAGGTTTGAGCTTCAGAACTTGTTCTGATAAGTGAAGGTGAAGTAAGGAAGTGAAGGTTTGAAGACTTCTGTCACACCATTGACAGTCAAATCAAGCTGTGATTTAGCTCTCCGGGTTTACAGAAAGGGTCCATCTTCTGTGTTTATAAATGATTATCAGTCTTCCTGTTTCACCAACTCAGCACATGTCTTTTTCAATGACAGCGCTGTGGCTCTGTTTGTCTACTATCAACCAAATAAAGAAAGATCATTTTAGGTCTTAGGACAGCAGGTGTAAGTTTGTTGAAGTCTTCTGTATTTCTTGTTTGTTCTCTGCCTTTGGTAAAAATAAGAGTGAAAAAGAAAACAGCACACACAAACGGAAAGCCACTTGGTGAGGATATAGCTGTAGATACCGCTCAGAGGTGAGTCGCAGTCTGACAAGGGGCATCATTCTTTGTGACACCTAAACCAGTTTTCACTCTTAAAAATGATGGTGGAGTGAGGAGGGCGGAGGGAGCCACAGAGAGAAAATACACCCTTAGCTGCGTGTGGATTGCAGGGCAGCTTTTATTAAGGGAGCAATATGCTCAGCCGGGCTTTGCCATCCATCACTAAGAACCCCCCCCCCCCCCCCCCCCCCCCCCCCCTCCAACCCCACCCTTCCACCCTTCCTTCCCCTGCCATGGTGGACTTTGGTGTCTTTTCTCAGGGCTGAGCAACTGACTGGCAGGCACCTGTAACATGCTCGACAACCCCAACCTACAATAACAGAATGGCTGCAAAGCCACATACATGTATATATATATATATATATATATATATATATATATATATATATATATATATATATATATATATATATATCTAACACATACATTTTGATTGACAACAATAATAACACAACAACCCATTTGTATATCATATGCTGCTTCACAATAACTGACTGTCAGAGAGTGAATCATGGGCATGGCAGAATAAAAAGTAACCAATGTAAATACATATGACTACAGAAAAAACAGCCAGGATCAAAATCTGATTGCTAGAAAACTTCACTGATTTTTCTGAACTTCACTCATTCTACTAGGGTTTGTGGTGTGGTGAGACACTATAATTATTTATTTTACCTGCCATTTTGAGAAAATGCCAAAAGAAAAAAGAACTGATACAGCTGAGCTGAGTTGCTGTGTGATTAACCTCTGTTGCCTTATGTCATTTTGTGTCAGTATAAAAACCCAGTACATTTATTTCTCTGATTTCTGCCAACTATGATCACTTCAGTACTTACACTGTGACAGGGTGAAGCAAGTGCTCACTGACTTCTAAAAGGTTCTCTTCTGAAGATTCTCACTGCATAGTGGAAATTCTCTCAGAAAGTGAACATCTAGTATGGTTTTTGGCACTGGATAATTCAGGAAATGGTCAGTTCACTGCTCACTGAAGCAGGCAGCTGTCTCCCAGAGTAAGCATGCCTGTGTGGCATTTCATCAGCCTTGTCCCTCAAAATGTCTGTTGCCGCTCATGTCTATGAAATCACATTCAGAAGTCTTCTGTATACTGCTAAAGATGGTCATGTAATTAAGTTAGAC
Source organism: Sciaenops ocellatus (assembly GCA_033000465.1). Taxonomy (NCBI): domain Eukaryota; kingdom Metazoa; phylum Chordata; class Actinopteri; family Sciaenidae; genus Sciaenops; species Sciaenops ocellatus. The sequence goes on from CP136869.1 coordinate 25,738,978, forward strand.
TAATTTTCCTATTATGTGCTGTAACTGTAATGAAGTGATATTACTTTAAAAGGTTCCAGGATAAAAGAGAGATTTGTGTCTCATAACTAACTCTGCTCATCAGACTTACATTGGGAGAGGGCAGTAGTATGTCTGACTTCAAAATAGCTTGGCTTTCAGAGATCATTTTTAATTGACAGTTTTCTGTCTGGCTGACACATTTTATCTGCCCCTTCTGTGTCCGCATGTGAATGCATTTCACTCCACCCCGATCTGTCCAATTTAAGGGCTACTTTGCATGCGACGTGCATTACTGCGCATGTCAATATTGTTTATTCAAGAGTAAAATGCATACTGTTTTAATATGTCAGTGTTATCACTGTTTTTTGTTTTGTTTTGTTTTGCTTTTTTTTTCAGGATGGAATGAGGACAAAGAACTGCCAAGAAAATACACACCCATCCACACAAACACCGTCTCCACCTCTCCCCTTCTCCTCACTCTTTCTCTTTCTTTCCATCTCCCTGCCTCACTCTCCACTTTCCTCTCTGTCTCTCTTTAGTTCAAAGGCTGCCAAATCCTTCCCAAACCAATTAGAGTGTATGTAAGGTCCTCAGGGGGGCCCTGTGGTGACAGTACAGGATACGGAGTGGCAAGGGGTCTGGAGAGGCAATCACAGTGTGCAGTATTCAACAATATCAGAGAACAACAATAGCAGGCCATAAATCAGCCCTGGAACAGTGAATAGACAGTGACTTGTTGGATATGTGGAGACAATAATAGTGGCTGGTTGAAGCAGCAGGAAACACACATACAGAATCACAGAAATCGAGGAGGCCCCAACAAACGTACACAAGCATACATAGAAACCACTGTGATTAGTAGGGCTGACATCTTCTGGTTGGTTGTTGGTCATTGTTACTGGTGGTTGCTCTTTGACCAAGTTCTTGTTGGTTGGACAAACGTTACTTTCATAATCTGTTACATATATGGTATAATTAAGCATTACACAAGAGGGTCTGCTTTCAAATCATTACTGGCAAGACAGTGATGTGGACAGTGATGCCAATAATAAATGAAATCTTACCTTTGAATGTAATATTGTGATTATACAACAGTCTAATCTAATCTAATCTAATGACATTGTCTAGGCCAGGGGTGTCCAAACTTCTTTTAGAGGGCCAGATTGGACAATATGAAGATGCCCGGGGTCCAATAATAACATTTTCAAAATATGTACATACAAATGCACTGTTCTGTAACAATTTTATTTTCATTGTCACAATTAGGTATTGATATTATGGGGAAATTTGCTCTCAAAATAAACGTTTTCCGTTATGATCTGATTCCATGGAGTGACATCAGTGATATCTGCTGATCATTTTTGCATGGACAGATTCATGGACAGGTCTGTGAACGTCAGATTTATTTTTAAGCTAATAGTGCTGTATTTGAGATGGCTGTGATTACGGCGTAGTAATGAGGCTGCAGACGGGCTGCGAAAGATCAGAATCAGAATCAGAAAAAGCTTTATTGCCAAGTACGATTTTACACATACAAGGAATTTATTCTGGTGTCGTTGATGCATGACAAACATTCTCTAAATATAAACAATTAAAAATTACAAATATAACAATATAAATATATATACACAGTATGTTTTAAAAGTAAACAGAGCGGTACAGCTGTACAGTGATAGTAAGTACCAGTCAAATGTTCACAAATGTGCAAATGTTCACAGTACTGGGGTATTTTAAATATGCAAGTATAAGTATATTGCAAAACTAGTCCAAGCTAAGCGTTAATGTAGCGCATAGAGTTGTGGATGCAATGTCAATGTGACATGTAGAGGCAGAGGTGGAGTGTGGAGAGTGAAAGAGTGTCAGGGGGGTCTCCGGGCCTTGTTGATCAGGCTAGCAGCAGACGTGAAGAAACTGTTCTTGTGGCATGAGGTTCTGGTCCTGATGGACCACAGCCTCCTGCCAGAGGGGAGTGACTCAAGTTTGTGTCCAGGGTGGGAGAGATCAGCCACAATCTTTCCTGCATGCCTCAGAGTCCTGGAGGTGTACAGGTCCTGGAGCGACGGCAGATTGCAGCCAATCACCTTCTCTGCAGACCGAATGACACGCTGCAGTCTGCCCTTGTCCTTGGCAGTGGCAGCAGCGTACCAGATGGTGATGGAGGTGAGGATGGACTCAATGATGGAGGAGTAGAAGTGCACCATCATTGTCCTTGGCAGGTTGAATTTCTTCAGCTGCCGCAGGAAGTACATCCTCTGCTGTGCTTTCTTGATGAGGGAGCTGATGTTCAGCTCTTACTGGAGGTCCTGACCAGTGATAGTTCCCAGGAAGCGGAAATACTCCACAGTGTCAATTGTGGAGTCACAGAAGGTGATGGGGGCGGTGAGGCTGAGTTCTTCCTGAAGTCCACAACCATCTCCACTGTCTTTAGAGCATTGAGCTCTGAGTTGTTCTGGCTGCACCAGGTCACCAGATGGTCAACCTCCCACCTGTAGGCAGACTCGTCACCATCAGATATAATGTACAACATATCTACAAGCACCATTTATTAATTTATAGTAGTAATTGACAACAGATTATGATTTATTTGGCTGTGGCTCAGGAGGTAGAGCGGGTCATCCACTAATCAGATGATCAGCGGTTCGATCCTCGGCTCCTCCAGTCTGCATGTCGAAGTGTCCTTGAGCAAGTTACTGAACCCCAAATTGCTCCTGAAGGCTGTGCCATCGGTGTGAGAATGTGTATGAATTTTTAGCTACTAAAACTGATGAGCAGTTGGCACCTTGCATGGCAGTCAATGCCATCAGTGTATGAATGTGTGTGAATGGGTGAATGAGATATGTAGTGTAAAAGAGCTTTGAGTGGTCAGAAGACTAGAAAGGCGCTATATAAGTACAGTCCATTTACCATTTGTTTATTTATTCATTTTTTTTTTTTTTTTGCTACTTAGAACTGACAGTTGTATAAATTTATTTATGCAGCTCACTAAAATATATGTACTTTCACTCAGTCTTGTTTTTTGTATTTCTGCAATTAGTTTTTTTCAAGTTTGCTTGATTTATAGTAAAACAATAAAAATTGCAGGATTTTACTGTTGCAGTTGATTGAGGCACTGATGCTCGATGATCATCTGGTATTGGCTATAAATTACTTCTATAAAATGGCTTACAAGATAATGTTAATTATCTTCAAGAAAAGGGGGCTTGCTTCAGCCATGGCTGACTTTCAGTGTAGTATGAATTCTAATAATCTCATCTTCAAAGAGTTCAACAACATAAATTTAAACACAGACACTCTACACCAGGGGTGTCCAAACTTTTTTTAAAGAGGGCCAGATTTGACAATGTGAAGATGCCCGGGGACCAATACTAACATTTTAAAAATGAAAAAATTACCAGTAAAAGTTACATACAAATGCACTATTCTGTAACTATTTTGTTTTCATTGTCACAATTATCTTTTTTTTTAATGGCAATGTAACCAAATCTAATCCAATCAGGCGTGAACAAATCTAAAAACTAGTTCTTCCTTTCTTTCACATCCGAAGTCTGATAACAAAGAATAAATTGTATGGAATACGTTAAACTTGATACAAATCTGAACCTCATGTTCATTCTAAACATGACTTATTATGAGTAATGCAAAGTCTATTAACAATCTTGCATTTATACTAAACTAAATTTACTAAGTACTAAAGTAGAAGTGTTAATTTCGCATGAAATCTGACTATTACTGCTTTACTGTTATTAAATTGCTGCTTGACTTATCAGTATAAATAATGTATTTGTAATAATAATATTTTACTGTTTTACAGCAGTCCACAGTTTATATGTAGAAAAGATGCCATTACATCAACATTGTATTTAGGTTACTTTACTTTATTGGGTTATTTTCAACACTGATATAGTTACATATATAAATATTTCAAATTCAATGAGGACTTGATACATTTTAGGGGTGTGTGGGAACAAATTTATTTTGAATAGCACTTCTTTGCTGCCATTGATGGAACTTCTTTGCTTTTAATGAATTTTAATGACAAAGAAAATTAAATCATTTATATGTAATAAGGAATATATCTTGTTGTTATTCTTTAAAAAGAAATAAAGGAGGAAGAGTCAAGCCCTCCTCTAGAAAAACTGCCCAACACTCTTATCATCTTTTATCTGTGGAGAAAGAGGTAAGTTCAATCTTTGAATTAATGATAAATTAAAACTGACCATTCCAAACCCAATAAAGTCCAAACAACCTAAAAGAGTTGCAGCATCTGTAGTTGCAGAAGGGTAGCATGCCTTTAAGTGGTTTATTCAGAAAAATGTTGATGACATTACATGTTAACCTCAGATACCACTCCTAAAGGCAAGCATTTTATATGATCATTTACATTCCAGACACATTTCACTGCTCCTTATGAATGTCACACTACATCCCCCATTGGCGCTAAAGGCTGTCATTGAACATAAATCACTGATGCAGAAAAGTTGAATGTAACTAATTCATAGACAGACTTTCATCAAACTGTCACAGCATGTTTGCACCACAGGGAATGTACACATGCATGCAAAATCAAATGTTCCCAAACAGAACAAATGGATATTCAGTTGTGTCAGTATCCAGTACAGCACTGTCATTCAGGAACACACACAAACACTAATATCATCCATTGTGCTGCTGCTGTGAACACAGAGGCAGTCACTGGGTCATAGTGGAACTCCACCCCTCTCTTTCTGCCTTCCTTGGCTGTGCTCATGTTCTGTCAGGATTAATGAGCTTGTTGAGGGTTGAGTGATGGATCAGAGCAGAGCTGTAGGGAACCTGCTGGATCCGGCGCCACTGCTTAACAGCAACTAAAGAACTCCTGAATAATCAACAGAAAACTGAGTTTCACCGTTTTGGTTTTATTTATCTTTTATTTTGTTCAAGCCCAAACCTTCAAAAGAACTGTTCTTTTTGATAAAATAAAATAAAAGAGTTTTATTCAAGAGTTGCCCTTGTGTTAATACACTCCTGATCAAAATCTTAAGACCAGTTAAAAATTGCATGAATTTGCATTTTGCACTGTTGGATCTTAGGAAGGTTCTAAGTAGAGCTTCAAAATGCAAAAAGAACAAATGGGAACAAGAGACCAAAAGTTGTGAGCAGGCAATTTATTGAAAACAACAATTTAACTGAAATAGGCTGTTCATCAGCTGATCAAAAGTTTAAGACCACAGCCTTTAAAAGCCAAAATCTGTGCAAAAATTTGGATTCCATGTCATTTCCTGTCAAGTAATCACACTGTCAAGATCTCTTGATGGCAAAGGCAAAAAAGCTCACCGTCTTTGAACGTGGTAGGATTGTTGAGCTGCAATAAACAAGGCCTCTCACAACGTGCCATCGCTGCTGAGGTTGGACGCAGTAAGACAGTCATTTTGCATTTCTTAAAAGATCCTCAGGGTTATGGAACAAAAAAATCAAGTGGTAGACCCAAAAAAATCTCACCGGCGCTGAGCCGGAGGATCCGAATGGCTGTCCGTCAAGACACGGGACGATCCTCGTCCCAAATTAAGGCCATTACTGGTGCTGACTGCAGCCCAATAACCATCAGACGGCATCTGTGAAGGAAGGGCTTCAAAAACAAGAAATGTCTTCAAAGGCCACTTCTCCTTCAACGCCACAAAATTGCCCGTTTGGACTTTGCAAGGGAGCACCAAACATGGGACATTCAAAGGTGGAAGAAAGTTTTATTCTCTGACGAGAAAAAATTTAACCTTGATGGTCCTGATGGCTTCCAACGTTACTGGCATGACAAGGAGATGCCACCTGAGATGTTTTCTACGCGGCACAGTGGAGGGGGCGCCATCATGATCTGGGGTGCTTTTTCCTTCAATGGAACAATGGAGCTCCAGGTTGTGCCGGGGCGTCAAACAGCAGCTGGCTATGTGGAGATGTTGCAGCGGGCATCCCTCATGACTGAGGGCCCTCGTTTGTGTGGTAATGACTGGGTTTTTCGGCAGGACAACACTACAATTCACAATGCCCGTCTGACCAAGACTTTTTTCCAGGAGAATAACATCACTCTTTTGGACCATCCTGCGTGTTCCCCTGATCTTAATCCAATTGAGAACATTTGAGGATGGATGGCAAGGGAAGTTTAAAAATGGACATCAGTTCCAGACAGTGGATGCCCTTCGTGAAGCCATCTTCACCACTTGGAGCAACATTCCCACTAGCCTTTTGGAAACACTTGCATCAAGCATGCCAAAATGAATTTTTGAAGTGATCAAAAATAATGGTGGAGCTACTCATTACTGAGTCAGTTTTTGACACTTTAATTTCTGTTTTAGGAGGTTTTCGTTTTTTTTTTTGAGCTGTGGTCTTAAACGTTTGATCAGCTGATGAACAGCCTATTTCAGTTAAATTGTTGTTTTCAATAAATTGCCTGCTCAAAACTTTTGGTCACTTGTTCCCATTTCTTCTTTTTGCATTTTGAAGCTCTACTTAGAACCTTCTTAAGATCCAACAGTGCAAAATGTAAATAATTTCAATTTTTTAACTGGTCTTAAGATTTTGATCAGGAGTGTACCTCACAGTAAGTACTGAAGGAAAGTATTTTGGAAAATGTTGCCAAATGGAATAATTAAAGATTATTGTAATTGCTACATTATGCCTTGTCTCACGTTTTTCATGTTCAAGAAAGAAAGGAAGAGATGTAGTATGTAGATGTAGAAAGAAGCCATCAACACCTACATTGACAATGACTTAGAGACCTGGAGAAAGTCACTGATTCGAAGATCTGCACATGCGCAGTTGAAGATTAAATGATTCAAGATTCATGACAGACCTTTATGGCAAACTTTTGATTTTAGATTTGGAAAGTGATTCAATTGATTTCATTAAATACAATTCATTCAAACACAACAATCTTCCACTTTGCCATTAGTTTATGCCTCATTTGATGTTAGCCAAATTATAGCAGACTGGCCAAATGAATCACAGACAGAGCACCTGCTCAAGATAATAATATTTGTCCTCATTAGGATGCTCAGTACCTTCTTATCCTCACCATCTCAACATATCCAATCATTCTTTCATTTGGCCAGTAAGTAATACCACCTCCTCCAGTTCTGCTGAAGCTTTTGATGAAATACCTGTGTCTTACTCAATCTCTCTCTGTTACACAGATTATTTCATTTAGTATGGTCAGTAATAACCAGGGAAATAGTAATTACATTCAAATATTAATCTCTGTTGTTGGGCCAGAGTGATGAATGAAAATCCTTCACTTGTTGTCTTTCCAAAGTCCTCCTCCTCCTATTTGCTCCCTCTTCTACCACCCAGCAGATTGCAATGACAAATTATTGTAATTCCCCTTCACATGAAAGAGGGCTGAATTTTAGGCGTTTGCTCAGAGACAACTAAAACATACTAACCAGACAGAGTGTGTGTGTGTATGTGTGTGTGTCTGAGTAATAGGCCCTGTTTGTTTGAACAGCAACGTTGTTTGCCTTAGTTATTGGAGGTGTGCTGGTTCACAAAGAACACAACATCTTAACCCTTAAGTTCCACTGGTGGCTGTGCTATTATTTTTGTCCATTCTCCATGGGTCTTCATACCCCAAAATGAATATTTTAGTAGTGGAGCGTTTTTATTACCAGACTTTCAAGAGTGGAAGGTGTTAGAGGAAGTGTTTCTGGTGGAATCACAGACATTTTCTAGAAGGGCCATGAACACTTGGTTTATGGTATATAAAGCAGATTGAGCTGGCAGACACAGAAACGGCATCTTGTTTCTTTCTTTATTGTCCCCAAGATGCCAGAAGGGCTCCGTAACAGGCTGAAAGACACACAGTCATGACATAACTGTTGCCATTTTTTGCCATCTCTTAAGAACTCAGAACGGATGTTTTCCTCTCTCAAAACTGGTCTAGTGAGTCATTTGATGTTAGGCAGTTGGTGTACAATTAGTTTATCAGAGCTTGTTTAATCCTGCTGTCTTTGGAAAAATGAGACAAAACCATATGCTAATAGATAAAGAGGATTAGGAAGCAAATATAAAGAGGTGAGTGATAAATCTGTGTTAGTTTATTCACACTGCACTCATTTGTAGAAAATATTTGCATCACTTGAAACAAATGCAACAAAATTATTTGGGAACATTTGCAGGCAATTCACCAGAATTTGTGCTGTGTTTACATAAAAATAGGGTATTTGTCAAATATAAATAGCAACTAGACTAGGTGGGCAATCATGAACCCTGGACCCCCATTAGGGAATAGATGGCATATGAATAGAAGTTTTCTTGGTGTAATTTACAGGGGCTTTGATGTCACTTTGACCTCTAGTCGCCCACATTGGGCTATGGCTTGCCCATTAATCACACATAAATGGTTGTCACAGCTGGATTCTGCACTCATTCAACATGAGCGCTGAAGCCCCAGCCCCTGTCAACTTGGTTGATAGAGAAAGGTGGGAGCATAGAGACAGGAGCAGACAGGAAGGTGACTGGGCACCCAAGTGGGTTGCATAGTGGATGCAATGAATGGCTCTCACATTTGATCATATTCAAAGTTTAAAGTTCTATGTTTACTGCACAATCATTTCATATCAAATTGTATTTGTCACTGACTATTTATGTGTTTCTCATTTAAATTGTTATTTTTTGGGGCGGCTGTGGCCCAGGTGGTAGAGCGGGTCGTCCACTAATCAGATGATCTACTGTTCCCTGGCTCCTTCAGTCTGCATGTCAAAGTGTCCTTGGGCAACATACTGAACTCGGTGTGTGAATGTGTATGAATGGTTAGCTTCTAAAACTGATGAGCAGTTGGCACCTTGCATGGCAGCTAATGCCATCAGTGTATGAATGTGTGAATGAGATATGTAGAGTAAAAGCTTTTTGAGTGATCAGAAGACTAGAAAGGTGTTATATAAGTACAGTCCATTTATCATTTATTTTGTGATTCTGTGTTTATAGACATTTGTGTTGAACAAAGAATCAATTTTAAACATTTGTGTGAAACAAAGAATTAATTTTAAACCTTTAAAATGTGCTGTAAACTGGGCCAGCAAAGAATGCTTGGTCATTCCCTCATTTCTGAAACACACATGCAAAGATGAGCTGTATCTCAGGCCCTGTTTGCATTAACATACGTCTTAGAAGATCCAATCACAAGTGTAAAGCTCTAAGTACATTACTTCTTACTCCCGTACATCATTTCTCAGTGTGTCTTGGGATCACCTAAGATGCATGTTAATGCCATGTAGAAACAGGGTGAGGCAGTCTAGCCCTATAGCAGCATAACTAAGGGATGACCTGAGCCAGCCCTAACTATAAGCTCTATCAAAAAGGAAAGTCTTAAGTCTACTCTTAAAAGTGTTGACCGTGTCTGCCTCCCGAACCCAAAATGGTAGTTTGTTCCACAGAAGAGAAGCTTGGTAGCTGAAAGCTCTGGCTCCCAGTCTACTTTTGGGGACTATAGGAACCACAAGGAACCCAGCATTCTGAGAGCACAGTGTTCTAGAGGGGTAGTAAGGTACTATGAGCTCTTTTAGATATGATGGTGCCTGACCATGAAGAGCTTTGTATGTGAGGAGAAGAATTTTAAATTCTATTCTAGATTTAACAGGTAGCCAATGCAAAGAAGCCAAAATGGGAGAGATGTGATCTCTGATCTTGGTTCCTGTCAGAACACGTGCAGCAGCATTCTGAATTAGCTGCAAAGTCCTAAGAGACTTATTGGAGCAGCCTGATAACAAAGAGTTACAATAATCCAGCCTAGAAGTAACAAATGCATGGACTAGTTTTTCTGCATCCGCTTGAGATACAATGCGTCTGTTTTTTGCAATGTTACATAAGTAGAAGAATGCAGTCCTCGAAATTTGTTTTATGTGGACGTTAAAGGACAAATCCCAATCAAAACAACTCCAAGATTCTTTACGGTGGAGCTAGAAGCCAGGGTGATCCCGTCTAAAGTAACTAAGTCTCTAGAAAAAGAGTTTCTGAGGTTTTTGGGTCCAACTTCAAGAAGTTCAGTTTTGTCTGAATTTAACATCAGAAAATTGTAGGTCATCCAACTTTTTATATCCTTAAGGCATGCTTGGAGTTTAGTTAACTGATTGGTTTCATCAGGCTTGATCGATAAATATAATTGGGTGTCATCGGCAACAATGAAAATTAATGGAGTGATTCCTAATAATGTTCCCTAGAGGAAGCATATGTAAACTGAATAGAAGTGGTCCTAGCACAGAACCTTGTGGGACTCCGTATTAAAAAACTCTATGCTTCTTTTTCTGTAGGAATTATAAATTAGCTTGATTGGCCTTTGCCTTGTTGCTGCTCACTTCCATCAGAGAACATTTCCACTTGCCAGTTACAGTAGTTCTATGTTTTTAGTGCTTTTTTGTACTTTTTTCATTTTTTTTTCGACACCAGTCTTTGCACATCCATTTTGTGCACACATGGACTTGAACTATGGAGATTAATGATTTGAAAAAAAGGCACGGCTCTGTTGTTTATACTCGAGAACAACAGCTGTTAATGCTAGGCAGCCCTAGCATACTCTGTGGAAAGACTGGAGATCCCTGCTGAAAGAAAGACAGGGATGCAGAGCTGGATCTAAGTGCAGGGAGCAGAAAAGACAGTACAAACCATGCATACCATCTGTCGTTGAGGGGGAATATAAGCTCTCTTCTCAATAAGATGGAGGAGCTAACAGCGTTAACCAGGCTACAGAGGGAGTACAGAGAGTGTAGCATCATGGAGACATGGCTAAATAAACTCACTTCGGACTCACTGGTAACTCTGGACGGCTTTCAACTTGTGAGAGTGGACAGGAGAGCAAAGGAGAGAGAGGTCTAACAACCCACAGCTAAGGTAAAACTTTTAATGTCAGACATTGCTCTCAAATTCAAGGTTTGTGTTGCAACTAACCTTATTGATGGCTATGAGACTGCAACAGAAAAACCCTCATGGTTCAACCCATGACTGTAGATGTGGGGTACACCCTGGACAAGTCAACAGCTTGAACCAACACAGGTATGGGGAGAACATGCACACTCTACACAGAAAGGCCCCAGCCGAGGATCAAACTAGGAACCCTCTTGTTGTGAGGTGACATTACTAATCACTTCACCACCATGCTGCCCTAACTAATATCCATCAAGTCATATTCCAAGAGGAGAAATGTGCCACACTGGATTGAAATGCTGAGATCCCGGAACAGCTGAGGCTTGGCAGGGACTCATCAGCTCAAGCACCAAAGGTTCTTCAGATAAAGACTCTCCTGATGATAACACATCAAGACAATAAAATGTTGAGGAAGCCCCACGGCAAATGACTAAATTCCATACCACCTGTCCGTTTCAAGAAAATCAAAGAAAAAGGCAGAGAGAAATGGCATAGTTCAACAGGAGTCTTGTACACAGCAATGACCCTCTATAATGCACAAAGAGGCTGGGTCTTTTCTTCACACCACAGGAGCATGGTCAAGTCTCCAAACATGAAACCATCAATAAGGTGATTGCTTATTTATCATATTCACCAAATCATGTGTTATGCTTTCAAATGATCAAGAATGGGGTGTCATTTAGCTCAGTTGGTAGTCCATCCGCCCCATGTACAAAGGCTCAGTCCTTGCCGTGGCGGCCCAGGGTTCAAATCTGACCTGTGGCTCTTTCCCGCATGTCATTCCCCATCTCTCTCCCCCGACATTTCTTGTCACTCTTCAAGATGTCTCTGTCAAATAAAGCTCAAAAAGGCCAAAAAATATCTTTAAATGATCAAGAGCGGTGTTTTCAAGTATCTCCACTGTTGTTGTTTTGAAGTATATTTACTCTATGATGTAGTAAAATTCTGCCCAATGCGGGGCAGCTGTGGCTCAGGAGGTAGAGTGCGTTGTCCACTAATCAGATAATCGGCAGTCCTCTAGTCTGCATGTCTAGATGTCCAAATCGCTCCCAAAAGCTGTGCCATTGGTGTGTGAATGTGTTATTACATTATTGGTTGCAACACTTACCCAAAACTGGTGAGCAGTTGGCACCATCATCATCATGGCAGCCATCAGTGTATGAATATGTGTCTGTGAATGGGTCAGTGAAATATGAAATATATAAGTACAGTACATGTACCATGAGGCCCATATTTTTGCCCAATAGAATACACTCTTTATCCAATGGAGGTTTGAGAGATGTTTTAGTCACAAAGGGAGGAAATGTAGAAAAAGTCTCATACCAAATGCATTGCATATTATTATTATTTTTTTTTTGGCCTTTTCAAGCTTTTTATTTTTGACAGAGACAGCTGAAGAGTGACAGGAATGTGGGTAGAAAGAGAGATGGGGAATGACATGTGGCAAAGGGCCACAGGTCGGATTCGAACCCTGGGCTGCTGCTGAGCCTTCATACATGGGGCGGATAATATTTTTAGGGTTGGGGGTGTTATGGAATTTTACTATCCTTAGGTTACACAGTGTAACGCATGGGCCTTGAGGTCATAGACAGTGACAGCACTAAATCATATCAGAGAACACTCTCTCTCTATTGCTGGAGAAGTGCAGGTGCCAGCCTGTCTGAATGTTGCCTGATGACCAGGGTCGAAAAAACTGAATGTTGCCTTCCTAGATGTAATATATAGCTTGCCGTTGATGTTCCATTAGCATGAACAGACAACAGTGGCTCCAGACTAGAATGTGCTGAAGGTAACAGTAACATGGGTAAATACATTCTCTTTGACTATTTTTGGGTGTATAGTATTTGTGGTGTCATCAGTAAGGGTTTAAAGTCTGACCACCAGCATGAGTTGGGCAGAACAGAGACTGACTCATATGCATACCAGATTGTATGTGAGGATGTCTCTAATCCTCCTCGGCCAAGCTTCAATAAATGTTACAGCATAAGACATCAGAGGCTCCTGAACACTTTCTTCTCTCCTGACCTGGTGCCACTGATTTTCAGCAGTTTCTCCACAACAGGGGGTTAGTCATCAGGATAGCAATATTAATTGTTAATTTTGTCCATCATCTTTACATATTGATGTATCTAATAGCCACTACAGCATCAAGGGGCTGCTAACTTCACACGTTTAGTCTTGCTGTAGTAGCTCTTTTCACAGCCAGCAGAGCATACTACTAATCAACCCATACATGATAGATAGTGATATGCTGCATGAAAGGCAATTCAAGGTCAAATTCTTCATTCATTCCGTAACTATTCCCCCAAAGCCCCAGCAGTATCTCTTCCATCCTTCCATCCTTCCATCCTACTAATACTGGTGGGTCCTTCTCATGTAAAAATCCTGCCCACAGGAGTAAACCAAACAGCTTAGAATCGACAGTCCTTTAAATGCTAGCAATGGAGAACTGACACTGGGAAATATGTAGTAATTAGCAAGTATAGTAGGAGAATCACATGGAGAGCCTAGAGATAAAAAATAAAGAAGCAGGTAACATGGAAAAAGACAAAGAATGAAGGAATACTGATGGAGAGACCATGATGAAAACAGGGCCTAGGTAGGATGGATGGCCTCTTACAAGCCATCTCTGAGTCGTCTGGCTTCGGAATTGGCCGCTGGTCAGTGTGAATGATGTAGTGTGACATTTACTGGAGCCCAGAGACCAGAATGTGCAGATAGAGAGAAAGCTATGAGAGAAAGGAGGACAAAAGAGTACTGAATGGGTGGAAGAGATGAGAAAAGAAGACACAAAAGAGAGAGAAGGGAAAGATAAGACTGAGTAAGCCACAAGGAACTGTAGTTTTCTGACGTTAATGTTCAAGCTCTATCATTACAAAGACAGACCAACTGCTACAGAATATGTTCTCCAAATGTTTCCTTCCTTCTTCTAACCTCATCTTTCTTTTCTCCCTACAGAGGCAGAAGAGAAAAGGCAAATATCTATCAGCCATTAGGGTTGAGGCAAGATACTTTTCTCATGAAGGCACAAAGGAGGGAATTGGACTTGAGTGCCACGGCATACAGTATGTCCCCTTCCCTCTGCTTGCAATCACTTACTTTGGGTCCTCAGAATCCCAGTCTGTGACATTTATTTAAGAAGGAATTGCATCCCAATGGTGATTATATATCTATATATCTATATCTATCTATCTATCTATCTATCTATCTATCTATCTATCTATCTATCTATCTATATATAGATAGATAGATAGATAGATAGATAGATAGATAGATAGATAGATATATGGGGGGGGGGGGGGTAAGGGTTAGAGGGTTAGATCCAAAGTTCATCACATCCATCATCACCCAATATTTCAAACTATTTTTTTTTTCTTTTTTGTAAAGAAATCCAAAATTTATCTACAGCTTCAAAGTAAGTACGGGTCAATTTTAAACCACCTTTTAAAATCTTAGAGGAAGTAGGAAGTTGTGGCTGTGGGTTGGTTTTTCCAATACTATTCTCAAATGGTTTGAGCAATTGTTAGTTTTTGGTCATGAGTGGTAACCTTTTCCTCTTCTGTCCACATACCAAGAGTCTATCTAGTTAAAAGAAAACTCAGGCAAAACTTTACCCAAAAGAGATATTCACATCTAAATAGAAAACGTATTGATATAAATGTGTGCTCATACAAAACACAATTGTTTTGCGGTGGCATGATGCATACAAAGAGATGAGTGGACAAGAGCAGAGGGTTTTTTTTTTTAGGCAGCAAAACTGCAAACTATGCAATGCATTCATGTGATTCCATCTCAGTCTGTGACAACACCCAGGGGCACGTCATCTGTGTGTACTCAAGATGTATGGAGATAGTCATATATTGGATTCTGAAGCGCTGCTTATTTCTCATCGCGGCCTCTTCTCACAGTCATAATCGTGCAGGTTATCCACATCGGGTCTCTGCTTGGGGGATGCATGTAGGATCATATGGGATCAGTCCAGCTATGGGAATGCAAGTAGGTGGAATATTTCCTTCAATAAAGATGAGTTGGTGTTTGTAGTGGAACTATATATTCCTTTTAGAATTCGTTCTATCCCGTAATGACTAGAGTATCCCCTCAAGTTTTTCCAATGTTTGAGTTTGAGAAGCCCGTGAGCCGGTTAAGTTAAATGGTCTACAGAGCTCAATTGCACTATGCCAATACTGCTCACTAACCAAATCGAATTTTTTTATTACGATCTTTACATATCTTCATATATACAGTGCTTAACAAATTTATTAGACCATCTGTCAGAGACCATCCAGCATCATGAAGTGCTTTAATACGGACTGTGACAAAGTGGACTCGCTCACCTCTACCATTTGTCACTTATTCATTTGTATATTTACCTGTTGTTCCCTGTTGTTTCGTTTGTACACCTTCTTTGTTTAGTCATTATTGTTTACGTTAACCACAAATTCATTCCAGCTGATAATGCACATACACAGTACTATCCCAGGTCTGTTTGTGTTCAGCCTTATATTTCTTTGGAATTTCTAACATCCATAGGCTAAGTTTAATGGAATAATGACAGGCAAAGGTTGTTTTTTCAGTCACTTTTATTGTTCATTTCGTTATATATTTTGTCAGATTTAGCACGTTACAAAGTTATTAAAATTCACTTTAGTCATGTATCTTACCTGACGCTGAAAGCCATTGTGTGGGAGGGGGCTGCCCCACAATGTGCCGCTTAATATGCATTCGATGATGTCATTGATTATGTTAAGGAGGTAAAGTGAGAATGAGTTGAATATTTAATTTTGTTTCGTTCTTATTTTAATCATGGTGGAAAATATTGAGTCGGTGTCGCATTCAAACGTCATGGGAAATTTGTATTGCTTTTTGAGTAATGATGTTTTGTGAAGATTGTATCTCGATAAAAGATATCTGGGAATAATACCACCTGTAGGGAGGATGGTTTAATCCAGGTTGTAGCCGAGAGACAGGTAAGAGAGTATATAGATCAGTTCTCTGGGAGAAGCCAGGGGAATAGTGTTGGGAAGTTCGAGTCTTTTAATTGACTCAGATCACTGACTCTCGGACAGTAAATTGAACTAATCTTTTTTTTGAGTCATTTCGTTCATTCACTAGTGCAGTGCTGTAGCCCTCTTGTGGCCGATGTAAACGTTGACAAATGAACGAAAGACTGAGCCGTATGAACATACTGCTGTGCTTACTGCTCCTCACACAGCCTGAGTGGCTATGCAGCTGCCATGTGGCGAGGGAACGTACTGCATGAAAATGAACGAATCACTCACTGAGACTACTCATTACTCCCGAGTCATATAAAAGATTAGTTCAAATTGAACGATACGTTCACGACCGACACACCACTACAGGGTAAGGGAGCAGCTTGGACAAGTGCAGTTAATTTGATTTCAGTGGGTTGATTTTTCCTCAGTTCTTCTGTAAAGATTTTTTGTTTGTTTTTTTGGTGCTTTTCACATTTTTTTGGAAGCACTTCAATAAATGTCCACGCAAGGGGAATAAAACACAACCTCCTGAGTCTACCTCCTACTTGTGACCTAGGGTACGGTCGAATAGTCAAAAAAATTAGCTCCTAAGTCCTTTCCTAACCACTTTTCCTTGACCTCGATAGAAAACGTCACGAGGTCAAGGAAAGATGTGAAGGAGAGTTCATAAGGAGTTAGGAGAAGACGACCACAGTGTTCAGAGAATCCGACTGCACTTACACTTAGACTACGTCATCATGCGACGGCGAATGTTATTGACATGATCTGTGGTAAAACTACAAAGTCCAGAAGATGGACTACAAAACGCTCATCTGAGATACTTACTAGATACTCCCTGTGCGCTCTGACCGTGTTGTTTCATGCAGGTAATATAAACGTGGACAACCCGGTGAAAAATGTGACTTCATTATCAACGTCAGAATTCAAATAACAAAAATGAATATTGTCCACCTGTCACAGAAGTCAAATGAAGTGTTTGTTACGCTGGTATGGTCGCTCACCCTCCTGTCCACTCATATAGAAACATATAAAGATAAAGATATATGATTAATCAGCAGCGGTAACTTCATGATGATCTGCAGGACGCTGGATGTCACAGTTACAAACAGTTTTTACTCTGTGTGTGAACGCAGCTCCACAGTCAACAACACAACACACTTCATGATCAAAGTTTTTACATCACGTCAACAGGTATGTTCATATTCACACGCTCTCTCTGCTGCAGTCTGCATCACACTGTTTAAATACATTCATGTTTTCTGGTTGTGAATGACTGAACGGTGCGCAGATTTTTTTGTCGCTGCCGCAAGGAATTGTGGGACGGCATTACCTCCTTTCCTTTCGTAAAGGATGGTCCGGTGTATCCTATGCTAAAGGAGATACTAAAGGAAGCACTGAACCTCCTTTCCTTAACAGTTTGAGAATTCGAACAGCTCTTATCATGGCGGCTACGTAAATACTTCCGGGTCATTTCACTCAGTTAGGAAGGTTCCTAAGCAAATTTGACTATTCGACCGCACCCATTCTCTGGCAACAACTACCTCACAGGGACTTTGAACAGGAATGAGGAATTTCAAACTGAATCACCTTTTTATTTGAGCTGGCTCACTGGGCTTCTCTGAGAAGTCAGAAATTAATCAAACAAACCACTAATCAAACCACTAAAACTATTTCTCTTGCAAGTAATGGGAATAGGAAGTTTATCCCTAGCTGGATGCCGTAGGGATGTCAGCCCCTCCCACTTCCTCATTCTCAAATTGTTGTCAGTATATAAGCCCGCAGGCAAGCATGACAGACCTTTCCTCAGCTGCTGCTGCGTCCCCATTTCTCCCCCGCCCCCCTGGTGTGATTGTTGGATGTCTTCCTGTGGTAGGCGGGTGTTTTAAATATTGTTGTAAGATGTCGTTATTGTGTCTATGTGCATTTGATGTTTAGTTTGTTGTTCCTAGGTCCTGTCGCTGTTCTGGATGATCCCCGCTCCCACATATATAGCCGTACACCTCAAGCCTGCATGTTACATAAGGTAAAGTGACAGTTTACTTTGTTTAGGATTTGTTTGGCAGAATGTTTGTTTATTTAATCTGTTTCTTTCTTTTCTTTTATTAGACAGACTGCCACTGCTGTTTTGTTCACGGTGGGTTACGTTGATTTGTTTGTGTTTAATTGTTTCTGTTGTGAGTAGCCTGTGGTTGTCTCACATTTGCCTTGTTTTGATATTGTGTTATATTTAGTTGGACTTTGTTAGGTTAATTTTCTTCTTATTTTTCCCCCAAGAGATAATGATAATAGACTGTTGCAGCAGTTACGTGTGAAGTTTTTGATCTGTTTTCTCTCTTTGTGTGAGCGCTCCAGGATTGGTGACGGCGTGGTCGCCCTGACGGCGGAGGGACTGGTGGTTCAGAGTTTCTCACCCGAGCTTCACACTTCCCTTTCGTGTTTGGTGGTAATTTTGCATGCCCCTCAGTTCATATATATATATATATATATATATATATATATATATATATATATATATATATATATATATATATATATATATATTTTTTTTTTTTTTGTAGTTTGGGTACTTTGCTGTGTATGTGCATGTGTTGAGCATGAAGCAGGGTGAGTGCTCTGGCCCTGTAGACTTTGTCCTTCCCTCGATGGTGGCTCCGCCTGGCCATCTTGTAGCACTCCTTCCACTGACTCATTGTGTTTTGAAGCCTTTACATTAAAGTGCTTTCTTATAACATTTCTGCTGCTTTAATTAGGAATTGCTGTATTTTTGTATAATAAAACTGTGATCTTGGGGGAATTACTTGTCTCTGCCTGTCTTATCATTGTCACTTACATCATCATTCCTGAACTTACCTGGCTCGGGCTACATTCGCAAGTAAATAACTACAATTTGACATCTTAATGAAGAAATAATAATGTGCTTTACTATTTATTCAGTTTTTTTGTTCAAATTCATAGATAATAATAATAAATATTTTAGCATTATTTTGGTTAAACAGCTTCTACATCCACAGTAAAATCAGTATACCCAAATTAACACTGCCAGAGTTGATTTCAACGCTTTTAAAGTGTCTATATGGGTCCACGCCACAAGTGTTAATTTAACTCTTTTTGCAGTGTTGCTACCTTAACACTAATTTGTTGTCATTTTTCACTCTTTTTGGAGTTAAAATTTAACACTTATCAACAACAACCAGTGTTAGTTTTTCTCAACACTTCTATGTAGTGTTGGACATTAACTCTCTCAGAGGATCATGTGTTAACTACACACTGCCCAGAAAGAGCATTACGAGGATCTTCTGAACAGGGACACTCCTCCTGAGATGGAGGCTCTTAAAAAACTCCTTCAACAGGCCATGACTGAGAACAACCGCCCAGCCTGGAAGAGGTGCAGGATGCTATTAGGAAGATGAAGAACAACAAGGCTGCTGGTCCTGATGGCATCCCAATAGAAGTCCTAAAGGAAGGTGGCCCTGATCTCCTTAAACACATCCATGCCCTACTTCTCAAAATATGGGGATGAGAAAATCCCTGCACAACTTAGGGATGCCACGGTTGTCACCATCTTCACGAAGGGAGGCAAGGCAGACTGCAGGAACAAGCGTAGCATTTCTCTCCTGTCCACCACAGGGAAAGCCCTAGCTCTGGTTTTGACCAACAGACTCACCACCCTGTCAGAAAGCATTTGTCCTGAGTCATTTCCAACCAAACAGAGAGACCACAGGCATGATTTTCATTTGCGCCATTGCTAACTTCAAGAAAAATGCCAGGTAACAAAATCTACCATTATACATGGCCTTCATAGACCTCACTAAAGCCTTTGACTCAGTGAACCGTCAGGCCCTCTGGCTGGTTCTGGCAAAGATTGGCTGCCCAGAAAAATACATCCGGGTACTGCGACTGCTGCATGACAATATGTCAGCTACAGTCCTCAGTGGCAGTGGAGATGAAACAGACCCCTTCGGGGTTGACACAGGAGTCAAGCAGGGACGTGTCATTGCTCCAACACTGTTCTCCATCTTCATTGCTGCTATCCTCAATCTCATGGGAAATCATCTACCCCAGGGAGTTAAAATTATGTGTAGAAGAGCACCATCAGTGCCCTCTGGTTGCCTTCACGAAAGCAGACAAACAGCTTGGTCTAGCCATCAACATAAAAAAGACTCAAATCCTCCATCAGTCACTGCCAAACAGTACTCCTGTCCCACCCCCAAACATTTCCAACACCAAACTAGAAAATGTGGACCACTTCCAATATATGGACAGCCTCCTAAAAGCCAGCATTGACAGTGAAATACACCACTGCCTCAGCTGTGCCAATGGGGCTTTTTCAAGGCCAAGGAAAAGAGTCTTTGAGAACGGCGACCTTCTGGCAAAGACCAAAATCCTGGTCTACAAAGCTGTAATGCTACTGCCACTCTTCTGTATGGATCAGAGGCCTGGACCACATACAGTAGGCACTTGAAAGCATTAGAGGCGTATCATCAGAGATGCCTCCTCAGGATCAGTTGGGAGGATCGACGCACCAACACCAGTGTCCTGTGGGAGGCTGGCATCCTCAGCACCACTGCCACCATTGCTCAACATCAGCTCAGATGGACTGGTCACGTTATCAGCATGTC
Source organism: Sciaenops ocellatus (assembly GCA_033000465.1). Classification (NCBI taxonomy): domain Eukaryota; kingdom Metazoa; phylum Chordata; class Actinopteri; family Sciaenidae; genus Sciaenops; species Sciaenops ocellatus. The sequence goes on from CP136869.1 coordinate 25,759,472, forward strand.
TGACTTTCACCTTCCAATACAAGTCCTGTACTCCCAGCTTGCTGAAGGAAAACTAGTCCCTGTAGGCCAAAAGAAGAGGTATCAGGATAACATCAAAACAAACATCAAAAGATTCCACATAGGCCTTAACACTTTGGAGGATATTGTAATATGTACTTGGTGTGTACTTGTAATAAATACACCTGCAACCCTCCCATGACGTGACACTTCCCAGACCCCATTTTTGTGTGGAAAACAGAGAGGTGTCCAAAATGACATCATGCTGTTCATTGGTATTGTTAGGCTCAGACTAATCAGCTCACCCTGTTTGTTTAACCTGAAAAACGCCCTTACAGAGAGAAAGATCGCATTCATTATTCAATATGGAAAAACCAATCTTCTCTAGAATTTGACCTTTTCGCTCCGTGGGTAGAGTGTGTGTGTGTGTGTGTGTGAGAGTGTGTGTGTGTGCGTGCGTGCGTGCGTGCGTGCGTGCGTGTGTGTGTTTGGCCCTTGTAGCTTTTGTTTTCCCCCTTATGCACCTTTTGACAGAATCACGCTGTTTGGATGGCTTTGTAGTCCAGTTTTCATCATTTGGAGGGGAACAGTGTGTTGAATTGACTGAGGTGGTCATTTTAAGTGTATAATGTTGTCAAATACATTTTATGTGTTGATTTCAATGTGTTTTGTGCTTTATGTTAAGCAGTCCCATTGTCAGATTATTTGAATTTCTTTGCAGTGTGCACTTACAACAATTTAAGCATTCTCTACTGGTGCATAACAGTGACACAATGTATATAAAAGTAAAATAAAGAGATTAGGATCAGTAATTCTTCAATTTTGGGGGGGAAATTGCAAACAAATGGATCAAACCCCCACCAAGTCATTTTAATATGAAACCTGTTTTGTTTCATTTTGTGTATCCTATGTTCTTTAACAAAGTGATTTCACTAGAGCTCCCATAAAAGCTGTCCCAGTGTAATAGATGCAATAAAATTGACCTCTATTGATCAGAGTTACAACAGAATTTTCAGTGACACGAAACTGAAACTTTGTGAATGTAAAGTTACACAAATCTGTGGAAAAAATAGGTTTTCAAATGATTTGGGGGAACTGATCGTGCAAATTTATTTGATCATGTGACCTTTGGGGAGATTTCATTGATGTAAAAACATTTTATTGAGGACTACCCTCAGATCATTATACTCTCTTGTGGCTGAGAATTCAAACTGATAAAACTTTAAACTCTGGTGGGGCTTCCAAAGATACCAGATATATCATAATTTGGGGAAAAGGTGTTAAATAAAGTATGACATATCATGAATATTTCAAAGTGATGTAATGAGGCAGCCATAATATGATGCTTTTGATTTGAATAATTCCAGTGTAAACATGCAGTGAAGTGTGTGAACAAACAGAACTGTCACCATGGCACTATCATTACTGTATCATTACTGAACCCCAAATTGCTCCTGAAGGCTGCACCATGGCTGTGTGAATGTGTATGAATGGTTAGCTCCTCAAACTGATGAGCAGTTGGCACCTTGCATGGCAGCTAATGCCATCAGTGTATGAATGTGTGTGAATGGGTGAATGAGATATGTAGTGTAAAAGAGCTTTGAGTGGTCGGAAGACTAGAAAGGTGTTATATAAGTACAGTCCATTTACCATTTACTTCCTCACTCTTCACACTTTGTACAGTGTTAAACTTGACTGACTCCTTCAGGGGCTGCCAACACGTCCATTAACCTACAGATTCATTTCGCTTTCATCTGACAAATCCAAACAAAATAGTTCAACTAAAAACTCTTTCCCTCTATTTGATTTTTAGGCTGACTTCATAGTTTAATTACAACTAGTTTCCTGCAGGATTCACATCCGGTGAACAATTTGTTTTCTCCTATTATTACATATTACTTTTCACATAATGTTTCTGTTTGTAGGTGTTTGTCAACCCCCAAAGTAAGAGATTTGATGTGAATTGATTTGGGAATCTCTATTGTGTGCATGTGTTCATTCACTTATTAGTGGTGTGTGTGATTTGTTGACTGGACTAGGAGTTTTTTGGGGCCACAAACAAAATCTTGTTAAGGGCCACTAAAAGCCTAGGGCCGGCCCTGTCAGCTACAACAACAATAATTATTGAACTTATTCAACAGAGTCTGTTCAGTCTGTCTCAGTATGGTATTCATTTTGCTCATCAAAACAAGGACTGAAAAGGAAAAACAGGCAGAATTGAAGGACGCAGAATAGCTTTCAGTGCAGTCACCTTGTAGGATTTTTTATGCCGTGACCTGATGTATGTTTGACTCAGACAGAATTTGTTGTCAATACTCAATGTCAATTTTTCTTTATTTTCTGTGAGTTCTGTCACAATTAAGTAACATATGAATGATTTAGACTGAAGTGAATAAATAGAGTGAATAAAAGAAGCCCCTGATTGTGAAAGAAATGCATTTAGATCTTACTTACATGAATGGAAGTGAAGTGGACACAGTGAAAACAAAGCTCTGACTCAAAGGGGTGAAAGAGAAACCTTGTGGCATTGATTGTCTAGCAGCCATTGCCTGGCTGCCCCTCTTCTCTGAGCCTCAGGGGTGATTTGTCAACTAAAAGACCATTAATCACTGAATGGGAGGATGGAGGAGTGTTGTTTGGAGGCTGAACATGACCACCCATCCATCTATTCCAAGATCCAGACACCACACAGACCCAGAGGTGCAAGTTCAAGGCCAAGGTGGAGAGCCAACCCTCAGGTGGATATAAAGTTAGTGACAAAGCAGATCAAAGATCTTACAACTAGGGACTGTAACCTATACACTAAAGCTTGTGGATTGGTGGGCTGTCAATCATTTGGAACACAAGTTACCAGAACAATTCATCAAACGCTTACATACTACTGTCTATTTCTGGGCATGCATGATTATGTGGCCAATAAACAGCTCCAACTAGATTATGGGTGGAAGCAGACCTGTCATCAAAATTACACAAGGTTATGTTGAGTTATCAATTTGGAAATCTATGTTGTTACTTGGGCTGTAAAAAATCACCACCAATTTACCCTCTGTAAATTCTCCAGGATAACACCAGAATAATTTGAATGTCAGATTAATGCCAGCATCACACAATCACAATATGCATTGTTAATGCAACCTTGTTAATATAATGCTGAAATCTGTCTTCTAGATATCAATGACTAACTAACCCAGTGTCCAGATCACAAGCATGTCAAATGTGTTTTACACTCTCTCACATAACACATACGCTCAGATTTTAATCAGTGCAGCTGTCTGCACAGTCTGCTAGATGTAACTACGACCTGAAGCATTTTACTCTACATTCTCTCAACCGCAGAATTTCTGTATTCCTCCATACAAGCCCAAATGTGTGCGCTGCCTCAGATCAACTGTTTTGTGCAGAGTCACAGCCATTTATAAAAGAGAAAACAAAAACAAGAAAATAAAAAGGAGTGATTATGACTGTGGCAAATATATATGGTCATTTCTTTTGATTTCAGTTGGATCTCACAAATAGCTGATGTGTGGTGTAAAACATGGACACAGTTGGGCTTATGCGTAGGACTATGGGGATGAAAAAATGTTGTGCCAAAGAAAAGGGCTGTCTGATGTCATGGTAAAGTAGTGAAAATAGCTAAAGTAGTGTATAGTAATAGCTTAAGTAGTGATTAATAGCTAAAATACATAATTCGTTGCCGCCCTCACAGCACGCCTTCACAGCAGTACATTGTTTAGCTTATGTGCTGGTTCTCCTGTCTGCTTCTACTGTAGGTCATACACTGACCTTGGATCAGTACCTCATGCAAATCCACTTTGAAAAAAGCCAGTTCTGTAAATGAATCATACTACTCTTAGAACACAATCATATTTATCAGTATTGAAGGAAAAAAGACAAAGACAAATGAAAACTGCACACTGCACATAAACCTTGCTGCTCAGCGCTTTGAAATGTGTGGACAAGAATTGGCAGTGTAACTGACACGTAAATCGAGACGAAGTCATGACCAAGACCAAAGAGCCAGACTTTGAGGGGCTGAAACCAATTCTAGATTAAAGCAGGGCCAGACTGAGACAGAATACAATACAAATAATACAGATAAAATTTACTAACTCTATTGCTGAGGGTCAAAGAGGCTTATGAAGAGTTTTGATACAGAGGCACATTGCTAATGTTAGCTAGCTAGCTTTGCTTATCTTGCTTACACTTAGCTTACCGGTCTAAATGTTTCCTCACAAAGTGCCAGTAATAGTTTAATGTGGCTCAGCCATCTCAGTTAGCATTGCATTGCAGAATTTTCGCACTATGTTTTGTTTTGAATGCTGTTTTGCAGATGTACTCTTTGTGGTTTAGGAAACCAGATTTTATCACAGGCACAGGCCCTTCTCCTGTCGTCTGCAGAGTGCATGTGAAGATAACAGCCATGAATAGTAGCAAAAAATGAATATTAGAAATGTAGTAGGAAGTTTTGATCCAGTTTAATGATATCTGTACAGTTGTGGTCTTCAATAAAATCCAGAGTTCTCTTGGTTTGAGACAGAGGCAAGGCTGAGTGGTTGATTCCAGACTAGGGTGACCATATTTTGAGTTCCAAAAAAGAGAGACACAAATTCAGACAGGCTTCTCAGAGGTTAATGAACAAAGTACCATAGTATTCTGTGCAAAGCGCCAGTCAATCTAAGTACACACTTAATGGTCCCATGAAAAACAGTGAAAACAGGAAATTTTTATGAATTTATTAAAAAAAAAACCTGGACGCCCCGGACAGGACGTAAAAAGTGGACATGTCTGGGCAAAAGAGGACGTTTGGTCACCCTATTCCAGACAGATCCTGACCGATCCCTACAACACAGCAGTTACTTCAGTGTTGGGTGAAAACTGTGTCATGAGTGTGACTCTGACATTACATTTACGGTCTAGTTACGGGGTAACACTGTGTATCTCAAGATCAGCATCTTCAAATATGTGATTTCGGTTGTTGCTATCACAGAGATACAGTCAAACTTCAGACTCCCACATTCTTTTCATCACTAAATGGCACTGTTGACAGTAGAACTGATGGCAGGAAGTCTGTGATCCACTTGCAGGTGGAGTCAGGCTCAGCTGGGAGAGCTTGTCCTGTAGCAGAAGGCAGAGCTGAAATCCACAAACAGGATCCTGGCGTAGGTTCCTGTGGAGTCCAGGTGCTGGAGGATGTAGTGGAGGGCCATGTTGACAGCATCGTCTACAGACCTGTTGGCTCTGTAGGCAAACTGCAGGGGGTCCAGGAGGGCGTCGCCGATGGCTTTGAGGTGTGACAGAACAAAGGGCTCAAAGGACTTCATAACCACAGAGGTCAGGGCAACAGGTCTGAAGTCCATGAAGGGGGATGGTCACAGGACTGTCCCTTTATCTTTCAAAGCGGCAGTAAAACTCGTTGAAATTGTTGGTCAAGCCCCGGCCGCTAATGGAGTGGGGGGCTTTACCCCGAAACCCCACCGGGTACGTCTCCGTCATGTCACAGCTGCGACGCTGTTTTGGTCCGTCCTGCACACGATTTCAGAAGCGAAGCGTTTAGCCCACCAGACTTTGGTTACTTGCTCAGACTGGTCATTTTCCTGGTTTATGTGCTTCTAAATATGCTTTTACATGTGACATGTTTTACATGTTACGTATTAATTTGGCTTTTTTTTCGACCGGCAGTTTGCAAAATAAATTTTGAAAAATAAAATACCCTGCATGCTGTTTCTGTGTAAATTGACGTGGGCTGCTCACGCCACTGCTTTGCAAAGTCCGCGCTGGCAAAGATGCATGAGTGCCCCGGTTTGTTTCCCTCTCTCCCTCTTTGATTCGAAGTATCAAAGTTTAAGTTGAATTTAATGTTCTTGTACAAGAAGGAGCGTTTAACAGTGCAACACACAGAAGGGGTTACAAAGAAAAAGGCTCCCAGTGGAGCTTCAACAATTGGTTTTTATACACTTTTTAATGGGCTGTCTCAGACGCATTCTTATTGTTAACAGACACTTTCCCTAAGTAGCACTGTTACATGTTGCAGTATTCTCTTTTCAACTGTCAGCAGAAAGTCCCCTCATCTATCACCTCTTGACCTGTCTCTGACGCTCACACCTGAGCTAGACTTCCTGCTTTTGCACGCTAAGCAGAGCTCTAACTCCCCCTGTCCGTTTGAGCAACAATACTAGGGAAAAGGAAGTGACTCCCCAATAAACAGAAAATAGAAATACATTGTATGATTATAATGTCAAAACACATCTGGACCACAGTATCATCCTAATTTTTTATAACAGAACTCACGTACACATTGTAGGATTAAACACAGTATAAACCTAATTTTTATAACAGGAAGTAAGTTCATGTTCATGAGCTTTTCTCTGGTGAAAGAGCTCCAGGTAAACAGAATTAAAACATAAAACAAAACAATGCGCACCAACAAACCGAGGCGACCATCCACAGCACCATCTTGGGTGACTTCTTTCGTTCATGATTGTTCATGTGTCGTTTTAATGAGCATGTGGAATTATAATAGCTATCCATCCATTATCTGTAACCTCTTATCCTCATCAGGGTCACGGTGGGGCTGGAGTCTATCCCAGCTGACTTTGGACGGGAGGCTGGGTACACCTTGGACAAGTCGCCAGCCTATTGCAGGGCACAAAGAGACAAACAACCAACACTCAACACTCTGATGACAAATTATATTTGTTGCACATGAAGGTAAGCAGGCTTGGCAATATTAAAGACGTTCATAAATCAGCTCTAACATCAAATCTATTCTCAGTCACTCAACACATTCAGATTCAGGATTTTTTCCTCCCCTTCCCCAAAATCCATATAGACCACTGAGCCTCACCCAGGATGAATGCTTGTGTCCACAGGGAGTCAGCATTCTCCTTCAATGCTTTCTAAATAGGAAGAAGACAGCGGAGAGAGCAGACATTAAGACATTCTCAGATGTATATGCTATCACACCTATTCATCTTCAGTGAAGAAAATGCTTGAGCAGAAAAGGAAAGAGGAGTGGAGATTCTATCACATAACAGAACATCTGGCAGAGTACGTAGGACAGCTCTGCACACACACAAACACACACACAATTCCACTTAGCATGGTCGGGAGTAACCTTACTGTACAATATGTCTTCAAAGGCCATTGTTGAGTCTTTGTGAAGGAATAAAGTGAGAGCACAGGGACTGTCTGGCTGGCTGTGGCCTGGGCTCTGATAGCATTGTGACGAATGAGTGGGAAGGCCTGGAAAGGGCTTCTTATTGAGCGATAAAGAGTGAGAGGATGAATGTAAAGGAAGCATTATGTTGACTTATTGAAAGCATCCTACTCTAAAGGTCTACAGCCTTTGGAATCCCTTTGACAGTCACCTGATTCCAAAGATCCTCACATATCAAAAAGATTAAAAGAGCCACTTGGTTTCAACTATTTTGTTGTTGTTGCTTTGTACTTATAATTTTGAGAGAGGGTAATCTATCTATCTGTCTATCTATCTATCTATCTATCTATCTATCTATCTATCTATCTATCTATCTATCTATCTATCTATTACATTTTAGGCATCCACCATATACAAGTCTTGTTAATTACCAGGCACACAGTCTGCTTTGTCTTCCAAAAAGGATAGACTCTAATTGTGGGCCAAATTAAAGAGCTTAATGAAACGCTTCTGTGGACCATTTATCACCACTAACCAAAGGACAGTGATGACAGAGGAGGAAGCAGAACACCAACATAAAATATCTATGGAGTGTTTCTTTGTTTTTTTCAAAGCTGTCTGGAAGAAAATATGTAAAGGAAAGTATTATACATTGGCAAATAAACAATTGTGTGCCCAGTTGAATAGACTAGGGTATACAGCTGGCCCTGGAGCTACAGACAATACTGTAGCCTCGTGCATCCCTGATGTGTGTGTGTGTGTTGTCTGTGTGTGTGTGTGTGTGTGTGTGTGTGTGTGTGTGTGTGTGTGTGAGTGCGTGTGTGTGTGTGTGTGTGTGTGTGTGTATTGTGGTGAAGACAGATTTCAGCCTGCCAGTGGTGAGAGATGGAGAGAGAGAGAGAGAGAGAGAGAGAGAGAGAGAGAGAGAGTGTGTGTGTGTGTGTGTGCATGTGTGTGTGTGTGTATGTGTGTCCAGGAGAAAGTGGTTTAAGAGGCTCCTGGATGACAGAGGCCTCCCAAATGAGATTATACTTTATTGTGAGTGCAAGAACCTGGCTGTAATTCAGTTTGAAGAGAACATCAGGCCGGCATTAAACTGGGAAAGTTCACACTTGGCAATATGGACCAATAAGGGAGCGGCAAGGCTTTAGGTAGGGCATAAAGGTAGAAGAGAAAAATAAGACCAATAAACTGCAGAGTTCTTCCCACCACCTCCTGCTGGAACAGTTGTGCAGTGGAACTTCTCTTATTCTCTGATGTGTCCAAACTGCACAGCAGCAGTGTATGCAGGAAGGACCAGTGTTTATGAATATATTAAAAAAGACAAGACAATAAATGTTTTGGAAACATTTTCATATTGTACACTAGAAACAGCTCATAGTTTTTTTGGATTCAGAGAATAGTTAACAGTGTTGTTGAATGAGTTTTGTACATACATTGAGCACTCAGATGTACAGTTCATGGTTTAGTTCTTAATTATTGTAGTGTATAGTTGGTGCACTTGGTAGCTCACTGCTCCTCTTGTTAGATTATTGCTCTCTGTTTATCTCGTGCACACAAATGAATCAAAACATGGGAACCAATTGTGTTTTGTAAGCACACATTTTGATATGCATGTTGTAGTAAAACATCTTTTTTACTCTCTATGGCCACTCCAGCACTCTGTATACTTCACTATTCACCATTTTCAACAAAATTCTGAAGAAAAATTACAAGATTGTTCCGACTTAAAGGAACAATTAAAGATTCATTTAATACAGTGTTTCTCAAACTTTTTACTCCTTGTACTGCCTCAGAAAATATTCATCTCTCCAAGTACCACCATCATGACAGCATATAGGCTGACCCTGTTACAGGAAATGCAAAACGTATTTTAAATAACATTCCTGCAATCTCATATTAACTATTTCTATTCAAAACAAAGTATTATAGTAGTATTGTGTGTTTCTAAATTAATTTATTTAGTGAAAAATAAATATAAAAAATATATACAGTGCTTAACAAATTTACTAGACCGCCACCCAATGTAAAGTTTATGCCACAGCTGCTCTAAATTAACAGAATTGGTAATTACCAGAATCATTTTTTATGCTTCTGTAATTATATTTTGAATGTTAAAATATAATTATTATTGTTAGTTATGAATTTTACAAATTTGCTGTTTTACAAAAAACTGAAAAAACAGTAAAGCACATTATTATTTCTTGATTAAGATGTCAGATTGTAGTTATTTACTTGCATTGCTGAACAGAAGAATTCTTTTTAGTGGTTGAATGTTATGCTGGATTAATTTCTGACTTCTGAGTTTAGATTGTTCCATGTCCCTGCTTAAAAATAACTAAGATAATAACCTCATACAGGGATATGGCCCATTGTAAATTGCCCTAGAATCATAATAATATATTTTGAGTTTAAAAGTGCGTGTTAGTGGTAACATAAAATAATGACTTCACACAACTTACACATAAGAGAATACTAAAAGTTAGATATTCAAAGATTAAGAACCACAGTAATGTCATAGTACACAGATTACACAGAGAAACTTAAAGACAATAAATAATTTCATGTGTATAAAATAGGAACAGAGTTGGTGATGTACTTGATCTAACAGTGCAATGTTGTCTCAAGCCAAGTCACATAGTGGTGTGATGTCAGCTATAACGGTGTACACCAGAACATCATGTAACTTGAATATGAAATTATAGAAAGATCATATTTTGTAGTTTTGGCCATTCATAGATCAACTGTAGATTTGAAGTTTCTGCCTTTTCTCTCTCTCTCTGTGTAGGAGTGTGTGTGTGTCGTCTGTTATTCAATGCCTTTATCCTTCAGTAGCTTTCTCACAGTCTGCAGGTACTCAGAGTCTGGGTAGCCATCACTGAAAGAACACAAATAACACAAAGACAAACAAAGACAATCAAACAAATGTTCTTCACCACCTTTAAAACAGCCTGTCCTCATTAGCTCATTTGTATCTATGTGAGCGCATAGGGAGCACTGTATTTACTGTATTAACGTGTATATTTCACTGATTAATCAGCTTTCTTGAGGCCAGCACTCACTAATTCTCTCTCTATCTGCATTTTTGCTACAGCGCCACTTGCTGTCTGAATGTGGCCTGGTCAAGCGCAAGAGATTTTAATATTCCTTAGTCCCTAGTGCTACTTGCATAAAGGCTAATTATCACCTTACACCTGGGGACTTTTTGCTCATACACAACATTTCAAAATTGCTGATAAAAACAAATTCACCTCACTCTTCACCATGTTGGTGCCCTGGGTACTTACACGATAGACTACACAATCATTTTCAGAATATCTCTTCTCACCTTCAGTCCTCCAAAATGCTCTTATATCAAATTATAGAATTTATTTAAAATCTTATTTATTCAATATCAGACATTTCCCAGTGGCCAACTGGGGGAAGACTGTGGTTGTGCAATTTACTCACACTTTATATCCTCCTTCTGGTTGTGTTTTTAGGGGGATGAAACCTGTAGTGACCATGTCCTCTCCATCTTCATTGGTGGCAACAGTAAACAGGAGCTGCTGGTGGAAGGCCTTATCCAGCAGCTTGAGAACTCTCCTGCCCTCTCGGTTGTCAGGGAGGTAAGCACAGAGCCTCAGACCTACATAGGGCTGGCCAGGGTGAGGGTGTTTCTCCTGCAGGAGGACAAGTTAAGTTTCAGTGGCGCAGTAAACAACACTGTCACCTATAAATTCTATTCACATACAATAAGTGTGCTTTGGTAATACTTAACATAACTTAAATGGTAAATGGACTGTACTTATATAACATCTTTCTAGTCTTCCGACCACTCAAAGCACTTTCACACTACATATCTCATTCACCCATTCACACACATTCATACACTGATGGCATTAGCTGCCATGCAAGGTGCCAACTGCTCATCAGTTTGAGGAGCTAACCATTCATATACATTCACACACTGATGGTGCAGCCTTCAGGACCAATTTGGGGTTCAGTATCTTGCCCAAGGACACTTCGACATTCAGATTGGAGGAGCCGGGGATTGAACCACCGATCATCTGATTAGTGGACAACCCACTCTACATCCGAGCCACAGCCACTTAACTGTTCGAACAATAAGGTTCACTGATTTTGACATTCTGACGTCATTCTACCACAGCAGTGAGATCAGGATGGATGGTTAGGCTCTGTTTCACATGTGTTTGAGGTTGTACTCAAACCAGCTAAGTGCTTTGAGGAAGGTTTTGCAGAATTATTGTTGTCAACTTATCAGAACATATTATTTATTATGTGTTTTAGACTTCTGGAAGCCACATGTTTAAGATCATTTAAGTTTTTACACTATAAACAACAACAGATGAGATGATGAGATTCATGTGATGGAAGTCTTTATTTAAGTTATGCTACAGTCATGACTGTAAATTGTTTTTATTAAATTGATCTAAACTTCCTTGTAATATATTTACCTGTGACATGGTTTTCAGTTTGTAACTATCTGATGCCATTATTATTTTAAAGCAATGTGCAAAGAAATAAGGTTCACTAATTTATTTCTGATTCTTGTTTAAAATAAATGTAATTAAAAGAATTTACAAACTTCATCAAAAGCAGATTTAGATGTTATTACATTTATCTACAAATCTACATTTACAAAGTGTCATTGTGATCTTTCAGTCATCATTTCAATGCATTTATGTGTGGCTGTTTTAAGACTCCCCATGCTGTGTTTTTTTCATTCATTAAATGATACAATTGGCTTACATGGTTGGCTGAAGCAAAAGAAGCCGTCTGAGCCTGCAGATAATTTCATGTTGAAATAAATGTATTTGTGAAGTCCACACAGGACAATATAAATGTGACAACATCCAAATATGTTTTCATGGAAACTGAAAATACTTTAATACATATATTTATATATTTATTTATATCTTTGTAAATTTCTGTTAGATTTTATTTAAAATCTGTTCACCTTAACCTTAGAAATAGTGCATATGATGTGTGATAAATTTAATATTAATGTTTATCTTATATTTAAGACGTTAAGAGAAACACGTGAAACTAGAGCTGCTTCACTGTAGAGAGAAAACTGCTCCCATCCTCGTGTAGCTTGGCTAACCAGACTAACCAGTTTATCAGCTTCTCTCACAGAGGCAGTGCTGGCAGAGGCCCAATAGAAATCTTTGCTCTCCTCTGAGCTCTTTCACTTTTACTCACATGTGAACACAATTACTTTTATGAAATACTTATTCCATAAATCAAGCTGGTCACTAAACCTATTTGTTGTTGTAAGAAATTGAAATACGTATGGAATCTGCACATAAAGCAAATCAAGTGGCTCCACTGTAACTCCGAATCTAAATAGATGTAAACTGTGGTTTTAGCCAAGTTTACCGTCTGTATTCCATCTGGGAATATGTAGCTGAGCTGAAGGGTGTTGTCATCGGGGAATCCTGGCAGGTCTCTGTGGAGGATCACCCAGGTCATCTGGCCCTCTGGCTGGCAGCCATTCAGTGCTCTGTGCGTACCATTCAGCCCTTCATTAGCTGCACAGACAGCAGGCACATTTTAATCAAACTATCAAGACGTGATTAGAAGATAATTCCGAAAAGCTTGACAGACTTAGAGAATTAGATGTGTATGTGCATGACGGACCTTGTTGTACCAGCGATGGAGGACCCTGTCCATTCAGATAGCGGTTACAATGTAACTTGTCACTGCTCTGCCCTGAGCCCATACTAAACAAACAGAGAGAGAGAAACAACATTGACTGACTGCTGAGTGCTGAGGATATCCACAAAAATGAACATTGTCAATGTGCAGATGCTGAACAGCAGTGCTTTAAAGGGGCACTGCACTCATTTTACTTTTACATAAATAGTCAGTTAACTAGTGATGGTTATCTATACCTTGTGATGTCATAATGTCAACAAATTGATATGTACAACATGGGTAGGGAGCTTGACCAATTATAGGGACTAGAAAGAAACCTAGTTGGGATATGTCTAGTGCTGCTCTTTTTATTTCTTAATCTGTCTCTTGTGAGTCCTCCAACATTATGGGAATGCAGGACCAACCCACTGCATATCTCTGAGAGAAGTCAAAAATAAGAAGGAAACAAGGGGTTCCATTTCAAAATAAAGTTTCATGAAGGCAAAGCGGGACTATGAACTGACCCTGATTACTGAAGGTTACTCTGATCTTGAGGGCCTCTGCCACAAAATCTAGCTTGACCTTCTTTATTGGTGTTTTGTTCTCATGTGTTGCTCATCTCTAATAGGCTCCTTCAAGAAGACTGTATTATTTGTGCATATATTGTATATTATCTATAAAATTCAAGGTTAAAGTTTGAGTCCAAATCTGACATGTTCCTCACTGTAGCAGACAGCACCTGTCTTCATGTGTGGCAGTCATTAGAGAAAAGGCAGTGGTAGGAGTAATCTAGAAAACATGTCTCGACTCTAGAATGAGCTTTTATCTCTTTACATTACTGATGGAGATTTTGATATTGATGTCAGAGAGTTAGAGTCTCATGAGTTATGCAGTGCCCCATTTGTCCTTCTTCCTTGATCTTCACCCCCTTTAATGTTGAAGTAAGACCATTTTTTTCCCATCTACATTTAAACTGTTGAAACGGTTTACAGGGATATAAGGGATAAACAAATTTTAATTCTCTGTATGTCCTGTACATATGACAGTGTTGACAATAATATTGACTTGACGAAAATGACTTGACTTGACTGGTTTCAGCTGAGACTACATGCTAATTAGCAGATTAAGCTATAAGAAGCAGATTAAATAGTATGTTTTGGTTGCACCGTAAATATAATGGTTCCTTTATTTTGTTGATTAAATGCAATTTACAGTAATTAGACAATATTAAGTAATTAGTAGTAGATAAAAGTCTATTTACAGTCTAACATGAAGAATTCAGACCTACCCTCAGCTGAACACCTGAAGTGGATGTCTACACTCTGTTTTTCTAATAATAGTTATCGTAGATGAGGACAGAGATCAGGTTTGTCAACTTGTTCACACAGACAGCTGCTCCCTCACTATGTGGTTAGCTGCCATTATAAAAATGGCTGATGGCACCAATGTTATGTGATGGTCTGTGGTTTAAATTGCTGAGATAAACATGATCAAGGAATGTTGCAGTAAGGTAGATGGAACTCATGAGTTCTCAAGATACAGTGACTAAATGTATCATGATATATTGTTTCAGTACAATTTCCTATTTTTTTGTACACGAAAACCTTTAGTATATGCAGCAGGTGTACAGTGACTGATACATGACACAGACAAAGAACATCAAATTCTAATCATTATGGTAAAGCTGTTGTTACTGTCATCAGTACCTGTTGAAATGGTCTTTTCCACACCTTGGTTAAGTGTTCTCCTCTTCTTCTGTCTGTCTCCTGTGCAGTCCTGGAGTTCAGATGTTTACTCGGCTCATTATGACATATGAATGAGAGAAAAGCACAGAGGCAGAGAGGTAGAGACATGGGTGTGGCAAGTTTCTGGGCTGTGATGCAACCTACTGCTGAGTGATCTGTTCAACTGGTGTAGCAGCTTTCTATAGTGTGTCTGTGGGTGTGTACCCAGGAAGAGTAGTTGAGATATTAGGACTTGCTGGGGGTTACACTAATCATGTCCTTTGCTCATGTCTGTGATTTTGCAGCATTTGGCTGAACTTTCTTCATTCTTTTCCTTCTGATGCATATGTGCATGTGCTCTCTTCTCCTGACTGACTTAAGTCAGAGTTTGTCTATGTTATATAGTGTGTTGATGAGATTGGTTAAGTCCATCCATAGATAGATGGTTCATCAAATCACCTTCTAATTGAATTCATTTTTATTTATATAGTGCCAAATCATATTATCATATTATCTACAGAGACCCGAACAAGTATTTTTCTAAAGTGCCTGGCTTTAACAGCTTCCAATGACCACTTCCTGATTACACAAAATTATCTTGGAAGAGGTACTTAGGAAACATTAGTTCTGATGGTTCTGTGTAACAAACAGCTTCTAGAAGCTAAATATTAATTCATTCCAACACAGCTGTGTTAAAGAAAGAATACACTGATGATCTATTAGTGGGGCTAAAATTGTAATGTCACAGGATCATTAAGGAACAATTTCACAGCAGCTGAAAATCTCATTCTTGTTGACCTCCACAAGTTTAACTGCTCACCTTGCTGCCGAGTGCCAGTGCACTGTGACAGCATTGTTGGGTGTCATGCAACAGAGAACACTTCTAACACCTCAAACCACCAGTGGGTAGTGCGAGGTGAGCTCAGAGATGAAGCAGGCATTCTCTGCACCAGCAATGAAGTATTTCAGTCACAGTAAACAGAAGCTTTTAACTGCCCAATACCGCGCTACTGAAACTAGAGCTCATCAGTTCCACCAGGTCAGCGTGATAAGAACAAAAGCTCATCCTGTGGACAAAGACTGGTACGTCTTGTTTTAAGATTGATGACGTGTTCAGCTCTCACTATCTTTGTCCTATCTGTGTGTAAAAATATTGCTCTCAGGAAATGTGTCTGTCTTAAAAAGTTTATTGGACACTGCAGAAGTGCTGAGTATCCTGGTAAAGCCAGGGTAGGTTAAAGGCTTTTCTCCTGGGGTTTGTTCAGCTCAACATGTGCATTAGTCAGACACAGAGGAGATAGCCAGTGAATTTTCTAGGTGTAGGATGTGTTGTCTATGTCTGTATTATCTGTACTTCCTGTATATTACCCATTCCCATTTAATTCCCATTGTCTTTATCATCGTTTGGATAGAAATTGCAATATGACAATAAATGATATGATGATATGACACGGGGCGGCACTGTGGTGCAGTGGTTAGCATTGTCGCTTCACACAGCAAGAACCTCAAATCTCTACTCTGGCCTTTCTGTGTGGAGTTTGCATGTTCTCTTGTGTCTGTGTGGGTTCTCTCTGGGTACTCTGGCTTTCTTCCTCCCTTCCTTCCTTCCTTCCTTTCTACTTCTTCTTTCTAACAGTCATATTTATTATGTAAGTGTGTGTCTACTGTTTTGTTTTTTGACTATGAGAAAGACATTTCATTTAAAGAACAAATTCAGAACTAGAATCAGTTGTTACAGGCTCCATATCTTGAAGGGAACTTCACTGGAAAGTGAAAGAAGAAAACTAATTTAATCACATCCTCTCAGGCTTGAAGATAGAGTTTACGTTCACCTAATAAGATTAGTGTTGGGGGGGGCTTCTTTCAGTGAGAGGGTAAGCTTGATACTCTGTCATGGTAAATGGCACAATTAGCTCCAGAGATGCTGTCAGGTATTACTGACATCTGCAGTAAGAAATTAGGCTAAACTATAAAATAAATGGACAAGAGCCATGCAGTCCAATACGTCACCCTCCCTGTCTTTCTCCTTTGCCTCACCTTCTCCTCTTCCTTCCTTCCTCATTGCCTCCACTTTCCCTCTCTCACCTCATTTTCTCCTATCCCGTACTTCTCACACACCTTGCTTGCCTCTTTTACCCCCTGCCTCTCTATTATCTATAATTTACTCTCCCTTTGCCTCCCCAATTGCCCTCTTTCACCCTGGCCTAACCAACCAGTGTCTACTCTTCAGTTATTGGATCATTTGGCTTTCTCCCACATGTCTCTGAGCTAATTAAATGTGGTGTACACTGTCTAGAGAATGTCACAATTGATTTTTCTTTCTACGAGAAAGTCGGGAGCCATTTAATTTTGAGAAACCTACCACCTCCCACCCTGCCCCCTAAACAAATACACACATACACACATCTTTGTAC
This sequence comes from Sciaenops ocellatus, assembly GCA_033000465.1. NCBI lineage: Eukaryota > Metazoa > Chordata > Actinopteri > Sciaenidae > Sciaenops > Sciaenops ocellatus. Next base: position 25,776,403 of record CP136869.1, read on the forward strand.
TTCTATCCTAAGAGAAACCTCTATATGTTCACCAATAAAGCCTAAATTTCTATTGCTGCTTCACTATCGCTGACCTTGCTGACATCATGACACCATGTCACCACAGTTGCATGCCTGTATGATCCTGGGTAGAGGGTGATCCTAAGTCCTAAAACTTGTACCAAACCAAAAAAAGGTCCACTGACTTATCCTCTCAAACCAGAGGTAAAATGATCAATTGAATAAATAATGAAATAAACCAAATAAAAAAAAATCATAAACTAGAAACATACACATGGATAAGCACAATTCTCATCTGCCACTGCAGATATTCGTGGTTACACTTGATTTTCACTTGATTATCACTAGCTTTACCTCTTGGCCATGTGTTCCAACAGGCATTTAACCATTTAACCAAAACGCGACAGTAATCTGTTATATAGTCTGACAATGAGAGACTTTTTCTTTGGTACAATGTAATTCGGTTAGTTTAAATAGTTAAAATGGTTAAAATAGGTTTATCAAATGGTTTGTCAAAAACTTCCATTCACCTCCCTTGCCTCAGGTGGAAAAGTTTCAGATATTCAGTGGCTGGGCAGCTGTGGTTCAAGAGATAGAGCAGGTCATCCACTAATTAGATGATCTGTGGTTTGATCCCCTCCAGTCTGCATGTTTAAAGTGTCCTTGAGCAAGATACTGAACCCCAAATTGCTCCTGAAGGCTGCACCATCAGTGTGTGAATGTGTATGAATGGTTAGCTCCTAAAAATGATGAGCAGTTGGCACCTTGCATGGCACCCAAGCCCATCAGTGTATGAATGTGTGTGAATGAGATATGTAGTGTAAAAACGCTTTGAGTGGTCAGAAGACTGTAAAAGGAGATATATGAGTGCAGTCTATTTACATCAATATTTTGTTTGTCAATATACCTTGCTAAGTTTTTAAAAGATCCAGTATATAGGATTTAGCCTTGCCTTGCCTCACCCTTACATTCAGTGTGTACAGTGTGTAGGAAACACTATGGTGGCCTTTATATTTGTGGAAAAAACACCAAAAGCTTTGGTTTGTTCATTCAGAACTGGAAACATGGCGGTGCAACATGGCGAACTCTGTGGAAGATACAAGCAGTGCGTCGCTTCCATAACGCACATTACGTGCTGCGCGTAGGGCACCAAGTGCTGGAGGGGACATCAAAATGGTCCAATTATCATCTTGTTACAAGAGTAGTGTAATTCCTTTTGTAAATACAGCTGTTCAAAGCAGGTGGGAGGCTACTGACAAGGCACACAGGCTTACTGACATAGGAGGTATAGGAGGTAATTTCAGTTCGATACCCCTGCCCTAAAACAATGAAAAAGCAGTCCTGGATACAAGGGATCATTCCAAGGTAACAAAAACATAACAACTTTTATTTTCAGGTGATTATACAATGCTGAAAACATACGACTGAATATCGTATTCCATTTCTTACATATTCTGTAAATAGAGCCCTCTAAATCTGACACACTGGACCTTTAAGTATTTATACTGATGTTTTCAGGTTTTATAAAAGCACTCCAGTATTTTCAGTGGCAGACAGCAACATATGTAGTGCATTGATTTCACTGTCACTAAACAAACATCCATCAGTGCAGAGCCATCACCTGAAAGAACAAATAAGGCATGATGAACAACACTGTCAGCCCTCACCTCAGATTTGTTTTATTCAGCTAAGTGGTACATTGCTTACCTATCTTACTTGTACAATACTTCAATCATTCTTGATGTGTTAACATACAGCTTCTGTTGGGAATTAAATTTAAAATTACGTTCAAAGGGTTACCAAAGTCTTTAGGTGCAATCAATTAAATTTGACTATCAACATTATCAAAGATAATAATATATAATTCTCCTGGGCACTGCCCCTACAGAAGGTAAAATGTTTCTTACACCACTGGCAGTTGTTGTCTCAGGCAGAGCATGAAGAAACTAGACCTACTTTAAGAGGAAAGAGTTGAACATATCTGCAGGTCCATAAGATGTTATGTAGCAATATCAGCTCATCAGCAATGAGCTGATTTGCCCTAGTGGAAGTGTGAGAGAGAGAGAGAGAGAGAGAGAGAGAGAGAGAGAGAGAGAGAGAGCGAGAGAGCGAGGAGAGAGAGAGAGAGAGAGAGAGAGAGAGAGAGCGAGCGAGCGAGAGAGAGAGAGAGAGAGAGAGAGGCTCTGACAAATGTGCTTTTGACATCAAGTGCCTGCTGAGCAAGACAAGTCTTTTTACCCTGATAACAAACAGAGATATCAGTGATATTAAAACAGACAAGGCCCCCTTTAACCTACTTGGCACAATTTGCTTGGAGTTAATAGTCTGTTGTTGGAGATTTGATCAGCACAAAGCCAAGTGGATCGCATCCAGTCCAAACAGTCTACAGCTGTTGTCACTTCTCATCACATCAGTACCGCTGCTATACCAGGCTAATTCAGAGAGGAAAAACTGCTGCTAAAAGGTGGGACTGTGTGTGTGTGTGTGTGTGTGTGTGTGTCAATGTGTTTGTTTCCTGCGGGTAAAACAACAAACATTTGGTTGTGTTGGAAAGTGCACAGTATTTCTTGGAAGACACCTACAAGCCCTGACTGCTTCTGTTAGTCCACACATCCTGCAGCTGCCTGTTTCCCACCTTCCCCCATAAATGATACAGACTGACCCTTATGTTTACAAACTGACATGAGAGAATAACAATATTCCATAATTGGATTGTCTGATCATGTACTGTATGTATGTACGAGCATTTATGGAGACAGGGTAGTGTGTCACTATCCTGAGAGCAGATAGATGAGCCACAGAGGACATCTTCTTCAGAACTGATAAATCCTTCATTCTCCTTGACCAAGCTCCAAGAAAACCTTTCAAGTTAAGACATCTTGGACTGCTGTGTACGTTCTCTGCGCTGACTGAACTGACCATTGATGAAAAAATTCTCCACAACAATAATTAGTATATAGCCCACTGCAAACACCAAACTACAGACACTGAAAAAAGTTTACTTAAAGGCCAATAGACTTATCATCATTTCTGTAAAATTCAAAAATGTATTTAATTTAGACATTTTGACCAGATGATGACACTAGGCACTAATTAATGAACTACTTAATGGCGGATGAAAATGAACTCATTAGCTAGCTCCAGCCCATTTATCCTGATGTGTAAACTAAATGTTAAATGAATTGTCACTCGTAAATATATAAAGAAACAAAAAGAAAATCTATTCATCCATTTTCAACAACCACCTATCCTCATCAGTGTCAGTGTTAGGGCGAGAGATGGGGTACACCCTGGACAAGTCTCCAGTTCATCACAGGGTTGACACAAAGACAAAAAAACATTCACATCTACGGACAACTTAGAGTCACCAATTAACCTCTTATGGTCATGTGAGAGGAAGCTGGAGTACCCGGAGAGAACCCACGCAGACACATGGAAGGACATGCAAAGGCCACAGCCGAGGTCCAAACCAAGAATCTTCTTGCTGTGAGGCGACAGTGCTAAACACTGCACCAGCCAAGAGATTCTTGTACTTCTTATTTATTTATTATCCCATTGTTGTATTGGAAACCCACTGTAGGACACCCACACTTGTGTCTGTATGCACTAGTTCTCGCTGCTTACACAAAACACAAAACACACACACACACACACACACGGGACTCAAATATTATATTCTTTCATATTTATGAGTCTACATCACACAATCAGGAACAGAATTCCACCAGCACACTCAAACATTAAAAAGCTTGACTCAGCAAAACTTTCAGATTTGTCATTTATCCAATATACTGTATGCCTTCAACAGAATCTTTCAATTGGGCCTCCGAAACAAATTTCCCTGAAATTGATAGCTGTGGGCATATTTTGAATAAACTCCAGTAGCCATATTTTATAACCCAGGAACTTTGAAATTATCAGAGAATTTTACCTTCCACTGTGAAGTGTGGGGATAAAAGCCTTGTTTCATCAATTTTATAAACATTATAAGTTCCATAAATAAACATAAACATTTGTAATGTGAGCTTTGTTTAGGGATCCAATGTGCTACATAGAATATTTGAGTGTGTACTTCCTTTGGATATGTGTCTTTTTATTGTGTTTCTTCTTTATTTATCCCTAGTATCAAGTTGTTTACATGAAATTTAGCTGATTGGCATCAAAGGTTAAGAAAGACAAACTGACTGAATAAAAGAAGCTGTCCCAGGAAGAACCACCACCACATTTCTTATTCTTCTTTTCATGTTTTGGCAAATAACTAAAGTAAAGTACAGTGGGCTCATTGGAAGCCAATTCAATTAACTATAACATGCCTATTTGCACATATAAAAGTCTTTTCAGCACATATTTCATCTAATCTTCACCAAACCCGGTGCAGACAACATTTAGATGAAGTCAAACCAGACTTGAGTTTGGTTTTGGCCCATCACTGTCTGTAATTGGTTATCAAACCTTTGAAGGTGTGGCCTGTTAAGCTTAACTGGCCAAAAGATAATTATGCAGATACAACCAGACTGCACAGGTGTGTAACATTTAGTACAATTCTACCCATGGGTGTGTTAGTAAAAATATACATTTCTGCTATCTTTAACAATTAAAATTAACCCTGGTTTATCTGACACACAGAATGATTTCATGTCTATTGCCATCCAGCAGCAGCTCTGCTGTCATCTCCCCATGGCAGGCTTCTTTACCCCTTCACTCTGTGACTGTGACTAAAGCCAGGTCTGAAGCTACCATTTGAGGACATACAGGTCTTGGCCTCTGTTTTTTTATGGATTTTTTTTTTTTTACATTTTTTAAGTGAGAAAGAGAAATTGGTATATATTGATATTGGTAATATGAATGATACATATTTAAATAAACAATTAACCTACCTACAGCCTTTGTTGTGCCCTCTTCTTCTGGTTTTCCGACGGGAGAATTGGAACCACCTGTTTCTTGTGCACCAACTCTATACCAACTAATTCTAACAGTAGTAAATGGAAATAATGTAAGGTAAGGTAAGGTAAGGTAAGGTAAGGGGTAAGTCAAGCTAAAGAATGTCATAAAGTCATGCTAGTGTGAAAGAGTCTGACAGCTGTTGGAATGAAGGACCTGTGGTAGATCTCCTTCTTATATGGTGGGAGTAGCAGTCTGTTGTTGAAGGAGCTAGTAGTGGTACTAATTCACATATGAAAGGGTCCTCATTTTAGTGTTATGAACTACTAGCTTTAAGTTACATTTTTAAATGCACTAAGACATTCATCACAAATAGATTTTGCATGTCATGACTCATTGACCTCATTCATTGACCTCATTGCACAAACTCCTGAAGCTGCATTTGCAGGCAGACACAGGAAGCCAGGAGCTAAGAAACTTCTGTTTAATTCTTTTTTCATGGATTCCTAGGTACACACACCTTTCGTTAACAATACACACAGAGGCAGGCCTATTGTTAGCAGTACATCATCCATCACAGGAAAAACTATGTGGACCACCACCAGACACCCGCAGACCATATTTATGTGCATTTTAGTGTGTCTCAGAGGGTTAAAAAGGCCCTTCTGTTGTGGGGGCAAGGCAGTTCAGAAATACAAGTACTGCTCTGTATACTGGACCATCTCCAGACTAACACATTACAATATGGCTTTTGTTGTATTATTATTATTAACACAAGCACTGAGGAATTCTGTGATGCACACATTACTTTCTTGAGGTAAAAACCTTTTACTTCTTCCCATTTCACATATTTACCGTTATTTAGCGTTACCTTAGTACAGCTAACTTTACTTAAGTTCAACTCCTTATGCATAGTGATTATATGGATGATTAATATTACCTGTACTGGCTGGTATAGTTTTAGCGTCAGTGAGGCAGCTGCTGAAATGGCTGCTGCTCAATGTGTTTAGCTATCAGTGTTTTCAGTTAAGCTAGTCACACAGTGTGACGAAATATGATGAGGAAAATGAGACACTTGAGGGGGAAACAGACTTATCTTTAAATTACTTGTTTTGTCAAGCCAATATTGTAAAACCCTCTAACCAATTCTGTTACACAGCACTGGAACAGGACTCAAATGCAGCAATCAGGACCAGGTAAAAGGGGTAAACAGTCTTTAATGACAGGCAGAGGTTCGATACACAAAAATTCAATCAGATAATCAGGCAAAGAATCCAAAAGGGTTGAGGCAAAGGCAGGGTCAAAAACAGGTGAGATACAAAACCGGTAACCATGAACACACTAGGAAAAACTGCTGGACACTAGACACGATGGACACCAACAATCTGGCACAGGGGGACGAGAACAACGGGCTTAAATACACCGAGTGAGGAGGAAGTCAGGAACAGGTGTGGGTAATTAAGGGTGGGACAAACACAAGGCGGGACTCAGGGCTGGAGTGGGCGGAGAGGAGACAGACTGTGAAACAATTCACTTTAATTTATATAACAGTTTATCTCAGGACACTTTCCATATAGAGCAGGTCTGGGCTGTCCTCTTTATAATATTATTTACAGAGACGCAACAATTCACACCAGACATTGATTTTATAATCCACCATTGTTAATAGGAGGGTCACACATTTGATTTGAAGTGTCCTTGAGTAAAATACTGACACCCAAATTGCTCCCATTGGCTGTGACATTGGTGTGTGTGTGTGCGTGTGTGTGTGTGTGTGTGTGTGTGTGTGTGTAGTATCATTGTGAGCGATTTGGACAGGAAGTGCTGCATGGCTCCTCATGAGCAGCTGGCAAACTTTGAATATATGGAATGAAACTCTGAATATATTGAATGAACCTTGAATATATTGAATGAACCTTGAATATATGGAATGAACCGTAGTAGTAGGTCTGCCACGATTAAAAAGGGAGCGAACTTCTTCGTCAGAAGAACGGTATTGGGCAGGGGTATCGGGAGGATTTTGGCCCGTGTTAATGATGTCCTCATTGTTTAAAATTGCTGCTACAAGATTCCGAGCGGACTGACTCATTGTCACTCACTTTTAGCTGCAGTATCCACACGTTACACAAGATGGCCGCAGGCACTGCCATGACGTCTGACATCAGTCAAGTTTCATTCAATATATTCAGAGTTTCACTCCATATATTCAGGGTTCATTCAATATATTCAGAGTTTCATTCCATATATTCAAAGTGTCATTCAATATATTCAAAGGTTAAATTTCCTGAACGGCATGCCATAATATATATATATATATATATATATATATATATATATATATATATATATATATATATATATATATATATATATATATATATATATGTTACTATATACAGTCAGTTACCAGGAAAGGTTATTAGGCCATTATATTGAAATTTGAATCTGTTTTTGTTGGCCACACTATGTTTCACCTCTACAACCACTATTCTGCGCAGCCTGCCTCATGGTGAGCAAAGAGTGTAAAATGTTGAGGTGCTAGACATATTCAGGTGTGGCCCTGCTGGTTTGATAGTTTGATTTGAAGAAAAAAAACTTTGATTAAACGTTTAATCATCATCAACAACATTGATCTTCTGAATTGATCAGAAGATTCTGAAACATTGCTTCACATAGTCAGACTAAAGTAGTCAAAAGTCCTCTGGAAATCTTCTGCTATGGTATCTGCTCTTTTGTTTTGTGGCTCACAGGTTATACAACATTGTTTTTAGGCAGCTCATGAGCAACATCTCCAGCAGGATCAGCTGTGTTATCCTCTTCAGTATAATCCATGAAGCATTCAGAGTCAGATGGATTGGCACCTAATACTACAGTCCTAGCCACTCAGAATTGCCACCCCTAACTGACTGCCAGCCAGATTTATCCATTCATTCCAATCAGATAAACAAGTGCCTGTCATGGACCCATCATGGAACAGCTGACAATTCAATTCAACTCAACTCATCTATACCAGAGAATGGAAAAATAAGGCTAGGCGAGGCTCCCAACCACCTGGATAATGGCCTTTTCTTTCTCTATGATCAGAAAGAAGGTTCAGGATACACCATGGACCCTCAGATCACTTGGATACTAAATGAGGACACTCCTCAGGACTGCACCTTGTTTACTTTTTTTATTTGCCCACATTGCTGTCATCATAATCATTATAATTTATTATATTGTCTGTTCTTATTGCACTCCTCATGTTTTACACTATTTTTTAAATCAACAAATTGTAGGATCGTAAGGAAATACTATGTACAGCTTTGAGTGTACATGTGTGATTAGGTGTGATTATTAAATTGTATTGATTGAATTGAATTTATGGATTTGATATGAGGCAAAGCCAAAAGGATTTCATACATCCATTTAGACTACATTAACAAAATAAATTGTCATGTATTTCTTTGACATTTCAAAGAAATAAGTCACTTCTACTTATTGGATATTGTCCCAGATAGGAATTCATTTTTCTGAGGAAAAAAAAACAAAGTAATCAAGTCTACTGATTTTATTGAACTATTCTCTTTTATTAATTGAGACATTGGGCTTTTTTGTTACCTTTGGACAATGGTTTGGTTTATCAAAATTATATAGAATGGCCTTGTCCTTCCCACATAAAAAATGGCTAAGTAGGTTGAAAAGAATAATGATAGAAAGAACTAGCAGGCGGCAAGGTGTTGCAGTGGTTAGCACTGTCACCTCACAGCAAGAAGGTTCTTGGTTGGAACCTCAGCTGAGGCCTTTCTGTGTGGAGTTGCATGTTCTCCCCAGGTACTCCAGCCTCCTCCCACAGTCCAAAAACGTGTACTTAATAGGTTAATTGGTGACTCTAAATTGCCAGTAGGTGGATACAGAAAATGGATGGAATGGAATATCCCAACTACAAAGAGCATCTGGTGGGCAATTTTGTAGCTTTTTTAATTCATACAGAAAATCAATTTCTGTTTAAGTGTACCCTGAGACAATGTAGTACCAAAGGTAAGGGATTTTCAAGAGAATATGGTAAAATACCAAATTGGGACCCCCCTAGGTTCTTGGAGTAACCTAGAGGTTCATCAAGTAACTTCTCGTTTTTGTTCTCGTTCTCATTCTCGCTCATCCATTTCACTTCTGATTGGCTGGTGGAGAAACCAGGTATACAGCCTTGGTCCTCGTTAACCAGGTACTAGATAATAACCAGATAATGTTTCCACCGGTTTGTTAATGCTCCTTGTTGCTGTGACAACTGTCCTCTGAGTCATTAAAGTCAGGATGGGGATAAGTGGTGTCTAAGGTGGAATTCAATGCTTCTATCAAGCCATTATTTATTTTCAGTGAATGTTAAATGAGTGAAAGCTCTTGCAGTAATTACTGAGTCGTGGGCAATGCCACTAGTCACATTAAATAAGAAAGGTCCCACAACAAAAACATTTCTTTCTCTAATTAATTAATTAATAGCTGATGCAAATTATTTTGTTCAGTTGTTCATTGTTAATGTATGTCTATGTCGTTCACCTTTTTCCTTCGACTCACTAATCAAATCGATTTGAGTACATAAAATAGTAAATGAATGCATCACGAATCATCAAGTTCAGCACTGATTCTAATTTTGATTCACTAAACCTTGAACAGAGGGAGGATCGTGAGAGGTATAAGGAGAGAGAGCTGGCTGCAAAAAGAGAGGGAAAGGTTAAAAAGAAAGGGAAGTTCAGAACATAATTGGACTTTGCTCTGTGTTTTTTCGTCCTGTCTGGATTAGAGTTGGGAGTCAGGCAGGATTTGGGACACATGGTAATTATCCCATCTGAGATCCCATCTGTGACCCCCCCCCTCTGTCCCCATCCTGTTTTCTAAAACCTCCCCAGCCCTCTCAGCTTAAGCAGGATTGTCTTTCTCTGCTCCAGAGTCTCAGAGGTCACTAAAAACAAGCCAGGCTTTTGTGGCACAACAACAAAGGATTTCAAATGAAGAAGCAGATATCTTTTAACTCCCTGTGAGTTGAGCCAGCACTTGTTTTGCAGCCTTCACAATTTCAGGAATGCTTAATATTGTGTGGGTTGTGTTGTTCTCCTGATGTACAGTAATGTAAAAATTAGTTTGACCTCATCTGGACACCAAATTATTCAACTACAGTAAGAAAGAAGGTCTTTTTGTAATTTGAGTTTCTTGATGTGAACACCTCATCATGCATGGACACTTACTACTCCCACATAAAGCACAGTATACAGTCAATGTCCCATGCTTTATCAGGGTGTATTTAAAGCTTAAATAATATAACCCTGGGTGTCGTTTAGCTCAGTTGGTAGAGCATCCGCCCCATGTACAAAGGCTCAGTCCTTACCGCGGCGGCCCAGGGTTCGAATCTGACCTGTGGCTCTTTCCCGCATGTCATTCCCCATCTCTCTCTCCCCACATTACTGTCATTCTTCAACCTGTCTCTATCAAATAAAGCTCAAAAAGGCCAAATAATAATAATAATAATAATAATAATATAATAATAATAATATAACCCTATGTCACAACCCTATTAATAATAATATTAATAGGGTTAGGGCAGTTAAATAATTTTTTAGGAATTTGTGAAGCTTTTCCCAAAGGTTGAATAGTCTGTTGGTGGAATAGGGGGCAGCTGTGGCTCAGGAGGTCCACTAATCAGATGATCGGTTCAATCCCCATCTCCTCCAGTCTGCATGTTGAAGTGTCCTTGGGCAAGAACCCCAAATTGCTCCCGAATTGGTGTGTGAATTCATATGTGTAAGTTATATTGCAGGTAAATAGATTTTACTATCCAAAAGCTGTTTTTATTTATCTCAGTGATCCATAAATTACTGACCATTAATACATGCAATGGTTTTACATTTACGTGTTTCTGATCATTCATCATTTATTTCTTTAAGTATTTAAAGAGTTTGATCTTTAGTGTATAGTGTTTAGTGTATTTTTGTCTTTACAAATATATGCATTCTAAATATATATTATTGTTTTAACACAAGATACAAAACAAAAACATATGTATGTTATTCATTGAACCATTAAAAAACATTTTATACTATAGAGTACTACTGTATCTACATGGCTAGATACAACTGGGACAAATTGTTATTAGTTTGCTTAATATGATTGTATGTTTGTTTAATCTGTATGATTAATCTGTATGATTAAGTAAACAATCTATTCCTCTGACTGTATGTAGCTGTTTCTCAACTTATAGCTAAACCTACCTGGAGGCATTTATATGCACCAATGTTGTTTCACAGTCAGTGGAATGTGTGATGTAGTGAATTATTGTAAATGAAGCACAGGTGGTGTTTTTGTTTTAAAAGAGCAGGTTTACAGAGTTTTCCATTAGCCCTATGGATGTTTTTGCCAGAATGCAGCAAAAAAAGGCCATTGTGGCAGCAGCTGTGGCTCAGGTTGGAGAGCATCATCTCAGTTGCCGGTTCGATTCCCAGGTCCCCCAGTCTAGTAGTGATGTATGAATCGTGATTGATCCAAATCATTCACCTGGATCCTCTGACTGACCCGGGATTAACGAGTCTGTAGTCTCCATTAACCCCAATCTCACCGTCCTACGCCTGCCTAACACCAGGTCACATATACAAATTAAAATGATAAATTGTGTCATTCACTACTCTCCTTTTAACCTGTACAGTCTCATTACAACATACCTCAGTCCATCAGCCTAAAAAGATGACAGAAATCCTGATATTATCATGGACATTAAGTTGTTGTTGCCACCGTTAGCAATAGCTTCAGGAATCTGGACTCAGATGAGCTGACACAGTGGATCAGTGTAACTTCCTGCAGACTCAGAATCAGTATCACAGATCCACATTCAGATTCAGATCCACAGATCCATCCTGGATGAGTAGAGCAGTACAGAGCAAATTGAAACACCAAGGACGAAAGAGACTCAAGAGACCTGTGGATCGGTCTCTGATCCAGCAGACCCAGTTGAGTGGATCATTTTGTCCACACAGTCAGATTCAGACTATAACCACGATGATAGATACTTTATTTAAAACACAAACATGTTTTTGTGTAGCTGAGGCTAATATAGTTCTCTTATTTATCTTATGTTGTAAATAATAATGCTCTTATAAAACAATAAAGTGTTAATACACTTTAGAGGCTAGGCTAATATAGCCTAAACACTGTGAGAGGAGCATTTGAATAGCAGCATTATGCATTAGCATAATCTGTTATCAATAATTCTGAGCTTATATTCACCACATTTCTATTATGTGGCATTTACTGTACAGTTGAGGGAGTGATGCTGACTGTGAGTTATGAGAATATAATACTGTTGTACACCAATGGATCATCTGACAGTCAGATGAGTATGGGCTACTGTCAGGTGAGGGAGTGAGTGGGGCTTGTTGGACATGTATGCAGTGCACTGCTGTGTAAGTGAACCTAGTAACCTACTCAGAAGCATTGCAAATGTATTTTTTTGGCAGCTGGATATAAATGAGTGACTGAGAAAGACTCAAGTCAATAAAGGATTCAAGTTTGACATCTCTACAGTCCAGTCAAAGTGTCTAAACAAAATACTGAACCCCAGTTTGCAGATGGCTGTGACTGCTTATGGGTGAGCTTAGTATCCAGCACATTAGAAATAATAATAAAGTTTTATAACCACTCAATGTGTTTATAGACTAAGCATAAGAGACACACATTCACTGATGGCATTGGCTACCATGCAAGGTGCCAGTAGCTCAGATAGAAGCTAATCATTCACACACCTTTGGCACAGCCTTCGGAAACAGTTTGGGGTTCAGTATTTCACTCAAGCACACTTCGACATGCAAACTAAGGAACTGAGGAACAGACCACTGATCTTCTGATTAGTGGATGACCTGCTCTACTGCCAAGGCCACAGTGTGAATGGGCAAAAGTGCGTGAAAGTGCTTTGAGTGGTCAGTAGATATTGTCCATTTACCATTCACCATTGTAATCTAGAGATACCGGATATTAGTCAAAGCTACATCAATAACTGCCATGTACCAATTATCAGCTTTCTGTTCTTCTAGCCTTTTGTGGTTCTTTACTGCATCACAAAGCTCATTATTTTCTTTCCGCTGGATCATTCAGTCTCTGTCATGGTAACATCGCTACAGCCAACTCTGTTTTTGTGAACTTAGCTCTGTTATATTATTTTTTAACTTTGTGACAAATTGTGATCTCCCTATGCTTTAGGAAAAATCCCTCTGCCATCCTCTCCATATCTGCACTCTGAGATTCCTGCCACCACCAGACAGCACCACCCCTGAGACTGGTTCACACCTGCACATTCTCTCTTCTGTGTTATCAATGAACTGTTTAAATGAGATTCTGTCTCTGGCTGGTGTTTGCATTTGAGTCCACTACGGTTCTCCTTACCAGTTTCTTTTTTTCTCTACTTTGTTTGAGGTGCCCTTGAGCAAGGTACTGAACCCTAACTGCTCCCAGGGTGCCACTATGTATGGCTGCCCATCACTCCACCTCCTCTCCACATTTATATGTCTATGAGCACTTTGTGTGTGTGTGTGTGAATGTGTGTGTGTGTGTGTGTGTTCTTTCTCATATTTTTATAAAACATTTTTATTTCTACGGTCACTTTATATTTGTAATATAGTTTTCTAATTGTATATAACATTTTTTCATTTCTACAGTTACTTTCTACTTTTTATAGTTTTTGTATAGATGTTTTTGTCTTAACACAGTTATATATTTATTTTCTATGCAAATGTTTAATTCCCCTGCACATTTTTTAACTCTTAGAGTTTAACTCCTCTGCACATTTTTAATTCTCTGTACATATTTAAATCTATCTATCTATCTATCTATCTATCTATCTATTTGGAATACCACCAGAAGAAGTGGGAGTTTATGGGGTACGTGAGAATCTCTTATCAAGTATATGTTTTTGAAAGATGTTAGTTTAATTTATTAACAATACATATTTTTCAGCAATAAGTAGCTTGTTGTGATTTATTTGATGAATTAAGTTATTCATAAGTTAATAATTAATGTAAGAATGTTAAAAATAGTTACATGAAAAATAAAAATGTTTATATTACGTTAAGGGACTCCATTACCCATATTACCTTTAGGGGTAAATGTGAAAGGGAAGAAAGGTTAAATTCATGTGATGTTGTTGTTAACAACTGAGCAATGTAGCCACACATGTTAACACCAGCTGAGGAGTAAATCCTCCTCTCTTTCTTCAGGAAAAGAGTTTTGACTTGAAGTTACCATCTCATCTTGTTGGACTGTTTAAAGTGACACAGATTAAAAATGCTAATATAATGTTACATTACTCATAAGAATACCTGTATACCTGTATGTACAACTGAGAGCACAGTGAACCGGAGTCAAATTCCTCGTGTGTGTACACACACCTGGCCAATAAAACGATTCTGATTCTGATATTTTTATTGCTAAAAAATAATTATTATTGTTATCCATGATTTTTTTCCATGACAAATGTACTGTTTTACAGAAAAACTGAAAAAATAGTAAAGCGCATTATTATTTCTTGATTAAGATGTCAAATCAAATCAAATCAAATCAAATCAAATCAAATTTTATTTGTATAGCCCAAATTCATAAAACACATTTTGCCTCAGAGGGCTTTACAATCTGTACAGGGAGTGACACCCTCTGTCCTTAGACCCTCGGTTCGAGTGAGGAAAAACTTGCCCACAAAAACCCTTTTAACAGGGAAAAAAAGGTGGAAGAAACCTCAGGAAGAGCCACAGAGGAGGGATCCCTCTCCCAGGACGGACAGACGTGCAATAGATGTCACGTGTACAGAACAAATCAACAGAGACATATTGTACAATTACAATGAATGATAAAATGATTACAGTATACAGAGTACACAGAGATATGGTAACAATGACAGTAATAATATAAGTAGTGGACGTCGTGCAGGACCACAGCAGCAGCCACGATCCATGAGAACCTGCTGGACGAGAGAGCACAGAAACTCCAGGGAAGAAGTTTAGTTAGTAACATGCATTAACATGTACTAATGAGACATGTATGTTTACAGATGGTGATGGTGATGGGGAAAGAGCGAGAGAGAGAGAGAGAGAGAGAGAGAGAGAGAGAGCGAGAAAGAGAGAGAGAGAGAGAGAGAGAGAGCCAGAAAGAGAGAGAGAGAGAGAGAGAGAGAGAGCGAGAAAGAGAGAGAGAGATTTGAGTAGAGTTTTCAGTAAATAGAGATGTGACTACATCTTCAACCAGTA
The DNA here is from genome assembly GCA_033000465.1 of Sciaenops ocellatus. NCBI lineage: Eukaryota > Metazoa > Chordata > Actinopteri > Sciaenidae > Sciaenops > Sciaenops ocellatus. The sequence goes on from CP136869.1 coordinate 25,791,540, forward strand.
CCGTGCCTGACTAAACATAACCCTGAGAGAGACAGACAGAGAGAGAAAGGAGGGAGAGGGAGTCCCCCGGCAGTCTAGTCCTATAACAGCATAACTAAGGGATGACCTGAGCCAGCCCTAACTATAAGCTCTATCAAAAAGGAAAGTCTTAAGTCTACTCTTAAAAGTGTTGACCGTGTCTGCCTCCCGAACCCAAAATGGTAGTTTGTTCCACAGAAGAGGAGCTTGGTAGCTGAAAGCTCTGGCTCCCAGTCTACTTTTGGAAACTATAGGAACCACAAGGAACCCAGCATTCTGAGAGCGCAGTGTTCTAGAGGGGTAGTAAGGTACTATGAGCTCTTTTAGATATGATGGTGCCTGACCATGAAGAGCTTTGTATGTAAGGAGAAGAATTTTGAATTCTATTCTAGATTTAACAGGTAGCCAATGCAAAGAAGCCAAAATGGGAGAGATGTGATCTCTGATCTTGGTTCCTGTCAGAACACGTGCAGCAGCATTCTGAATTAGCTGCAAAGTCCTAAGAGACTTACTGGAGCAGCCTGATAATAAAGAGTTACAATAGTCCAGCCTAGAAGTAACAAATGCATGGAATCCCTGTTAAAAGGGTTTTTTTGTGGGCAAGTTTTTCCTCACTCGAACCGAGGGTCTAAGGACAGAGGGTATCACTCCCTGTACAGATTGTAAAGCCCTCTGAGGCAAAATGTGTTTTGTGAATTTGGGCTATACAAATAAAATTTGATTTGATTTGATTTGATTTGATTTGATTTGATTTTGACTAGTTTTTCTGCATCCGCTTGAGATACGATGCGTCTGATTTTGGCGATGTTACGTAAGTGGAAGAAAGCAGTCCTCGAAATTTGTTTCATGTGGACATTAAAGGACAAATCCTGATCAAAAACAACTCCAAGATTCTTTACAGTGGAGCTGGAGGCCAGGGTGATCCTGTCTAAAGTAATTAAGTCTCAGAAAGAGAGTTTCTGAGGTTCTTGGGTCCAACTACAAGAACTTCAGTTTTGTCTGAATTTAACATCAGAAAATTGTATGTCATCCAACTTTTTATATCCTTAAGGCATGCTTGGAGTTTAGTTAACTGATTGGTTTCATCAGGCTTGATCGATAAATATAATTGGGTGTCATCAGCATAACAATGAAAATTAATGGAGTGATTCCTAATAATGTTCCCTAGAGGAAGCATATATAAACTGAATAGAAGTGGTCCTAGTACAGAACCTTGTAGAACTCCATGACAAACTTTGGTATGCATGGAGGATTCATCATTGACATGAACAAACTGAGATCGATCTAAAAAATACGATTTGAACCAGCTTAGGGCGGTTCCTTTGATGCCAATTTGATGTTCCAGTCTCTGTAAAAGAATTTGATGGTCAGTGGTGTCAAATGCGGCACTAAGATCTAACAGGACAAAATCCTGACTGAAAATCCTCAAATATACTGTTCTCATGGAGAAAGTCACATAGCTGGTTGGCTACTGTCAAATTGTAGTTATTTACTTGCAATTAGTTTTAGTGGTTGAATTCAGTTTGAAATTCCTCATTCCTGTTCAAAATGGTAAAACGTGGAGAGCTCAGAAGGAGGGTACATTAAAGCACTGCATGATGCTGGATGGTCTCTGACAGGTGGTCTGATACATTTCTTAACACTGTATGTATCATGAACTAGTTATCGTTACTTGTTGTGTTTCACCAAGTACCTAAATACATGTACACTATTTTGGAACATATTGCGTTTGTTATGGAAGTATCATTATCATACAGGCCACTGGCTGTTTCATTTAGCCTACAACACCACCAAAATTAGATGAAGATAGTAAGTTTCTTTTTTTTGTAATGACTGTAATTCCTTTACTATTTAAAGGCAGGCAGAAGTAGGTCTTCTTGCATTTGCCCAAAAAAAGCACCCAAACAAAGCCAATCCAGTTCTTCCTTCTGCACAGCTCATCAGAAGGCCCCCAAACTATCAGAGGAGCGAATGCTTTTACAGGCTGGGTTGGGAGAAAGGAATGAAAATGTCCCAGAGCATTCACCTGATATGGCATTATTCACAATCAAATGTAGAGTTTTAGTTATCACAACTGATGATCCCACCTCATGTGAGTCCAGAAGCTGCCCTGTCAGATCTTGAACTGCTCACAGAGCAGTAATTCTGATACTAACAATCCCCTGCAACACATGGCCACAGTGATGCAAGGGGTCTGGAAATGGACAGACTAATCAAAAAATGTAGTCAACACTACATGATCGAGGGTGTTCCAGGACACCATCACCAAGAAGGAAATTTCAGTTATCACCTCAAACACTGAGAAATCTTTACTCCTGAAGCACTGAGAGAATTCTGACAGAACTGAATATAATAAATATATGGAAATATTATAATGAAATCCCTAACCGGAGACCCTCAAAGAGGCGACAGAGGAAGATTATATAGAATGTAATCCAAGTTCCCTTTATTTGGAGCAGTAGAAGACCAGGCTATATATGTAAATAGATGTAAAAACAACAAGATGGAATTGATTTCCTAACAAGATGAAAATGTGCAAAAGTAATACCTCTGTATGGAAATGGGGATAGATATCACTTCTACTTCTACTCACAAACTACAGGCCTGTTTCCTTACTTTTCCAATTTTCCCAAAATATTGGAAAAACTTTTCACTGTAAAACTAGACAAATTCACTGAGAAGCACAAATTGCTGAACGACAGTCAGTATGTGTTTAGATCGAGCAGATCATCATGCATAGCGCTAATAGATATAATAGAGGAAATTACTAATTGTTGATTGATTAAAAAAAGGTACTGTATGCAGCTGAAGTATATTTAGATTTTTTTAAAAAAGCCTTTGACACCATTGTTTACAACAAACTAATAAACTGAAAAGGCATGGTATCGGGGGGTTGTGTTGAATTGGCTTAAATGTTACTTTGAAAAAAACAGGTAACAGTTTGTGTTAGATAGGTGAGCATAATTCAACATGCCTGGATATCACTTATGGGGTACCTCAGGAGTCAGTATTAGGACCGAAATTATTCATTCTCTATAAAAACATATATACAGAGTCTCAAAAATTTTGAAATTTCTTTATTTGCGGATGATACTAATAATTTTTTGTTCTGAGGAGGATTTACAACAGCTTTTGGAAGAAATCACATCAGAAATGAGAAAATTAAAAGTGGTTTGAAATAAGTTATCATTAATTGTGGAGAAAGCAAAGATCATGTTGTTTGGTAATTATAAAATAGACACTCAAGAGAAAGTGACAATAGATGATGTTAGAGCCATGTTGACTCTTCAAAAAAAAAAAAAAAAAGGTAGAAGGTAGTTAAAACTGCTTATTTTATTTCAATTTTGTAATGACTTATATGATGCGCCTCCCATAAACAGGGGGTTATATAATTTTTCTGAATAAATGTTGGTGGAATGTGAATGTTTGATGAAAGGGAGATTGGTTAAAATTTAAGGGGGAAGCTTAAATTAAAGAATCTTTGTTTACGTACAACCATGGAGAGTATGTGCATTTCAATATGTGGGGTTTAACTCTGGAATAATTTGGACATGGAACTCAAATGAAGTACAAATATTATTCAGTTCAAGAAGAAATAAAAAAAAATTAAAAATCCTAAAAAGTTATCTCATGAGACTTTCCATACAGAGCAGTGCCTGCTGTGGTCCTGCACGTCGTGGACCCAGCAGCATCTGGAACCTGCAAGACAAGACAGCAGAAAAACTCTGGGTAAGAAGATAAGTTAGTAACATGTATTAATGAGACATGAATGTTTACAGATGGAGATGGGCTCAGTACATCATTCAAAGTCCCCCAGCAGTCTAGCCCTATAGCAGCACTAAGGAATGACCTAACTATAAGGTCTATCAAAAAGGAAAGTCTTAAGCCGACTCTTAAAAGTGTTGAGAAATTTATGTATAGAAGATAGTCTGTATATAATAATAATTAGAGGAGAAGGGGTAGAACAAGTGTATACTAATTCCTATTTTTGTACATGTACAATTTAACTTAACAATTGAGTTTGTGTGTGTACAGGTTAGACATGATGGCTTTTTTTTTTTCTTTTAAATAATAAAAAAAAAACAGCAAACAAAACAGCAAACAAGACTGCAATGCCCAGCAAAGAGTGGTTTGTTCAGCTGAACATATAATAGGTGTTGTTCTATCCTGTCTAAAAGCCATTTGGACTATTAGAAGAGGAGGGTGAGCAGACTCCAGTGCTCCATCAAAGACCTTCTGTTTCTTCTATTATGAGTGGATTTACACCGTGGTTGGATTGTTTTATTGGACTATTTATCCTTTGTTTAATATTTAACAAGGAATTAACTAGTGCAGTGTGCACATGACCCATATCCATACACCATATCTGGAAAAAGTACTTAAACTTGAAACAGTGCTTAAAGTGGATATTTAATACAAATATTTATTTTCATAGGTTTCTTGTCCATTGTACATTCAACTATTTACAAAGTGAGATATAAAAACTTAAAGTTGGCACCAGTAAAGCATGAAAGTCTGAAGGAGAATGATGGTCTTCACAGGAAGCCATGTTACTTATGCAGCTGACAAACCAGAGCCAGCAGGCTGTTTTCTAGGACATAAACTGTAATCCAGGCTAGTGGAGTCTGATGAAAATATTCAGCTCATGTGGAGAAGTCATGCATCATACGATGACACTAAAATAGATCAAGTCACAAGTCCACTATCAATACTGAGCTCCTCTTTGCCCATTTCACACACTGTAAAAAATCTGGCTATGGAGCAAGATTACATCTGTGTTGGCTGCAGCACTCCCTAAAGTTGGGGAAAAAAAACATCAGTTCTTCTAAACTTCCAGACTTCTAATGACTTTGACCTTTCGTATTGGAATTTATATGCATTGCATTTGTACTGATATTTTTTTGTTTATCATTGACAGTCCAGTCTCTGATGATGGTATCCATCTGTCAACGTGGAAAACTAGACTACAATGCAGCGTGATCTTTAGTCAGAGACTGTACGAGAATGAGGCTGTGTATGATGAAGAGACGTATGGGGCTGCCTCCCACGGTTCGACCCATGGCATTCGCGTCAGCACTTTCGCTCTTACTGCTGTGTTGTGATTGGAGGCTTACTGCTCTCAAACAAATCGTCATACAAATCATTGGCCCAATCAGGCAAGTTGATTTGGAGTTCAGGACCCATGGGAAGTGGCTTTGGAATCACGATTTCTATGTTTAACAATGATGCATTTTAGGCTTGCTGTCTGTCTTTGAGAAAACGGAGACAAACAGAGCCAGAAGGGTAGGCCAGGTATAAGTAGCTTGACAGGTGATCAGACAGTACGTTTACATGCAGCAAAAAATTCGAATTTCTGATCGTATCAGACATAGTTCGGACTTTTAAAATGCATGTAAACATCTTAATCCGACCTACTTCGGACCATAACGGACATCTCAAAATCGGATAAGAACACCTAGATAATTTGTTCATAGTGGGCATTTTAACGCCATGTATACTCAGCAATCGGATCTAAATCGGATTTTGCATTCTGCGCATGCTCGAGAATTTCCGCCGGGGCTTTCACCCGGAAGTGAAAGGAGACGGCGTCAGCCGCCGGCAGCCAAAAGATCCGTTGTTCTTTTTATATGCATTATTAGGAGGAAAATAATGCACGAAATGTACGCTACTGTAGCATCGTCCATCTCCTCGTACGCCATCTTTGTTTGAATGCCGTCAGATAGTTTGTTGTTGCTGATAAGTAGAGGTCAACCGGACGTGGCTCTTTGTTGAGAGGGCTACAGCGCCACATAGCGTAACGGAGTCAGCCATGCTCCGGCCGTTTATCCGATTCTCTGAACGGCATGTATACTCAGACAAGTGATCCGGTCCTATGCATGTCATTATCTGATACGATCAGAAATTAAAATTTTTTGCTGCATGTAAACGTACTGAGAGATGTGGTTGAGGCGTGGCCCTGAACCTCCTGAACCTTTAACCTTAACGAGCCCACTTCATTGAGTGGGACACCCAAGTGTAAGCAATCATGTCTTACCTGCTTTCCAGGCCAAAAGCTGTGATGGTTTAAAACTAATTATTCTCTTCTTCTTCAATATGACATCTTAATCAAGAAATAATAATGTGCTTTACTATTTTTTTTAGTTTTTTGTAAAACTGTAAAAGAATGCACATTTATTGATACATTTTCCTTTACAACTTATTTTTATCAGGGAAGCTGATTTCAGCTAACATTGGGCAAGAGGCGGGGTACACCCTGGAAAGATTCAAGCTCACATTCACACCTAGTCACCAATTAACCTGCATGTCTTGGGACTGTGGGAGGACTGTGGGAAGCCAGAGTACCTGGAGAGAACCCACACAGACATAAGAAGAACATGTACAGAAAGGCTCCAGCCGGTTGGCAGGTTTGAACTCTGTGTGGGCTGTGAGGCGACAGTGCTAACCACTGCACCACTATGCTGCCTGTACTCACAACTAACTTAAGTCATGTTTGATTATAAACAGTATGTTAATATTCAACTGACTTACACTTGGCTAGTAATGTGTTACTGCAGCATAGAGTTTATAGATAGCGCGGGGTGGGGGGGGGGGGGGGGGGGGTGGGGGGGGGAGAAAGAACTTTCTGGTGTGATGGTGAGAGAGAAAGACAGGGGTTGCAACACTGAGAGAAAGGTGAGCCTGTGAGTGATAGTGTTAGGTGATGTGTGTCTCTCTGGAGAGACAATCTCAATAATTTTGTATAGCACAGGATGCACTATGTTGCTTAAAGGGTAACTTTGATTAGGTCAGGGTAACCTGGACCTTTGTTTCCCACATTTTTGTGTCAAAGTAACTAATGTGGATAAAAGTTTTGAGTTTGGTCCAGTATTGAGTGAGTGTTTAGTGTTTTTAGTGTTTAGTGTTTGAGTGAGTGGCTTAGTGTTTTAAGTTTTTCAATGTCATGGCTGAATATTTAGCTGATTATGATAATGGAATGGTCACCAGTATTTGAGCCAAAGTATCAAGATGAAGAGCTCCTACAATGATGACGGGAAAATAGAGAGAGAAGCAACAGGCAGAGGGGGTGAACCATTTCACAGACCAAGTAAAGATCAAGTGAAAGGTAGAAAACTTTAATTTTTCTGTAGACTTTTTCCATAATCCTCTGGTGCATAGCGGTCATTGCAGTGGACAGCTACTAAAAAGTAATTTTCTCTTTAATGCATTGGTTTCTATGGTGGAACTGCATATCAGCCTCTAGAGTGCTCTCTGCTGCCATACTCCATTGAGGTCAATTCAGTGGTCAGTCGGTGTAACTGCAAGTAAATTTCCTCTGAATCCAAGATGGCCAACAAACAGCCACCCCTGCCTACCACTACTGGCATATCCTGTCAATCCTTCTATGCTGGAAGAGCCCCACTGGTAAAAAAAAAATATGATGATATACAGTAACATCTAAGGAAGGATATTATCTGTTTGGAATATGAAATTTTTATGTCCAATATGTAGAAAATTACGATTAACCATGTGTCCAATGAAGTGGACATCATGCATCACCCAGTATATTTTTTAACACAAGTCATATAATTGCTTCACTGTTTCTTGTGACTGTTTTGGTTATAAGTCAGTGTATAATTGTTATATTTATAAGCTATTCATTTAAAATATACATTTTACTGCAGATTAGCTGTAGTTTGTGTTACTATAATAATTATTTTATCATATTTTGTAGACTTCAAACGCAGCAAAGAATAAGGCAGCCTACAGAATAGTCAAGGAAATTCCGTCCAGCTCCAGTGATGATGAGTTCAGTGATGATGAGTATAGTGACAACAGTGATGATGATGATGAGTGGCTGCCAGAGAAGAACAGAGATGTAGGAGCTGAGGATTATGTAGATACAGACAGTCAGGATGCAGAAAGTGAGGATGATGAGGGGCAGGATGCAGAGGAAGGTCAGCATGATCAGGGAGCTGTGGAAGATGGGCACATGGCACCTGACCATACTCAAGCTTGCAAAAATATCTGGAAAGTCCAAGACAATGACTTTGATGGAGACTTGCCTCCTTTTCTAGGAGAGTGGAAATTGAATGTGGAGGGAAGAGATCCCATAGATTTCTTAAGACATCTGTTTCCAGCAGATCTCGTTGATGATATAGTGCACAACACCAACTTGTATGCTCTCCAGAAAGGGAAAGAAAATCTGGCAGTGACAGGAGAAGAAATGCACATTTTTTTAGGGATCAACCTGATCATGGGGTACATTCGGTATCCTAGGGCACGAATGTACTGGTGTAGTGAGGATGGCCTTCGTCTTGGAATAATTGCAAATGCCATGTCTGTAAACAGATATGAGCAAATCCTGAGATACCTGCACTTTGTGGATAACTTGACTTACCAGCCAACGAACACGGATAGGCTCTTCAAAATAAGACCATTGCTAAGTGCACTTCAGGAAACATTCAAGGCAACAGCAGACCATGAGGAATTTCAGTCAGTTGATGAGCAGATCATTCCTTTCAAAGGCCTACTGTCCATCAAACAAAACATACCAAAAAAGCCCAAACCCTGGGGAGTGAAAGTGTGGGTGAGGGCAGGAACCTCAGGCTATATGAATAGATTCGAAGTGTACCAAGGCTCTGCAAGTAGTGGTCGCATCAGTGGATTGGGAACGACTGGAGATGTGGTGATGCGTCTTTGTAATGACATAAAACACAAAAATCACAAGGTGTTTTTTGATAACTTCTTCTGCAGCATTCCACTCATCGAAGTCTTGAAAGACCAAGGCATCTATGGCACAGGTACATGCAGAGCAAACAGGCTGAAGGGAGCAAATCAGAAACTCAAGAGTGAAAAACAACTGAAAGAAATGGGCAGAGGAGCTTGCTCTGTTGTCAGCAATAATGCAAACATCACTGTCACACGTTGGCTTGACAGTTCAGTCATCCACATGGTCTCGTCCTGTGCTGGCCAGTCCCCTGAAGATGTTGCCAACAGATGGGTCAAGAAGGAAAAAACGATGATGATGGTCCAAAAACCCTTCTCTGTGGCCCTTTACAATCAACACATGGGTGGGGTTGATCTTGTTGACCAATGTCTGGCAATGTACCCCCACAGACGTCGAAACAAGAGGTACATCCGAGTGTTTTTTCAGTTTTTGGATGTGACCATTGTAAATGCCTGGCGCCTCTACCTGATATCTGGTTTGGAAAAGATGAGACTCCTCCTCTTCAAAGCTTCTGTGGCTCGTGCACTGATAAATAGTGGCAGCCTCCAGCAAAGCGAAAGAGGAAGACCCAGTGGGACCCCACAACCCGTGAAGCGGAGAGCAGTCACCAAAGTAGCCCGTGAGGTCAGGTTTGGCACAGGATATCACTGGCCCCAACTCACCGAGGTGAAAAATGCAAACAGATGCCATGATGCTGTGTGCACACGGAAGACCAAATACATCTGCATGCAATGCTGTGTGCCACTGTGCCCTGGATGCTTTGCGAACTTTCATACAGCCTAGGTGTGATGAACATAGAAGTGTTTGGAGATGCAGAGACTAAAATGTCAGTTCATGTTTTCTTCCAACATGCTACTATAAGGGCTTGGTAATACTGTCCTGCATCCTTATAGAACTGTGGAGACTCACAATAATGTTTCTCCTGTTGGAGATGGTTTGACACATTCAGGTGTAAGATTCATGGCTATGAGTGTCATTGGTTTTCTTATTCAGGCCTAAACATTGCGCCTATACAGTGTTGAAATTTCCAAAAAATTGTTGAAATGTTTTTCAAAGCATAAAAAGAAACAAGTGTTTGTATATTTACAATAGAACACAAGTTAATTCATTTTTACAGTAAGTTCACAATGTTTTATGTTGAGTGCTCAGGCGCATGTAGTCCACTGGATTGGACATGTCTGTAACTTTATGAAAAAATCATATTTTTGGAGAAAAAAAAGTTGAACTTTTTTTTTCATGTCCTGAGAAGAATAAAAACACCTCAGAAAAAAATCTTGACCAATGTTGTCAGTCTGTACCAGTCAAAACAACGATTACGTTGTAGCCAGGCTACAGCTGCAGGCTGGACCAAATTAAAAAATGACTGTTTGTGTTGGTTACTTTGACCAAAAACATGGTTAAGTAAGGTTGAAAAGAGATCAGACCAGAGATACCATCTACAATTCATCTCAAAAGTATACGACCTGATCCAATAGGAATACATAAAAATGTTGCTTCCTCTCAGCTGTTGATGCTTAGCTAGGCTTTATGTTGCCTCGTAATGCAAGCAGCAGTCAGATGGTAGTAGCGTAGGTTAGGCCATTTAGAAGCCAGCTCGATCCTTGAATTGGTAGGATAGACCAGGGAAACAAAAAATACATCATGTCCGTTGCCGTTATACTACAGCACAGAAACACAATGACACACACTTAAAGGCTTTATATTGTTCTGAGACCTAAGTAGGTCTTATTGAGCGCAATAGACCTCGTACAAGAATATTTTTTTATTTTTTCCTCTTAGTTTTTTCATTAAAAACTGAGTTAAAGAAAATTAGAAAGAGCTGATGTGTTTTTACCCACATGAGAATGTTGGTGAATCAGATTTGATCTTAATTGGGTGCAATTAGTATAAGCCTAAGAAAACCCCCGAACAAACCCATGTAAGTGCAGGAGTCTTCAGTCTCATATGCACATCAGCTATCTGCCTCAGCAAATACAAACCAGAAAAATTCAATGCAAGGGAAGTAAAAAGAAAAAAATATATAATATGAGGAGTAATCTATACAATCATTAGGTCATAGCTAAATGAAGATTCCGGAGGGGTCACTGAATGGTTTGATGAGTATAAAATTATGTGTGAAAGTCATCAGAGCTCAACCCAACTGAACACCTGCAGGAGATTTTGGACTGACGTGGTTCTCAGAAACCTTACTGTGCACACCTCCCTCATCAGTGAGGTTTGAAGCATTTACTAGAACTGCAGCGATTAGCTCTGGTGGCTGTGGTGCACACGGGATGTGATGCATCCGTGCCCAGTGGAATTTGGCCTCAATCAATGACTTGATACATTGAAGTTGTTCTGCTGGCTCACGGGGCTCACGCTTTATGTTGCTTTTTCCTTTAATTGGTCACTGGTCTTTACTCCCTCTGACAAAACAGAACACATCCTACTACATGTATTTTGAGTTTAGCATAGACTTGCCTTGAGTTTTTTTTCCACATGTTTTTTCTAAGCAATTCTCCAATTATAATCCTGTGTTCTGGCGATGATGGGGGTGGGAGGAGTGGATGGGCTGGATTTCCTGCACAATGTGTCTGACTTTTAACAGGCCCCTGTGCTGCTGGGCTGTTGACCAGGTCCCATCCTCCATCTGGAGCTTTACCAGAGGTGTGAACATTGTCTTCAGCAGTCTCCTTCACTGTCCTTCATCACTCTCCTCCACTTGTTACAGTTGCAGTTGTTATGTGGCTTTTATGAGTTTTTCTCCACTCATTAGGTGTCTCCATAAAGTGTTGGGAGGTGTTAAAAGGTGAATTTGAATATGGAGATACTTCTGTTATATTCTGTCTGACATAGCTTCAAATTATACAAAAATGTTTCAGACCTTTCTATTTCATGCATATTTTAAAATTCAAAAGCCTAAAGAGGATTGGAAAAACCTGTTTCTAGCTCAGTAGGGATGCAACATGGTACCACAGTAGCTCAAGTAAAGCAGGTATAGATAACAGGAGAAGAAGGCCCATGGTTCCTGGTGCCATTTGGTTTCTCAGCAGCTCAGTATCCAGGCCTTTTACCTGCCCTGCACCATAGAGCCACTGCCACAGCACTGCAAATCACCAGCCAGGTCATCAGTCTGCTGACTCCCAGATTTACCACATCTTCAGTTCACCATCTCTGCCAACGCAGCCAGATCTTCCAGACCATCAGTCACAGACAACAGCTAAGTCATCCATCAGCTGTCTCTGCTGATGCCATGCCTAAGTAAAGAGAAATGGCAGTCTATCATTACTTTAATACAAAAACGTCAGTCAATCCATAACATTTCAGCAACTTTGAAAGTGTCTTCAATTCATTTCATAATCTATCTATCTATCTATCTATCTATCTATCTATCTATCTATCTACCCCCTCATATTTCACACTTCATCACACTGTGTGGCTAGCTTAACACTGATAGCTAAACACATTGAGCAGCAGCCATTTCAGCTAACTACCTGACTGAAGCTAAAACTACATGAGCCAGTGCAGGTAATGTAATCCATATACTCACTATATTTTATATTAATGCACTCACAATAACTTAGGCAGGCAGTGAGCGTCTATAATCACTGCTCCTCCTAGTGGACATATAAAGTATTGCAACAGGTTTCAGCGTTACGAGGCAATGCTGCATTCACTGCGTCATCAAGGGGGGATCACATACCAAACAAGTAGTGAGCAGTGACCCAGCGAGAATAAGCCATGGATCAGCCAGCAATTTTGATAGCTACTACTGTATGCATGACTTACCAAAGAATTTAAGGCTTCAGAGATCTTTGATTTGCAAGGCAGGCCAAACATAGCTTAGGCATTGGCTGACCAGGAAGGTGCATAAAATGTCTTGATTGGGGAAGGAAAGTAGCAGCACCTATGTTAAAGGAATGCCCTCAATAATGCAAGGTTGCTTCTAATGATAAAGATTTTGGACAAAGGAATGATTCAGAAATAGACAGAAAAGAACTAGTAATAGGTCTAAATTGTAGGTATTTGGTCATGGATTGTAAGGGACAAACAGGAGAATCAATGCAAGGCACAATTGAAATCAATGAAATAAATATAGAGAAATCAAGATTGTGCCAGTGTGTTCAGCCGCCATCGTGTCTGCTCCGCTAATACTTTGTTTTTGTTTTTTTAACATCTCTCCGGCCGAAGAGCTCAACACCTTCTATGCATACCTTATGGCTAACACCACCATACTGATAACACCACCATCAGCCAGTCTCTGTATCAGTGCACGTTTTGTTGGCATTTTCACTTTGAAATTAACATTTGAATTAATTGCAGGTGTTTTGGAATTGCTCCTGTCCAGGTTTGCACCTTGATAATGTAACCTGCATATTTTGTCTCCTTCACTCCACTACTCTCATGCATACATGCTAGATGCATAGCCTGCCCTGCACTGCCTGACACACCTGGCAGAGATCTGCACACTCATTGTGTGCGCTTTTCTGATTATTTTTTATATTGCAATTTTATGTTACTATTTTATCTTATCTATTTGTTAGACTCATCAGATCCAGTGCCTCCTATCCAAAGCACTCACACTGACACTAAGTGTATCCATATAAACACATTCACAACCAATAGACATGGAATTTAATAAGCAACTGTTTACTTACAAGACCTTAGCCACAGTCACCAACATACTGAACATACTTGGCAAACATACATGTAGTGACAAATCAAGGCACAAAGAGTATTTATAGAAACAGAAAAATAAAATTTGAACAGGTTGAAAATGAGTCTGTTTAGAAAGAAAAATAAATGTATTGATGATAAAGCGCTGAAGTTTCTGATTGAGCTTTCAATGAGATTCATTTACTGTACTAACTTAGTGATTAGGGGAGTGAGGGGCAGGTGTGCTGACAGATGATAGTCAGGTGGTAGATGAAGACTAGGAATTATGTGATGAAACTGTGACAAAGACCATGATTTTTGATGCATGTCTGAGCGACTTACCTTTCACTTCAAGTCTTTAACAAGACAAGTGTTTGTAAATCAAATATTGAGCCTACTAGCCTTCAAAGGTTTTTAACAGGGCTCAGAATAGGCCGGGTCCAGGTCATCTTTCATCAAGAAAGTTAAATCTGAGAGGCAAAACATCTTCACGGATCTACAACAAAGTCCAGTTGCCCCAAATTTAACAAGGTTTTTTATGCTCTCTTCCCTCTCAAATATACAGATCCCTGTCCATGATAACAGTGGCACTATCCTTATTACCATTTGGGAAGAATGCCAAGAATTTTGACCAGCTGGTTCCTGTATCCCTTTCTTCTAGAAAGCACAGATCCAAGAGAGACTCTTCCATCTTTTATTTGTCCCCAGTGTTCTCAGGAGGAGTGGAATTGGATGGAGGGGGCAGGGGCTTTGTGTGCAGCTGCATTATTCAGAGGCCCAATAGTCTTGGGTTATGCCATGAAAGCATAAACATCATTCTCTAAGAACAGTGCTGGTGTGGTTAGCTAGTGCTAAGGTTATGGGCTGTTTTTGTTGATATCCTGGAAGAGGTTTGAGTCCAGGAGTATATGATGGAGAAGGGCTTGTCCTCAGTGTCTAGAGCCATCTGCATTTCAGCCATTGTCTTTATATGATCAGTTATTTTACCATTAACTTTACATCCAATGTTAAATTGGGCACATATTTTGGCCACAGTGAAGACCTTGTACATCATCATTCCTGAAAGGACTAAAGTTCATTTGTGATCTGTGCTATTCTTCACTTGTAGTTGCCACATGAAATCTTTAATGGTTCCAATAGCTATGAATACTGAAACTGAGAAAAAGCTGGTTATTTATTTCTAGCTGCATGAGTTTGACAGAATCAGGTTAAATACACGAGGTAGGGCATCCTTTGGCTCACAAACCAGAAAGAGAGGAAGAAGGTGGACTATGGTCAAAGCGCTTTTGGTGTACCTTCTTTTACTCTCAGGTTGTGATGAAGGAGGTCCAAGACATGAAGGAGGTCCAAGACATAATTCATCCTTGATGGAGTTAGATGGTCCAATGTTACAGGAATTTTATAGAAAGAAATGTCTAACTTCTTCTGTGACACCACCTGTCCAGCCATTGAAGTTTGAAAACCCCCAGAGTGTCGCCAATCACCAGTGATTTCTGGCAAACTAGCAACTTATTTTTCACAGGCCATCTGTGTCCACTCAGCTTCTTTGGCATCTGCTCAAAGTTCCCCTTCTTTACCATCACAGCCAAAAGAATCATCTACTCCCTTTTTTTGCCTTATGCACCATTGTGTTGAAGAGCAACTTAACAGGGGCTCAAAATCTTGTGTTAGTTGAAACATAGCTGAGGTTGTGTCAGGAAGTACATGATGATGTTACTGTTGGGTGTCATTACAGATATACCAGGTCACACATCAGTGACGCAGGCTCTGGCCAGAGGGGCAACACACTTCAAACTTTAAAATAGAGAGGGCAGTGAAACACTGCTTTTTAGTTACTCTTTAGGTACTCTATGTCAGGTATTCTAAGGGGGGGATTTTTTTTTACACGTATAGGCCCAAAACACAACCACACAAACAATTCTTATAGACAGCGAGGCAGCCCCAGATATTTGTAGGTCCTGACCACCTCCACATCGACCCCCTCGATGGACACAGGTTGGAGCTGTGGTTTCTTCCTTCTGAAATCCACCACCATCTCCTTGGTCTTGGAGGTGTTCAGCTGCAGATGGTTGGACCTGCACCGCCTCATGAAGTCCTCAATCAGGCTCCTGTACTCCTCCTCCTGTCCATCCTTGATACAGCCAACTATCGCAGTGTCATATTTCTGCAACATGCAAATGTGGAGAAATGGTGGAGTGATGGGCTGCCATGTAGCGGTGTCCTGAAATCAGTTAAGGGTCAGTATCTTGTGCAGGCTATGTGAGGACGTAGACATTCATGGTGGGAGTTCAAGAACACCAGCAAGCTAGCTTAACTAGCTAGGCCTACACTTAAAATTGAAGGGGTACAAATTACTTACTGTATGCTAATGTAACACTAACTTGTTAGTTTGCCCCATTTGTTCCATTAAAGTCACAAATAACGGTAAGATGATTTCAACAATTTATTTTTATATTATATATTCATATTTGACAATATAAGGTAAATCATTCCAGTAACTACTGAACCTTACCTGTAAAGCTTTATTATCTGATGTTTTTTGTGATTCTTGTAGCTGTCTCTCAGAAAAAAAACAAAAACAAACACAGAGTGAAAGTAATTATCGTTAGCCTGTGAACATTTCATTTACGTCAAATAGACAATAATTTTCTCCTTCCACATGGGTAGACAATGAGTCCATCAGTAATAATAGTCTGTGGGTTTCGTTGTCAGCATTTGTTGTTGCTCACTCATTGTTGTGTGGTGGCTTCTACATTTATGTTGATCTGCTTCTGTTTTTTTTTGTTTTTTGTTTTTTTTGTTTGCTTGTTTTATTTGCAAAACACTGGATGTACAGTTCATTCGACATGTTTGGAATGGAAGATATGGAAGAAAAACATGAAACATGTATGGATTATTATATTGATATTAATATTGATATATTGATAATATTGAATATATTGATATATATTGATTGATTTTATAAGGTCTAATAAATCCCTAGAAATGGGACATGGTCACCAGTGTTATTCAAAGTCATGCTTCTTGTGTTCAAATAGGGAATGAGTCAGACATCTGGTTACTGGAGTTACTTAAGTGTGTTAGTTGGCTCTCTCCATAGAATAGTTATTACTATGTCTCTTTCATGCAATACAGTTTTGACTTGATAACTTGATAAATAAAAAGGCAAATTGTAATACGGAGACTTACCATCCAAAACCCAGTTTTCCTGAGGATGTTTGAAACATATAAACAATACATAGACACAGTTCATTTTACTTCTGTCCATTTAATGTAGACATTGTTGAGGTAACAGTACACAGCTGACTGTTGTAAGACAAAATAAGAGTGCAAAGTTTTTATAGTATTGCACACACCTGACATTGTATCTACCATACATATGCCTTTCACACCAATACACCAGTGAGGCTATAACTTCAAGACAATCAGTGATTACTGAATTAATGAGTTGATTAATTGATTATTTCAAATCATTTCCTATGTGCTGATCCAGCATTCTGTACATGGGATAGGCAGCAAAAATAAGAACAGTTTGTATCACTACAGTATTTACACATGATTGCAGCTACAGCGATCCACATTTTCTATCTTTAAGATATATGACACCATACATTGATAAATTGTTATTCTCTGCTCCTGCATAGTGCTTTCAGTTCACATTGCAATACTTTACACTGTTATTACCACTCCAGATAAAATAACTATGGAATAAATTTTACTAGAAAACACAAAATAAGTTTTCTTATGTGCATTGTCAGGAAAAGAAGTAATAATGCCATTGCTCTTTTCTGTACAGTAGCTTGGTACTGAAGGTTTTGGGTTTGCAAGAAAAGCAATGCATCAAAATTTAGTGCTAAAGGGGACTATAAAAACTTTACCAAGTGTGCCCTACAAACACAGTCAATTTAGATCTTGGACAATGACAAAGAAAGCAAATCAACTGATTGGGGCAGTAAGTGAATTTTAAGTGCTTGGAGAGCACTGTGTTGCTGGCAGCACCACGCTAATATCGGTAGTTACGTGTGTTAGTGTTTACATGCTGTAGAAAAACACAGTCATTATGTCGTAATATAAGCCATGAAGGGGGATTTTAAAGTCAGTGTTTCACATTCATCCCATCTTATTAGTTCCTGGATCCAGAAAATCAAAATCTGGTCACAATAAAGATGGATGAGAAAGCACCAGGGCTGAGACACAGTCAACTGAGTAAACAACTTAAATGAACATCCTTATAATTTAGTCTACACCCATTTCAACCCACATATATAATGTGTGTTCTGGTAGCAAGAGTGTAGTTCCTAACAAAACAACCTAATATTTTAAGCATGTACCTGAATGAATAATTTTTCTACATAATAATAAAAAAGTTAATTTAAACTGAACTTGAAAAAACTGTGTAACGGTAATAATGGTGAGGGTGGAAAATCAATAGTAGAGCTGAATCAGAGGTCAAGTTAGGTTAGAACTATACTGGGCCATGTTGCATGATTTTCTTATTTAATATAAGTTATATTTTTAATGAATGTAGGCCAGACCAAAAAGAAAAAAGAGTCTTGTCCAGATAAAAGTCAGTTTACAGTGTCTATGAAAAGTTGTTGACAAAAATTGGAATCATCCTTCTGCTTTGGCTACTAGCAGTTCAGAACCACGTGAATTACTTTTGATAAACAAGAAAACGCATGAATTTGTAATTATGAGACAAGATGGGAGCATATACGGAACGCCTTTTTATATGATTTCTTTATGGATGTCTATGCTGGGCGGACATCGGCTGAATTCCATAAAATGTTGGACTGTAGTGTAGTTGGTGGGTCAAAAACGTGGAGTGCGGTTGGTGAGCTGGTAATAGGTACAGTTACAATCAGATGACAGTAACACACATGCAGGAGCTGAGAGGAGTAATATAAATAATAAATAGTGACTTATCCAGAAACATGCAGCTCTACTGCACATATCAGACACCTAGCTTCATATTAGTCTGATAAAATTTCTAAGTAATGTATTCCTAAAATCTTTGATGAAAGGATATGAAATTTAATATTTATGTTTACAGCACCAGATATGAAGTATTCTTCTTATCAGTTCAATCCAGAAGAACAGATTGTTATTGTTTGATAACCATCTGTCAAGGTTCTGCCATAATTTTGAAGTGTATGCACATGAATAATAATATTCATGTTTAATCCAGCATGTTCCAAACTTGAAACTGCTGCTTAATACAAGCCTATGAGCGCAATACCACCAACAACTGGACTGGTGTGGAGCAATAGACTGTGGTTTACAGTTCGACATGGTCAGACCAGGAATTTGAATCGCTGACAGCCAGTTGCTGCGTCTCTGTCTGGCCTTGATGCCCTCCTGCTGCACAGCGGCTGCTTTCTGCTTATTTTGTTTTTTTAATCTCCCTGCTCAGCCTCTCTGCAACAACAACTAGTGTCACATGTGATTGATTGTAACTGTAATGTAATAAACGTGTGGTATGACCAATAAAAATGCAAGTGTGAAAGGGCTCATCTCCTGTTGTATGTACTGTGGAGTGGAGCACTTATGCTCCTTACTTACGCTGTTAAACTTGCTATCACTGGCTGGCTACTCAGCAAGCTAACCAGGTGCTACCCTGCCTGTGTGTGAGTGCATTATTTTTTTTAATGCTGCATTGTAAACAACACAAATCCATGTCAGTAATTGCTAGCCAGTGTGCAGCTTAGAGCTGCTGGGTCCTTCGTGTGTTTACAGCTAACTTTGCTAATAGAGCTAACAGGCTAAAGGCTAATAGAGATAAACATTGGGTCTGGTCATGGATCCATTAAGGCAAGTTGATACAGTATTGGAGGCAGAGCTCCATAGCTTCCAGTTTAGCCCTCTGCTAACCTAAATGGGGACTGTGGGGCTTTCCAAATGTTATTGGTCTAAATGTATCAAATTCAAAAATGTGTCCAGAATTTTACAGCCACTTATTTCACAATGTAAGCTCATGGGGAAAGGTTGTCTTTGTGGGCTACTGTACATCATATGATGGACGTAATTTAACAGTTTGGCCACTATGTCAAATTAGCTTCAAAGTCCGGTGCTCTTCCTTGGGTCATGGGTCCGCTCCACTTCAGTACACTGGTGTTCTGCTCACATAACGGCTAACTGTTCGAATGGAGTATAACCAGTCAGCCAGTGGCAGCAACCATGTAACATTAATTATCAGCTGACAAAACAAACATGTTGGCCTACAGGACAGAAGCCTTTCTATTAATTTATGTATTGTCACTGTGTGGTTGCTGTAAGCTATAAAAGTAAACAAAGATGTCTATCCCAAAATCTGGTAACTACTACTCAGAACGCAATGCATAACGACATGGCTGCAATTTTTTCTATTGAGAATAGATTATCAGTATTTTTAGCCAATAGTCTCCCTTGACATAAATCAGCTGTTTATGTGAGTGAGACAGTTTCTCCTCTATTCTGACTCATGAAGGCATTTGAATAAGACTTTAGTGGACATGATGCTACAAACCAACGATGTGGAACCACCATTATTAGATAATGATTCATATGGAAATAATAACGTGAAAATAAAGGGATCATGTAAAGAGTATGAGCTCTAATACTTTCAAATGTAATTGTTATTTCATTACATATAATTAAAAAAATATTTTATTCATGATATTAATCTATAGATGAGGTAATTATGTTTATAATGGGAATAATCTGCTGCCAGTGTATCATAATGCACTTCAAGTTTTAGCAGCTTTTTCTTACTATCATCACAGCATTTTATCAAAAAAGAAAGAACAAAAGTACACACACTGACTGACAGCTTTCTCATTGTCATCATGAATATATATTCAATTATATTCAATTATATATGCAAAAAATGTAAATGTTGTTTGTTGACAGACAGCTTGATTTGTTAAGGCAGCTTGCGGCCCAATCAGATTTAAGAGTGAAGGGTCTCGGTTTGTTCTGCCCACAGCTCCCAACACATACACCAACCACCATCACTCCATGACGGGAAGACTTTAACATAAACACATTAGCTGTAAGTTTATGTGTGATGTAACGGTATAAGGAAGGTTTGATCTCACGGTTCCACCATTTCATTGATGTTATCGTCCAAAGTCACTTGCACTGATGACAGTGATGAAGGCAGAATGTAGAAAATAAAATAATATGCAGGTTATGAAGGTTGATTTATATTGGTTTCTCCACACGTTTAGAAGAGAAAGTCTGAGCATCTTATTCATTATGGAAGCTTTGTAGAAGGACTGGACCACGAGATTTGTAATAGCTGAGGGCATGGATGTGTTGTTGCCTAGTCAGCGTAGATGATGAATCCAGAGAAGGTGCTGTACTTGTTGTTGTTGCCTCCATGAGCTTTGCCTCCATCTAGTTTAATGTAGACCTCGTCTCCTGGCTCCAGATGCAGCACAGCGCTGTTACTGGCATAGTCATAGTTCTGGTCTGCATCCTGGGCTATGGCACTGGCACGCACCTGCAGGAATGCACACGCGCAAACAGGCATTAACAAATGTATTACACCACCTATCAGAGACTATGCAGTATCATGAAGTGCTTTAATGCACTCTTTCATTTTCAGTGAGCTCTCGACATATACCCAAATTTGAGCTGGCTCACTGGGCTTCTCTGGGAAGTCAGAAATGAATCCAGCATAACATTCAACCACCAAAACTAATTATTCTGTTCAGGAATGCAAGTAAATAACTATAATTTGACATCTTAATCAAGAAATAATAATGTGCTTTACTATTTTTTCAGGTTTTTTGTGAAACAGTAAATTTGAAAATTCATGGATAACAATAACAATTATATTTTAACATTAAAAATATCAATTTGGTTAAAGAGCTTCTACATACTGGTGTATTAACCATTACAGAAACATAAACAATTTTAATAAAAATTAAATACCAATGCTGTTAATTTAGGGCAGCTGACAGCAGTATCAGGGATCTTCAAGTGGCCCACATATTGATCACTGATAAAAGTAAATGCTGTAGATCTGCTCACACTCACATAGGTTTCTAAAAATAACATTAATTTTGTAAGAAATTGAACAATAATAGGCAAATGAGGCTTAATTCTAAGTCAGTTCTTCTGTTTAGATCCCTGCACTATACATACTGTCTTGTACTGAACATGTCACAAGATGGTAAGTGGACTGTACTTATATATCTCCTTTCTAGTCTTCCACTCAAAGCTCTTTTACACTACATGTCTCATTCACCCATTCACACACATTCATACACTGATGGCATCAGCTGCCATGCAAGGTGCCAACTGCTCATCAGTTTGAGGAGCTAACCGTTCATACACATTCACACACCGATGGCGCAGCCTTCAGGAGCAATTTGGGGTTCAATATTTTGCCCAAGGACACTTCGACATGCAGACTGGAGGAGCCGGGGATCGAACTGCCGATCGTCTGTTAGTGGACAACCCGCTCCACAGCCGCCAGAGGAAAGGTAAAGTAATAAGTAGAACCAAAGTGGAAATGGTTTATCCTCTGAAGAGATTAAATGGGTCCAATAAATCTCTCCCAATCTGACCTTTTTATATTTAAGGAATTTTAGCATGATGGAAGTGCTGGAGGAAATATCAGATACATTAATACAATACACATTATGGTGTGTTCACTCAGAAAATGAATAAGATTTTTCCTGTGAGACGATTACATACAAAGTCAATGTAAAGATGAGAAGACATTCTTGTGTAATTTGCATGAAGTTATTTTGGCATACTTTGATTGAGGCAAAAATTAATTTCACCTTTGAAGGGAACACACCATTAGAATTCATTCTTGGGAGCTTGAGCCAAGACACATAGCAAAACTGCAATGTGCATTTCCTGTCTGTATTTCTATTGTCACTATAAATAAACAATAAATAAACAAAACCTTTTGGCAATCTTGTCAGTAGTTGTCGAGATATATTGAGGTCAGAGTGTTGGACAGACCAACTGTCAGACTCTCTTTGTGGACAGAGTGTTATTTTTAGGCCAGCCACACACCATAAAAAAAAAAAAAAAAAATCATGGAGGAAGTTGCAGCAGTAAATACTGTTAACATACAGTATGTCATCATATGAAGATTGACTGTAAATATATCTGAATGTAATTTTACAGTCACTAGAAAGCTGATCGCGGGCTCTACCTGATAGTGCTGTTGTGACATCCAGTTGTGAACTACCCACAGACCTGAAAACCACCCACCCCCACCCAATAACAGGATAGAACCACTGCTGCGTCAGAACATAGCGCTGCTATGACAGCTCAGTGTTCCCTTGTCTGCAGTTTCACATGACTTATACCAAAGACAAGTCAGATAAGACGATGTCAAAGATAAGATAATACAAAAAACAGCTGTAGCTGTAGTATTTTGGGTTTTGGGTTCAGGAGGCAGACACGGTCAACACTTTTAAGAGTAGACTTAAGACTTTCCTTTTTGATAGAGCTTATAGTTAGGGCTGGCTCAGGTCAACCCTTAGTTATGCTGCTATAGGACTAGACTGCCCCCCCCCACACAGACACACCATTACATTAATGCATGTTACTAACTAAACTTCTTCTTGTTTGTTTGTGAGTTTCTGTGCTCTCTCTCGTCCAGCAGGTTCTCATGGATCGTGGCTGCTGCTGTGGTCCTGCATGACGTCTACTACACAAACTATTATATTACTATTTATTATTAATAAAAATTTAGTGTGGATTCCAGTTCGGCATTCGGCATATTATTTGGCACCTAACTACTACATACTTTGTCCCACAGAAAGCATTCAAATATCACAACGTTCAGCTCATTTAGGACATGATGGCTCTCATTTTACTCATTCGTACTATTCATACTTTTTTAAATATTCAACTTTTTCCACGTTCATATTTTACTTTAAAATGAATGGCACAACCTTCAAATCTTTCTACAAACCTTAAACACTTTCAGCTTCCACTACTTCTTCATACTTTCAGTTACAGACTTCATTTAAACTTTAAACTTTATTTCAATATCCTACTTTTTTTGGAATTTGACATCTCTCTGTCTCTCTATTTATCTATCTGTTAAGTTTAAAGGCATTGATTGTAAATAGTGGAGTAAATTAATCATTGGATTTTTTCAGTACCATGAGGTCAGTTATCTAAACAAAGGTCTCAAATCCATCCATCCATCCATTTTCTGCAAGAGCTTATCAGCTGATGGGGGCTGGAGCATAATCACACCTGGTCTAGACAAAATCTAAAACAAAATCGAATTAGAATTATATGACAATTTTGGCAGCTGTTCAGGGAGCTAACCAGAGCTACAATTCTGTTTGTGAACATTCAGAAAACATTGCAGCAGAAATTCACCTCAGCCTGTTGTATGTTTCACTGGTAGAGACTGGATATACCACGGGTTAAAGAAGTAATAGCAAACCCATATATCACATCACTTAAGGTAAGGTCCCTATATGAATGAATAAGTAACTACGCAAAGCATTGTCCATGTAGCACTTTTTGAACCACGCAGTTAAAAAATGCTTCACACACACAAAGAAAATATAAACAAAAAAATAAAGAGTAAAAATAAATCACAAAATAAAACACAGCACAATAAGAGACAGACCAAACTAAAACCAACCAAAACAAAGACAGCGAAGGAAATCTATAGAAAGGCATAGAGTCCAAAGATTCAGCAAATTTGATTTATTGAAGATTATCTCACAGGGTTTGGGCTAAAACAACACTTGAAGCAGGAGATGGATCAAAGGTCGGGATTTGAGAGGTCAAAAATATAACTACGGGCAAGGTCATACACCTTATATGTTATAAACTTAAGGGCTTAAAAATGAAGGACTGATGTACACAAATCATTTGTGTCCTTAATATTGAGAAGGGCAATTGGGCAGGTCAGCCAGGCTACAAAAGTAGCTGAAAAACGTGCCTACTACCTGTTCATTAAAAATGTCTGAGTTGTTCAGTAGTAAGGGTGTATCAAAGGTACTGATTGTCAGAGACAAAATCAATCCCATTCAGGGAATTAAGAGATGTGTAAAAACTACTGTGCACGTGGTAAAGGCCAGAGATGTGCTGCAAATGGTTTAAAAACCTAAGCAAATGAGAGAGAAGGGCCGTCTTTATGGATGTTAAAGTGACAACTATAATGGCCCTATCAAATTTAAATACGAGGATTTTCTCAATGAGTTTCTCAATTAAATTAATTGAGATGACAAATTGGATTATCATACACAACTTTAAAAGAACCAAAACTAAGAGGAATTCAGTTGACATGATTCTTATCAACAGCTGCAATACCCCCACAACAGCCTTTTAACCTACAGCTTTACATTGTTGTGTCACCTTATTGGTAACCTGTGGCATGACCGAGCTCTGTTTCTGGCATTTTTGCCTTTGTATTTCCAACCCTGTCTTTGGTCTGCCCTATGCATTTTGAAAATCTAATTAGTCTTCATTCCCCCTGATAAGATGTCCTACAGACATTACAGTTAATTAATTTTAATTAATTAATTTATTTATTTATTTATTTTAAATGATGATTTCATTTCTTAAGGGAAAAAAGCTCCAACCCTACCTGGCCCTATGTGAAATTCATTTAAAAGAAATCATTTCAATAGAACCTGTCTGACAAAGTGAAGTAGCACATCATGACACGATGTAAAGAAATTTGATGAGAGAAACAAAGTCATTAACATCTATCAGTCTGCAAAGGGTTACAAAGCTATTTCTAAGGCTTTGGGCCTCCAGTGAACCACAGTGAGAGCCATTATCAACAAATGAAGAAAACTGGAACAGTGATGAACCTTCCCAGGAGAGGCTGGCCTACCAAAATTACTCCAAGAGTGCACTGACGACTCATCCAGGAGGTCACAACAGAACCCAGAACAACATCTAAACACCTGCAGGCCTCACTTGCCTTAGTTAAGGTCAGTGTTCATGATTCAACAATAAGAAAGAGACTGGGCAAAGATGGCATCCATTGGAGAGTTCCAAGGAGAAAACCACTGCTGACCAAAAAGTATACAAAGGCTCGTCTCACATTTGCCAAAGATCATCTTGATGATCCCCAAAACTTTTGTAAAAATATTCTGAAGACCGATGAGACAAAAGTTGAACTTTTTGGAAAGTGTGCATCCTGTTACATCTGGCATAAAACTAACACAGTATTTCATAAAAAGAACATCATACCAACAGTCACACATGGTGGTGGTAGTGTGATGGTCTGAGGCTACTTTGCTGCTTCAGGACCTGGACAACTTGCCTTAATTAATGGAAGCATGAATTCTGCTCTCTACCAGAAAATCTTGAAGGAGAATGAAAGACCATCAGTTTGTGACCTCAAGCTCAAGCACACTTGGGTTATACAGCAGGACAATGATCCGAACCACACCAGCAGGTCCACCTCTGGATGGCTAAAAAAACAAACAAAATTAAGGTTTTGGAGTGACCTAGCCAAAGTCTGAACTTAAATCCAATTGAGATGCTGTAGCATGACCTTGAAGAGGCCGTTCATGCTCAAAATGTGGCTGAATTAAAACAATATTGCAAAGAAGAGTGGGCCAAAATTCCTCCACAGCAGCTTGAAAGACTCATTGCAAGTTATCGCAAATGCTTGATTGTAGAGCAGGCAGCGTAAAGTTAAATAAGAGCCTTGGTTGAATGAAACAACCCGCACTGCCAGACAGGAGTGTCGTAGAGCTGAGCGCAAATGGAAAAAGGATAAACTGGAAGTGTCTTTTCAAGTGTTGAGGGATTGTTGGCGTTGTTACCAGTCCTCTGTGAAAGAGGCAAAAAGAAAATATTTCTCTGATATTATTGTTTTAAATTGTCACAAACCTTGTGTGTTGTTTAAAGTGATCAGCTCTGCTCTGAATGCACCACAGACTCTGTGTGAAAACTTTCTGCAATTCTTCACTGCTAAAGTCACTGCTACCAGAGCACTTATTTCACCTCCTGCTTACGACCCCTCAGTGTTTGTCCCCGGTTCTGCTGTTTTTGATTCATTTGAACCTGTGATTAAAAAACCTGGACTGGATCCTGCTGTTATGGCTAATTTCTAAACTGTCCTTCCTTTCAAAAATCTTAGAGAAGATTGTCTACTCTCAGCTCATGGACTTTTAAAATGAACAAAATGTTCTTGAAATTTTCCAATCCGGTTTCAAAACATTGCACAGCACAGAATCAGCGCTTTTAAGAGTTTTTAACAATGTCTTTTTAGCTACTGATTCTGGTCACTGTGCAATCCTTGTGCTCCGAGACTTAACTGCGGCATTTGATACAGTGGACCATGACATCCTGATTGATCATTTGGAGCAGTGGGTGGGCATCAGGGGCTTGGCGCAGGAATGGTTCAGATCCTACCTGTCTCATCGGACATTTTGTGTCAGCCTTGGTGACTCTCACCCAGATCTATGTAACCCCCCCCCCACAGTATGCCAAAGCTATAGTTAATGATCTGGGGGTAAAAGTGGACATGGATCTGAAGTTTGACAGATTAGCCAGATTAAAGCTGTGGTGAAGGCAAGTTTCTTCCAGTTAAGGCAGCTGGCAAAAATAAAACCTTTTCTCCAGAGACAGCACTTTGAAACAGTAATTCACACCTTTGTGACCACTCGGCTAGATTACTGCAATGCACTTTATATGGGGGTCAGTGGGTCCTCCATCGCACGTCTTCAACTGGTACAAAACGCAGCTGCATGTGTTTTAACTGGCACAAGAAAGTATGAGCACAATTCACCGATTTTAGCTTCACTCCACTGGCTGCCCTTCCATTTTAGGATTCATTTTAAAATTCTTTTATTTGCTTTTAAATCTCTAAATGGTCTTGCCCCATTATACCTCTCTGAACTTCTGCACCCCTACACATCCAGCCGATCCCTCAGGTCAGCTGACCAGCTGCTCCTGAGGGTTCCTAAAACTAGGCTGAAGCTCAGAGGGGACCGAGCATTTTCGGTTGCAGCTCCAAAATTATGGAATAACCTGCCGCTGCACATTAGACAGGCCTCCTCACTTAATTTTAAAACTCTTCTTAAAACGCACCTCTTTTCTTTGGCGTTTAACACCACATAGGTTTGTTGATTTTATGTGCACAGATATTTTATCTGGGGTGGACAGTCTGTCTATTTATTTATTATGTTTTAATGTTTTATTATTATTTTTTTTATTGTTTATTTTATTGTACAGCACTTTGGGAACCTTTGTGCTTATTTAAACTGTGCTTTATAAATAAAATGGATTGGATTGGATTGGATTGGAGATTCAGTGTTTCTACACCCTTCTCTATTATGGTAAGTTACTAATTTACACAAATACATTTTGAAATGAGTATAAAGCCAGATTCTGTTTTCTATTAACATAGTGAGAAAACATTAACAAACATTAAATTCATTTACTTATCTGCAAACCTTTTAGGAAATAGTTATTTACCTGTGGTCAGTTAACAATATCAGTAGCGATAGTTGCTTGCCTGTCAGATACAGCTGAATACTTTCAGTCCTGGGACTAATATTGATACCAGCTACACTGATTCTACTGTTGAATGTTTAACTCCTGAAATCACTGACTGAGCTGCTGATAATGTAATTTAAAAGAGTGCTGTCGTATTCAAAACTGAAGAACTATTTTCTCCACATAACATACCCATCGACTCTGTAACCTTAAAATCCATGACTCACCACCAGTTGTGAGCTAAAAGCAGGACCTAAGTCCAAGTACAGGATCCTGTACATTCCTCATGAGAACATGCATATGTGGTATGTGGCTTAAGCACTCAGGCCACCAACTACATCTCTCATTTTGACACACATTCAGCTTAATCCCAGCTTTCAGAACAGAGGAGGTCAGATTGAAACACATCCCTAAAGCTAATGTCACCATCACAATAAGTAACGGTGTAATCTCCATTCCAACTGAATTCATTGGAATTCACTCTCGCTGGACATTCTGACTCCCAATTATGAGATGGCCCTTCAGCAAGTTCTGCAAGTGAGCTGTTTGAAAGTAGTATAATATTGCCTTCTCAGCTTTCTAAAGCTTGTTCAGCAGTGCAGAAGGTTCAGTTGTATAAATACATCAGCCCCCTCCAATATTCCTGTCCACAGGCCTCACTTATAAAACTATGCAGCAATCATGTCAAAAGGTTGCATACAGGTGAAACACTGAAAGTGCTTAAGCATAAAAAATATTCTGATTAATGACACATTTATAAATTACAATCAACTCCAAAGGTCCTGCACCTTGAAAATGACACAGTGAAGTCCTCCTTAGGGAGGTGCTTAAAAAGGTGTTTGAATGGCAGCATGTGGCGGACGTAAAAGCGTGTGCCTGTCCTAAAAAACAAGCAGTCTGACTGTGGACCCAAAAAGCACACAGGCAGCGTTTGTGTTTGTGTAGGGAGTGGAATAAAGCGAACACCGGGTGAGAAACGCATCGACGGGGAATTATCGGGGAATCCCTCCTGATTGGAGCAGTGACCTAGGTAGAAGGAGATCCAGATGTGCAAGACGCACGGGATGACGCAGGTAGCCTACGTAATGTGTATTTTCCGAATTTTAACGAGAATAAAATAAATGCATTCAAGTTGTCTTTACGCATTTATGCAGGAAAACATGTGAGGCTTTATTCACTATAACAAAAACACGCTGTGGCTGTGGCTCAGTGACGCGCAGCTGAGCAGCTGTGTGTGCACACGTCGTGTCAAGCCTTCACTTTCTGAATAAACAATGTTACTTTACATACCTCTTGTATTTTTACAAGTGACGTATCACACGCACAGCGTTTATTATCCGTATATATTATTTGTAAATAATATCTAAATACAGAGATGAAATCAACTAAAAGAAATAAAGACATTACAAACACAATATAAGATTCATGATAACATTTTATGGAGCACCTGCACCTCGTTTGTCCGACTGTTCTTCTGATTTATGAGAATACATTTCACAACATGCAAATATTGTTTCATAAATACTGAACATAGTCCTGCAGTAGTTTTATACTTTTATACGTTTTTGAGTTTTGTTTCTTTCTTTTTAATGAGATCTTTATATATGACACGAGAGAGCTAATATCTGGATTTATTTTACACATCAGAGTTTCATTCTTGTGCCATCGGAGTGTCAGAGCTTCCGGACCGGACCGCGCAGTCTCCTGTCAGGTAGCACCGCTCAAAATGATGCCCAGATCCGGAGAGTGCGGAAACACCCTGCAGTGACATTGAGTTGAACGGCACTTTATTTTATAATTGTAAGTGACACACCCATCAATACTGTGTGGACTTATTTGGTTTTGTCTGGTTTAATGTGTTGGTCTTAATTGGGTTTGTTTTCAGCACATAATAAATATAATAAAAAAAATAAACCATGAAATGTTTTCACTCTCAGATTCTGCTCCTGTGTAGGGATATTTACAAAAATTACTACATGCAGACTACAGATGATGCTCAGTGACATTTCCACCACATTATTGGTAAAGAATGGTTCATTATTCAGCTATTAGTTACATTTTCATATTGATTCTTCTTCCATTTCAACTCACCTCTGTGTCTTCAGAAGTGCATTAACTGTTCTGCTTTATTCATTTTAATGTGAGACTATATCCTCACCAGAAAAACCTCCTTTGTTCTTGTTTTCCTGATAACCACCTGCAGTAACTATTTAAATTATGACAATACAAAAATAATAGTGCAATATTTTTAATCGTTTTTTACATTTCTTTTCATAGACACATCCGATCAGCTGAACACTCAGATGTCCTCCTCCCTTTAATTTAAAAGAAAGGTGCCGATAGCAATGATTTTTCTCACTGCCCGTGGTCTCCTCTCAGCATCAGTGTAACCACTGGTTTGCTTTAATACTAATGGATGTATTGGACATTAGTGTGATGGACATTTGAAAGAAATTCTTAAATTCACATTTCTTACTCCTGTTCAGTCCCCCTCAAGATGTCAGTGCCCCAGACGACCGCCTATCTCACCAACAGTCCTTGTTTTTGTTCTTGTTTTTCTCTTTAATGTTGTCAGTGACTGTTGTTTCCTTTTTGAAATGTTTGGAACACATTTTTAGTTTTGCATATTTTTGATCTTATTGTATTGTCTGATTGCAGGCCATTTTAGCATTTCTCATGTCTGAGATCAGACTTTCTTTTTAAATTTCTCTTTAAAACCACTGAATCTCTTTTTTTCATTTGTTTTGCTTGTGGGTGGCACGATGGTGCAGTGGTCAGTACTGTTGCCTCACAGCAAGACGGTTCCTGGTTCGAACCTCGGCTGGGGCCTTTCAGTGTGGAGTTCTCCCTCTGTCTGCATGGGTTCTCTCCGGGTACCTACCTAACAGATTAATTGGTGACTCTGAATTGGTTGTATTGGTCTCTATGTGCCCTGTGATGAACTGGCGACTTGTCCAGGGTGTACCCCGCCTCTCGCCCAAGGTAAATGGTAAATGGACTGTATGTACTGTAAACAGAATTAAACTGGCAAGTGACTTTAAAACCTACTTGATGCTGCTCGTGGCTTTCATTTTTTACTAGCTCCTTCCTTCTGTTAAATGAAAAAGATTTGATCCTCCTCATTGCTCATATCAAATCAACATCCAACGTCTATGTTGGAGACACTGATAATTTTCCTATGTGTATGCACATGCAGATATATCTCCAGATGTTATTAAAACAGGAGGACATCTGCGCCAATGTTTAACTGCAAACATCTCCATCTAAATACATTGTTTGAGGTGAACTTTCCTTAAAACAGTAAAAAAAAAAAAAAGTATGCCAGTGGATTATTTACCTCTTCTGATATGAATCATCATGTTTTAGTTAACATCCCAAAATGATGCTCATTTTAGAAAAAAGATCATTTGATCAAATTCAATAACAAACACAAATGATTTAATAAGATGGAGCGGACTTGTTTCAATTAAATCAAGCAAAATCACATTTACAAGTGATTTTAATATGGATCATAATCAAAGCGATGGTCAGTCTCGGCTGATCACGTTGATCACTTCCACAGAAATGTTTTACTCCTATGAACAAAGTCACAGTGGCAGTAGACCTTATTGAAACGTGTCTCTCAGCTTCTGATATATTAAGGTGTGCAGCTCTGCTGGTTTAATCCCAGAGTTGCTTGCTGTGTTCCGTGCAGTGTGCAGCAGTATACAGCAGCTGGCTGACAGGAAAGAGGGATGAGCTTGGCGGAGCGATGCTGCAACACTGGTTTGCTCCACGGATTAGATCTGCTGCTGACAGCCTGATCACTACAGAGACGACCAGAGAGGATGACAAACATCCAACAGAGGAAACAGGAGGCAGCAAAGGGCATGTATCGGTGCCCAGGCTGAATTGTTATTGTTATTATTATTATTATTATTATTATTATTATTATTATTATCATCATCATCAAGTAGGCGTAGCAGTAAATGTAGTTTCAAACACTACTTTGTTTGTTTTCCTTACTTTTGGCACAATATTGGAAAAATAAAGTCGATTTTATGACGGTCTTGTAACAATACAGCATACATCAATACATATTCAGCTAATTCAGACACGTAAACTAACTGAAGGTTTTAAAATGGAAACACTACAATAACACAGTGTGTTTACCACAACTTGAATTTGCAAATTGTATATTTATAAATACATTAACTTGTCTATGTATTTATTTTTGTAGTTGAAATATGATGCTTAGGCAGTATATAAGGAGGTTATCAACATTTTTTTCTAAAGAAATGAAGAAATAAAAGAAATAAAGAAATTAAAAAGAAAATTTAAAGAAACATGAAGAGCTGAAGAAGAACATCATGTGACACGTCCTGAAGCCCACCAGGAAACTTTCTCTTCACTTCAGTGTCAACATTCAAATTCTTTATTGCCATATGCACAAAATAATGAACGTTCATGGAAATATGAGGGTAAAATAAGACAGCTCCTCTGAACATGGTTAAACCTCAGTGATGGAAATGTATGGAAATCTATGAACAACAGCTACCCAGGTTCTGACCTCTGACCCATTAAGACCATCGGGCTGTATTCCAGGACCAGGCTTCGTGTCCAGCCTCTTCCAGGTTACACCCAGTCTGCACACTCCATGTTGTGTTTAAATCATACTTTTATTGCTGCCGCTGCTGCTGCTGCTTAACGCCTGGACTCTCCCGGTATCACACAGTGACGGCATGTTGAGCCTAACATAACCGTGGAAATGTCACGCCGTGTTATAATGTGTGCTCTTGTGTGCGTGTGTTTGTGTTACCTGGTTGTTTTTGCACAGATCAGCCCACATGCTGGTCCCGTCTCCTCCGCGCATCAGGACGTGGTAAGTGAAGAAATAAATCCCGGGGATGGAGCATGTGAACTTCCCTGTGGTCGGGTCGTAGTGGTTTCCCAGGTTGGTCACAACGTCGTCGAACTTGAGCACCTCGTAGCCTTCGTGTTGTTTTTTGAGCCCTGCGTAAAAGGCAATCTTGGGCACGGTGCTGTAGGTGGCCGCGCTTATTGCGCCGGCAGATGCGCTGGGTCCCGGAGGTCCTGGTAAACCAGATCTGCCCGGTTCCCCTTTCTCTCCAGGTGGGCCCGCTGGACCGGGTGGTCCCGGCTCCCCGGGAGGTCCCCTAGGACCTGCCTTACCTGGACGACCTGGATCCCCTTTCGGACCTTGGATAAAAGTGGGTAAAGACTGCACGAGGCTGTTGTCTCGGACGGTATCAGCCGTCGCAGTGCTGGTCGGAGATTTAGTGCCATACGGGTCGCACACCATCCTACAGGTACCGAGCATCTCGTAGTGCGCCGCTGTCCCCGCTGAGTTGACCAGAACCGGGATGAGGATGACTAAAACCAGAACCATAACGACTCCCAGGACCCCCGCCGCCACCAGCCGCTTCCTGCCGACCAGCCGCGTGAGCGCAGGGCGATCCTGTTGTCTGCTTTTGGGTGAAATCTTGCTGGCTGTGAGGTGACCCTTTAAAGAAAAAAAAAGTGTAGCAGAGCTACACACTTTGTTCACAATGTTTGTAAAGTTTGGAAGCCGTGCCCCCCTCCCCTCGGCGTCCTGATCCCTCTCTTCCCCACACTTTTCTGCTGATGCGCTGCTTCTTCAAGTCTCTCACAAACTTTACCTCTTCACTGCTCTGTAAACTCCAGAACCTCTGGATTCAGCATCTCTGAGACCCAGCAAATCCAAACATGGGGGTCTGGCCTCTATTTGATCCACAGGTCCCGAACCAAAGTATTTCACCAGAAGCCGAACTCTTAAAGTGAATCAGGATCACTTAGACCGTCTGCCTGAGAGCCTATAAAGCGCTCAAAGAGCCAAAAGACCAGATACACAGTAGGAGCCAATCAGAGAGAGAGAGAGAGAGAGAGAGAGAGAGAATTACCGCGGGGATCTGTCGTCCAATAGAAACAGGGCATGCTGTCCAAATACAGGGATTGGGCATTTTATGGAATCTGAATTAGGATTTTTTACTTTATGTTTTAAGTGCTCTAAATGTTACCTGAAGGTTGGATGATGGTTGTTGCTCATATACGGTGTGATGCTGACAGGCTGAGGTCCTACACACAGGAAGAGAAGAGAAAGCAGCTTCAGAGAAGTTGGATAAATATTATTCAGGAGAATTGTAAATATGAAAGATATTTTAGTCAATAATTAACTGAGCTGATCAGGAAACAAAGTCAGGGCCATAGGTTGCTTGTCACACACATACAGTATGAACAGCTTGACATGTTTCATATGAATTTTGGATGGATGGATTTTACAATTTATTTAAAGGCTTAGGCTTAATATAATATAATATAATATAATATAATATAATATAATTTATTGATTTAATTATTAATACAAACAGGTGGCTTTAATACTATCATAGTATAGAAATGTTTCTACAGTAGCCCTGAACAGACAAACTGAACCATAGTTTCTCCTCCATGCTTGGAAAGGACGGAAGTAGTATTCAGTTGGTTGTAATCTGCAACCTCGCCATAAGATGACACTGTAACGCCGTCCTTCTTTCAGTCTATGGCTGTGACTACACAGTTCTCAAGTTTTTTTTTTTTTTTTTTTTTCAGTTAATAAAACGTTGCCACAGGGTTACTCTGACATCAACATTAATAACACAGATCTTTAATATATAATATCATATACATGATATCAAATATCTTATATCTCTTATCTTTGTTTTTCACATCACTATTTCATTTTTACAGAGCTCACCTGTCTGCTCAGACTGTTCACAACTCTCCTGATAAAATGATACATGACATTCACAAACAAACTAATCAGTTGGACGAGCTAATTGGGCTAATTTACATTGTATAATGTCCATAATATAATGGCCCATAGAAAAATAACTCCTGACCATTGTTAAAAAATTAGGAGGGGTGGGAATGATATTAGTTCAATAAAAACTGATGCCACATATTACTTAAAGATAATAAATATTTGGATTAGTTGTATGTAGACTTAAATGAGCAGTGTGAGGTTGCTGATTGTCCGATCCAGTGTTCGTTTGTCTGTTCCAGGCTACTGTAGAAACGCAGTGCTTCAACGTGGTGGAAAAGGACCCGTGTCTGTACATATGAAATAATCATTCTAAGGTACAAAAAATGTAATAATTTTTATCTTCAGGTGATTATACTTGAATAATAACTTTATAATTTATAATAAAAACTGTTCCATCAAAGCCCTCTAAATCTTAAACAGGACCATGACAGGCTATTTCAAAGACATTTCAGCAGTGCCTTAACATTGGTAACTAAATGTTCCTATACTGTCTATATACAAATGTATGCTTATGAAGAAAGTCATTTGTCTTGTGGATCAGTAGAACACTGAGGCACTGACGGTATATTGATGCCACTAAAATCAAACTAACCTTGTCTTCTCTGGCTTCATTAGGCCTCCAAACGTCCACTTATTGAGAGTCCCTGAAAATGAGCTGTGGAGGTTACAGAGGATCATTGGATTGGCACCTCACTCAATATCAGCACAGTGAATGATGAATTGCTGTGGAGGATTTAAAGGAGGCACAAAAAGGCAAAGGGCCTGGACAGAGTAATAATAACCATAAACTTTTGAAAACAAATGTTTCAACGTGCTTTACAGGCAATCAATACAAGATAAATGTAGTAGCTAAAAGAAAAAAAATAATAAAATAAACTATTAAAAGAGAGCAGCGCTAAAAAAGATAAAGAACGAACAATAGTAAAACATTAAAGGAGACATATAATGAAAAACCTCTAAGCATAGTTAGCTTGGTCGTATGTTTGAGTCAAGCCTATGAAAGCATGCTGATCCACAGGTACATTTAGCATTACTGTAATACTAGCATTACTGATGCTGTTAGTGCAGCTCAAGTATAACATCACATCATAGCATGACACATGGTTATATAATCTCACATTGTATGATGTAGTGGTCATAATGGCCGACTGTCTCCTTCCTAACATGAAGAAGAATGGATGGTAAAATAGTGTTAAGCTTATCTGTTCTGAGCTACTGTATATGCTGGTTATACAAGAGGGACTCCATAAACTTGTGCATATTATATTCTGTTAATAGAGCCCCTGAAATTTGGCATACTGCACCTTGAATGTGAGCAAAGTGTCACTGTAACAGTGTAGCTTTTATTGTTAGCATCAAATTGATGTTTTGCTAGTAAATGAGTAAGTAATGTCCTGTGAAATGAGGCTGGTTATCTGTTCTGGTTAAATCGTATTATAACCACTATGCCATTTTATGTTTTGGATCATACTGGTTTGCTAATAGTTAATAGTATTTTATGAGAAATGAAATCAATCAATTAATTAGCTATTGTTTTCCTTTTTTAAGGGTGCCACAAAGAACAATAATATTAGTTAAAGTTATTATTTAGGACTATCTTTGAAAATCCTGATAGTCAGAGCTAATTGCATTTACACAGTTTGTTGCCCCTTTAAACCATTTGGAATCACCAACAAGACTCACAAAACATCTGATCTCCGACACTGTGCAGAGGGAGGTTGGAGGTTAATAAGCTGTATTGTCATACTGGTTTGGCAATAGTGATCTGTGAAAGTGAGTTTTGGTGCATGGAATCACTAGAGCCAGGAAACAGGAGAAGACACCGTTTTAGCTCCACAACACGTCCTTTTAGAACAAAGGAATCAGCTTACTGATGGAGCTCATACCCTTTGAGTTCAAGATCTTTGCGTTTCAATGATCCTATCTTATACATCTTTCCTTCAGTTTCTTTTCGCTTGCCTAAAGTAACTTAGGCAATGTTGTGGAGAAATTGCTGAAGTCAAAGGCCAATGGTGAGGTCAGGAGGGAAGAAAGTGTTCAGGAGCCTCTGATGTCTTATGCTGTAATATTTATTGACACTTGGCCAAGGAGAATTAGAGACACTCTCAAAGTACATCAGAAGTGCCTGAGTCGGTCTCACATTCTGCCCAACTCATCCTGGTGGATAGACTTTAAACCCCAAGATAACACCACAAATACTATACGCCCAGAATTAGCCAAAGAGAATGTCTTTACCCATGGAGGTGTTATTGTCAACATATTCTAGTCTGGAGACACAGATGTCTGTTTACAAAGACTGGAACGTCAACAGCCAGCTATCTATTATGTCTATGAAGGCAGCAATAGGTCTCTTCAACCCTGGCCACCACAGTGTTGAGATAGACTGGCACCTCCTGTTCCCAGTCAAAGCCAAACAATTAATACTGCTGAGGACCTCAAGGCCCACACGTGACCTTGTGTAACCTAAGGATAGAAAAGTCCATAACAGGCAACTCATAATTTTCCTTTTTCTTAAGCAGGCCGTTCAGTTATCTTAGTGTCAAACTGAAGAAAGGTTTATTTTGACTTGTGAAGTTCTGGTTTTGTACCAGGAAGTATTGAGATATTTGAGAGCATGTGATTTTATTTCTAAAGTTTTCATCACCGAAACATCACAAGGACTCAACAGAGTGGTTTTGCCTGGCAACTTGGACTTTCTCTGAGATCTGTGCCAGAACGTCCGCACATGTTAGAGCAGGACTCGATAGGAAATAAACCATGTTGACAATCAAAAATTAACGTTATTTATATTTCTCTGTCACATAATGTCATGTTAGTATTTATGTCTAAACGCCCTAAACCAACACTTTGTTTCACATTTGTCTTACAGGCATGTGTGTGAGAAGTGGCCTACAGAGCTTACCTACAGAGACCACATGTTCTATCCAGAACAAAAAGGTCAGTGGTTTCTGGTTTTCTGAAGTTTTACCTGATAATGGAGCTGTCGGGTTACTGACATGTCTTCCTTCTGATACTCAGACTATCCTGATGCTGCTGGCCACTGTTCAGCTTGTCTCTTGACTGAGGCATCATGAGCAATACCTCCCCCTCTGATAGGTCCAGAAACACCTGAGTTACATCAGGTCACCGCAAGACAGGACAGATTCAATGTTACTTGTGAGACAAATATATAGCAATATTATAGTATAAGTACAACTAAGTAGCTTGTTGAAGTTCATGGAATTGTGACTGAAATGCCACACAATAACTGGATTGATCAGCCTGATCTGCCTGTAATCTGACTTCAAACATGGAAGCTTTTTGGCTTTTTTCATGTTGTTTTATTGTGTATTTTGTGGGTTACACTGTTAAACTTGTCATTAGGAGGTTGCATGGCTAATATGGCTAGCATTGTACTCACACAGGTTGCTGTGATTTTAATGTTGTCATAATGAGAGACAATCAGAAACTTAAAGGTTAAGGTAAATTTAAATTTGGATGATGGTAACTGTTTTCTCATGATGCTTTTCGTGTAACTTTATACTGCAGTACTGCAGGACTTCTGTATCAGAACAAAACCAACGTTAGCTTTGTTCTGATACAGAATCCCAGTACTCGATCATCAACAGAGAGCACCCTCAATTCCCTTGCCTTACTGTCAGTTTGGAAGAGTTTCTGTTGTTTCCACAACCAGTACAGCATAACCTTCTTGTTATTTGACCACATCACCATGACCTCTTTCGTTACTTATGACTTTTGAAGGCTATCAAAACACATACTATAAAAATTTACCACAGCAGCAATAGCCTCTTCTTGAAACTTGGACCCAGCAGACCTAGCCTCCAGACACAACATCCCTCATGTCGCCCGAACTCTAGTCTCCATGTTTCATGTTTCTGAATTCACCTCCTCCTCACCTGTGCAGAGGAAGGTGGGTGGCTGATAAGCTGTATTGTCAATGACAATGACACGTCAGTATCAAATGTATTATGTCCATATTGACTAATCTGCGATATTTGTGACAGAAAGTCTACACACACTGCAACATAC
The DNA here is from genome assembly GCA_033000465.1 of Sciaenops ocellatus. Classification (NCBI taxonomy): domain Eukaryota; kingdom Metazoa; phylum Chordata; class Actinopteri; family Sciaenidae; genus Sciaenops; species Sciaenops ocellatus. The sequence goes on from CP136869.1 coordinate 25,830,191, forward strand.
AGATTTTTTCTTTTCTTTTTTTTTTTTTTGTCAATTGGTACTTTACAATTTGGTCTCTGTGCAACCATTTGAATATTTTCTGCCTCGGGTAGGCTTCATAGGCATCTGTTTAAATCAGAATCATTCCTAATTGACAGTGGTCTCTTTCATTTATTGTAGACCCTTCTTACATGTGACTCGGTCAACACACCATTATTACACACTCTGCTGTGTGGCTTTTCAAGTAGTGTGGTTAGCGTTCTCCTGACTATTCACTAATTGATACTAAACTGAAGAATACCTAGTTTTAGTAGCTGCTCCTAAACCTCAGTAATAAACTTGGTGAGTAAACAGTGATCATAGGTGATAGAAATTATGACGAAAGAAGACAGAAAACAAAATGTCGTGATTCAAAACTTTTCCAGTATCAAATTTGAAAATATAATTTCCCCCAAAGAATCATAAGTGAAAGCTGAATATTAGGTAAAATGTTTAAAGACAGCGCATGCTCTGTATAGATACATTGGTCATTAAGTAAAGCAGCAGTTGTATATTAACTGCTCATCCCATAGTGGGCGGGTAGCTTGCTTCTCTTCCCTGTGTCACCACCCTCATTAAAGTGGCACAGTGCAGCCCCCCTTAGACAATCAAGCCTGCCCTAACACACACGCTACCTATAAATCACCTTGTGAAAATCAATGGGTTTTAGTTAGCCTGGGACTCATTGTGTCCTTGGAAAGGTGTGAGATGAATTGAGATGAAGTAAGACCAAAACAGGAACAACATCCACCAAAAGAAGAGAAAAACACAAAAGAGTGGAATGATGATTTTAGTAAGACTGAGTTTTGGGGTTGAAGTGATAGTTGGTCTGCTGATAGTAAACTGACAAATACTAATTTTGCATAATGAAACAATCCAAAATTCTGTAATTTATTCAGCCCAATCTTGCCTTTCTAAAAGAATGCAAAAGAGGTTGAGTCAAGATGCCAGTACTTAGGACTCTCTCTGAGATGGATGGAGGTCTAAGAAACTAAGGCCACACAGCTAACCAGAAAAAGCAGGCCCCATCTCCAAAAATTAAGCTGTTGTTCCGTCTCCTGGGAAGGGATGAAAGGACAGCATTGTAGGTGGGGGATAAGTGGTGTCTGAGGCCTCCTCTCCTGTTGAGAGATGGATTCTCTACTTTTACATAGATAGTCTCCTTCACTCCTCTTTCAAATCACTTGTTTTCCCTTTCCAAAATGCAGAAGTCATTGTCACTAAAAGAGTGTCCTTTGTCCCTAAGGTGTAAGAAAACTGCAGAGTCTAGTCCTGATGAATTGGCCCTTCTGTGTTGATCCATGCATTTGTTGAGTGGCTGTTTGGTTTCAATTATGTATGTCTGTGCACTCCTCACTGCACTGGACCACATACACCAGATTCCTTTTCTGGGTGTTGGGAGTATGGTCTTTGGGGTTTCTGTGTAAGGCTGCATTAAGACAAGATCCAGTGAAAACACAGCTTTTTCCATTCATATGATTGGGGGTTGTACACATTCACACACCAATGATTGGTCTAGCCTGTAGAATCCCCCATTGTACTCGAAATAGGTGGTGTTAAGACACCAATGGAGTCCAATAATCCACAAATCTCCAGGTTTTGTCCAGGTTGAGGTTGGTCCTGGTGTGTAGGGTGCTGTCCTGTAGTAATCTGCACCATCGTTTCCACTGCCTCCATGGTAGGAATACATGTTACCAGGGAAGTTGCATCGTAGGACACCATGGTTTCATCTGTCCCCAATTTCAGTCTTTGAACTTTGTTTACAAAGTCGATATAGTGAGGAGCAAGGATGATGACTGCATATTTGGCAATGTTGTAGGCCACTGAGTATGGGCCTAAGTGGAGCTTCCTCTTGGTGGACCTTGGGAAGTCCATACATGCAAGGGATGGTGTCACCAGGGTACAGTCTGTGGAACAGTTGCTGGTTGCTGGTTTCCTCCTTTAGTAGCTTCTGGAGACACTCTATAGCCTTCTTGTATCTGCTGGTGGGGTGGCGTCTCAGTGATTCATATGTGTTGGGATCATACAGGAAGGTGGTAACCTTGGTGTGGTAGTCAACTGTGTTGAGAACCACAGTGCATCTTCTTTTGCCTGCTGGAAGGATGGTGATGTCTCGGTGCTTGCTCAGTGACGTCACAGTCTTTCTTTCCTGTGGGAAGATTGAAAGGGGGGGCCTTGGGGTTGGAAAGGGCTGTCGATACTGTAGTGGCAAACAATACCTGAGAATGATTGTCTCATTTTATAAAGTGTTGAGAAACCAAGTTATCTGTCTCCATTTGGGAAAGCAAGCTAGTTGCCAAATGTGTCCACAGCATGCCAAAACCATACAAGGAGAGAGACAGAGAAATAAAAAGGGAAATGATGTGACGAGACTGGGTCTCCCTGAACCTGCAAGTCTAAGACAAGGCAGAGGCTGTTGGGGATGATACAAAGTTGTGTGCATCATGGGTGGTTCCTGTAATACACCTTTTTTTCAAGCTATCATTTCACCACACCAATTTGAGGGTTTCCATCCCAAATTATTGTACAAGTCTGTGGAGATTCTCAGTCATCCAAGTCATCTTTCTTCAAGGAGGGTTAAATCTATGAAGATATTTCACCTCTTATCCAGGAGGCTTCTTCATCTGCTTCTGATTGACTGGTGGGGAAATCCAAGTATTTAGCCTAGGCAGGATCGTAGACCCAGCCATAGTTTCCAGTTTTAATGGGTTATACTGCACTGTACATTTATCTTAAATAAACAGAACAAGAGAGGACATTGTGTGTGTTTTATTTGAAATGTTCAATACAGAGAGCCTGTGATAAAAGCATGAATTGAAGCATGAATTTAAAAATGGATTACATTCATTTATTTTAGCAACAGGCTGAAATGTAACAGATGCCTGTTAAAGCTTTGAATAATAATGCTGGACATACAGTATTGGTTCAAATACAAGAATATGAGAACAATTGAACTGCGTCTCAGAATACTTTCAGAGATCAGTGGAATGAACACAATTAATGGCAGGTCTTACTGAGTCTGCCTCCTCACTCTCAGAGATAATTAACTTTGAAACAGTTGCTCAAAAGACTGGCCCCAATGTCCACTAGCTTAGTCATGCCCCCCATAGATGATGCTGCCATTCTAGCTATACAGTATTGGGTACAATGCAATTGTGTTTTCATATGATTGTAAAACTTGAAAAATAACTCAAAAATAACGACTCTAAACTATATTAGATTAATAATATAGCTTCCAGTGGCACCAGTGACATGATGAAGAGGTGCCTGGGCTAAGGAGCAAACGGAATGTGTCACAATTGCATCAAGTGGACATCTGGGGTTAGTTATTATGGGGTGAATACTTTCAGGGACCGGATTATCAGTAAATGACAAAAGGGGCAGTAACAGAGCAATGAGACACGTTGTCTCCAAATCATTTGTGAGCTGGACCTGTATTCAATGTTTTCCTTTGGTATCACAAGAGTTTAACAGCATTGCAGGATGTCTTGTTACAAGATCACCAGCATTTAAATTACATCTTATCTGGTCTAAATGCAATGTGTTACTTATAATCACCTCTGTGTCTAAAGACTCTAAGTAGCACCAAGACACAAACAGTTGAGAAGAGTTGGAAAAAAAACAACAACAGTGGAATACAGTCTAAACAGTGTTTAACATATTTAGAAACTTATGGATACACTTCCATGAAATTATCATAAGCAAAAAAGAAATAAGGCACATGCAGTGAGTTTGGCTGGCTGAGCAAGTTTTCATCTCCATCCTCGGCTTATTTGTTCTTGGCAGCTAGCGGTTTGCGGCTGATCTTCTTACTCTTATCGTTACTCTTCTTTGGAGGTTCTGGATTGGCCTGCATGTGTCTGCCATAGAGACTGAGGAGAGGAGATGAGGAGAGAGGATGGATATCAGTGTACACAGAAAAATATTGAATTTTCACCTGCACCAAAGTGTGTCTCTGTAGTCATATGTCACAGAGGAACAAGACACTCTACTGGTCACTGAGCCAGCAGTGTTTATGACACACTAAAATATACAATTAGGACAAATTATTGGTTGATTGATTGACTGGCTTTATTGTCCACATCACTGGAAATTTGTCCCAGTTTTCTCCCAAAGGAAAGCAAAAAAAACATACATACAGACACAAAGCACAACATGGCATAAACATATGAACAAACATACAAACAAATATAGGCAGATAGTGGCAAATAGGTTATATAAATCATTAACAAACCCACCACTGGCTGTAGAATTCACACTTCCTATCCTTTGCCTTCCCCAGTACAGAACCTTATTCTTAAAATATGTTTCCCCTGTAAATACTCTCGATCTGAACTCCTTCTATATATCTGGTGTCGAAGCAGTCCTTGAGGTCCTCCTCTCCTTCATCAGACCATTGCTGTGAAGTCAAGACTGGTTTCTCATGCTTGATTTTTTGTCTATATGTTGGAAGGAGTAAGAAGGAGAATGACTTTATGATCCGGCCTGGTGGAACCAGGTGGAACAAGTGGGTATGGTTACATATTACTGCATATTACCTATACATATTACTGCAGTGTGGGAAGGTGATGTGAAAGGTTTGTGTTGAAATTCCCCCAAAGAAGTGATTGGTTGATCTGCTGACCAGTGAATTCCTTGTTATTTGACGCTGGAACAAAAGTTATGGCATTTTGTTCCAACTTCATCAGACCAAGACATCCATAGAAAATACACACATTACTGTATGATAACGTAATGAGCCCCTGTCAAAAAAACAGAAATCTGAATGGCTGCTTATTTGCTTAGATGTGATTCCTAATTGTACCAACCCTCCTATCTAGGGGGCCCCATCACCCATTCCAGCACTGGCATACCAAGCCATAGATTAAACTAAACCGTTGGAGGTGGATAAATGTCAAAGCATGGTCAAAAACATAATTTGCACACAATCACTGTGATCCTCACCAGATCTCAATAGTCGGATATAAAGACACCAAATACAAAACATACATATGGTCCCCCCCAAACCTAACCCTACACCCCACTCATGGCCTAACACACACACCACTCTGTCACTTCTCTCCCATGGGTGTCTCTGGCTCGCATAGAAGCAAGGGAGCTCAGTGGAGTGGAAAAGACTTTCTTGAGCTTGGTGCGTCTGTCCTCCTCCCTGCATTATTTTTTCACAGATAATTGTGCCTTCGTTTTTCCTCCTCTTATTGTATTCATGCTTCGCCTGGGTTTAAAATAAGCTTACTTAACCAGGGAAATGCTGGAGCATGCCAGTGATATGAATGGCCCAACAATCAGGTCATACAATAATGATCAGGTAGATTGTATAGCATTTGTATAGAGTTAGTTAAACTGTTACACAACTGGACTGGAGTGTTTGCTCATCAGCTACTCCAATATTTGACTAATATCAAACATGAACATCAGTGTACTGGTCTGGAGTTCTATGTGTGTGTTCTGTGAAAAAACCTTTAGAAAGAATTCTGTCACAGTCACTCACTGACGATGTCATGTCAGAGTGATGTCATCTCAGCTACATATTGACACATTTTAAACACAAAGGCTGCAGTACAACAACGAAAGATGTGGGCAGGTATGAGAGATGCTATCAAGTTGCATTATTGGAAGCTTATGGAGCTTGATCCAAACTAGTGATTAAAAGTCAGGATATCTCATCACCAATTCAATTTTGTCTTCTGTCTCTCAGGTCCTCCAACTTGAGAGAAAAATAACACCTTACAAGTGGTACTCCATCCAGAGTCTCCCATTGTGCATCACCCCCAACACTGCCTGCTTTAAAAAGGCTGAAGACTCCTTTCCTTGGTAGAGTGAGGTGACTGTAGACAGCTTGGATTGATAGTGATTACAATGGATACCAACTGTCACCCTATTTCACAGCCAATTAAAACTATCAAAAAGTTCACATACACTGTCAAACCACTCCAGCAGTATTTTCCAATTCTCCACTATCCATTCACAGTATCACTCACTCAACACTCATACTACCATTCCATTCAGTGCTTTGACATTGCTGTGCCAACACAGTTAAGATAAGAATTAGCCTCAGAAGCAGAGCACACACAGAAACCTATACACATGGAATTAATGTGGAGAGATGTCAGAGTGATGGGTCGTCACTGCTGCACACTGCCCTGAGCACTTAGGGGCTCGACAACTCAAGGCACCCCGGCAGTGCCCCAGAGAACTGGCACCTCCCAGCTCCCAGACCACCTCTGTATTTACTGGTCCATACTGATGCTGGACTTGAACCAACCACCAATCCCCAAGCCAAGTCCCAATGGACTGAGCTAGGACTGAAGCCCCCCCCACACACACACACACACACTCACACACACACTCACACACACACATGCATTCACTGTCAGTCTATGATTGAAGTGTCTTGTATTCTCCTCTCCTCTTTCTGACTCCATACCATGTCAATGCTTTCAACTGGGAATTAAGTGCTGCCAAACCCCCTAATATCTGCTGCCCATCAAAAATACAGCAGCCCTAAAGAGACAGACAGAAGAAACAGAGAGAGGAAGGAAGAGACAGAAATACAGCCAATAGAAGAACTGGTCTCCTGCAGTAGGTATTCTATTCTCCATTAAAACATGTTTTCTGACAAGTGCTTGCTTTATAGGTGGCAATTCACCTTTGAAAATCTCACCACGGCCGCTCTTCAACCCTGTGTGTTAAATTACTGTCAGCCATCTTGGTTTATTTTCCAAATTCCTCCTACTTGGAGATATCTGGCTGTTGACAGTTAGTAAGACTCACCCAACTACATTATTATGGTTAATATCAAAATCCTGATTATTTTACATCATTACTCATTGACTTAATATAAAAAGTCAAGGAGTAACTATGTAAAATAACAATGATCAGTGGATTTCCTTGACCTTGAAATATAATTCAGCTGAAAAACAAACCACCATGACCCTGATGAGGATAAGTAGTTACAGACAATGGATGGATGGTTATTTGCTGCTGCAGTGTGTAACGACCTGCTCCTCTAACATAAGTTCACTATGTATGTGTGTGTGTGTGTAAGTGTGCATGTGCACTTGGAATACGCAGTCGCCATGTGATATATTCCTCTCAGCTGAATTGGTTTTAAATCTTGTTGACCAAAGGATCTCAAACAGTCACCTTTGTACATGTTAATGGTTTCAGCTCCTCTAAACATGCCAGACTATTACACACTACACAGATATCAATATTCAATATTCAATATTCCCTTAATTAAATCATTAATTTAATCAGGATGAGAGCCAAATTCACAAAGACATCTATGTTATGTCAATATGTCGTGCCACTTCAGGCAGATGGTATAATGAACAGAGTGGAACTGCTAGAGGAGACAAGGACTGAGTTGACTTATTGTGTGTGCTCTTTTAAGGAAAAGCAACAATATCCATTTTGTCAATAAGTGGCCAATGCAGCACACTTGGTGCTGTCATAACAAGCTAGTATTAGCATAATTGCGGGTTCCCAGCATTGATGGATGGGTTGAGGAAAAGAAGGATGTGGAGGGAATCAGTGTGTCATGAAGGAAAAATCAATGTGGAGGGGGAGAACAATGAGAAAAAAAATCAGGGAATCAAGGTTTATTAATGGTTTTTAATCATCTACAATTCACTACTAATATGTATAGTATCTGTTACTGTGATGTTAAGTCACACAGACATACATCTTGTCTGTCTGTCAGTTAAAGACTGACATGGAGGAATGTTTGCAGAATACTGAGGTTGATAAGGGAAGAAGGAGGACCATATTATTTAAATACTGACAACATCACCAGAAAGAGAGTAAAGTAAAACATACATTTCCCTTTAAACACAGCAGACAGTTTAATAGGCCAGGCTGGCTTCACCTCAGAGAGCCTAGAGATGGATGGAGCAGTCTGGTCTTTGACAGGTATACAGATTTAGGTGTTTGTCACTAATCACTGCTTGTCTCTACACACAATCTAAGGGGCATTCTGCAGGGAACTAGCACATACTGTAGGTCCACAATCTCTGGGTGTGACAGATCCCTTTCAACAGGGTTACCATAAGAACTATTATGACCGTAGGCATAGGCCAAATCAAGCACAGCCATGCACAATGTGGAAGAGAGGCTGAATACATGAGGAGGAATAGTCCATCACTAATAAAGAGACTTGAACATATAATTGGCATTATAAGAACCATACTAAGCTGGTTTAAGTCTTATTTTTCAGATCAATCTCAGTTTTGTTCCTATTAATGACGGATCCTTCATGCGCACCAAAGGTAGTCACAGAGTTCCACAGGTTCTATGCTTGGACCAATTCTGTTCACCTTCTCCTCACCTACAAAGCTCTTCATGGTCAGGCACCTTCATATCTTAAAGAGCTCGTATTACCCTAAAGCAGGGTAGCTTGTGGTTCCTATAGTCTCCAAAAGTAGATTGGGAGCCAGAGCCTTCAGCTATTAAGCTACTCTTCTGTGAAACCAGCTCCCAGTTCTGGAGGCAGACACATTTAAGAGTAGGCTTAAATGATTTTTTTCCTTTTTGGTAGTGCTTATTATTATTACTATTACTACTACAATCAGTCATAGTTCTATTATAATTGTATTTATAGTTATAGCACAGTATATATATTATAATATATATATATATATATATATATATATATATATATATATAATATGGAAAGTGTCATGAGATAACTTCTGTTATGATTTGGCACTACATAAAACAAGTTGAAATGAAAATTTTAATTGAATAGAGAATCAGCAGTTAGAGTTAGGGTGAGCTTCAGTAATAACCAAATCATAAGCTCTGAAATTCTCCTCATCCTTTGCCTTTTTGGTAAATGTATCTCATTCACCCATTTAAACACATTCATACACTGATGGCATTAGCCTGCTCATCAGTTTTAGGAGCTAACCATTCATACGCATTCACACACCAATGGCGCAGCCTTCAACAGGAGCATCAGTATCTTGCCCAAGGGCACTTCGACATGCAGACTGGAGGAGCCGGGGATCGAACCGCTGATCATCTGATTAGTGGACGACCTGCTCTACCTCTGAGCCACTGCCTTCATTATGTGTGCATTTAACAAAGCACCTGTGTGAAAAATACAAATAGATGATTACTTCCATCATATTTTTATGTAACTTATTATACTATACTTGCACAACAATGATAGTAGTTCAAACATTTTTTACATCTAAAAACACATTTTAACAAATTTATTACAGCCTGTTTTCAGCACTCCATTCATATGGTGTCACTGTGCATAAAATTTTCTCTCTGAAGAGTATTGTGTCCTGTGTTGATACATTCATTTGCTTTGTTGTTCTTCTGAAATACCGTCCTGGTGTTATTCTACTCACTATGTACACAGTGTGAGAGCTGAAGAAAGCGAGGGCTTCTTCCTATCTTAATCTTACTGAAAATCTGTCACACTGTGAAGACAAACAGTACACATTTAGTCCCACTCGTCGCCTG